>CM037091.1:59021156-59753811 GCA_020916435.1 Oxytropis ochrocephala
GGATGAAAAGCCTCTTAGATATAACTTCCCTTCAATCACGGAGTATTTGGTAGACCGTAATCTCAGTGTCTTGGCCTGCTTTGGGTCGCTCGGCTCTTCGCCCGTCGTAATGTAGCGCAATATTGGAGCGATCCACTCTTCCCCCGCGTCGACTGAGAGGACGACCAGGGATTGACTTGGCTTGGACGAGACACTCGGACGGGTTAGGGTTTCTTGGATCAAACTTCTGTGGTTGCCAGGGGCCTTAGTGCTGGCCAACTTCGAAAGGATGTCCGCCCGCACGTTCTCAGTCCTCGGCACGTGTTTTACCTCTGCCCAGTCGAATTGCCGGAGTAGTTCCCTTACTTTGGCCAAGTAGTTCTTCAGAATTTCATCCTTTGCATCATATAATTCCTGAATCTGGGACACGACCAGTAGAGAGTCAGAATGTAATTCAACCCGGTTGACGTTGAATTCTTTGGCGAGCTGCAGCTCGGCTATGCATGCCTCGTACTCAGCTTGATTGTTGGATGTGTGGAAAGCAAACGTCAAGGACACTTCTACTGCAAGGCCTTCTGAATTTTCTAGGATTAGGCCCGCTCCACTGCCTTTGCTATTAGAAGAGCCGCCCACATACAATGTCGGATCGTTTACGGTGCGGTCGTCGTCTTGAGTTGAGTCATTTCAAAGAATGAAATCGCCAACACTTGGGCTTTAGCGGCCGACCTGGATTCGAACTTGATGCCGAACTCGCTGAGTTCAACCGCCCATTTGATCATACGTCCCGCCAGGTCCGGTCGATGAAGGACTTGTTTTATTGGCTGGTCCGTTCTTACCACGACCTGGTGAGCCACGAAGTAAGCTCTCAATCTCCGGGCGGCCACCAGTAGTGCAAGGGCTAATTTCTCGATCCTCTGATAACTAAGCTCTGGTCCTTGCAACACCTTACTGATGAAGTAGACCGGGTTCTGTTTCAGGTCATTCTCTCTGACCAGTACAGCGCTCAAGACCTCTTCTGTTATTGCCAAGTATATATATAGGGTTTCCCCTGGCAGCAGCTTGGTCATGATGGGCAGGTTGGTCAGAGCTTCCTTCAACTCCTCTAATGCTCGCTGGCAATGGTCGGTCCACTCAAACTCTACATCCTTCTTTAGCAGCTTGAATAGTGGGAGCGACTTGCATGCAGACTTGGGTATGAACCTTGACAGGGCAGCGACCATGCCGTTCAACCGTTGGATCTCCTTCTTGGTGGTGGGCGGCCTCATGTCGAGACCGCCCTGCATTTATCCGGGTTGGCCTCTATCCCCCTTTCCGTAAGATGGAACCCCGGAAATCTGTCGGCCCTCACTCCAAAGCTGCATTTCTCTGGGGTCAGCCTTAAGGAATTTCTCCTAGCTTCTTCGAACACCTCTCTCAGGTCGTTCATATGATCTTGGTCAGTCTTGCTTTTGATAATCATGTCGTCTAGATATACCTCAGCCACCCGATCGATCTGCTTCTTGAATATTTTATTCATGATTCGCTGGTAGGTCGCCCCTGCGTTCTTCAAGCCGAACGACATGACCTTGTACTGGAACAGTAATAAACAGCAACATAATTATGATTTAGAACGAGTACCAAGACTCGAGGGTTAACAGACTCGACAACTTGACCGGACGGACCGAACTGCTCTGATACCACTAATGTAACACCCCCTTTCTATATTACTAATAATTAGCCAATTTAATATCAGAGTTTTCAAAAACTTTTCCACGCACCACGAAAAGAGTGCTACATTTTCATCAAAACATAAAACGTCACATTGAAATTTCATAAAATAGCTAGTGTGTGATATATAGCACATTAAAATGGGCGAACCCTCAAAAACACTTGTTTAGTTCTTTTACAACAACCTGAATATAGTTTTCCAGCACAGCGGATAAACAATAAGTCTAGACGTATTTAATACATCACCACTATCAGTTTAATAACATCAAAATAAAATACTAAGTAACTAAGACACCCCGCCCCCCGGTGCTACATATCAGAGCATGACCATAACCAGACTACTTCATTCGCTATCACCTGCAGGTTGCCGACATGAGAAGAAACACGAAAGCAGTAGGGTGAGTCTCTTTACATAAATAATAGCAAATAGGATAAGCATTATATTAGGGAAGGCAACTAGCAACAATCACATTCCAACATTTAGCATATGGAATTAAGTATGGCACATCAACTCACAACATCATAAAGCAACACCAATTTCATGAATGTATGCATGTATGCAAATGCATGTGGTACCATCAACCTTCATAAATTTTGCCTTGAGGGCACAACCGTCATAATAGATATCAACAACCGTCACACGATATCAAGGCCGAAGCCTACAACCACCATAATAGATATCAACAACCGTCACACGATATCAAGGCCGAAGCCTATAACCACCATAATAGATATCAACAACCGTCACACGATATCAAGGCCAAAACCTACAACCACCATTTGATGCATATGAAGTATGAGACACCATGAACAATGCATCAATCACACACAATCTCATTATATGCAAATTATCACCACCATTGCACAAACACCTTAATCAATTACCTTAAACAACCACCTTAAGGTATTAACAACCATCTTAATCAATCACCTTAAACAACCACCTTAAGGTATTAACAACCGTCATAAAATATTAATCAACCACCATAAGTATTAATCAACCACCATAAAATATTAAACAACCACCTTGACTCACCAAGACATCACTAACCACTAGCTCTAAGGCTAACACCCAAAACATAGCTCTAAGGCTAACACCAATGCCAAGGATCAACTCTCACAAAAGGACCAACTTGTCACCTAAGGGATAAACTGACACCCACAAGGACTAAACGGTCACCTAAGGGACTAAACAGTCACATAGGGACCAAAACAACATCTTAGAAGGACTAATAGTGCATAGGGACCAAATTAGCATTTTTGACACTTTGGGCAACATTGGCAACACCCGCACAAACTGCTTTGGATTCCCTCTGAAGACACCTATCTGGCGGGATTATTTAAAATAGCAAACGACATCGAAAAATTACAAAAGACCACTCGTCGGAAAGCCACAGATGTGTAGTTTCTGGATATATCTTTAAAGTTTCAAAACAATGAGCCAATTAGTACAGTTTTTATAAACAACCCGAACAGTTCCTAGACTGGACAAATTCTGTCCTCCCACTTCATTTTACTCTAAAATGACTTAAACTTGACCAAATGGGAAACCTTAGCCCGAACAAAATCAATTTGAGTATAGTTTATAATGGAAAAAGAATCGTTCAAAACGGAGTTCATTTGAAGACATAAAACTTCCAAAAACCGAACCTACTCACAGTTTGACTCTAGAAAATTGACCCGACTTTGGAGACTCATAACTGGAGCTACACAACTCCGAATTTAACGAAACCAGTGCCAAAACGACCGGCTTTAAGTCTATTTTCGAAAACACGCAGCCACATAATTTTTGAATTGACCAAACAGTACCAGTTTTAAAAAGACCGAAACAGTATCCAGAAAACGCACAAAACCATAAGCAAGTAAAACTCATCATGATCAATCACCCAAACCAATTATAATCACGGCACAATGCCTCACACTCCAATTTCAACACCAATTCATTTAGGCAAGTTATCAAACACCTTGCAATCATCATATTTTCATACTCAATTTCATTGAGGCAACACATCAAACACCTTGCATACATAGTTCATATCATGTTCATCTTAACAACAATTAGCATGGGTTCATCAATTTTAATTCAAACATAACACCAATTAATTCAAACAACACATAAACAATCAATTAATTCAAACAACACATAAACAACCATTTAATTACCCTAAACCCTAACCCACACATAATTACTCATCTTACAACCTATTATATATGAAAGAGAGCCCCCTAACCTCAAATTTGAAGAACCCAAGTAGTCTCTCCTTCACCAACACAAGAACCACCAAAAATAGCTTCTCCAACACTTTGAGCTTCAAGCCCCATCCATGGTAAAGTGAGAATGGAAAGGAATTAGTGTAGGAAACTTACACTAAAAGATAGAGAAAGAAAAATGGAGAAGAATGGTACCCAAAACCACTTACCCCAAGCCAAAAATGGAATTTCCTCCTCCCTCCCTTTCTTGCCCAGCTGCGCAGCCTCTATGGTCTCTCCCTCTCCTATTTTTTTCTTTTCTTTGTTGCAAATGAGAAGGAAACCCTACCCCCAAAGTTTAATTCTTGAATTTGGGCCTACTAATGGGCCATGGGCCCTTTATTTGCACCCCCTAGCTACTTTAAACACCTCCTGAAATAAATAAATTACCACTCCCTTATTTACTACCTAACACCTCTTAGTTATATTAAATACTCTATTATTCTTTTAATATAACTAATCACTATAATACCTCCTAAATAAAATAAAACTCCAACTTAATTAATTGACTTAATAACATGTTGTACTTCTCAACTAACTTAATTAAATAAATAATTAAATTATTTTGGGGCGTTACACCGGTCGCTCAGCTGAGGTCGTTCCGACCATAAGAATCTCGTTCCACTTCCTCTTCATGGCCTTCTTTGATTCCCTACGATCTAAAGGGTTCCCCCCATGGATGACCATGGCTTCTATAGCTGCTGCGGTCACGACTTTGCCTTTTGGTTGAGGGGGCTGTCTCCCGGCTCTTTCTTCAGGTCGCTCGGCACCTTTAGTTCTGACATACTGCTTTAACTTGCCCTTTTGGATGAGGTATTCTATGTCATCCTTCAAAGCCATGCAGTCATTAGTGTCATGCCCCTTGCTCTTGTGGTATCGGCAATACTTCTTGGTCGCCCGGGCACCCTTTCTGAGTACTAACGGATCAGGCCGCTTCACACCAACGAACTCATTGTTCTGGCATTCAGAAAATATCTGAGCGATAGGTGTGTTGAGCCTCGTCCGGTGCTCATACTTTTTAGGCCGGAAATCCGGCAACGAGTGTCTCTTCGTAAGCCATGTGGTCGTTAGCTCTACGAAGGAACGTGCTGAGATCAGTGTAGTGGTTCAAAGTGAACTCTTCAGCGAACCTATGGTCCGGCCTGATGCCCCGCTTGAGATACTTCAGCTTGTCTTTGTCCGTCAGGTCGCGAATAGTATCAGCCTCAGAATTGAAGCGGTCTATGTACTGCCTTAACGGTTCGTTGTTGTCATACCCCAATTTTGTCCGGCTTAGGTCAAAACCCTAATTTTCCCCAAAAACAAATAAATAGAAGAGAAAAGAGCATCATGCATTGCATTTAGGGTTCTAGAAGTCATTTCAAAACTTCTAAAATCATTTTTGGAGTTGGAATACACTTTTTGGACAAACTAGGGTTTTTCAGTGCAAAAGGGTATTTTGGTCATTTTTCACAACAGGATGATTTTCTCGTCAAAAATATGCATCCACAAAAAGTATATTTTATTCTATCAAGGATAATTTTTGTACAATTTTTAGAGGGAAGATCCTAGTCCAAAATAATTAAAAATGTATTTTCCCCATTTTTATTGCATAAAAAAAAACTAAAAGATCATTAAAATTTCCCCAATTATTAAATGACAATTTTAGTTGTCTAGAATAATTGGGGAGGCTATTTTATGGTGCCCAAAAATATGTAACATATTTTCAATAGGTGCATTCTCATTTGCATGCCTAAAAATTCAAAATTCAAAAATTCAAAAGAAGGAAGTGTCCTCAATAAGACAAAAGACCAAAAACAAGTTTTTATTTATTTTTCCTCTCCTATTTCAGCCATTTATGCGCTACATGCTTCTTTTTTTTTTACAAAAATCTTCTACACTCTTCTATTTCTTACTCATTAAGAATAGATTTGATCTTATCCTTAACTTTGCCCCTTTTGGTAAAAACTCCCACCCACTTACACTCACCCCTTCACCAAAAAATGCAAAGTTCCCTCTTTAATAACATTTCCTCACAAAAATGCCCTTAACCCTATTCCTAGATGACATCTCATTCTAAAAATAGAATTTTTTACACAAATCCCCCTTTTTTCTCTCTTATGCGCCACTCCCCCTTCTCTCCTCACTTTGTGTTTTCTCACTACCCCTAATCCTTGTGCATTGCAATCTTGACCATTGATTTAAATTTTACCTCAAATCCTATTGGTTTGCAAGGAACACATTGTCACAAATACCCTTAAGTTGGCTTTCATATAAAAACCCAAAAATAGGAGATCATAAGGACACTCTCATTTTTACCCTAGCACCCAACTATCTCTTCTCCTCCTCCCTCCTTGGCCGAAATCTCCTCCTCCTCCTCCTCCTCCTCCATTTTCTTTTCAACTTTCATCCACCAAATCACCTCAAACTCACTCCATATTCATATATCTTCTTCCTTTCATCCTTAATTCCACATTTTACATCATCAAAGGGGTTGCTTCTTCAAGTTTGCGTGGCTATTGTTGTTGACTCTTGAGGATTATTGGTGATTTGTTACTCTTGATTTTCATTTCTACTCTTGTTTAGCTTGGATTTAGAGGTAATCCTAATATCTTTTGCATTTTTTAGTTTTTCTAGCATGTAGATTCTTCTTCTACTCCTCTTTCCTCTCTCAAAGAGGCTTAGAGGGCTCATTTCAAACATTATGACAAGGACATTGGGAGCCTTGGGTGTTTGAAGTGAGCCCTTGGCCTTGATGAGAGTGTTCTTGTGTTTTAACCATATGGTTTGCATTTTCACACTCATTTTTTCATTTTCTTTTCATTGAATGTGATGTTGTAAATAAAGATTTTTTTTACATATCATATGTTTCATGTTAATCTTGCATTTTCTTGTGTCATATCATGATGTGTAAATTTGGTTTTTGGCTTGATGTTGAGATAGAAAGGCTTTGATTTTGAGTACTAAAAAAAACCTAGAGTTTTGTTGTATTTTCCTTGGTTGGTATGAATAAGAAGCATGATTTTGTTTGACTAGTGTCTTGTAACATGACATGATAGTTTAGGGTTTAACCTTGTGTTTTGTTCAATGTGTTGATTGTGCATTTTGGCATGAAAAATTGGTGATTTGTTCATGATGTGGTTTCGGCCTTAGAGGCCTTGTGGTGTTCATTTTTGTGCTTCAAATTTGTTATTTGATCTTGTGTGGATGAGTATAATCATGTCAATGTGTTTTTAACTTTTAACCACTCATTTATTTTTTACTTTACCATCTCATTAAATAATTACCATTTACCTCATGCATCTTTACTTTACCATTCACTAACTTTTTACTAAAAGTTTCACCACCTATCAATTTGCAAAAATACCCAAAACATTTTACCACTTTCTTACCTAAACTTTTTACTATTCCTTACCCAAAAAATTTCTTGAGAGATGTGAGAAGGTCAATCTTATTTTAAAATGGGAAAAATGCCATTTTATTGTAAGAAAAGGTATTGTGCTTGGGAACTTGGTGTCCAAAAGAGGTGTTGAGGATGACAAAACAAAAACTGAAATCAAAGAAAACTGTCACCTCCTACCTCAGTGAAAGAGATAAGAAGTTTCTTGGATCATGCGGGTTTCTACCACCGTTTTATAAAGGATTTTTCCAAGATAACTAAGCCACTAATAAGCTTGCTCCTTAAGGATGCAACTTATGTTTTTGATGATCTGTGTCTTGAGGTATTTTGCAGGTTAAAGAAGGATTTGACCACTACTCCACTCATGCATTCACATGCTTGCCTAATCATGCATCCAATAATGCCATGTCTTGCATTCTATAATGCGCATTCATCCGTCGTATACTCATGTATTCACATGCTTGCTTAATCATGCATCTTTGCTTACATGTTCAATCATCCAACTAGGAATATCCTATGCCTATAATTAATTGTATCACTTGTTTTTGATGCCATTTAAATGTCTTGATTTATTTGTGTGCAATTCTTTCCCCCATGCATGTACTCTTATATGAAGACGTAAGCCTACTACTTGTGTAGCATAGAGTCATTAAGATAAATGTACCTCCCTCACACACACACAATTATTTTAAGAACTTTGTCTTGCATCTTTGATGATTGAATCACTTAATTGTATTGGCATGCTTAATCTTGGTTGATGACATGTTCATGATTGCTTAATCGTTGAAGTATGAGTCTTGTTCATCCATTTGCATTTGGTTATGGATTTAGAATTGATTTGAAATATTCTACTTCTTTTCTAAAATCCATTTCCTATACTCAAATAAAAAACCCTCTTATTTTCAAAATAAGGATAAGATAAATTGTCATTAATAATCAATCGCGCCGTTGCCGTTTAGATTATTAATGGTGATTTGCTTATCCCCGACGAGTTAGTAGTGGGACCATTCTAACCGTTGTTGTTCGGTCTCCACAAACACTCCCGTCTTTGCGAAAACATTTTCTTCCACATTAAATAAAACCAATTGTCATTGATAACCAAACGCGCCGTTGCCGTTGAGGTCATTAATGACGATTTTATTTTCAAAAGAGTTAGTAGTGTGGCCATTCTAACCGTTGTTGTTCGGTCGTCACAAACGCTCACCCAATTGCGAAAACTCTTAAGCCGTTTTCAGACGCAAAAGCCGAGAACTACGTAGCTTTGATCCCTCATCTCTGTGAGGGTACGTAGGACCGGGTTCATATCCCGTCAAGCACCCTTTTAAAAATCTTTGTTTTGTTCCGCTTTTCAAAGATACCAAAAATATTCTTTTTCCCCGTTTTAATAAAACAATTTCTCAAATGAAATAAAAAGAAAAGAAAAGAAGTAGAACAAATTGCTTTCAAATCAACTTTTCCTAAACCACACATCAAGTTAATGGTTCTCTTTCGGTAGAAAGGACGCGTGGGGTGCTAATACCTTCCCCATGCGTAACCGACCCCCGAACCTACATCTCCGCGTTTTCAAAAGACCACCCGCTTTTTTTTTTCCAAAAAAGGTTTTTTCAATGTTTTCCTAAATAAATATTGGTGGCGGCTCTACTATTTTCACGTTGTCAAACGAAAAGTCCAAACCGGATTTTTTGGGGCGCAGAAGCTGGCGACTCCAATGGGGACAACTTTTCTTTTTTAAAAAAAAAAGAGATGAGGGTCAAGCCTAGTTAACTTGATGTGTGTTTAATTTGTTTGATTTGAAAGTTAGTTTTACCTATTCCCTTTCTTATTTTCTTTTCTCTTCTTTTATATGCCTATGATTATGCTTATGCATGCATTCCTCAATTCCCATGTCCCCTTCTTCTCCGCTCCCTTTCTTGAGGTAAGTCGTGCATATGGCTGTTGTTGAAACCTAGTTTAGTTCATTGGTATTCTGATATTGAACCCTAGGGTAGATGATATGTTGTTGCTTGCTTTTGTCTGGACTGGTCTGGGTTTTCCTTTTGCAGGTGGGGAATATATGTGGGTAGTTCTAGGCGGTATGCCCTTGCTACACACACTCACACCTTATGATTATTGCTTTGAGAGGGGCCTAAAACCCAAGGTCTGAAAAAAAAACTTAGGAGAGTGGAAACGAGTAGTGATTGGCAATTGGACCGTTGTCCTTCTGACTCTCACGAAAGTTTCAGCCGGAGTATGATTTTTCATAATACCTCACACCAGATGGCGTTCCATCGTTGTGGGTGCTGTTATGAAAGAGAATTAGCTCCGGTAGCCATTGTGAGGGTGTGAATTAGAACTACATGGGAGGAACCCTTGAAGTTGCCTTAGAACTTAGGATTTCCCACCTTTTGAAGGACACAAGGAGCATACCAAATTGTGTGTTGCATTGTAATCTAGGCATGTTTTCAAAAAAAAAACAAAAAAATAAGAGGTTTCAAAAAAAAGAGAAAAAGAAGAAAGAGTTGCCGTTGTAGCCTTTCTTTCGTCGGTCCGTACGAAGTAACATGTGGCCCATTTTTTTTAAAGGGAAGGGAAAGAGTTGCCGCTGTAGTCTTTCTCTTACTTGGTCCATATGAAGCAACGTGCGGTCCGTATTTTCAAAAAAATATAACTTGAATTAATGCCCAAATAAAGATTTTGCCATAATTTGCATTTGCATAAAGCATCATCCTCATTTATGGCTCATACACGCATCATTTGCATCTCACTAAAGTTTGTTTGCCGATTCGCTCGGCATAAGACAAACTAAAACTAACACTCATTTGCATTGCATGCATTGCATTCATTAATGTCGATGCTCATAAAGAATGTTTCGTCAGAACAAGTAAGGCAAGCTGGTTCACTGCCACCGATACTTCACCCGATTGCAAGCTAGGCTGATGGCTAATCATCTAGAGGATCCGATCATCGAGACTATTGAAGCCGAAAGCAATTCAAAACATGAAGATTTGGTCATGCAAATTTTGAACCCTGAGTGTTGCGCCCCGAAAAATCCGGTTTGGGATTTCTCAGTGTACAACGTGAGAATTGCGAAGCCGCCACTAATATTTTAGTTTTTAGACCAAAACATTAGAAAAAGGTCTTTTTTGCAAAAAGGCGGGTGGTCTTTCGAAAACAGAAATGTGGGTTCGGGGGTCGGTTAGGTGTGGGGAAGGTATTAGCACCCCACACCTCCTTTCTACCGAAAGGGAACCATTAATTCGATGTGTGGTTTGGATTGTTTGATTTGAAAATAATCGTTCTACTTCTTTTCTTTTCCTTTTTATTTGAAAATGTTTTTAGAAAACAAGAGAGAGAAATCTTTTTGGGATTTTTTGAAAAGTGAAACTAAACTAAGTTTTTTTTGAAAGTGAGCTTGACGGGATATGACCCGGTCCTACGTACCCTCAATGACTGAGGGATCAAAGCTACGTAGTTCTTAATTCTTTGTTTTGGGGGTTTTTGAAAGCGAGCTTGACGGGATATGACCCGGTCCTACGTACCCTCAATGACTGAGGGATCAAAGCTACGTAGTTCTTAATTCTTTATCTTGAGAAAAAAACTGTGTTTTGTCTTTATCTTATTTTTCTTTTGGGTTTTGGAAATATGACTCAAGTGTTCATGAATACCAAACAAGCAATGGCTTCGAGTGACGTTCATTACTAACTTGAAAGAAAGGTGTTGGGACCGATAATCAGTCGAGCTACTACTCAAGTGATTACTAGTCGCAACGTTTTATTATCTTTTTTGAAATTGTTTTGGAAAAGGATGAGTCATAACGGTAATTACCACTAATGACTCATATTGTTTTTGGAGTTTTTTAACTAATTTGTATTTGATTAAGGTGTGGGAGCTTTCATGATAGTCAAACAAGCAATGGCTTCGAGTGACTACCACTAGTAACTCCATCATTAACGATCAAACAAGCGAAGCTTCGAGTGATGGTTAATGATTTTATTTATGAAAACGCCTTAGGGTTTTATTAAGAAAACGATTGATTTTTGATTTTTTTGAAAATTGGTTTTAGAAAAGAAATCTAGTTTGGAGAAAGAATTTGAAAGCGAGTAGAACACCTCAATCAACTCTATATCCTAAACCAAATACAAATACAAAAAACAAAGAACTTATACATTTATTCAACCTAAAATTCAAAAGAACAAATTAACAATCTAAACCCTAGAACTTAACCCTAAACCGAAGGTATACATGGTGAAACCAAAAACCCTAAAATCAAACCCTAATTATAGACTAAACAATAGAAGATATTATTCAAGGAAATAGCCAAAACTAAACATACAAGGAAAACTTTGAGCATTAAGCAAAAATCTATGGTTATCTTACAAGACTTAATAGGAGATAAAGTAAAGGATGAAAGGACAACTTATACAAAATTAAATCAATTGAATCCTTTCTAGCCATCCTCACCACTTTGAATTTGAATACTCTAAACACTTTGTGGGAGTCATTTAGCAAGATCATCAACAACATAACAACAACATAATTAAGTCACAAGAACACTAACATTTAAACTAGACTTGAATCCTTTCTTGCAATCTTCACCACTTTAAATCAAAAGTACTAGGTACTTAGTGGGAATCCTCTTGCAAGATCATCAAAAATCAAACTAAACCTAATTTATTGCACACAATGCGAAATGAACATGACATTAAACTATGAAATAAATTTGAATCCCTTCTTGCAATCTTCACCACTTTAAATTAAAAGCAACTAGGTGCTTAGTGGTGAATCCTTTTGCAAGATCATCAACAATTAAACCAAGAAACATATTAAAATCAAATGAAACCTAATTTATTAAACATATGCGAAATGAACATGGTATTAAACTCTAAAAATGAACTTGAATCCCTTCTTGCAATCTTCACCACTTTAAATCAAAAGTACTAAGTACTTAGTGGTGAATCCCTTTGCAAGATCATCAACAAACTAAACCAAAAACACATCAAAATTAAATAAAACCTAATTTATTCACAATATGCGAAATGTGTATGATATTAAACTATGAAAATGAACTTGAATCCCTTCTTGCAATCTTCACCACTTTAAATCAAAAGCAACTAGGTGCTTAGTGGTGAATCCTTTTACAAGATCATCAACAAAACCAATTAAAAATCAAGCAAAACCTAATTTATTTAGAGCATGCGAAATGAACATAATGTTAAGCTATGAAATGAACTTGAATCCTTTCTAGCCATCTCCATCACTCAAATCAAAGTGCCTTAAGCACTAGTGATAGATCATATGGCTAGATCATCAACAACTAAACAAGAACAACATTACTACTAAAATAAAATACTCACAATGAAGAAACCTAAAATTAACTTGAGCATATTTTTTTGTTTAGTGAAATGACAACAAAATTAGCATGAAGCATCATAAATCCATTCATTAAGGGTGAGATACCAAATCTCACCCACCAACAACAACAAGCTACATTATGAAAATGAATATGATAACTATGCGAAATGATGAAGGAAATGCAAGATGAAGAAAAGAAAATAAGTTCTAATGTAAAATGCTTGAAGATAATGCAAAGGTATCAAGGGTTTTTACCTTATTTCTAAGAGTTTAAGAGCTTGAAAAGAAATAGAGGAGAGGAGGAGGAGGAAGCTACGGTTTTGGGGTGTGATGGAGGAGAGAGTTTTGTTCTTGATTTTCTTGAGTGAGAAAGGAAAATCTAAGGTGGTGAGAGATGGATTCAAGGCATTTTGGTGGATGAAAATGAATTAATGGAGGAAGGGAAGAAGAAGGAGGCTACGGTTTTAGAGAGAGGAAGAGGAGAGGAGAATTGTTTTTGTGTTTTTGAAGGGAATGAAAGGCAAAAGTCCCTAGTGTGTGAAGAGGAAGAGGTATTTATAGATTTTTGAGGTTTGGGGGGTATAATTGTCTTTTTGTTTTTGATGTGCCTCTAGGATTGAGTCTTAAAATTAAATGGAGGGTTGGGATGAATCATCACATGGATTAGGGGTATTGAAGAAACACAAAATAAGAGTGAAGGTGAGAGAGGGGGCGCAAGCCATGAGGGAAAAAAGAAAAAAAATGAATAAGTTTTTATTTATTTTGGGAAAGGAGTGTCTCATGAGGTAGGGTTAAGGGTATTTTTGTAATGGGGTGTTACCAAAGAAGTAAGTTTGCATTTTTGGGTGGGAGTATTAGTGTAGGTGAGTGAAGTAATTTACCAAAGAGGCAAAGTTAAGGATAGGAACAAATCAAATCTTAGTGAATAAGGCAAGAAGTGTGTAGAAGCTTCTAGAGGAGAGAGAGGGGAAAGAGGGCAGCGCAACAAGGCTGAATTATGGGAGAGAAAAATAAAAAAAATGCTTGTTTTTGGTATTTTGTCTTATTGAGGACACTTCCTATTTTTACATTTTTGAATTTTGAATTTTTGGGCATGCAAAATGGGAATGCACCTATTAGAAAAATGTTACATTTTTAGTCATCATAAAATAATCTCCTAATTACTCTAGACAACAACATTTGTCACTTAGTAATTGGGAAATATTTAATGATCTTTTAATATTTTTATGCAATAAAAATAGGAAAATGCATTTTAATTATTTTAGGCTAGGATATTTTCTCTAAAAATTGTACAAAAATTCTCTTGGATAAAAGAAAAATGTACTTTTGGTGTGTGCATATTTTTGACGAGAAAATCATCCTGTTGCGAAAAATGACCAAAATGCCCCTTACCCTAAAAATCCTAATTCGTCCAAAAAGTGCATTTCAACTTTAAAAATGATTTTAGAAACTTTGAAATGACTTTTAGGACCCTAAATGCAATGCATGATGCTTTTCTTTTATTTATTTATTTTTTTGGGGAAAATTAGGGTTTTGACCTAAGCCGGACAAAATTGGGGTATGACACTGAGCAGCTGGCTCAGGAGCACCAAGTGCTTAAGGATAAGGTCGGGGCAATGGAGGCCCAGATGTATGAGATGATGGTTATGTTGCAAAGTTTGAAGAGTGGGACAACTGCTGAAGGTGTCGCCGTAGTGGGTCCAGATGGTGTCACTTCTTTCGTTCCTCTTCCAGTGTCGGTAAATGCTACAGCCACAGTTCCTCCGGGATCCGGAGTCAGTAATCCTGTCTTTGTTTCAGGAGTGAATGTACCGTATCAATACACTTTACAAAGATACCCTTGGGGTATGCTTGCTGAGTACATGCCGCAAACTGTTGGATCTATTCCTACCGGTGTGACTGCGCCTAATCAAGTCACTACCGCCATGTCTGGGGAAGCTCTGCTGGAGGACCGCAGATCCAGACTCTTAGTCCTCATGTTGTGCTCAGTCCTACTCCGGGGCTTGCAGCACATCCTTACAATGTTCCTCAGCTTGGAGGGTATTATTACAGTATGGGGAGTCACCCCCATGGACACATGTTTGAGGGATCTCAGCCAAATGATCCGATTCGTGCACTTGAAGAAAGAGTAAGGGCAATGGAGGGTGCCGGTGTCTGAGCCAAGGAAGCCCGTGAGCTGTGTTTGGTCCCAGATTTGGTTTTGCCACCAAAATTCAAAGCTCCCGAAGTGGACAAATACAGAGGAACTGGATGTCCGGTGAGTCACATTACGATGTTTGTCAGAAAAATGGGTCCTTATGCCAATGACGATAAACTGCTGATTTATTGCTTCCAAAACAGTTTGGCTGGAGCTCCTCTAGATTGGTACATGAAACTGCAATCCTCTGAAATTCGTTGTTGGAAGGATTTATCCGAAGCATTCATGAGACAATATAAGTATAACATGGACATGGCTCCCGACAGGTCACAATTGCAACACATGAGTAAGGGCGAAAAAGAGACCTTCAAAGAGTATGCTCAGAAATGGTGAAATACAGCTGCCCAGGTCCAACCTCCTCTGACCGAGAAGGAAATGGTGTATATGTTCTTGGAAACCCTGCCAGCAATTTACTATGATCGGCTGATAACAAGTGTTTCAACTAGCTTCTCTGATATGATAGTCTTCGGGGAAAGACTTGAGCATGGCCTCCGAAGTGGGAAGATTCCGAATCACCTCAGTAATGCAGGAAGTTCTGGTGGTTCAAATAGTCAGAAGAAGTACCAGTCCTATTTCCCTAAGAAGAAAGAAGGAGAAACTAATGTCATCTAAGGAGGAAATTCATCTTTTGGTACCCCTCCTCCGCAAACTGTTCCATTCCCTGTTCCTGTGCCAGCCCAGCAAAGCGGTGATAGTCACAAGGCTCAGGGTTATCAGTACAAGAAACGAACCAGTTTTGATCCAGTACCAATGACATATACTGAGTTGTTTGATCACCTAACTTCCAAGAACTTGATCAACACTCGTTCAATGAAGCCCCTTCAGCCACCATTTCCTAGAAGTTACAATGCTAATGCTACCTGCGGTTTCCATGAAAACGGGGTCGGTCATACTGTGGAGGAGTGTAAAGCCTTCAAGCATGTGGTGCAAGACCTAATCGATGCCAATTGGATTTCATTCAAGCAAAATGGTCCAAGCATAACTGCAAACCCATTGCCGGGACACGAGAGGCCAACCTCTAAGGCCATAGAAGATTTTACTGGGCAAGTAATAAGAAAGATTGCTAAAATCATGATGGATCAAGGGTATAAGGTTGGGTCTGGTTTGGGAAAATCTGGACAAGGAATTCTTGCGCCCGTCCAGCTAAAAAGGAACAAGGACCGTTGCGGGTTGGGATACAATCCAAGTCTAGCCAAAAGAAGGAAAATGGCAGAGGAAAGAAGTGGCGGATGGTTGGCTGAGTCAAAAGGCCAAGATCCCTGGCCTCAGAGCAATCCTGTCTGTGACATCCGCTAGAGCTTCGTGAGTGCTGGTTTGCTTAATCACAACCAATTTGCTGCCATCTGTGGTGGATCTGAAACCGAAGAAGGTGGGTCTGGTCTGGTTCGTCGCTGTCTTGCCGGAAAAGAGGTGAAAAATTGGGAAGCTGCTGATTTCCCGTGACCTTTTAACTCAAAGTAATTAGTTGTAATGCAACCCTGTGGCTCTGCCCAAGGCCATAGGACAAGTTGTTAGGGGCACACATGTTTTTATTTTCAGAATCATCATCATCAATAAAAACGTTGTTTTTGAATTTCCATCAATAAAAATCATTTCTCTATATTTCATGTCCTTTTTCCTGTTTCATTATTGTTTGCTTGTTTGTTTCGCTTTTCATTCTCGCTTTTTAAGCCTTCAAGAAAAGCGCGATCCACAACAATTGTCTCTCAAAATAACAGTGCTAGCAGTCCGCGTTTCCGACTTTGATCACCCTATCAATCAAACTGAGGGGATGTTGAGAAAAACTGGGAAAACTTCACGAGCAATGATGAGAGTAATGGAGCAAGAAGAAAATGTCATCGAGCCCTGTGGGGAGTCTACGAAATGGTCGATTTCGATGCGAAGAGGATGATAAGAAGGAAGTAAAGGTGGATACTGCAATGAAGGAAGGAGAGCGCAAAATGAAATAAAAAAAGCAAATATATAGGAGTAAATAAATTATTGTCCTTGAGTTAATTTTTGAGAAAACGAGCAATAATGATTTGAAATAAAGTTTGACCATCTTCCCATATTCTCGAAAAAACTGTGCTACCCACTGTAAGCCAAAAAATCCAAAAATCACCCTAGACAAGGATCACCTCAAATATCAAAAAAGGTGCATCACTTTTTATAAAAAAGGGATTTAAAAATGAAAATCCCAAAAATACAAAAGAAATGTAAGTGGTGAGCTGATACACGTTACCACAAAACACAAGAGATCCTTGTCTCAATAAACTGCAAATACTTCCCTTTGACCTCGGCATCCCGCCCTCCACCAACCCTTAGCCAAGAATAAAACTTCCAAACACCTCATCAAGCCAAATAACCATCATAAATCATCAAACGTCAGCCAACGCCGAATAAAAATCATCCTACCATTAGCTTGCACTTCATTAAACCCAATCATCATTTCTCCACGAAAACCCACAATCTCCAAAAATCCATTCCGATCAATGATCGATTGCTTTTGTTTTCTGGAGTTTTAGCTTTAGGACAAATAAGTTTATTTATTTAAATATGTTTGTCCAGAAAAAAAAATCTCAAAAAAAAAGGGGGAAAGAAAAATCAAAAGGCTTGCACTCCAAGATTCATTCAAGTTATAATTATATCAAGGCAAAGTTTTAGAGATCACCAAGTGGGTTGAAGCTGCCTCATACTCCAGTATAACCAATTCAGTGGTTGCCAAATTTGTGAAGAAATATCTGATTTGCCGTTATGGTCTTCCAAACAAGGTCATCACTGATAATGGCAGCAACTTGAACAGCAGAATGATGAAAGACCTGTGCGCCGAGTTCAAGATTCAGCATCACAATTCATCCCCGTACCGTCCCAAGATGAATGGGGCAGTTGAAGCGGCCAACAAGAATATCAAGAAAATAGTGCAGAAAATGGTGGTAACCTACAAGGATTGGCACGAAATGCTCCCTTTCGCCCTGCATGGCTATCGTACCTCGGTGCGTACATCAACTGGGGCAACCCCTTTCTCTCTGGTATATGGGTCAGAAGCAGTGCTTCCCATTGAGGTTGAAATACCCTCCTTGCGGGTACTAATGGAAACCAAGTTGGAAGAAGCAGAGTGGGTACAGGCTCGTCTGGATCAGCTAAATCTCATTGAGGAGAAAAGAATTGCAGCCTTGTGTCATGGGCAACTGTATTAGCAGAGGATGAAAACTGCTTTCGACAAGAAGGTTCGTCCCCGAGAATTCAATGAGGGAGATCTAGTACTCAAGAAGATTTTTCCTATCTAGAGTGACCCCCGAGGGAAGTGGTCACCCACTTATGATGGCCCATATGTAGTCAAGAAAGCCTTTTCTAGAGGAGCGCTGATACTCACAAACATGGACGGAGAAGATTTAAGGAACCCAGTCAATTCCGATCAAGTGAAGAAGTATTATGCCTGAAAGAAATAGATGAATAAAGAGAAAGACGAGCCAAGTAAGAATTAGCTCGCTAGGTTGAAAACCCGAAAGGGCGGCCTAGGCAAAATCAGAGCGACCCGGTGGATTGAAAACCCGCAAAGGGCGATCCAGGCAAAAATTAGGGTCAGGAAACTTGAGCATGAAAAGTAAAGAAAGGCATACAACTCCCCTGAAGACTTGGATGGGGAATGACCGAGGTCAAGGACACAAATGTCGGCACTGCTCTACAGAGACGGACAGTCAGAAATTAGCTTCTCTCTTGTTTTTCGTGTCTTTTTGTAGTTTAAAACTTTCAAATGTATTGAACGGTCATCGTAACATTCTGTACGATAGGCTTCTACATCAATAAAGCTCAACTTTCTCATGTTTGTTTGTTGTTATCTCTGCTTTTTCTGCTCAAAATAGACGTTGTATGATGATGGTGATCTGAATCAAAACATGTGCATACATCATGTGAGCATTACAAATCATTGCGAAATCTTTAAAAGTCACGGGAAATGAGCAATTTCCCAAAGAAAATTAATCTTACAAAGAAGGTTGCACTCATAAACCATTCCGATGGCAAACCATAACGCAAACTTGCATTCGATTCATGAGCCCCGCAATTTCCATCAGTCTCTCTGTCTCGTACCAGGAGTATCGGGAGTCGGTTGAACCAGTAAAAGAATATGCCTTTGTCGAAAAGCAAAAAATAAATGATCAGAAAAAAGAAAGCTGATCGAAAAAAACACGAAAAAAACAAATGACCAGAAAAAAGAAAGCTGGTCGGAAAAGAATCAAATAAAATAAAAAACAAAAGAAAACAATCCACCACATGCATCATCACACCAAAATCATAGCATTGCATGCACTCGCATAACATGCTCCTGCATAACATGCCCTTGCATGACATGCACCCATGCTTCATGCACCATCCCTTGCATCAACTAACGTATGCAGGTACCTCAATTCAATACGCCAGCATTGGCCATCTCAATCAGTCAATCAACAGGATTTACGAATCCCTTCAGGACCCACGCGTCCCTTCAAGACCAATGCTTCCCTTCAGATCTCGTCATTATCAAGCACCGACGAATCATCAGACCCTAGGGTCCTTCAGTTTAGTTCAAATCAACAGTCCAAACAGTGACTTTGAACTCGACCTTCATTTCGCCAAGTCAGCACTGAGCATGACGGATCGGTGTAACACCCCAAAATAGTTCAATTAATTATTTGATTGAGTTATTTAAGGTTTACAACATTTTAGTTAAGTCAAGTATTAATTAGAAGTTTATTTCATTTAGGAGATGCTTAGGTGAATGTGGAAGGTGGGCGTAGAGGCCCATGAGCCATGAGAGGCCCATGAGCCATTAGAAGCCCAAGTTGTTGACTCATAGAAGAGTGTCGAAGGAGAGGGAGCATTCATTACCAAAAATTATCAAGAAAAGTCAAAGGGAAAGTAAGAGAGAGAAGTTGGTAGGTGAGATCATTTTCTAGAGAGAAGGAAGAGCATTCGGCGTAGAAGAAGCTCAAGCTCAAGGGAGAAGAGTTGCTGCGAGTGTTAACTGGAGGGTTTCAGTGAAGAGAGTGTGTTCTACTCAACTGAACAAGGTTAGGGGGCTCTCTTCTCACGTATAATTTTGTGTTATGATGAGTTGTTATGTGTGAGTAGATTGTAGTTATTGTTCTTTGAGTTGTTTTGCATGCTTGGTGTGTTTTGATGTTTTTGATGTTGTGTTTTGGCTCACTTCAAAGGGAGTTGTTGTGTGGAGTGGATGAGAGAGTTGATCATACGAGGGATCAAGGAGTGAAATGGGAGCTGAGGAAACTCTGAGTCCCAGTGAGCTAGAGTGAGTGAGGGTGAGCAACATAATCTAGGAGAGGTTCTTAAAGAATAGGCTTAGGATAACAGAGGAGTAGCTGAAAACGTACATCATAAAGTGACGAGTGTGCGTGTGAGTTAAACGGAGTAGTCGGTTTAGGATTGCCGAGGTGAAGTTACTTGCCATACGTAAGCTGGAACTTAAGTGAATAATCGTAAGTGTCAAGAACGTAAGTAACGAGGTCATAGGAGCCGAGGTGAGTGATAGAGCACCAGTAACTAAGTGTATGAGTACCTGAGACTAGGTATAAGTATCGGTTTGTACTTGCCGAGGTGTAGGGTAAGTAGGCCGAGATGCTTAGGCCGAGATAGAGTACTTAGGCGTAGCTGCTGAAGTGCCTTGATAACGTATAGCGTGTAGCAACCGATGTGTTATGGCCGAGATGTAGAGTATATCATACCTAGGTGTACTTGCCGAGGTGAGATGTTGCGTTCAATCGCGGTGTGTTCAAGCGTAGAGTAACTAGGTGGTATTATAGAGGAAGTAAAATACGTTCGTGTGAAGTGAAGTGACTATGAGTGGAGTAGAGTGTGGGCATACCAAGGTGCCAAGCGTGCGAGGTGCCGAGAGTGTGCCGAGGTGCTATAGGTGCCGAGGTGATGTTTTAACGCTAGGGTAGCGCAGTTGTTCTTTGGGCAATCGTGAGCGTCGTTTTGAGTGCCAAGTACGTGAGGGGTTAAATGGTGTAGTCATTTTAGTCCCTAATTGACGTTTTAGTCCTAAGTGTCATGGTAGTCCTCGTGGTGACTTTCTGGGCCACTACTTGGAGCCAAGATGTTTGGTGAGCTGAGGGCGACAGTCTTAGCGCTGTAGGCCGATGCAGAGACGTCTGCCTTAGTGCCGTAATGATGTGTGAGAGTTGTTTGGCCGTAGGGCTACGAGTAGAGGAGTAATAAATTTTGAAGTCCCTGAGGGGCATTAAATAAACGAGAAGGGTGAACGCAGAGGACTTCGGTCCTAGAGGTGAGCAGAGGACTTAGGTCCTAATTATGAACAGGAGGCTGCGGTCTAAATGGTGAGTTACTAGAATTGTGTTATGATTTAATTGAATGATGTATATGCTGTGTGTTTATGCATTGTTCATGGTGTCGCATAAATCATAAGCATAATGGTGAAAAGCAGAGGACTTCTGGTCCTATGGTGAAAGCAGAGGACTTCGGTCCTAAGGTGATAGCGAGAAGACTTCGGTCTTAATGGATCCATCATGCATATTCCTTTGGAGTTTTGGGTCCGCATCATGCATATAACTCATGCACTAAATAATTGTGTTATTTGTGTGTTGTGTTGAGGTGTTTATATGTGTTTGCTTAGCATAATGCTTGTCATAAACCTTATTATATGTGTTTAGAGACTCACCCTACTGCTTTTATGTTGCTTCTCATGTTGGCAACTTGCAGGTACCCCCGAGTAGAGGTGTCCTCACTTAGTGTCGTTTGGCGTCGTCATTGCTCTGATATGTAACACTAGGGGCCGAGTAGTTTAGAGGTCGTTTTGGGTTGGTTTTTGAAATGTAACTTGATGTTATTTTGGAACATGTTTTATTCCGACTGTGTTGTAAATTAAAACATGTGTTTTTATGAACTCGTTCCATTTGGCCGAGGTGTTATATGTCACTCTGATAACTGTTGATTGCGCCATTGTTTCTTGTATGTTTGTCTTGTAGAAAATGTAGCACTCTCTTGTGAGTGGTTTTTTGAAAAACTCTGATTTAATTTGCTAAGTAGTATTAAAAGTAAGGGGGTGTTACAATCGGCCCCTCAGACCTCGTGTCCTTCATTTTGCCAAGTCATTACTGAGCATGACGGATCGGCCCCCCAGACTTCGTGTCCTTCAGACTAGCTGTGTCAGTATAAAGCATAGCGTAAGTCCATCAAGGTAAAATGTATCAGTCCCACAACTTGATATTGAACCTCAGGCCGCTCGAGCAGGCCACCTTCAGAGCCCAGGTGCTCCTTCAGAGCCACAAAGTGCTCTTTCAGAACCCAAGTGTTCCCTCAGAGCCACAAGCGCTCCTTCTTTATTGCTTTCTTTATCACTTTCTTTATTTCCTGCCAGTGTCGGCTTCCCAGAGGTCGATACCTTCTTTACTGTTTTCTTTACCGCTTTATTTCTTCCTGCTTTTGCCGCCTGAGGGTTGGCGCTTCATTCATTACAGTCATTTCTGGCTGGCATCCATTCACCCAAAAAGAAAAAACTAGAAGATAAAAAAGGGAAAAGAAAATTCGGGTTTTCCCCTAAGTAGACAAAATCGGTATAATTTCTGAATTCTTTATCTCTATTTTTGCCTCGGAATATGTCTCGGCCAATTCATATTCCTTGTTAAAATCTAGATAAAGAGGGGCAGCTGTCATACCCCAATTTTGTCCGGCTTAGGTCAAAACCCTAATTTCCCCAAAAACAAATAAATAGAAGAGAAAAGAGCATCATGCATTGCATTTAGGGTTCTAAAAGTCATTTCAAAGCTTCTAAAATCATTTTTGGAGTTGGAATACACTTTTTGGACAAACTAGGGTTTTTCAGTGCAAAAAGGGTATTTTGGTACAAAAATATGCATCCACAAAAAGTACATTTTATTCTATCAAGGATAATTTTTGTACAATTTTTAGAGATAAGATCCTAGTCCAAAATAATTAAAAATGTATTTTCCCCATTTTTATTGCATAAAAAAAAACTAAAAGATCATTAAAATTTCCCCAATTATTAAATGACAATTTTAGTTGTCTAGAATAATTGGGGAGGCTATTTTATGGTGCCCAAAAATATGTAACATATTTTCAATAGGTGCATTCTCATTTGCATGCCTAAAAATTCAAAATTCAAAAATTCAAAAGAAGGAAGTGTCCTCAATAAGACAAAAGACCAAAAACAAGTTTTTTTTTTTTATTTTTCCTCTCCTATTTCAGCCATTTATGGGCTACATGCTTCTTTTTTTTTTTACAAAAATCTTCTACACTCTTCTATTTCTTACTCATTTAGAATAGATTTGATCTTATCCTTAACTTTGCCCCTTTTGGTAAAAACTCCCACCCACTTACACTCACCCCTTCACCAAAAAATGCAAAGTTCCCTCTTTAATAACATTTCCTCACAAAAATGCCCTTAACCCTATTCCTAGATGACATCTCAATCTAAAAATAGAATTTTTTACACAAATCCCCCTTTTTTCTCTCTTATGCGCCACTCCCCCTTCTCTCCTCACTTTTTTGTTTTCTCACTACCCCTAATCCTTGTGCATTGCAATCTTGACCATTGATTTAAATCTTACCTCAAATCCTATTGGTTTGCAAGGAACACATTGTCACAAATACTCTTAAGTTGGCTTTCGTATAAAAACCCAAAAATAGGAGATCATAAGGACACTCTCATTTTTACCCTAGCACCCAACTATCTCTTCTCCTCCTCCCTCCTTGGCCGAAATCTCCTCCTCCTCCTCCTCCATTTTCTTTTCAACTTTCATCCACCAAATCACCTCAAACTCACTCCATATTCATATATCTTCTTCCTTTCATCCTTAATTCCGCATTTTACATCATCAAAGGGGTTGCTTCTTCAAGTTTGCGTGGCTATTGTTGTTGACTCTTGAGGATTGTTGGTGATTTGTTACTCTTGATTTTCATTTCTACTCTTGTTTAGCTTGGATTTAGAGGTAATCCTAATATCTTTTGCATTTTTTAGTTTTTCTAGCATGTAGATTCTTCTTCTACTCCTCTTTCCTCTCTCAAAGAGGCTTAGAGGGCTCATTTCAAACATTATGACAAGGACATTGGGAGCCTTGGGTGTTTGAAGTGAGCCCTTGGCCTTGATGAGAGTGTTCTTGTGTTTAACCATATGGTTTGCATTTTCACACTCATTTTTTCATTTTCTTTTCATTGAATGTCATGTTGTAAATAAAGATTTTTTTTACATATCATATGTTTCATGTTAATCTTGCATTTTCTTGTGTCATATCATGATGTGTAAATTTGGTTTTTGGCTTGATGTTGAGATATAAAGGCTTTGATTTTGAGTACTAAAAAAAACCTAGAGTTTTGTTGTATTTTCCTTGGTTGGTATGAATAAGAAGCATGATTTGTTTGACTAGTGTCTTGTAACATGACATGATAGTTTAGGGTTTAACCTTGTGTTTTGTTCAATGTGTTGATTGTGCATTTTGGCATGAAAATATTGGTGATTTGTTCATGATGTGGTTTCGGCCTTAGAGGCCTTGTGGTGTTCATTTTTGTGCTTCAAATTTGTTATTTGATCTTGTGTGGATGAGTATAATCATGTCAATGTGTTTTTAACTTTTAACCACTCATTTATTTTTTACTTTACCATCTCATTAAATAATTACCATTTACCTCATGCATCTTTACTTTACCATTCACTAACTTTTTACTAAAAGTTTCACCACCTATCAATTTGCAAAAATACCCAAAACATTTTACCACTTTCTTACCTAAACTTTTTACTATTCCTTACCAAAATACTTTCACCTTCATGCATCTTCATCCATAATTAGTCTATGTGACACTCTCATGCATTCTCATATGTTTATGTCCCTTGCATCCTTTTATGCACTCTTGTATGCCACCCATTCATGAATAAAATGCTAGTCATTCATTCACTTGTATGCTTTGCATCCATTCTTAAATGCTCATGCATCCAATAATGCCATGTCTTGCACTCTATAATGCACATTCATTCATTGTATACTCATGCATTCACATGCTTGCCTAATCATGCATCCAATAATGCCATGTCTTGCATTCTATAGTGCGCATTCATCCGTTGTATACTCATGCATTCACATGCTTGCCTAATCATGCATCCAATAATGCCATGTCTTGCATTCTATAATGCGCATTCATCCATCGTATACTCATGCATTCACATGCTTGCTTAATCATGCATCTTTGCTTACATGTTCAATCATCCAACTAGGAATATCCTATGCCTATAATTAATTGTATCACTTGTTTATGATGTCATTTAAATGTCTTGATTTAATTGTGTGCAATTCTTTCCCCCATGCATGTACTCTTATATGAAGACGTAAGCCTACTACTTGTGTAGCATAGAGTCATTAAGATAAATGCACCTCTCTCACACACACACACACACAATTATTTTAAGAACTTTGTCTTGCATCTTTGATGATTGAATCACTTAATTGTATTGGCATGCTTAATCTTGGTTGATGACATGTTCATGATTGCTTAATCGTTGAAGTATGAGTCTTGTTCATCCATTTCATTTGGTTATGGATTTAGAATTGATTTGAAATATTCTACTTCTTTTCTAAAATCCATTTCCTATACTCAAATAAAAAACCCTCTTATTTTCAAAATAAGGATAAGATAAATTGTCATTAATAATCAATCGCGCCGTTGCCGTTTAGATTATTAATAGTGATTTTCTTATCCCCGTCGAGTTAGTAGTGGGACCATTCTAACCGTTGTTGTTCGGTCTCCACAAACACTCCCGTCTTTGCGAAAACATTTTCTTCCACATTAAATAAAACCAATTGTCATTGATAACCAAACGCGCCGTTGCCGTTGAGGTCATTAATGACGATTTTATTTTCAAAAGAGTTACTAGTGTGGCCATTCTAACCGTTGTTGTTCGGTCGTCACAAACGCTCACCCAATTGCGAAAACTCTTAAGCCGTTTTCAGACGCAAAAGCCGAGAACTACGTAGCTTTGATCCCTCATCCCTGTGAGGGTACGTAGGACCGGGTTCATATCCCGTCAAGCACTCTTTTAAAAATCTTTGTTTTGTTCCGCTTTTCAAAGATACCAAAAATATTCTTTTTCCCCGTTTTTAATAAAACAATTTCTCAAATGAAATAAAAAGAAAAGAAAAGAAGTAGAACAAATTGCTTTCAAATCAACTTTTCCTAAACCACACATCAAGTTAATGGTTCTCTTTCGGTAGAAAGGACGCGTGGGGTGCTAATACCTTCCCCATGCGTAACCGACCCCCGAACCTACATCTCTGCGTTTTCAAAAGACCACCCGCTTTTTTTTTACAAAAAAGGTTTTTTCAATGTTTTCCTAAATAAATATTGGTGGCGGCTTTACTATTTTCACGTTGTCAAACGAAAAGTCCAAACCGGATTTTTCGGGGCGCAACAGTTGTCGCCTTAGATGACCGTGTCCAAGTGTTCCTCGTAGTGGTACTGGCATCAGTTGGCCGTGTAGTTAGCTAGGAAAACTCTGATCAAGCCTTCTCAGGATGAGATGGTGTTCGGTCGCAGTGATTCCCACCATTCGAGCGCCCCGCCATCGAGCGACTGAGGAAATAAACAACACTTCATTGTAGAACCCAGCTCTCTGTAGCTGCAATAGTTGTTGAAATATCTGATGTGCTTGTCAGGATCCCCACGCCCGTCAAACTTGTTGAGGTTGGGCGGCTTCCTGAGACCCGTCGGAATAAGGTAGCGCCTGATCTCCCTTGTGAAGGGGCCATGGCCGGTCGGGATGTCACTTGGCCCAAAGGGCTGCATAGTAAGGTACGCCTCGCTGGTCGGCATCCCGTAGAATCCGCCGCCGACCGGGTGGCCGTACATTAGGGAGCCTCGGGCGTCGCCCTGCGCCCGAGCGGAGTGGTGCCTCCTTGGTCTCCGGGAAACATCTCTGATTTCCCCATCACGATAATCGTTCAGTTCGTCGTAAGGGTCCCAAGAGCAGCCGGCTTCTAGATCTCCGGGAGTCGGACGATTTGCACGAGGAATATCTTGTCGACGAGCGGTCCGACTCAGGCTGGTAGATGGAGTCTGAACAATCGTAATCGTACGAGGGGGAACGGTGACTGCGCACGTTCCTACGAGCGGGCGTTCTCCGTGCCCTGACCCGGCGGGCTGGAGAACGGCGAGAAGTGCTCCCTCGGTGGCGAATGTTTCTTCGTGGAGGCGTTCTGGCTCTACTTGAGGGACGAGCTTGGGCTGGAGAACGGCGAGAAGTGCTCCCTCGGTGGCGAATGTTTCTCCCTCGCTGGCAGGCTGGGATCGACCCGCTTCGAAACGAGATATCAGCTCGTCACGATCAGCGATGAGTTGATTCTTACTCTGTAGCAGTTGGAGGACGGCCTGGGTGATGTGCTCTTGTAGAGGCTCCATGATCCCGGCTTCGGCCAGCTCGGCCGGGATTTCCTGGTGTGGGACCAGCTGCTGAACTTGATCCAAGACCGGTCCTCGTCCGCCCTGAACTGAGGGCTCTTGACGAGGATTGCCTTGCGATTCGTGCACGGTTAAGGGCACGCCCTCAGGGGTCTGCTGCGGACGTACGTCTTGTCCGGTAGGGTCTTGCTGTGTCGATGCCCGCGTAGTAGGTCTCTTCGGGGCCATCTTTAAGGTAGGATAGCGCTCAGGCCTCCCACTATGGTCGCCAATTGATCGTACCTTGATTGATGAAGTGTTGATGTCGTATGTTTCTCCGCGGTCCGGTCGTTGAGGATGTAGGGCGATCTTGAGAGCGCCTCAGGTGGTACTTGCAAAGACACTCCGACGCTCGAGTCAGAGGTGTGCAAACGGCAAGGTATCACTGGGTAGGAAAACGTACCTGATACTGTGGATGGAGGTGGTACTTATACCACTGGGGCGACCTGACCGTTGCGAGAAATACGGTCGGTCGCCGAGAATTGCGCACCAAGCCACGGACTTGGGCCGTTTCACCAGATTGAGCCGATGGCCTGTTTCTAACTGCACCTCCTGGTATTGTTGATACACCCCGGAAGACCATTCATCCTAGAGACTAAGAGAAAACCGCTTTCAGTAGTCCTTATGGCACATATACTTATAGAAGGATGTCTTTTGGTCTGTGTAATGGAAGTTTTTATGAATGATTTCTCTGTGTATGGATCAAGTTCTGATAACTGTCTGGCAAATTTAGAAAAATTTCTTGAGAGATGTGAGAAGGTCAATCTTATTTAAAAATTGGAAAAATGCCATTTTATTGTAAGAGAAGGTATTGTGCTTGGGAACTTGGTGTCCAAAAGAGGTGTTGAGGATGACAAAACAAAAACTGAAATCAAAGAAAACTGTCACCTCCTACCTCAGTGAAAGAGATAAGAAGTTTCTTGGATCATGCGGGTTTCTACCACCGTTTTATAAAGGATTTTTCCAAGATAACTAAGCCACTAATAAGCTTGCTCCTTAAGGATGCAACTTATGTTTTTGATGATCTGTGTCTTGAGGTATTTTGCAGGTTAAAGAAGGCTTTGACCACTGCTCCACTTATTCAACCACCGGATTGGAATCTTCCATTCGAGATAATGTGTGATTAAGGTGATTATGCAGTTGGGGAAGTTTGGGTCAAAAGAAGGATCAGAACATCCATGCAATCTACTATGACAGTAGAACCTTGGATGAAGCCCAAGTGAATTATGCAACAACAGGTAAAGAATTATTAGCGGTAATATTTGTCGTTGACAAATTCAGGTCATACTTGGTGGGGTTCAAAATCATCATCTATGTTGATCACTCGGCAATCAAATATTTGCTGATTAAGAAAGATGTCAAACCGAGATTGATCCGATGAATTTTTCTCCTCGAGGAATTTGACTTAGACATTAGAGAAAAGAAAGGTACAAAAAATGTTGTGGCTTATCACTTATCAAGGTTGCAAGAGAACAATGAGAATGAGTTTCCACTTGATGATTCCTTTCCGGATGATCAGCTACTTTCTTTGGTTCAAAGAGAATCACCATGGTATGCAGACTATGTGAACTATCTCGCAGCTGGTATGCTACCTCTAGGTCTGAATTACCAACAGAAAAAGAAATTCTTCTCTGATGTTGAGCACTACTATTGGAATTAACCTCTCCTTTTCAAGGGGGTGAAAATGGTGTGTTCAGAAGTTGCAGCTCAAAAGATGAGGTAAGTAATATTCTTATTCACTGTCACCGTTCATCCTATGGTGGCAATGCCAGTACTTCAAAAACTGTACTAAAAATACTTCAATCTGGTTTTTTCTAGCCCTCACTTTCTAAAGATGTGCATCATTTTGTTTCTAGATGTGATTAATGTCAATGCCCTAAGAACATTTATAAAAGGAACAAAATGGCTTTGAAAACATCCTTGAGGTTGAAATTTTTGACGTCTTGGGAGTTGATTTCATGGGACAATTTCTGTCTTCTTTTGGAAATCATTATATTCTAGTTGTGGTTGACTATATTTAAAAATGGATTGAAGCAATTGCTTCTGCAACAAATGATTCAAAAGTAGTGATCAAGCTTTTCAAGAAAATTATTTTCCCAAGGTTTGGGGTGCTAAGAGTGGTAATAAGTGATGAAGGATCCCACTTTATCTCCAAACAATTTGAAAAGTTACTGAAAAAGCTTTGGGTGAGGCGCAAAGTTGCGACACCCTACCATCCCCAGACTATTGGCCAAGTAGAGGTTTCGAACAGAGAGATTAAAACCATTTTAGAAAAAATTATCTCTTTCTCTATGATGATGCTCTCTTGGCTTACTCGGATGCAGCGTACAAGACTCCCATAGGAATGACTCCTTTCAAGGTAATATATGGGTAGTCTTGTCATCTTTTGGTTGAGCTAGGGCATAAAGCCTTTTGGGAAATAAAAGAAAATTTCAACTCAATGAATTGAAGGAACTAAGGATAGACGCTTATGAGAATGCCATGATTTATAAAGAAAGAACAAAAAAATGACATGATAAGTTTATCTTCCGAAGAGAATTCAAAGAAGGTGACCTTGTGTTGCTCTTCAATTCAAGATTAAAACTGATTCCAGGTAAGTTAAGATCAAGATGGTCCGATCCATTTAAAATCCGTAGGGTTTAGCCTTTCGGAGCAGTTGAAATATGGATTGAAGGGTTTAGTCCATTCAAAGTGAATGTGTCAAATATTGAAGGCTTATTTAGTTGGGGATGAAATTGAAAAGGAACCACTTTGATTCTACAAAAATCCAGCTAAAAGAGAAAGAAGGTTTGGGTTAAGTTAGTGACGTTAAAAGAGCGTTGTGTGGAGGGCATCCCAAGAGTTTAATTTTTGTTTTTATTTGTGTTTTGTAGGAAAAACAAAGAATGGACAAAAAGCCACAAGCTCAAACTAAAGAAAAAGGCAACTTTGGGAGCCAAACAACCATTACGGGTCGTGTTAGTTGGTTCTAGGCCATGTTGGCCCATCAAATTTTTTTGTGGAAAAGATGATAATCATTATGGTCAGTGTTAATTTCATTACAACTTATGTTGTTCTGTTACGGGGGGTGTTGTCTCTGTTACGACCCGTGTCAATCTAAACCGAAAACGCATCGATCGTGATTCGTTTTCACAGAGAGTAGCACCGACCCGTGTTACTCTGCTACGACCCGTGTTGCTGCATCAGCTTTAAAACACTTACCCCACACGAAACATGATAACTATATTTTATATAGAGTTATTCATGCATTCAAACCTAAGAAATTGCTCTCTTTCAAGTATTTTTTTTTGACCAAAAGTAGTTGTAGTATTTTATGCAATATATCAATACTTGAGTGTTTAGTATGGTTAAGCTTATGATTAGGCCATTTTGGATATATTGTGGTATTTTAATGTGTTTGCTAGTGCAGCTTTACAGTGCACCTGCACCAGATTACAACAATGCACCTGCACTGGAACTTCACAATGCATGAAGGTTTCATGGACCATCAAACTGCACCACCACTTGATTGATGGCATCATGCTTAGTCATAAAAGGCAATTGCAACTTGCATATTTTGGCGCCTACCATAGAAGCATAGCTTTAAAGAGTCACTCATATAGTGACACATGCTCATCTCTCATTGGACCTCCCTCTACATATGAGCATGGGCTTCAACATGCCACATGACAAGTTTCGATCTTGACCATGGTTAAACCTTAAGTTAACTTCATGTCCAAGGAAGGATGCACCTTTTTGAAGGCTATATAAGGAGCTCCACTCTTCACTTGAGATAGATCACAATCCATAAGTTACATTCAAATTTCAATAGATATAGATAGTTGTTATTTTGTAAGAAGGCAAGGAAGGAATTGACACATCTTCCTTTACTTCAACTTGTAATATTTACTAAGTGCAGTTTAGCTGATGCACCTGCATTGCTGGGAGATTTCATGCAAGGAGCTTCAACTTGTGTAACTTCTATCTTGTTGTTTCTCTTTTGTGATTTCAGTTATATAAATATGATCTATTCAGTTTATATATGCCTTGCAATGTCTAACATGAGCTAAACTTATCTTAGTTGGAATGTTATAATCTTATAATGATCTTTTAAGTAAGTTAATGTGCTTATATGTAATGTGTGCATTGTAGTTCTTGTGTGATACTTCTTTCAACACTTATTTTGAGATTGATCACTTAGAATAAGAAGATTTGTAAAAGCAGACATGGTTTACAATTAAGAACTCAAGAACTAATATGGGTGAGTGTTTTAAATAAAGGAAACTTTGTTAAAACCATGCTAAGTCCTAGACATAGGATAACATAGTCCATAGGGTGACACTGTGGGTATTTAAAATACAAGAGTGAACTTATTTAGCATCTTAGACATAAGATCTTGTAATGAAACTCAGAAGACAGTGACTGAAAGGCACATTACAAATGCAACAGCATTCAGTGCACCTGCATTACATACTGCACTTAACACTTAAAATCGATCTACTTGGTGAAGATATTCCAAGAAATTGTTCAATTTGGTAGATTCTCTCACGACGATCATGACTTGCATTTAAAATAATTTCTAGAAGTATGTAGTAACTTTATCATTCCTGGTGTTAGTGAAGATGCATTTAGACTAAGGTTATTTCCTTATTTTTTGAAAGATAGAGCTAAGGCTTGGTTGAATGTCTTAGAGTCTAACTCTATCCATTCATGGAAACATTTTACAATGGTTTAGAACCTCAAACCAGAATAATGCTTGATGCATCTTCTGGGGGAGTGTTATTAAATTTGTCATATAATGAAGCATGCGAATTGATTGAGGGGATAGCATCAACTAGCTCTAGTTGGCCTACGAGAGGGTGAGTGCCCAAAAGAAAACATCAGTGGTAAATGAAATTAGTGAAGTATCAGCCTTATCTGCTCAGGTAGCCTCTTTAGCTAACATGATGAAAAACTTCACATCAGCTAGTGCACCTGCATCTAGTGCACCTGCATTGACAGAAAGCACCATAGCTGCCATAGAACAGGCACCTCCAGGAACAATTAGTTGTGTCTATTGTGGAGGAGGTCATGTATATGAGGAATGTCCTAGCAACCCTATTTTTGTCAACTATGTAGAATACAATAATAATAATAATCTTTATTCCAATAGCTATAATCCTGGATGGAGGAACCATCCAAATTTTAGATGGAGCAACAATAGTGCACCAGTGCCTAAGGCTGCATCAGTTATACCACCAGGATTCCAATGTCAAAACTAACAGAAACCATCTCAACCTACCAATGATAACTCCTTAGAAAACATGCTCAAATCCTTTATAAGTGAAGCTAGAACAGCTAGGCAAACACAAGATGCTTCAATTAAGAATTTGGAGAATCAAGTGGGGCAATTGGCCACAACTATGTATAAGAGACCTCATGGTGCTCTGCCATCAAATACAGAAGCTACCACTTCACAAAGGCAAGGTAATGAACACATGAAAGACATTTCCTTGAGAATTGGGAAAGGTATTTCAAAACCACATGAGATAGAAGGTGGAGGAAAGGAAGAAAATGCAAAAAAAAAATGAGAAAACCAGAAAAGAAAAAAAATCACAAAATGCAGAAGCATCTAATGCTCTTGCATCTGAAGAAAGCTATGTGCCACAACCAAGGTTAGTTCCTGAATATCCTCCTCCTCTTTATCCACAAAGATTGAAAAAAACCCATGAGGAGAAGCAATTTAGTAAATTCCTTGAAGTAATGAAACAATTGCAAATCAATGTTCCCTTAGTAGAAGCACTTCAACAAATGTCAAATTATGCAAAATTTATGAAAGATGCGCTTAATAAAAGAAAGAGATTAGGGGAATTTGAAATAGTTTCTATGTCAAAAGAATGTAGTTTACTTATGCAAAACAAAATTCCTAGGAAATTGAAGGATCCAGGAAGTTGGAATGCCAAGCCTACAACTCTGACACTTCAATTAGCCGATAGATCAATAGCCTATCCAGAAGGAATAATTGAAGATATCTTGGTTAAGGTTGGCAAGTTTGTATTCCCTGCATATTTTGTTATTTTTGACTTTGATGTAGATAAAGAAGTGCCCATTATTCAAGGTAGACCATTCTTAGCAACTAGTAAGACATTGATAGATGTACAAAGGAGAGCCCAGAACGAAGAGAAGGCTAGGGCAGCGTCCCAAGCAGTTGACGACCTAATCAAGGCCAACTTTATCGAGGAGATCAAATACACGACCTGGCTATCCAACGTTGTGTTAGTAAAGAAAAATAATGGTAAGTGGCGCATGTTTGTTGACTATACCGACTTGAACAAGGCATGCCCGAAGGATGCCTTCCATATGCCCAACATTGACAAGCTGGTCAATGGTGCCTCGGGCTACAAACTCTTGTCCTTTCTGGACGCGTATTCAGGTTACAATTAGATCACCATGTATCCACCAGATCGCCACAAGACCGCTTTTATGACAGACCATGGCAATTTCCAATACAAGGTCATGCCGCCCGGCTAAAGAACGCAGAGGCGACCTATCAACGAATGATGAACAAGATCTTGAGAAGCAAATCGATCGCGTGGCTGAAGTATACTTGGACGACATGATCATCAAGAGCAAGACTGACCAAGATCACCTGAACGATCTGAAAGAGGTTTTTGAGGAAGCAAGAAGGAACTCCTTGAGGCTAAACCCAGATAAGTGTACCTTTGGGATGAGGGTCGGCAAATTTCTGGGCTTCCATTTAACAGAAAGGGGATTGAGGCCAATCTTGATAAATATAAGGCGGTCGCCGATATGAGGCTACCCACCACCGTAAAAGAGATCCAACAGTTGAATGGCATGGTCGCTGCCTTATCTAGGTTCATACCTAAGTCGGCCTGCAAGTCACTCCCTTTGTTCAAGCTGTTGAAGAAAGAAGTGGAATTCGAGTGGACCGAGCAATGCCAGCAAGCATTAGACACCTGAAAGAAGCTTTGTCGAATCTGCCAATTATGACCAAGCCATTGTCGGGCGAAACCCTGGACTTATACTTGACAATAACAGAAGAAGTCTTGAGCGCTGTCCTAATCAGGGAGAACGACTCAAAACATAACCCGGTCTATTTCATTAGCAAGGTGCTGCAAGGGCCAGCAACAAGATATCAGAAGATTGAAAAGCTAGCCTTTGCGTTGTTGGTGGCCGCTCGTAGGTTGAGGCCTTATTTCGTGGCTCATCAGGTCGTGGTAAGGACCGATCAGCCCATCAGACAAATCCTACACCGTCCAGATCTGGCAGGCCGCATGATTAAATGGGCAGTGGAACTCAGCGAATTTGGAATTAAGTTTGAAGCCAGGTCGGCGGCCAAAGCACAAGTGTTGGCCGACTTCATTGCTGAAATGACCCCAGTTGCTGACGGTCGACCAACCACCACTTGGACCCTGCATGTTGACGGTTCTTCTAACTCCAAGGGAAGTGGGGCCAACTTGATTTTGGAGAATTCCGAAAGCTTAGCCGTGGAGGTGTCACTCACGTTCGCTTTTCACACGTCAAATAATCAAGCAGAATATGAGGCCTATATAGCCGGCTTATTGCTCGCTAAAGAGTTCAACGTCGACCGTGTAGAGCTCCATTCAGATTCATTATTGGTCGTTTCCCAAATTCAGGAGCTGTATGACACAAAGGATGACGTCCTGAAAAACTACTTGGCTAAAGTAAGAGAATTGCTCGATCGATTCGGCCAGAGGCGGAGAGTAAAACACGTGCCAAGGATCGAGAACGTCTGGCGAGCGACATTCTCTCTCTGAGTTGGCCAAGACCAAAGCACACAGGTGTTGCGCCCCGAAAAATATGGTTTGGACTTCTCGTTATGCAACTTGGAAAAGGTTTGGAGCCGCCACCAATATTTTAATTTTAAGACCAAGACATTGAAAAAATGTCTTTTAGTAAGGCGGATGGTCTTTCGAAAACACAGAGATGTTGGTTCGGGGGTCGGTTATGTGTGGGTAAGGTATTAGCACCCCACACATCCTTTCTACCGAAAGGGAACCTTTAACTTGATGTGTGGTTTAGACAAAGGTTTGGTTTGAAAACGACTTGTTCTACTTCTTTCCCTTTTTTTTTTATTTTGAAAGGATTTTTAGAAAACGGAGGAGAAAGGAAATCTTTTGTTATCTTTGAAAGGCGGAATAAAACAAAGATTTTTAAAAAAGGGGGTGGGAAAGAGAATTCTTTTTATGATTTTTTTGAAAGTATGCTTGACGGGACATGAACCCGCTTCTACGTATCCCCACTGTGATGAGGAATCAAAGCTACGTAGTTCTCGTCTTTTGCTTTTGAGAGTTTTTTGCAATTGGGCGAGCGTTTGTGACGACCAAACAACAACGGTTTAGAGTGGTCGTACTACTAACTCTTTGGAAAATGAAATCGTCATTAACGATCAAACGGCAACGGCGCGAGTGATCGTCAATGACAATTGGTTTTTGTTTAACGAAGAAAATGTTTTCACAAAGAGGTCGAGTGTTCATGGCGACCAAACAACAACGGTTTAGAGTGGCCACACTACTAACTCTCGGGAAAAATCATCATTAACAATCAAACGGCAACGGCGCGAGTGATCATTGATGACAATTTGGTCTTATTGGAGTTTTGAAGAAGGGTTTTGGGAATGAGTATGGAAAAACAAAGTAGAACAATTTCAACCAAATTCCAAGTCCATAACCAAATGCAAAATGAATGAATGAAGTTCAAACATATTCAACTAATCAAGCAATCATGAACATGTTGATCATCAACTAAGATTAAGCATGCCAATACAATCAAGAGATTTAATTGTCAAAGATGCAAGATAAAGTTCTCAAAACAATTGTGCGTGTGTATGAGAATTGCTACGGGACGGGCAACAATCTCAAAGGGTATGCATTTATCTTAATGACTCTATGCTACAACAAGTAAGTAGGCTTACGTCTTCATATAAGAGTACATGCATGGGGGAGGAATTGCACACAATTAAATCAAGACATTTAAATGGCATCATGAACGAGAGAATACAATTGATTATAGGCATAGAATGATCTAAGTTAGATGAATGAACATGCAAGCAATGATGTGCATGATTAGGCAAATATGCAAATGCATGAGTATGCAAAACTATGCATGAATGAATAAGCATACAAAACTATGCATGAATGAATGATTGAGCATACAAGACTATGAATGCATGAGCATAGTTATTGTGCAAGGTATGAACATTTGAGTATGCATGAACATGTGAATATGTAAGTTAGCAATGAATGTAAAAGAATAAGTAAGAGGACGCATGAAGTATGCGAAATGTCTTTGGGTTTTTAGGTAAATGATTCATGATTCAAAGTGGTAAAAAGCTAGATGAGTTATGGTAAGAAGCTTTGATGCAATGTAGTAAAAGAAAAGAATGCAAAGTGGTAAAAAGTTTAATGAAATAAGTGATAAAAAGTGAATGAGATGGTAAAAGTAAAAAGTTAATGAAATGGTAAAAAGTTAAAAACACAATGACACAACTTACATTTACTCAACCACAATCAAAATGACAATCTTCAAGCAATCAAAGGGGTAAAACCCTAGTCATGGCGAATCTATCATCAACTTATTTCATGCAAAAATTGACAAATTAACACACAAAACGACACAAAAGAAAATGACCTAATCTATCATGCAAGTTCCTAAGACAAACATCAACCAAATCATGCATTTATTCACACAAAATCAAAGAAAACAAAACAAGCAACATGAACCCTAATTTTTCTAATATGCGAAACTAACATAAGCTCCAAATCCCATTTTTATTCATGGAAACACAAGATAATGCAATAGAACAACATAGATTAAACTTTTAGCAAGGATTCACATGATCAAGCAAAGAAATTCATATCAATCACACAAACCATAAATTTCCTCTAATATGCAAAATAACATAAACCTCAAATTATCATTTTATTCATGAAAACAACAAGAAGTGAGTGAAATAACAACAACACACAATTTATTCTAAAGGAGAGAAGCATTATAAGCACCCAAGCCTCCCAAAGTGCTTGTCAAGATACTTGAAATACCTCTCCCACTCAACAACAACAACAACTATGCTAACATTATGACATTAAATTGCAATGGGATGCCAAAATGAAGTGATAATTTACATTTTTGATGCTAAAATTGGAAGATGATGCTAGGTTTCAAAGTATACCTCAACTCCACGCTAGAATGAGGAAGGAAATGAGATGAATGAATGCAAAACCCCTTTAATCTACTTTTCAATCTTCAACTTTGAACTTGATCCTTGAATTTGAAGGTGAATCTTTGAGAAGAATGCAAGAAGGATGGAAGATTTAGTGTAAGAAAGGTGTTTTAATGGATGATTGAGTGAAGAAATTGAAGAAAATGAGGTGAGGGAGAGAAGGAGTGTTCGCAAGAGGAGAGGAGAAAGAGAGGCTTTTTGTGCAAAAATGAATGAATCCCCTCTTATTTTGGGCGAGTAGGCTTATATGGGGTCTTGGGTGAAATTAGGGTTAAGGGTAAAATAGAAATGGGATGTTCTATTTTTAGTAAATTTGCAATTTCTTATGAAGGAGTGAGTGTGAGAGGATGGTGTCATTTACAAAAAAAAAGGGTATGAATCTACATGAGAGTGTGTGGGAATTAGGGATGTGTATGAAATGGGTAGGATTAAGGATAGTACAAGAATCACTAGTGCAGAAAAGGGATTTAAAGTCACGCAAATTGGCTTTTTAAAGTCACGCGCCGGCGTGACTTCTATTAAGGCGACTTCGTATGTCAGGAGCTTTAAAGTCACGCGAAAGCGCGACTTCATATGTTTTTTTTAAAGTCAGACCAACATTGCCTGACATTAATTACTGATAATCGTTATATGGAATGACTTTTAAAGTCAAGCCAAAGTGTGACTTTAAAGTTATTCTTAAGTCAGACTTTTTGTCGCTTGACTTTAAATGTGTTTACATTATAAAGTCAGGGTTGTACCACTTTGACTTCAAAGTTTTTTTGCCTTTTGGTCATTCCCCGATATATATATATATATATTTGGCTCCACTAGGTATCAAATTCATTAAACTAGCAACAAACATTCTATATAGAATTACAAAATTACTATATTTTGCTCCAAAAATTTATCACTACCAATTCAACATTCATTTCACTAATATCTTGTCAAAAGGTATACCATAATACATATGTAGCAAAAACCATAAGAAAATCAACCATCACCTGAATTTACAACCTGACTATATGCTTCTATTAAGCTCCAAATACCACAAGAAAACCAACAATAAGATTAAAGACAAATGATCGAACATCACTTAAGTTGGTTTCTTCGTTCTTCCTTTGAAGTTGGTTTACGCTCTTCATACATCTTTATAAAGAACTCCGCCCAAACTTGTCTAACATGCGTCAACTCTTCAAGTGTGAGCGATCGACTCGAATTAAACATCTACAAAAATAAAAGTTCAATATGAATCACATGGTTAACCTAATACCAACAACATAATAATTACCTAGTAATCATCCTATAAAAGTTGAAAATTATATACCTTCTTCCAATTATTAGTGATAGTTGCGAGACAATGGTCATCATATTTATCATCACATAGTGGCCACAAGAATAACCATCATTTTGTTTCGGTCCCTATAAATGAATATCAAATATCAAAACTGAATATAATTTACAGTAACTAGTATAAAATGAAAAAAAAAATTAATGTATTCAATACTTACTTTAAGTGTCAACCAATGAGGTTTTGATTTTCTTAAACCCTTCATCCTATTATATCCATCCATAGCTCTGTGGGGAAACATCATAAATAGTAAGTTATAAGTCTAAAACATATTAAATCACAAAATTGTGACAACAAATTATTAATAAAAGAAAACTTACTTCTCAACTATTTCAACCAGGGTCTCGTTTGGAAGGCGGTGAGGTGAACACATCCAAACAACTGTATTAACAGAAGGACAGATGACAAACAGTTGCCAATGTTTTCTACAAAAGTGGACAAAATAATTAAATCATAATCAAACAAAGAAATTATATGTATACACTAGTAAACTTTAGACAATTGATACTTTACCCACACAAATACGGCAAAGCATGTTTTGTTCTGGTCATATAACTTGTTCTGGCACGACTCTAACTAATCGAATGGCTTTCATACGACAAAAGTAGAATTTATTTATTAGTAATGTCTAACTCCAGCATCATCACTGTTATATCAGAAATGTAATAGCAATCAATTCTTTATCAGAAAACAGTACAGTGTATTATAAGCTACAATTCATGTTCTTTTGAGAAACTAACAGCAATTCAAAATTCCCCTCTCTTATTGATTCAACAAACTAACAACACTAAATTAAACCAGTTGAGATGCATCTTGAATCTTGACATCATGGAATTCAAACAAGAAGCAAAAAGCTCAACTCTTAACAGTTTCATAGTGTATAAACTGAGTATATATATTTGAAAGAAAATCCACTTCAATCTGAAAATCAATCTTATTAAGCCACCCAGATTCCACAGTAAAATGGCCATTTTTTCCCCTTATTCAAAAGAACCCCAAATCTAAAAATGCAACTTCAAAGCATTGAAGAGTTACAACTGAGTACGAAGAAGAAAAACAACAAAAAAACAGATCAGATTCGAAAACCCAGGAAACTAATTGCACAAAGATGAACAATAAACAAGCATTGAAGAGTTACATAAGCTACAATGACACACCACAACATAAACCCTAATACAGAAAATCTACCCTCATAAACCCTAAATCCTCCACCTAAAATTTATACAATCAATAAAAAGTAAACACCATAAAAAACCCTAGAGAAAGAGATAGAGATAGAGCAACACAGAGATAGAGCAACAGAGAGAGAGAGAGAGAAGAGAAAGAGGGCTTGCACGGAAACGCAATGAGAGCAAGATGATGAAGGTTGTAGAGAGCGCAATGAGAGCGCGAGAGAGAGCGATGAGAATACGAAACGTTCAACCCGAGAGCGCGAGAGAGACGGCAGCGTTCAACAACCCGAAAACGTTTTGATGTGTTTTACGTTTGAGAGAAAGAGGGCTTGCTTGGAAACGCAATGAGAGCAAGATGATGAAGGTTGTAGAGAGCGCAATGAGAGCGAGAGAGGCGATGAGAATACGAAGCGTTCAACCTGAGAGGCGAGAGAGGCAAGCGTTCAACCTGAGAACGTTTTGATGTGTTTTACGTTTTTATTTTTTTATTTTTAATTGTGAAATACTTTTGAAGTCAAGCAATATTACGGTTTGTCTTAAAATGTTAAAATTTTCCACTTTTGAAGTCACGCATATTTTACGCTTGACTTAAACACTAGCGTGCCAAAAAAGTTTTCGAGTTTATCACAAGTTTGCCACCGCGTCCTTATATCAAAGGCAGCATCCGAGCGCGTGACTTTAAATGTCTATTTCTTTTCCTTATTTTGCACTAGTGAATATTCTTAAGGAATAATTGTACAATAGAAGAATGTGGAAGAAATTGTGGAGAGAGAGAGAGGAATTTCATGGCCTCTTGAAAATGTGGAGGGAAAATTGCTTCTCTTTTTTGGTCTTTTGTCTTATTGAGGACACTTTATACTTTTATTTGAATTTTGAATTTTTGGGCATGCAAATGATAGTGCAACTATTGAAAATGTGTCACATATTTTTGGGCACCATAAAAATATCCCTCTAATTATTCATGACAATAAAAATTTGTCATTTAATAATTGAGGAATATTTAATGGTCCTTTTTCAGCTTTCGTGCAATAAAAATGGGAAAAATGCCTTTTAATTATTTTGAACTAGGATTTTCTTCCAAAAATTATACGAAAATTATCCTTGATAGAATAAATTGTATTTTTCATTCTTGACTTGGTTTAGTTCAAGAATAATTAAGCGCTCTCATTTGAATGCCCACAGATATTGAAACATGCACTATTTTATTAATAAAAATGTTTTTTTTTGTTTGGAAAAAGGTTTTGACTTGGGCGGACAAAATTGGGTTATGACGCTGGGAATCACAGAAGCCTGATCCAGGAAACTTTAACTCGGCCGAGTGTCCCGACACAGCCAAGTCAACCTTTGGCCGTTCTATATGTCGACACAGGAGAAGACTGGATCGCCCCCATATTACGGTATATCCTAACGGAGGAAGAGTCGGGCGACCAGAAGGAAGCAAAGCTCTTGAGGTAGCGAGCGACCAAGTATTCGGTCATTGAAGGGAAGCTATACAGAAGAGGTTTTTCTTCCCCACTACTGAGGTGTTTGTCGTCGGTCGAAGCCGACCACATTTTAAGGGATATTCATGAAGGCGTATGTGGCAGCCACCAGGGCGGTCGCTCCATAGTAAAGAAAGCTCTCAGAGCCGGTTACTACTGGCCGACCATGGACGAAGACGCAAAAAAGTTGGTCCAGAAATGCAAGAAGTGTCAAGTGCACGCCGACGTTCACATCGCCCTTTCTTTAGAACTACAAAGCCTCACCTCACAATGGTCGTTTGCTTGGTGGGGGATGGATCTTCTAGGCCCGTTCTCGCCCGCTCCAGGCCAGCTCAAGTTCTTGATCCTGGCAGTCGACTATTTTACGAAGTGGATAGAGGTCGAGCCTCTAGCGACCATAACTGCAGCAAAAGTAAGCAAGTTCTTTGGCCGAAATGTGCTAGCCCGATTCGGAGTCCCCCAACAGCTGATAACAGACAACGGGACTCAGTTTGCAGATAAGAGATTCAGGGAAATGTTGGCTGGCCTAGGGGTAAAGTAGCGCTTTACTTCGGTCGAGCACCCACAGACGAACGGCCAAGCTGAAGCGGCCAATAGAGTCATTCTGCGTGGTTTAAAAAGGAAACTGGACGAGGCAAAGGGGAATTGGGCGGAAGAGCTTCAATCAGTACTTTGGGCCTATAGGACGACCCCTCATTCCACGACGGGCGAATCACCTTTCAGATTAGTCTATGGGACTGACGCGGTCATTCCAATTGAAATGGGCGAGCTAAATTGGAGAACGTCCAATCCACCCACAAAGATGGCGCATAATGAACGAGCCACGAGAAAGGAACTTGATCTGATTGACTTGCTGCGCACTAAGGCGTCTCTTAGGGAGCAACTTATCAAGCAGAAGGTCGCCGCAAGGTATAACTCTCGCGTCCAGAAAAGGGAGTTTTCCATCGGTCAGCTCGTTCTTAGGCGGGCAGATGTAGAAAACAAGAACGCTCGTCAAGGAAAGCTCGGCCCCAACTTGGAAGGACTGTATCGTGTCATCAACCAGACCGGCAAAGGGGCCTATGAATTAGAGACCATGGATGGGATGACCATACCCAAAACATGGAACGCTGAGAAACTGAGGAAGTACTATGTGTAATGTCTTAAAGTTGTTATGAACGATCAGATGTTAAATGAATGCCAGGCGGGCGCTATTTTTCCCCACTGGGGTTTTTTACAGAGGCCTGACCTTTACAAATTGCCCTGGTAATTTACCTTTTCATGCAAGAATGTATGCCCGGCCGCTCTTCGTGCGATTAGCAGCAGAGCGACCATAAGGCCACCGAGTTGGTCTATAACGAAAGCCATCGAATGGCCCAAAGGTCAAAGAATGGCCTACAACGAATGCCATTGAATGGCCCAACGAGAGCCGCCGAGCATGGCGGCCCATGAATTTTAACGAGTGCCATCGAATGGCCCAAACGAGCACCATCGAATGGCACAAACGAAAGCCGGCCGGCGAAAACGGCTATATAAACTTAATGAGTGCCATCGAATGGCCCAGCGGCGCCATTGAATGGCACAAACAAAAAAACGAGGCGTGGCGGCTCACAAATGTCAACAGTAGCTAAATTTATGCGCGCATACAAGACTACGATTGACGAGTGCAAAAAAAATATGAGCAACGAAAAAATTAACTTGCATTCAAAGGCAAAAGAACTTAAGAGTATTGATTACAAAATTAGGACGCCAAGGTCGTAACCAGGGCGCCCTTAATATCCATCGCTCGCAGACGGGCAAAATTGTTCAGAGCAAAAAAGTAAAGACAAATTTAAAGATGTTCAGGAAGAGGACCGAGCGAAGAATAACGGCTCGTTCGTGGGCGACCTTCCTTTCTCGACCTTCTTGGGACGCACAATCTCTTGATGCGACCACGCAATGGCGCTTATTCACCACGGCCTCGTTAATCACCAGCTCAGGATGGGTGAGCTTAAATTGGCTGACCGCGTTCTCAAATTGATATTGGGCCGCCCCCAAAGCTTTGGCGACCGCCTCTTTAAAGCGAGCTTTGTACTTATCCCTCTCCTGCTCAACAACAGTCAGGTCGGCTTTCAAAGAGGTGACCTGGCCGAAGAACTCTTTGTTCTTCTTATTTAGGCGGTCCACTTCTCCTTCGCGCAACCTTTTCACCGACCAGTTGTTGCGCCTGAAAAAATTCGGTTTGGACTTCTCGTTATGCAACTTGGAGAAAGTATGGAGCCGCCACCAATATTTTAGTTTTAAGACCAAAACATTGAAAAAAAGTCTTTTGAAAAGGCGGGTGGTCTTTCGAAAACATAGAGATGTAGGTTCGGGGGTCAGTTATGTGTGGGGAAGGTATTAGCACCCCACACATCCTTTCTACTGAAAGGGAACCATTAACTTGATATGAGGTTTGAACTGCTTGGTTTGAAAACAACTTGTTCTACTTCTTTTTTTTCTTTTTTATTTGAAAGGGGAAATTGCTTTATTAAAAAAAACTGAGGGAAAGGGAACATTTTTGGTTTCTTTGAAAAAAAACGGAACAAAACAAAGATTTTTTTAAAAGGGTGCTTGACGGGTTGTGACCCGCTCCTACGTACCCTCACCGGGATGAGGGATCAAAGCTACGTAGTTCTCGGGTTTTGGTTTTGAAAAGCGGTTTGAGAGTTTTCGCAATTGGGTGAGCGTTCGTGGAGACCGAACAACAACGGTTAGAATGGCCACACTACTTACTCTTTTGAAAATAAAATCGTCATTAATTACCTAAACGGCAACGACGCGTTTGGTTATCAATGACAATTGGTTTTATTTAATGGGGAAGAAAATGTTTTCGCAAAGACGGGAGTGTTTGTGGAGACCGAACAACAACGGTTAGAATGGTCCCACTACTAACTTGTCGGGGATAAGCAAATCACCATTAATAATCTAAACGGCAACGGCGCGATTGATTATTAATGACAATTTATCTTATCCTTATTTTGAAAATAAGAGGGTTTTTTATTTGAGTATAGGAAATGGGTTTTAGAAAAGAAGTAGAACATTTCAAATCCATTCTAAGTCCATAACCAATTGCAAAGTGAATGAATGAAAGAAATTCAAACACATATTCAACTAATCAAGAAATCATAAACATGTTGATCATCAACTAAGATTAAGCATGCCAATACAATTAAGAGATTTAATTGTCCAAGATGCGAGATAAAGTTCTCAAAGCAATTGTGTGTGTGTGTGAATCGGATGGGAATTGTTATTAACGAATAACAATCCCTTGTGATAGCATATGTTCTTGTAATGAAGGATATTACTAATGAGTAACCCTTCATTATATGCTTGTGGAAATCCTATAATGAGAATCACTACTGACGAGTAGCAATCTCATGTAAGGAACAAAGTATTGGAAGAGGGATGCACACAATCAAATCAAGACACTTAAATGGCATCATGAACAAAAGAACACAATTAATCATAGGCATAGAATAATCTAGGTTGAATGAATGAACATGCAAGCAGTGATGTGCATCCACAAACAAAATAGTTACTGGGCCTACTTAACACACCCTCCTTTTAATTATACCACTTCCTACGAGTAACAACACCCCCTTTTTGCAATCTTTCCCCTTTTCTCATTTTTTTTTCTTTAATTCTTTTTAACTCAAATGCTTTCACATTAAATCAAAAACAAAAATTAAATATTTTTCTCTCAAAATTAAGTAAACGACTAAGTCGGTTGTACAACCGGGTTAGTCATCATCTTAGGACCAATGAGCTGTACAGTTCAGTAATCCTAAAAACTCATAAAATATAACTAAACCATTTTTCCCAAGCTACTCAATTTTTCCTTGTGAAATAAATCATTCTTTTTGGAAAAAGTTTAGCCATACTTCGCTACAAGCTCAAGGTGTTTCAAGGCACTCAATTTTTCAAATTAGCAGCACGTTCACATCAAAGTGTTGCATCTTATCCACCCCATGATGAATGACCGAAATGGTCCGCCAAAATTCTCTTTCATGTTTTAACTGGTGTAACTCTCTACGAAGCATTCATGTAGTAACTTGTGTGTGACACGTGTCTTCATTCTTGTTTGAGTCAGTTAATGTCCTTACCTTGTCATCACCCCCCGTCCAAGTCTAATCCCACCCCGACCACCCTAAATTACATACTCCCCTACCTAGTCAACTTTTTGGCTTGTTCTCACTGATGAAATAACACTTTAGGTCCTCCATACTGGGGCAAATTTGTGATCTCTAAAATACCTTGTCAACATTGTAATCCCTTGGTGCAAGTCCTTTACAAAAAAAAAAAAATCAAAAGAAGCTCGTTAGGTTGAAAACTCGTCTGAGCGACCTAAAGCAAAAATTAGAGCATGAAAAGAAATAAAGAAAAGAGCAAGTATATAAAATAAGTAAATTATTGTCCTTGAGTTAATTTTTGAGAAATCGAGCAATCATGATTTGAAATGAAGTTTGACCATCTTTGACCATCTTCCCATGTCCTCGAAAAAACCTTTGCTACCCACCTTAAGCCAAAATCCAAAGAAACTTTCAATCACCCTAGACAAGGATCAATTCCACATAAAAAATGGTGTATCATTTTTATCAAGTCACTCAGAAAAAGAAAAAATAAAAAAAAAGAGAAAGTGAAATCATAAAAGAGGATCGAAAAACCACGAAAAAGCAAAAGTGGTACAATTATGAGCTGATACTTCTTACCATTAAACGCATAAGAGATCCTTGTCTAAAATAAACCCCCAAACACTTCCCTTGTCCTCAATATCCTATCCTTCATAAATCCTTGGCCAAGTTACATCCCTAAACAGGTTCATTCTACCATGAGGCACGTCAATTGCTGCCTAAATAAAACCTCAAACACTCATTCAAGCCTAATAACCCTTTCCTTCATAAATCATTACTCGTTAGCCAAGTTACACCACCAAATAAAAATCCTATGTGCTATCACTTCTTTGAGCCCATTATCCCTTCCTTCATAAACCATTAACCATCAACCACATTACAACTCCAAAAATCCATTCCGATCAATGACCGATTACTTTTGTTTTCTCAAAGTTTTAATCTTAGGACAAATAAGTTTATTTATTTCCAATATGTTTGCTAAAAAATGTATCTCAAAAAAAAAAAATAAAGAAATCAAAAAGGGCTTGCACTCCAAAGGTTCATTCAAGTTCCATTGATATAAAGGCAAGGTTTAGTGATCACCAAGTGCAGATTTCATCATGGTAAACTCAGGACTATCATAGCCTGAGAGTCGTTCTAAAGACAACCAAAAGCCTTACGCTAGGATCGTCACCTAGATCCTAAATTGGGGCATCCCTTTCACCATTTGTTCCACTTAAGCTTGGGGAAATGTGTCTAGCGTCCATCCCACACCACACCCAATCTATACAGCCATATTTGACCAAACCCATAACCTTAACTCTGTCACCTTTTCCAATCTCACTAAAGGCAACCATTCGAAATACCATTCCAAGTGGGGCAACCCTGTCACTCTTCACTCCACCTACAAATGAGTACATTCACCATACGCCCATCTCATCCCCTTGTTATGTCCACATCAACAAAACCATACCGGGACAATTTCTCAACTCATTACCCTAGATGCTGCTACTCTAGTCGGGGCAACCTTGTCCTTACTACGATTGGGGCAACACCAAACTCCATACGTTTAGATAAGTCCTTTGCTTTCCGCCGTTCATTCCAAAGCCAATGCATTCCCAATTCATCATCTTCTATACCCTTAGCTTGTCACCACTAGACAGAGGCAAGTTATTCACCAACCCCCATCAAATCTAAATTGGGGCAGTCCTGCATTCCTTGGCTTGGGAAAACCTACCTTTCATGACATTGACAAAGACCAGTCAGTCATTCACCCCTTCATGTGCCACAAATGTCCTCAACCTAGGCCTTTAGAACCCTAAGTTAACTGACTCATTCATCTATATTTTCACTACTATACATTTTTACTAAACAATGCTTCAGAGAGAGAGAGAGAGAGAACAAGTTGATCATGTGATGCTGGAAATTCACTTAGCTAACTTTGCGGACCTAAACTTCGGTCATCATGGGGCATCGTAATGGAAGAGAAAATTAAGCAAGTTTGCAAATTGAGTCAAGTACCTTTTCACATCAGTGTCTGGAAATGACAACCTTGAGATTGCTGAAGTTTGAATCAAATCTAATCTTTCCAAAGAATTATCAATATTCACCTCTGCTTGTCGCATCCAAAGTCTCGAATCTCATCAATAACAAAAATAATCAAAAACATTTCTGCATCTCAATCAGTCATTTCATATCATCACGCCATGCACCATAGCATTTGCATCCAAGCATTTCATTTACATCACATTCACATTCGCATTTCATGCATTCATCGTAGGCCAAAAAAGAAGCAAAAAAAGCAACAAAGAAAAGCAAAAAAGAAAAATTCATTCTACGTTTCATTAATCACCTCACCATATACTGCCCGTGCGTGCATTACATTGCATTGTTATATATACCCCAAACGAAGATTGCTTTTCCATTCTCAGTAAATGCATTCGTTAGGTATGTTCGGGTAAACACGACAGGTGTCGATCCCCATATTGTGTTGCTCTAATATCAGCGCTTTAAGCGTTGATCTCATATCATATCACAGATCACCAGGTTGATCCCTCAGACCCCAAGTGGTCCTTCAGAGCAGTGCCCTAAGTGGCCCAGGTCGCAACGTCGGAGTCGAGCCCGACGGATCTTCGCAGACCCCGCGTGGTCCTTCAGACTAGCTGTGTCAGCCTAAGACATAGTGGACGTCCTCTATTGGTCAACACATCAGTTCGGATCTGATCTTGACCCCGGCCGCTCGAATATAAAGGCCCCTCCGGACCGTTTTACTAGTACCATAGCTAGTAGCGCTCCTTCAGACCACGATGGTCCTCTATTAAGGCCTAGGCGACCTTCTAGACCCGAGTGGTCCTTCGAGCCTTAGTGCTCCTTTAAGGCCACGAGTGGCCCTTCGAGCCTTAGTGCTCCTTCCGGATCCCGGCGATCCTTCATTTTGTTCGCGGTTAATCGCCAAGTGTTAATCGTTCCTCCCCATTCTCAAACCCTTCGCTTCCTCTTAAGCAGACAAAATTGGCGTCTATTCTATCTTTATTTCTATTTCTACTCAAAAGTTGAATACACTTCACCTTTTTCTAATAAATTATAAATAAAGAGGGGCAAATTATTATACCCCAATTTTGTCCGAATTCTTGTTAATTGTATTTTAATTTATTAAGTCACATATTCATTTTGAATCAGAAAAGTCCCAAAAAGTCACATATTTAGCTTTACAACCCTTAAAAAAATGTCCAAAAGTCCCAAAAGTACAAAAATAATATTTTAAGATACACAAAAAATGGAATCCGAAAATAATAAAAAAATACAAAATAAACACAACTCTAGCCCAAATAACAGTTGGGCTTGGATCTTCAGCTCTCCCAAACCCCTAATCTTCCTCTCCAAGCATCCAAAAATAAACCAAATCAGGGTAAATCAAACATTAATTGCTAAAACCTAATTCTCTAATATAAATAGGCAGTCTGCCTCAGTCAAAAGGAAGACAACAATTAGACTGCAAAAATTACCTAAAATGGATTTGGGATTCAACATCAGAATCCTAATCCAATGAGATACACATATTCAAACTTTTGGGTTCAAAAAGTAGATCAAGAAAACAGAAGCACTCAAACAAGAAAAGATAGCAGCAGTGAAATACAACAGTATTAGCATAGCAAACAGGAGACTCATCAGAAGCTGGAGTTTAGGTTGGTTTTTTTTTTGTATTCTTAGATCTGAAACATTGAAAATATATGCTTGTGATTTTTGTTTTATTTCATTTGCTTTATAAAAAATAGATTTGTAGTGTTTCTTTTCATTTTTTTAGTTATATCTCATTTCTTAAAACTAATTTGTTTTTTATAATAAAAAATGCTTAAAAAATGGTATAGGGAGTGATAATCAGAGGTTAGAAGTAGATAAGAAAAATAGGAATTAAAAAAACGAAAATTAATAAAGGTGTGGTGAAATTAGAGTTCCATGTTTTTAGCACTTGCCTTATATAACATAACAATTAATATGTATTTATTTTTATTTAAAACCAGATTTTTTTTACACACTATTTCTCTCTCCGCATCCCATGATTTTCGCTCCACTCTCTCTCTAATGGAGGGCTGGCGGCTCTGAGAGATTGAAGGAGGTAAAATTAGGGTTCTAAAACCCTTTTACTCATTTTACATGTGTTATTTAATTGGTTTCTTATATTTTTATTTAATCAGATTTATTTTTAGGACTTACACCCCTTCTTTTCAATCCAACTCCCTAGGCCCATCTTTTATTTCTTCTTTGCAAATCAAAGACCCACAAACAAAAACGTTCTCGGGCCTACTTAACACACCCTCCTTTTAATTATATCACTTCCTACAACTAACAACACCCCCTTTTTGCAATCTTTCCCCTTTTCTCATTTTTTTTTCTTTAATTCTTTTTAACTCAAATGCTTTCACATTAAATCAAAAACAACAATTAAATATTTTTCTCTCAAAATTAAGTAAACGACTAAGTCGGTTGTACAACCGGGTTAGTCATCATCTTAGGACCAATGAGCTGTACAGTTCAGTAATCCTAAAAACTCATAAAATATAACTAAACCATTTTTCCCAAAAAATAGGGGACTAAGTCGGTTGTACAACCGGGTTAGTCAGCGTTCTAGGACGAGTGGGTTGTACAGTTTCAAGAGTCCTAGAATACCTATTCTAAAAACAACCCACCTCACATCAAACCAATTTCTCTCAAAAACTCAAAAAATCATTTTCAAAAAGTAGGGGACTAAGTCGGTTGTACAACCGGTTAGTCGGCGTTGAGATCGATGGTCATGCAGTTCAAAGAGTCCTAGGACCCTACACTAAGAAACACCAACCAACAAACCTTTTTCGGGAAGAACTACGTAGCTTTGATTCCTCCATTGCATCCGAGAGTGCGTAGGAGCAAGAGTCTACTCTTGTCAAGCTCTAAAAACTAAAAATTTAATTAAGTTTTTTTCTCTATAAATAAAAGGGTAAAATATTAATAAAGTATAACTAATTAGATAAATGATGTCGTGGGGTGCTAATACCTTCCCCATGCATAACGACTCCCGAACATTTAAACCTGCCTTATCCTAAAACTAAAGGGATTTCCCGAATTTTGCCCTTAAACTAGAATTTCGGTGTCGGCTTCCTTTTGAACTTCGAAGAATCCTTTATTGGATTTTTCGGTCGCTACAGGTGGTTTTTTGCAGTGTTCTTGTGTGTATTTTACTGTGGACTGACTGCTTATTTATATTAAAAACTTAGGGTTAGCATTTAATTGGTTTTGACTGATTTGACTGAGCTTTTGCAGGTTCTGATAATGTGGGCTTGCTGAGCAGTCTTGGAGAGCAAGAACAGACCGCTAAAGATTGCTGATGCCGCTCCTTTTGGTTTTTTTATATTTTTTGTATTTTGATTACTATTTTTTGCATTTTGGACCCTTTTTGGACTTTTAGACACTTATACATTGTAATAAAACTAAATTACTTTTTTTTTCACATTTTTGGACTAAATATTGTTTAAATAAATTAAATAAACAAATCAATTAAAAAAAGATGTCGGGCCAAATACAAAAGCAAATCGGACCCGCCTAAACAAACACGCTAGAATGAGGCTCAAATGAAAAAAATAGACCCGTTGAGCGAAAGATACTACAAATTAAATTTGAATCACATTCGTAGGCCTAAACCATAATGATAAGCCCAATTGTGAGACAAACGACTCATGTAAGCCCAATTAGATTCAACTAGGCCCAAATACTGAGATTAAACTGAAGGATGCGTGAAAAGATCGATCATCCCACGTATGCCTAGCTTAAGTAACGGTATTCGAGTTTAATTGAACGGATAATTGATATTGGCTTGAATTAGAAAAAGAGACGCTATTCTAAAAACTTATAATTGTGTGACTTCGAAATACGAATTACATAAAACAAGCGACTAAACGAAGACAGACAAAATTGGGGCTCAATGACCTCTTTATCCTCCTTATCCTCCATTGCAGTACCAACCTTGACCTCTTTTCTGTCTTTCGGTACTCCAGTTGATCATTTCTGTGGATTCCCCATGGGGCTCAATGACTTTTTCTTCTTGCTCTACCATTCTCATGATTTCCGGCGGAGTATCCCAATCATCCTCAACACCTTCCTCGGCTTGATTAACCGGGTAATCAAAGTCACGATATGAATTATGGGCATTATTATTTTCAGAGATTATTTTTGATCTGCATTAAAACGGAATGGCGAATAAAAACAAAGAAAATACACACAAATAAGAGATAAAGACAGAAATTTTTTTGAAAATTCAAAATAACATTTTATTGATTGATGAGTTTTGATAAAAACATGCGTGCCCAAATGAAATATCCCAAGGCCTTGGGCAGAGCCGAGGGATTTGAATTACAACGATAAATACTTTAAATTGAAAAACACAGGAAAATCCATGATCCCAGTTCTGCAGCTTCTCTCCAAAGAAAGACAAAGAAATACACTGCACCTACAAAGACGACCACTTGAGCTTGATCCTTCTTCAACCACATTAACCTGGTCAGGGTTCAGCATACCGGCACTCCGGAAATTGTCCTTGAGGTTAGTGGTGATTATCTTCCCTTGCTTGGGTGCCTTCCTTCTAAGCTTAGCCAGCCTCTCCCGATCAGCAAGACACGGGATATACCCAACACCGAACCTCTCAATGTTGCCTCTCAACTGGACAGGCATTACAATTCCTTGAGCAGCTTTTCCTAAGCCCTTACCAATCTGATACCCATGTCCCAGCATCACCTTTGCAGCCATCATGTCAGCCCTGGACCACATAGGCTTCCACCGAGGCTCACCTTCGACGAAGACAGCGTTTGAAATCTCCAATCCTTGGAAAGCAGTCTCAAAGGACTCTTCTGCTGCTTCCACATAATATTCAGGTGGTGATCGGTTTATCAATGTTTCTTCCTCCCCGGAGATCACTATCAGCTTTCCCTCAGCCACAAATTTGAGTTTCTGATGAAGTGAGGATGGCACTGCCCCAGCAGCATGTATCCAAGGACGTCCTAACAGGCAACTGTAGGAGGAAATGATGTCCATCATTTGGAAAATGACATAAAACACCTCAGGGCCTACTTGCAGCGGCACTTCTACTTCTCCAAAAACTTCCTTCACTGACCCACCAAATGCTCTGACCAAGGTAGAGCTCGGCTTGTATGATGAGCAATCTACATCCAAATTATCCATTGTAGACTTAGGCAAAGACATTCAAGGATGAACCATTATCAATAAGCACCACAGCAAGTATATAGTCCCCACACTTGGTGAGATGTGAAGAGCTTCATTGTGATTCTTTCCTGCCGGAGGAAGCTCAGTGTCTGAGAAAGTCAAGTAATTAGAGGCTACAATGTTGCCAACAATACCATCAAGCTGGTTTACTGTAATGTCATGGGAGACGTGAGCTTCATTCAGGATCTTTAGCAGTGCGGCACGATGTGCCTCTGAACTAAGCCAAGAAAGAGAGCATTGAGATCTTGGATGGAGTTTGATTTAGCTGGTCTACCACCCGATATTCACTCTGTCTCATTACTCTCAGGAATTCCTGAGCTTCTTTGTCTGACACATCCCTGACTTCTACAGCTTCCTTGTCTTTTCCCTTACGGGCCCTTTCTTCATTTCCTTTGGATTGCTCTCCTCTAAGGTTTTTAGGAGCATACAACCTTCCACTCCTTGTGATACCACTACCTCCAGCAATGTTTGTTATATCCAAAGTGCCTTTAGGGACCTCCGCTTGCATTTGTACATTGTAGCTCCATGGAGTCATCCTAGTCTCCCTACTAGGGGTAGCAGCAGGTACTAGAATAACAATAGTCGAGGGTCTCGTCACAGCTGGGCTGGAATTAAGATTGCAGGGAATTTCAATCGGTCTCCTGAAGCCTCCATTGCCTGATTGCAAGGTAGATACACTTTCTTCTTTCTCCTGGATTCCCACTTGGACCAGGTGTCTGTCTAAGAGATCTTGGAGAATTGGTTTAAAGCCTTCACATGCCCTAATGCAGCGAGGATTATCACAGGCGTCTTTCCTAGCACACCCTTCTTTGATGACACCAAAACGACATAATTCAGCATGGATAAAATTCAAAGGCATCTGAATGCAATCAACTTTTCTAACCAAACACCGACCTCCCGATGGTCAACGGCATTAATGATAGATCCTCCATGCCCCAGCAACGGATTGTGGCTACATTGGGTTGTTGAAATGATATGCTCTTCGTATCAAGTAATTCTTGCACCACATACTTGAATGCTTTACAATCCTCCACCACATGACCTCACGCCCCGAGAATGAAAGCGCGAGGTAGCATTTGCGTTGTACCTGCAGGATAGGGAGGCCGATATGGCTTCATTTGACGAGTATTGATTATTTTGTTGGTGATGAGATAATTAAACAAGTCCGTGTAGGACATGGGAATGGGATCAAAGACAACGAGCTTCCTTTCATTATAGTTCCGGTACTCATAGTTTGATTGAAAAGGTTGTGCGATGGTGCACGAAGGAACCTAATAGCTTGCGGTGGATTCTTTGTGCGACGGACCACCGCTCCGATGACTGCATTAGTTTCACCTTCTTTCTTCTTATGAGACCCGAAAATGGCTTTTTCTCGATCGGAGGTGTGTGTCGGGCCATGAGCTATTCTTCCATTGCGCATACCATTCTCTACTCTTTCCCCGTGACCACCATCTCAGAGAAATTTGAGGCTACGCTGCCAACCAACCTATCATAATACACCATAGGAAGGGTCTCCATAAACATGTGGACTATTTCTTTGTCCAGCCAGAGGGGTTTTACTTGAGCAATGAGGTTCCTCCACCTCCGAGCATACTCCTTGAACGACTCATTATCCTTCTTAGATATGCATTGTAAATTGAGTTCTATCCGGAGCCAAATCATTGTTATATTGGTATTGACGCATGAAGGCATCCGCCATGTCTTTCCATGAGCGGATATTAGTTGGCTCTAACTTTGCATGTACCGATCGAGGGAGCTCGGCTAAACTTTCTTGAAAGCAATGCATCATTAAGTTATCATCACGGGCATGGGCGATCATCTTTCTAGCGATACATTGTCACATGACCGATCGGACAAGTTGTCCTCTGTATTTGTCAAAAGTTGGTGCTTTGAACTTGGGCGGCAGGATTAGATTAGGAACCAAGCACGGCTCATGGGCATTTCGGCTCTGAAACCCGCCCGCTGGCATGACTCTTAATCTTTCGTCTAGCATCGACATCGACTTCTAGCCTCGTGAGGTAATTAGTGCGGGGAAACCAACGGCACCATAGTGAGGGTTATTCATTGATACCACGGCCGGAGTCATATGTGGGTGAGCCACATTCTGAGGAATTGGGCCTCGCACTGGTGGATGAACTGTAATTGGTGAACTGAAACCCGTAGGAGTTCTTTGGAGCGATGCGAGAGAACCGATCTCGAATCGGCTTGGGCGTCTCGTTCCAACTTCATTCGCAATTGCGTCAGGCTGAGCTTGCCCTTTGGTTCCTGAAGGAACTCCTCCCGGGTTTGCATAAGCAGCAGGAGGCGTATAGCCTAGTGGGAGACCATAGAGAGGCCATTGAACAGCTTGAAGGACATGAGGGATCCCAGCCTCAGGAGGGGGAGGAGGGTTGTTTACCCCGACAGTAGCAGCTTCAGTTGGGACAGCGTCTCTTGAAGCAGTTATCACCCTTATGACTTCCGCCAATTGAGCCTCCATGACTTCCATCTCAGCTCGAATAGCCTGATTGCCTTGATTCAGGATTCGGACCCTCTGGATTGACCCGACCAGCGTTGCCTTGATTTTCTTCCAAGTTTCTCGCTTGCAAGCGCGTCCAATACCGATGATTAACCAGCTTGCCTTAACTTTCTGTGGACAAAACACGCTTATGAACACAAGAATGAAAAATGAATGCAATGTGTGCAATGCAGATGAGTTGTAATTTTAGTTTGTCTACCGAGAAATTCCACAGTGTGCCTTGTCTCGCCATAGGTTTAACAGTGAATTTTGATTTGCTTAGAACATATCAAGAGTAGAATCAATAAGTGAAACAAACTTGCTCCATACATTCAAATTCAAACAAGTATTCCAAGTCATACATTTTCAAAAGTAAAATACTCAAATGGACAGAAAGTCATTTAGGAAGAAGAAAAACATAATAAAACGAAGATTACAAACAAGAGCTCAACTACATAGAGCTTTAAAAACTTCAGTTCTTTTCCTCTTGTTGCCTGTGGGAATTCTTCCAGTTTTCTCTCTGACTTCTTCAACCAAGGTTCTGCAGAACTCCACAAATTTGTAAACTGCCGGCGGGGTGGAAAGGAAACATCTCATCTTCGGCCTTTCCTAGCTTCTTACGCACACCGGAGAGAGCTTGGTTGGCCAATTCTGCAAGCTCAGAGAATCTAACCTTCCACTGCTGAATTTCATCCTTCAACTCTATGATGACTGCCTGCTCTTCAATCCTGCCAAGTAGTTCAACATAGCGATGTTCCCAATACCGACTTTCATCTTTCACCTGCCTGTATGCATCACGGACGTGCCGAAGGTTTCTTTTTAAATCATCAGAAATCTCTCGCTCGAATCCCAGAGCTAGCTTATATTCTTTGAGGATGTTCTCCACTGAATCCTTTTCTTGTACAACGCTGCTCCACTTGCTCTCCCACTCAACTTGTAGTAAGCGGGACTCTCTTCTTGACTTGGTGAGCAAACTCCTCACAGTCCTCTCTTCCACCTTTGTCTTTTCATACAGATCCCTCCATTGACTGACTTCTTCAATTGCCCTCTTCCCTTTCGCTTTCTGTCTCTTGATTTCCTCTTTGGCCACTTGCAGATATTTTTGAGCTTCTACCTTGTCCTTCACTTCTACTTTGAGTTTCTCATCAAACTCCTCAATGACAGCTGATTTGAGAGCATTATCTTCTATCAATCTTTGGTTTTTCAGAGTCAACTTCTATCTCAAACTTGCGAGGATTTTTTCTCTTCTTCCGCCTTTATCAAGGCCAACTTGACATCACCTAACTCTTCAACAACAGGAGTGCCAGAGTTCATTAATTCTCTCTCAATTTGCAATAACCTCTGATATGGTAGCCGGGCACTCTGAATCCTCTCCTCAAGCCACCGAGTGAAGTTGATTCCCCCAGTCCTCTGAGAGATCTCTACTTTTCCATAGCGGGTCACCATACTCCAAGCTTGCAAAACCTTTCTAGTCAAATCACATCCTTTGGACTTCCCTCATAGATGTAAAACGGGAAGACCATCTCTTGGTAGGTGCATTCCTCATAGGATACACTAATTTTCTTAGAGTCGAGAGAGGGATTGTAGTTGATGCAACCCTTAGTACCCATCATTGGGACATTTTGAAAACCACCACAGCGGAAGACTACCTCAGGCCTATCTTCCCAACAAGATGAGATATACCAACGAATCGAGTGCTCATCTAAGCACCCTAGAAACTGAATCCATTCCTGAGTATTCATGATCCGCACTTCACAGGTTGTAACATGGTCAATTAACTTTTCCGCTTTCTTTGGGCTGGTGAAGACATGAACCAAAAGCCAGGCATACAATAAGTGAGAGGAGCAAGAAATTTTTTTCCTCTTTAGATCACATTGGTGAGTGAAGGCTGAATACGTGTCGGCTAAAACTGCAGGGACTGGATTGATCGGATTATTCTTATTCTGGGAAGCCAAGAAAACACCGATAATTCTCACATCCACGAATCTCTCAACCTGTGGAAAGAGGACGACTCCGAAGATGGTTAGAGCCAAGATTTGCTTGAAGATAGCCCAGTTTTTACTTCTGGCATGCACATCCATCAGGCTCTCGAGATAGCTCTGCGGGAATCCTACTACAAGGTTCTTCCTCTGCTTCTGGAGCTTCAGGTCCTCCACCTTCACCTGCAACAGCGCGGCAAACTTCTCGTCTGTGTAATACTCTTCTCGATCTCGATAAGAACGGCCACGCTGAGGAAACCCAAAATTTGATGGTATTCTTCCAACGTGGGGGCCATTTGAAAATTCTTGAAAAGAAAGCATCTGATCTCAGAGTCGTAGAACCTACTAAGAGCTATAATGGCTTCGGTCAGTACCTCTAGCTGCAGTAACTTCCGGAGATTCCCATAAGCATTATCGAACAACCCCCTTTCAATAGGTCCCATCAGGTCAACACATTTTCTCAGACTGGCAACATCAATCTTGCTTACAACCGGATATCTTGGGGCATACATTGTCTCACTTCTTAATTCCATTAAGTACCTATGGCAAGGTTCTTCATCACTTTGGGATTCTCGGCAAACAAACTATGATGAAATGCAAAGATGTATGCAAAAAATTATCGAAAATGTATGTTTTATGCAAATGATGTATGCAAATGATGATGATGTTTTATGCCTATGCAATTTAGAGAAAAGTCCTTATTAGCAGTGATTTAAGTTTTATTTTTTTGAAAAATGCGGGCCGTACGTTATTTCATATGGACCGGTAAGAGAAAGGCTACAGCGGTAACTCTTTCTCCCTTATTTTGAAATAAAGCGGGCCATATGTCACTTCGTACGGACCGACAAGAAAGGCTACAACGGCAACTCTTTCTTCTTTTTTCTTTTTTTTTTTTGAAAATTCTCTTCTTTTTTCTTTTTAGGAAAGACATGCCTAAACTACAATGCAACACACAATTTGTATGCCCCTTGTGTCCTACGAAAGGTGGGGAAACCTAGGCTCTAAGGCAACTCAAAAGGGATCCTCCCATGTAGTTCTAATCACTTCCTCACCAGGTTACCAGAGCTAATTCTCTCTCATAATAGCACCCACAACGATGGAACGCCATCTGGTGTGAGGTATCATGAACGAGCATACTCTGGCTGAAACTTTCGTGAGAGTCGGAAGACAACGGTCCAATTGCCGGTCCTTCTACTCGTTTCCACTCTCCTAAGTTTTTGTCGGACCTTGGGTTTAGGCCCCTCTCAAAGCTTAGTAAGCATAAGGTGTGAGTGTGTGTAGCAAGGGCTAGAACTACCCACATATATTCCCCACCTGCAAAGGAAAACCCAGAACAGTCCAGACATAAACATGCAATAACATGTCGTCTACACTAGGGTTCAATATCAAATAAGCTAGCCTAGGGTTTCAATTTGCATTACTTACCTCAAGAAAGGGAGCGAAGAAGAAGGGATCACAATAGAACGGGGGCAAATGCATGCCTTGACCTTAAGAAAAGGAGCAAAGAAGAAGGGGACATGGGAATTGGAGAAATGCATGCATGATTTTAAGCATATAAAGAAAGAAAAGGAAAAGTAAGAAAAGGAAGAAGTAGAAGTCGTTTTCAGATCAAACGATTTAACCACACATCAAGTTAACTAGGCTTGACCCTCATCTCTTTTTTTAAAAAAAGAAAAAGGTCCCCAGTGGAGTCGACAGCTGTTGCGCCCGAAAAATCCGGTTTGGACTTCTCGTTATGCAACTTGGAGAAAGTATGGAGTCGCCACCAATATTTTAGTTTTAACACCAAAACATTGAAAAAAAGTCTTTTGAAAAGGCGGGTGGTCTTTCGAAAACATAGAGATGTAGGTTCGGGGGTCGGTTATGTGTGGGGAAGGTATTAGCACCCCACACATCCTTTCTACCGAAAGGGAATCATTAACCTGATATAAGGTTTGAACTGCTTGGTTTGAAAACAACTTGTTCTACTTCTTTTCTTTTCTTTTTTATTTGAAAGGGGAAATTGCTTTATTAAAAAAAACGGAGGGAAAGGGAACATTTTTGGTTTCTTTGAAAAAAAACGGAACAAAACAAAGATTTTTTTAAAAGGGTGCTTGACGGGTTGTGACCCGCCCCTACATACCCTCACCGGATGAGGATCAAAGCTACGTAGTTCTCGGTTTTTGGTTTTGAAAAGCGGTTTGAGAGTTTTCGCAATTGGGTGAGCGTTCGTGGCGACCAAAACAACAACGCGGTTAGAATGGCCACACTACTTACTCTTTTGAAAATAAAATCATCATTAATGACCTAAACGGCAACGGCGCGTTTGGTTATCAATGACAATTGGTTTTATTTAATGGGGAAGAAAATGTTTTCGCAAAGACGGGAGTGTTTGTGGAGACCGGACAACAACGGTTAGAATGGTCCCACTACTAACTTGCCGGGGATAAGCAAATCACCATTAATAATCTAAACGGCAACGGCGCGATTGATTATTAATGACAATTTATCTTATCCTTATTTTGAAAATAAGAGGGTTTTTTATTTGAGTATAGGAAATGGGTTTTAGAAAAGAAGTAGAACATTTCAAATCCATTCTAAGTCCATAACCAATTGCAAAGTGAATGAATGAAAGAAATTCAAACATATTCAACTAATCTAGCAATCATAAACATGTTGATCATCAACTAAGATTAAGCATGCCAATACAATTAAGAGATTTAATTGTCCAAGATGCGAGATAAAGTTCTCAAAGCAATTGTGTGTGTGTGTGAATCGGATGGGAATTGTTATTAACGAATAACAATCCTTGTGATAGCATATGTTCTTGTAATGAATGATATTACTAACGAGTAACCCTTCATTATATGCTTGTGGAAATCCTATAATGAGAATCACTACTAACGAGTAGCAATCTCATGTAAGGAACAAAGTATTGGAAGAGGGATGCACACAATCAAATCAAGACACTTAAATGGCATCATGAACAATCATAGGCATAGAATGATCTAGGTTGAATGAATGAACATGCAAGCAATGATGTGCATGATTAGGCGAGTATGCAAATGCATGATCACGCAAGAATGTGAGTGAATGATCATATAAAGATGCATGAAGGAATAAGCATCCAAGGCTATGCATGAATGAATGATGGTCACTATGCAAGGTATGAATCATTTAAGTATGCACGCAAGACATGGAATTAATGAATGCATGACAATTAAGAATGAATGCAAAACATGGAATTAATAAACGCATGAACATTTAAGCATGAATGCAAAACATGGAATTAATGAATGCATGAGCATGTGAGAGAGTAAGAGAATGCAAAAGGCATAAGCATATATGAATGTATGAACATGTAAGTATATGAAAGTATGCAAGTATTAATGTGCAAACATAAGAATGTGTCACACAAGTGATACAAATAAATGAAATGCAAAGTGTAAAAAGTTTAATGAGATGAGGTAAAAACCATGATGCAATGTAATAAAGTAAAAAGGTATGCCAAGTGGTAAAAATTAAATGAGATGAGGTAAAATGTCTGATGAAGTGGTAAAAGTAAAATGTTTAATGAGATGATGAGAGTAGAATGTTTAATGAAATGGTAAAAGTAAATGCTTAATGAGATAGTAGGAATGAAATGAAGTGAAATGTAAGGGTTTATGAATGTAAGAGGGTAAAAACATGTTTTGTGAGGTGAATTGGTAAAAATGTTAAATGGAATGAAGTAAAAGATTAAGGAAATGGTGAAAGTAAATAATTAATGAAATGGTAAAAATGTTGTGGTAAAAATTAAGTGAAATGGAAAAAAAAATGAAAGTGGTAAAATGTTTATATTTTTAGGTAAAAAGTTAGTGAGTGGTAAAGTAAAAAGTAAGTGAGTGGTTAAAAGTTAAAAACACATTAACACAATTACACTCATCTACACAAGATCAAACAACACATTTTAAGCACGAAAATAAGCACAACAAGGGCCTATAAGGCCGAAACCATTATATGCCTAGATTACTAAATTATTTCCTACCAAGATGCACAATCAACACATAGAATAAAACACAAGATTAAACCCTAAATTATCATGTCATGTTACAAGACAATCATCAAGCAAAACATGTATTTATTTACACAAAATATCAAAGGAAACAAAAGTAAACACAAACCCTAATTCTACCTACAATCAAGTAATCATTCAAACACAAGTCATGAAATAAGCAAGAAAACACAAGAACACTATTTTACCCCCTACTTGGCAAAACCCTCACACATGAATGATGAACTTTATTCGACTTAAAATCATGCAAACAAGATGGAATATGCAAAGAAATGTGAAACAAAATACAAGAATAACTCCTTCAAGGCCAAGGACCCATCTCAAACACCCAAGGCTCCCTAAGTCCTTGTCATAATGTTTGAAAAGGATCCTCAAAGCAACAACAACAAGCAATCAAGAAGGAGTTAAGAGTAGAAGAGAGATTTACATGGTAAAAGTGAAAGAGAATAAGGATCTAAGGCTTACCTTAAGAACTTGCAAAAAGAAGTGAAGAAGAAGATAAAAAAAAACCAAGAACACTTGAACCTCTTCTTGAATCCCACAAAAACCTCTTGATCTTGAAAAATTGTTGATGAAAACTTGATGATTATGCAAGATTAGAAGTAGGTCTAGCATAAGAATCAATGAAAGGGAGGCTATGATGGTGAAAAATTGAAAAATGGAGGAAGGATGAAGGAGAGGTGGTTTCGGTTTTGAGAGAGGGAGGAGAGGAGAGTATTGTGTGCTAGGGTAAAAAATGAGAGTCCTCCTTCCAATGTTCTCTTATTTTGGGTTTTATATGAGATGCAAAATTAAGGGTATATGGGACATTGTGTTTTTTGCAAACCATTGAAATTTGAGATAGAATTTAAATCAAGGGCTAGGATTGCAATGCACATGGATTAGGGGCAATGAGAAAACACAAGTGAGGGTGAGAAGGGAGTGGAGTGGCGCATAAAAATAAAAAAAATAAAAAGGAGGGTTTGTGTGAAAAAATCTATTTTGGGAATGAAGGCTCATGTGAGATATGATCTAGAAATAGGGTTAAGGGTATATTTGTGAGGAAATGTTATTAAAGAGGGAACTTTGCATTTTTTGGTGAAGGGGTGAGTGTAAGTGGGTGAGAGTATTTACCAAAAGGGGCAAAGTTGAGGATAATACCAAATCTATTCTTAAGGAGTAAGAAATAGAAGAGTGTAGAAGATTTTTATGAGAGAGGGAGAGGGTATATGCGCATGGGCTGAAAATCGGAGAGGAAAGGAATAAAAAAAAATTGTTTTTGGTCTTTTGTCTTATTGAAGAGACTTCTTTCTTTTTGAGTTTGAATTTTGAATTTTTGGGCATGCAAATGAAAGTGCACTTATTGAAAATGTGTCACATACCTTTGGGCACCATAAAATATTGCCCCCAATTATTCTAGACAATAAAATTGTCGTTTAATAATTGGGGAATAATTAATGGTCCTTTTTGGTTTTTTTATGCACTAAAAATGGAAAAAATGCATTTTAAACTATTTTGGACTAAGACTTTCTTTCCAAAAATTATACAAAAATTACCCTTGATAGAGTAACATGTATGCCACGCCCTTGACCTGGTCTTGGTCCAAAAATAATTAATATGCTTTTATTTAAATGCCCAGAAATGCAAAAATATGCACTATTTTATTTTCTATAATTCCTAAAAATTAAGAAAAATGTTTTTTTGGGTGCCAAAAATTAATAATGATCAATAAATGGCCGTTTTGAAAATAAATACACGGGCCCAATGACAAGGGCACAAGGCAGCGCTCACGCGATTCACGTCGACGCGCAACAAGCAGTAATTCGAATAAAAATGCGAAATAGGGGATAAATACACATGAATGCACAAATCCACTAATTTCCACGCATTATGGATTATTTTATTGTTCTATTTTTTTCTTGAAAAAAAATGTTTTTGACTTGGGCGGACAAAATTGGGGTATTACACCAAATACATTGCCTCTTGCCGCCTCGGCTCAGTTGAGCAACCACAATGCCGCTAACCGAGTTTCAAATTTCTCCTTAAGTTTTTGCTCGTTGGCAGCAATTAACTCGATCTTTGGCTCGAGCTCTTCCACCCTCTTAAGTAGCCTATCTCGCTCTTCCCTCATCTCTGTCAAGTTAGAGAAGGCAGATTGCAATTTAAAATTTTTGTCTAACAAGTCGTCTTCAAGATATGAAACCCTATTGACGAGTCGCCTACCTCTCAGCCGATCAGTTTCTTCTTCTTGGTACTTCTTGAACAGCAGGCCAGCAGCCCTCATTGCTTCAGCCATTACCTCAAAGGGCTCTTCTTTGAAGCGAGCGCAGTCTTGGTCGCCCAAGCCAAGAAAGTCGATTTTTGGCGAATGACTCTGCCCGTGGTTTCTACTCTTGTGCTTTTTCCTCTCAGTAGGGTCGCCTTCGTTGGAGTGGCCCCTTTTTCCAATCCTCTCTCGAACTTGAAGGGGACTGTTTAGTGGAATGGCATGACCGGTGAAGTTTACTTTGATTGTCTTGGTTGACACGGGGTCCATCACCAACGACCTCGGTGGCAAGATCGTCCTCCACAAATTTGCACATTTAGAGCTCGTGGGGAGAGTCGTCACACCTCTTCACCCCCACTTGCCAAGTCTTCAAAGTCTCCAACATTCGCCATGTCACCGCATTGCATGAAAGAAATTAGAAATGAGCTAAGCAAGCAAAAGGAAAATAGTCCTGAGTAAAAAAGATTCAGCCCCCTACCAAGGCGCGCCTTAATGGCATGATCACTCAAGTCCACTATCTTCTTCATTTTGATGCGGCCTCGGAATAAGGAGGAAATCCTCCTCACCCTATGGATCGCTCCGATTTCCAGGTCGGCAAGCCCGATCTCCTTGTAAGAATACTCGCTAGGCTTCTTCACAAAATGATCATAAGACGACAAGGTTGAAAAAGAGGCGTCTCAAAGATCAAGTATCCTTTGCCGCTTGGGCCACCCCTCAAGAGCCTCGTTTGTATAGGGGGACGACCTAGAAGAAATCTTTTTTCCAGCCACTTGGCAAAGACTCCATGTAAGGCTTGAAGAAATTGTACTGAGTGCGGTTCTTGAAAGAGACTGCCTCCTTGCGAGCGCCTTTCGATCCTGCCTCGTATAGGTAGCTCATCTCGAACAAGGTGAAAAATAACCTAATAGATACGGGTCGCCCCAGTAGAGTCGAGATATCCTCATAGCCTTGCAGGAACGCCCAGGCATTTGGGTTCAGTTGAAGGTGCGACCTTAATATACCCCAGGACCTGCCTCTGAAATCGAGTGAAAGGCGGAACAATGCCCATGCGCTTAAAAACAACGCGGTACATTGTGAATTTCAGCACGTCGGTCCATGAATAAATGTCTTCATTTTTCTCCATACCCTCGACCCTCCATCCATCGACGGCAAACTGAGCACTTAGAACGGCCTCATCTGGACTGCGACGGTAAATCCTGCTTCGATGATTACGAAGGCTGTTGGAAACCCACGACATGTCTTTCTCAGCCGCGTCTTCAGGATCATCTTGCGCCCCGTCCTGCTGGCCGTCCCTATTTGCTAGAGCCTCTACTGCGGCCTGATCATGCTCCTCAACGACCCGACTGTTGCTCACCAGGGTGTCGCCAGTGACATCGATCGGACCTTCGGCGACCGGTTCCTCCGAATGTACGTGAGCGGTTTCCCCCCTTTGGTTATGAGACGGCCGATCGGAACTGCTGGAAGATGTCCAATCTATACTTGTTGTGGACTTTGAAGATTCCTCGATTGTAGTCGAAGACGACCGGGATGGCGCAGAAGTTGGTTGCGCCATGTTATAAGCTAGCGAAACAGCCGGGCTACCAGAGATACGACGGGTCTGTTTCGTTCGCGCCAGATTAAACTTGTAGAGGGGGAAGTGGTCAAGGTTAGGCGCATGCGTTCGAAGGGGGCGACTTGGTCGTCCCCAGACCTGACACCCCCTCCACCAGTTAAAACTTAAAGAAAACAAATGAAAATAGAAAGGTAGGTCGAGTTTACTGAAAGGCCTATGGAGGAATCCCGCGCGAAGTACGAGCGGTCCAGCTTGGAGCGGCGAGCAATGGAAAGCAATGAGCCAATGAGAAAGATGGGGATTTCAAAAAGAAGTGTGAATGAGACTATCTCTCACCACCCTTATATAATGGGCCAAGAAATCACTTGGGCCCAAAAGCGAAGAGGCACAACTCTTCTTCACCGCCATCATCACTCGATCGGGAGAAGCGCGAACAGCACGCCTTGAGAACTCCAAACGTTGCCTCAAAGAAAGTGAACATCAACTCACTTGTCGTGTCGGCATTTATGATGATCCACTAAAAATGGTCATAGCGACCACACGAGGGCAACACTCGATAGGTTTTTGGTCTCGAGCGACCAAGTGCCTAAAACTTCAAAACAAACGCGGCGACTTGGTGCAAATGGCGACCATACACCTCAAAAAGATCGCGACCTAGTGCACAAGGCAAATTTCAACCGCAGCTTGGCGTTATGTGAGGCCAACGAATCAAGCCTTAGCCCGTCCGCCGCGACCCCGTGCTTGGGGGAAACTGTTCAGGTATGTCATTAATACACTTTGTGAGGCCTGCCCGTTAGCACACCACTGACTAGAGCGTCTGACTGTTATTGCAGGTACCACCCGAGTGCAGCCAAGACTCCAGAACCTCGGTGCAACCAGCGACCGAGCTGAAAGACTACATCAATACTACATTTCTATTGGTCAGGTACGATCATAAACTATCAAATCACCCTCCACTAACTTCTCCATTCCCTCACTCACAATAAAACTTCCCTCACATTACTGTAACACCCCCTTATTCATAATTACCATTTTAGTCAATTTTAATATCAGAGTTTTCAAAATATTCCACGCACCTCGAAGAGGGTGCTACATTTTCATCAAAACATGAAAACGACACATTGAATTTTCATAAAACAACTTGTGCGTGATACATAGCACGTCAAAATGGGACGAACTCTCAAAACACTTATTTAGTTAATTACAACATCCTGGTTATAAATCACCAGCACAGCGGAAACATCAACAAGTCTCAAAGTATTTAATACAACATCCCATATCGAACTGAATACATCAAAATACATTACTAAATATCTAAGACGCCCCGGTGCTACATATCAGAGCATGACCATCACTAGACTACTTCACTTGCTATCACCTGCAGGTTGCCGACATATGAGGCAACACGACGCAGTAGGGTGAGTCTCAATACATAGATAATAATAAATAAAACAGGAAACACAGTAGAATAGGCACACCAGAAATACAGTCAATTCGAATACATCATTAATGCAGTTACACCAATTACAGTCACGCCAAATATACAGTTACGTCAATATACAATTACATCACATATACAGCTACACCAAATATATTTACACCAAACACACCATTAATTCAGGAACACCCAATCAATCACCAGAGCATGCATGTAATGTATGAAATGCAATATGCATGTGGATCCATCATCGCCACTTTGGCCGAAGCCCTCGCCGCTTTGGCCGAAGCCCTCGCCACTTTGGCCAAGCCCTCGCCGCTTTGGTCGAGCCCTCGTCGCTGAATATGCATGATTTATGTGACACCATGGCAATGCATCACAACACAAGAAATTTATCACAACAATCATTACTCATCACTTAACCATCTCCACAACACAACTCGTCGCTTTGGCCGAAGCCTACCCATCGCTTATTCATCACCACAACACAACTTGTCGCTTTGGCCAAGCCTACCCATCGCTTAATCCTCACCACAACACAATACACCTCATTATTGGACCAAATGTCACCCAAGGGCTAAACCCACACCTAAGGGCCAAATCACCTCATAAGGACTAATGTGACACCTAAGGACCATTTTAGCACCTAATGACCAATCTGACACCATAAGTATTAAACAACATCTTTGAAGGACCAATAGTGCATAGGGACCAAAATAGTATTTTTGACACTTTGGGTAACATTGACAACACCCGCACGGTCGTGCTGGATTCTAGCAGCAGTACTCCTACTTTGGCGAATTATTTAAAATAGCAAACGACATCGAAAATTTACAAAAGACCACTCATTGGAAAGCCCTCTGAGTGTAGTTTCTACCTATGATTTTAGTTTTTCAAAATAAGTGTCCAGTTGGTACAGTTTTTCAAAACACTACACTGAGGTACCAAAATCGGACAGAATGCTTTACCCAACTTGCAACCAAATTTTCTTTCTCATTTCTTAATTAAATTCAGTGAAATCAGTGCCTATTTCGTATAGAATTAAGTCTATTTTTCAATGAAATAAGAATCACTCAAAACAGAGTTCAATTGAGCAAACAAAACCTGCAAAAACTGAACCTACCCCCAGTTTGACTCCAGAAATTTGACCTAACTTTAGAGACTCATAACTTGAGCTACACAACTCCGAATCGAACGAAACCAGTGCCAAAACGACCGGCCTTAAGTCTGTTTTCAAAAACAATTAGCCACATAATTTTTGGATCAATCAAACAGTACCAGTTTGAGAAAACCGAAACAGTGTCCAGAAAACACACAAAAACCATAAACAAGTAAGACTCATCATCAACCCCCAATAAATTCAACAACACTTAAACACCATTTAATCCAACAAATACATGAGCATCAATTTAATTTCCACAACACTTAGGCATTTAATCAACATCATTAAATCAACATATTCTCATATTTCACCACATTGAAGCATTTTATCAAACACATGGCATGCACATTTAATAACACATTTATTTCCAACATCAAGCATCATGGTATCACCAAATTAAATATCAATACAACAATAAACATAGAATTAACACAAAACTCAAACAATCAAACAAATACTCCTAACACCTAACCTCTATGATTTCAAGGTTTATAAATTATTAACCATGAAAGAGAGCCCCATACCTCCAATTGCAAGCCCAAGAAAACCCTCTTCCAAAAAAACCCAAGAAAACCCAAGTAACTAGCTTTCTCCAACATTTGAGCTCCAAACCCATCCATGGAAAAGAGAAAAATACACAAGATTAGGGGATAAATCTTATACTAAAGGGTAGAGGAAGAAAAATGGAGTTGATTGGTACCAAGAACACTTACCCAAGACAAGAGAATTGAATTTTCCTCTCCCTCCTCCCTCCTCCTAGCGCGACGGCACCCTTTCTCTCCCTCTCTCTCTATTTTTTCTGTTTTTCTTTCTTTGTTTGGTTCCAAATGAGCACTATCCTAAAGACCCCTTAGGTTAAAGACTAGGAATTGGGCTCACTAATGGACTTGGGCCTTATTTACACCACTCCCATTAATTTAACTCACCTCCTGTAATAAAATAAATCCCATCTTAATTATTCCACTTAAATAAATTAGACCCTTCATTTATTTACTACACCTCACTCCTTAACTAAATTAATTACCTTATTATTATTTAAATATGGCCAACTAAAATATTACTTAATTAAATTAGTCAAATAATCACTTAATTAAGTCAATTTAATAATCACCTAATTAAATTAGTTAAATACTCATCTAATTAATTTTGGGGTGTTACAATTACTGTTACCCCCCTTTCATTCATTTCCCTATCTCGAAACCCCAATCAAACAGTTACTCTCACATTCTCTCATGATTATCCATTTTCTTCATTGTGTAAAATCCCCAAATTTTTGTGCAACTTGATCAATCACCTTGAAAAACAAACAAACAGCATCAAAATCATCGGGCAAGTGTGCTACAAATGTAGAAGCTTCATCTCAGAAAGCAAAGAAGAAACAATCCAGTGCACCTGCACTAATGACAGAATCAAATGCTAATCTATGGAAGATGCAAATGTTGCCTAAGAGAGGCTACAATCTTCAAAAATAAATTCCCTCGTTCATGTCAACCGTGGCAAATTTGCATTGGGACAACTTTGTGCTACCTAGAGGAGCTTATATAAAAGCAATTGTCAGAGAATTCCATGCTGGAATCATTGAAGAAGAAGGAGTTGAACTATCTTATACTTCGATGGTTAGAGGTAAGAAAGTCATTTTCACTCCTAGAAAAATTAATGAACAGTATGTGGTATTTTATAATGGGAATGAATTTGAGAAGAAGGTAGAAAATGCTACTAAGAAGGATATCATGAGTGTGAAAAGTAGGATAACAGAAGAAGGGGTTGTTTGGGAGAAATGCACCACCACTGAGATGAAAATGAGGAGTAGTTACATGATAAATGAACTAGGAAATTGACATTTATTCATAGCTGCATCAATTCTTCCAACATCACACACATATATATTGACCAAAGAGAGATTGATCCTTATGGATACAATCATATCTGAGGGCAATATTGATATAAGTAGATTTATTGCTAGGGAAATCCTTTCGTGCAAAGTTAAATCAAAGGGATTCATGTTTTTCCCTGTCTCATCACTGAACTTTGTATGAAAGAGGGAGTACCTATAGCTGCCAAAGCAAAGGAAGTTCCCACCAGGACCATTGAATGCTGAGAGGAAAGAAAGAATGAGAATGGCAAAAGGAAACATTACTACAACTTGTGTTTCAGAAGCTTTCTGATGCATTAGGACATGTGGAGACACCTGTGTTTCCTAGTTGGGTGATTAGAACATAAGAGGAATGAGAGAAGGAATTCAATGATGTGGATGAGGAAAAAGAAGAAGAAAAGGAAGAAGAACCATTAAAAAGAAAAAGAGTGATAAGGAAGCAAACTAAGTGATAAAGAACCTAACGTGGAAGAGTTGTATGATTCTGACACTGAGGAGGATGAAGAAGTACAGAGAGCTGTGAAGGAAATGGAGAGAAATGAAGATGAAGAAGAAGAAGAAGAAGAAGTAGATACAGAAAGTGAAGGAGAGAGTGACAAGTCAAAAGAAGGTTGTGTAGACATGGAGGCAGTAGCAAGAAAGAAATATACCAAAACACCACCCCTTGTGCAACAACAAACCACTCCCCCATCACTAACACCATCACCAATTCCTCACCGGCAACCATCACCTACTCAATCCCCTCCCAAAGACCAAACATCACCTCACTCAAATTCACCTACACCCTCCCTTCATGAGCCACAACCTCAGTCACCACCACAACCATCCCCTCCACCACAATCCACACAAACAACAACTGAGTTAGACTAAAAACAAAATGATCCAATAATCCAAGAGACTAGCCCAATCATTACTGATTTACCAACACAAGAACCAGCCATTCCAACAAGTCCAACTACCAATATTACTAATGTTGTATCTTTTGTTGAGAAAGAGTCCTTGCAGGGAATTGATGAAGCAGAGAAAGAAAGTGACAAAGAAAGGTCAGGTGACAAAGAATCAGATGAAGAACCAACTCAAATGCAAGTTGATGCAGCTGCATGACATGATGGTGCATCATAGGAACCTGGAACTATCACCATCATTCCATCTAACAAGGAAGCTACCATACAATTGGTGTTGGAGGAATTGACTACCAAAAAGAGAGAGAAGCTTGGCAATACACAATTTTTTTTTCAAAAAGCCAGTTGATGTTCCTCCCACTGCAAGCAAGGCACCAATAGTGGATAAGGCTGCTGAGAGCAAGACTAATGATGTGCAAGGTGGTGCAGCTCCACTGGAGACTGCATCAACTCCTAAGAAGACTGATGCATCTGCATCGGGTGTTGAAAGTCCTATTTCTGAAGGACAACCAAAGAAGAAGAAACAAAAGGTTAAGCACACACCACCAGCGAGATCAAGCACCAGACTCAAGAGTGGAGCCAAGAAATGAGTATCAGTTTAAATGTTGTGTTTTTCTATGTTTCTGAACTTTTGGTTTTTCCCATTTTGTGACTAAACCCCCTCCCCGTATTTTGAACAAATACTTTATTTTGAAACCTCCAACAAGCAGTGAGGACACTGCTAACTTTTAAGTTGGGGGGGGGGGCTTATCTTATATTAAGTATGCATGTTATATATATATATATATATATATATATATATATATATATATATATATATAAGTATGTGTGTTTTATACATATGTGTTTTAAATTCTATGTGTTTAATTAGAATTAGATGTACTTAACAAAGTAGAATAAAATGCATGAAACTATATTGAAAATGATAATATCTATTTTGAAAATAATGGAATGTATCAGTATTAAGTTTTTGATAATTTAGAAGCATGATCAGCTTGAAATTTTTTAGAAAAGCAACAAATGCAATTCTTTGAATGGACTTTTAATGATGAAAGGAGAAAAAGAAAAAGGCTTATTTCTTAATAATAACCAATTTTATTTTTACTTCAACACCTCAAAACTGAGTTTTGAAAGGAATCTTGCTATTTGAAAAACAAACTGATGCAAGGGGAATTTTTAGTAAGCCTAGGTCAAAACGAAGCTTTTACTAAAACTTTAGAATAGCTTAAAGAATTAAAATTTTGGGGTGTTTTTATGAAAATTAAGGCTGAGTATGAAGAACTTAGAGTGGTCAATGCTATACGATACAAAGTTGTATTACAAAAAGTTTCAAATTGTTGTAAAAAGCTATATTGACCTGAATCATAAGCTGTACCCGTTCCAAAATGCATTAGAAATAGAAAAGAAAAGAAAAAGAAAAAAATAAAAATGCAAAAGGGGTCAATGAGGAGGGAAATATATGGTACAAATAATTGTAAGCAATATCAATGCAGGAGCACAATGCAACTACACTGAAGAAAAAAATTGATGCAGGAATACTCAATGCACCTACACTTCAATAAAGTGATGCACCTGCATCAGAAGAACCACCAAGAAATAGAACATAGTGCATTGACTCAACAGGTTTGAAATACTCAAATAAGCCCTTTGTTGTGCTTAAAGATCCCCAATTCTTGAGGAATTTTTTACTCTAGTTGATCGTACCTGATCACCAAGTGTGTTGTGTGCTGCTCCTTTGTCCGGTCGCTGTTGCTGGTGTGGGGACCGGTCTCCAGAGCACCTCGGGTGGTACCTGCAAAGACACTCGACGCCTAGTCGGAGGTGTGCTAACAGCGGGGTATCACGCAGGTATTGAGTGCGTACTGGCGGTGTGTATGGAGGTGGTATTTATACCACCGGGCGACTGGCCGTTGCGGGAAATGCGCGGGTCGCCGAGAATTGCGGACCAAGGCACGGTCTTGGGTCGTTTAGCGAGTTGGGTCGCCGCCCATTCTTGATCGCACCTCCGTGTCCTTGCTAATACGCCCCGCATCAGCTTGCCCCCAAGCCTAGGTCGCCTCGTGAGCGGGTGAGGCTTGAATCAATGCTCGTGGTGGGAAGACGCCGCACTTTTGGCGTGACTAGGTCGGTCCCGTCTTTGAAGTCGTCCGATCGCGCGCGGCGCTGGTTTCGACCGCGCCATTAATGCGCAATGATTGCACCGATTTTTGCGTGTCTCGAGGTGCCTTTTGGTGTTCCCCATGCAACGGATGGGAGGCGTCGCAGTACCGACCCGCGACGTTTCGTCTCGTGGGCCCTCCTATAAATAGGGCTTTGGTCAAGACGTCTTCAACACACAAAAGCATTCCTCTGCTGCCGATCGAGTATGCCTCGCAAGCGCCACGAAAGCTTTTGTTCGAACATCTTCTGTCCGCTCCTTTCTTCTCTGCATTCCAAGTAAGCCGCTCTTCTCGCCTTTTCTTTTGATTTTTATTGCTTTTTGTTGCTCTCCTAGTTAGTTTCCACGCCTCGTGAAAGGGAGGCGTCCGGTCGGGGACGGCCACGCCGCCCCTTTTCTCGAGCGCTGCTCGGCTCGACCGACCGACGCCATGTCTTTCATAGGTGGATCTCGCCGTAACGGCGGCACCGCTCAGATATCCGGTGCCCCCAAAGAAAGCCTCGCGCTAATGGCGACGCGCCTTCTCAAGAGATGGAACGGACGAGTCTTCGTCCTCTGAGGGTCGCCTCGCCACTCTCAAGTTGAAGAAAGAACTTCCCTACGGGATCTTCATCGGCGCTGCCTCCGGCTCGAGCGAAAAGCGTCTCTCTATCGACTTCCACGAGTCGACCCGACCCAAGGATCCCCACGCGCCGCCGACACTACTGCACCGGTGGCGGCGGAGTGACGACGGTGATCGACGTGGTGGGCGGCGGCGATATGGGCGATGTTACCCACCTTCTCTGGGTCCTTTCGTTGACTTTATTGACTTGGAAGATGACCCTCCTGGGCCCGAGCCCATGCAAGTGGAAGATCGGGCGGCTGATGGAGGCAATCCCGAATCACCTGAAGCCGGGGATGGTGTCGCACTGGCCGGTGAAAGAATGGGTGAACCGGCCGAACCAAATGAAGTCGCGGTCGAGCGGGTGGAGGATGAAGCCGGCCCTTCGGAGGTTATAGACGTGAATGACATCTCGTGGGTGTCTGAGAAGATGAGGGCTTTCAAAAGCTTTGTCCCTCCGGAGGCCCCATGTATTGACGATTTGAACGCCCTCTTCACCAAGCCGGGGTGGAAGGTGAAAGGCGTGCTGGAAGATGAAAACATTGGCGACCGCTCCGCCCACGTTGAAGTTTACCATGCACCGGGTGGTGTTTGAGAAGATGGGGATCGTCCCCCCCTTTACAGACTTCCAGCAGGACGTTCTCAGATATCTGAACGTTGCCCCCTCGCAGATCCATCCGAACGGCTGGGGCTTTATGAAGACGTTCGAACATTTGTGCGACCGGTTGGGCCGGAACGTATCGACCAGGCTCTTTCTTGCCTTGTTTGAATTGAGCTGGCACGGGGAGTACGGGACCAACATGGCTCGCAAGGAGCGAGTGTCTTTTAAGAACCGTGGTCATTTGCCCGCAAGTTTTTCGTAGCTTACTCGGACTCTCTGTAGGCGGTTGGAAGAACCAATACTTTTGGGTCGCTCTCGATGCAAAAAGGGCCAAGATATCGCAGAGTTTCTCTCGGACGGTACTGCAGGGAGCTCCTTCTTCCCCATATCGTGGCGGGCGGCTCACTTCTCAGTGAAGCCGGGCGATTACACGTTCGCTGTGTCGACTCTTGATGAAGAGGATTCAGTAACCTTGGGGATGATAACAGAGTTGTCCGCCTTGCTGCCGCAGAACCCTGAAGGGGATATCCCATGCCGGCCGCTCGCTTGTATGAAGGGGATAAATTGGTATCTGAGCTCGGTCGGTATCGTTTGTTACCGCTTGTTCGCTTTTATTCACCGGGCGATCGACTCTCTTTTGTTTTTCTTTTGCGGCTAAAACTCTAAAGATGTCTACCTCCGATTGGCGTGCACTTGAGAAGCTCGTCACCGCAAATGGCGCCGAAGAGACCCGCTCTGGTTCCCAGCAACGCCACCAAACTCCGATCCTCAATCGGAATGTTGAAGCGGTCACCAAGATAGGAGCGCGGCAGGGTGGCCTCGTGGCCGGACTCGTCGCACCCTTCTAAGCGCCGGGGAGGAGGAGAAGAAGGTTGACTCCTGCTTACGAACTTGAGGATTTTGATGACGCTCGGTGGCGCTCTTTAAAAGGATCCTCGGATTTACGTGGCGACCTGCTTAAATCTGCCAACAAGACTATGAAGGACATAAAGAGGAGCCAAGCACGTGAGTCATTGTTTTTGTAACCTTATCGATCAAATATTTGACATTCGCTGCATTAACTTAGTTTTCCATTTCAGTCTTTTGGCCGAGCGGGATGCGCCCGGAAGAAGGTCAAAGAGCTTGAGTCGGCGGCCGAGGCTTAAGGAGCCGGAGCACGAGATTGCCGCCCTGAGCAAACCGAGATCAAGTCAAGATCAAAAAAGGATAAGAAGCGGTTGGCGGACGACAAGGTTAAGTCAGGGGCGTGGAACAAAGAACTTGCTGATTTAGTGAAGACCCTCAGAGCTGAGATCGCCCGCTTTGAGGAGACCAAAACGGCCGCTATTCAGGAGAAGCTTGCTGAAGTGGCCTCTGTTGCAAAGGGGGCGGCCATTTTCCGCTTTGACAATGCCGTGGCGGATCACTGCTTCGCGCCGGGGCATTCAAGATGATAGCCGCTTTGGTGCACCGCACCATGTTATCGAGGGTGATGAGATCATCTTGCCCGCTCGGATGGACGATGATGGCAAAGTGACTCGCATAAGCGAGCGTGGTCCTCCTCGTGCTAAAAAGTGATTAATTTTTCTGCTTTGCCCGCTCATGCGAGCGGTTTACTATTTTGTAATTTCGGCACTTGTAATTTTGTTGTTCTTGTACTCCGCCTTCGAGCGGTTCAAACATTTTGGGCGCCCGGCTTTGTCTGGGCATTTCGCCTTGTAATGAATTTCGCTTATGTTTAATTTGTTCGCTTGAATTATTTTCTGTCTTCGCACTTTCTTAAGTTACGAAATGCAGGCCGATCGTTGGCCGCTACTTTGGGCCTTTCGAAGGCACACGCTTTAGGCCGATCGTTGGCCGCTATTTTGGGCCTTTAGCGCGCTTTTATTTAATTATTGGAATTTGGGGCCATTCGATGGCTCGTTGTAGGTCGCCTCGCTGCCTCACGATCGCTAGTGGGTTTATTTAAACCCTTGGCCAATTCGATGGCACTCGTTGTAGGTCGCCGCTGCCCTCACGATCGCTATTGGGTTTATTTAAACCCTTGGCCAATTCGATGGCACTCGTTGTAGGTCGCCGCGCCTACGATCGCTATCGGGTTTATTTAACCTTGCCAATCCGATGGCACTCATTATAGACCGCTCTGGATCTTCGTTCGCTCGGACCCCTTTGGGGATCATGCGGTCGTTCCGTTAATTGAGAGCGAACGACCATTCTGTAATTTAAAAACGCAATATATTAAAGAACGGGCCTCTGTAAAAAACCCCAGTGGGGAAAAAGAGCGCCCGCTTATTGTTTATTTCAAACGATCGACCGATTACAAAAGTGTGAACTAAATATAATACTGCTTCAATTTATCACTATTCCATGTCCGGGGATAATCGCCTCTTCCATGGTTTCTAATTCGTACGCCCCTCGGCCGGTCTTATTAATGACACGGTACGGGCCTTCCCAATTTGGGGCCAACTTCCCTTGGCGTGCATTCTTGTTGCCGACGTCCGCCCGTCTGAGAACCAGCTGTCCGATCGGAAAGTCCCTCTTTTGTACACGGGCGTTGTATCCGCAACCCTTTGCTTGATCGCTCCTCCTCGAGGATGCTTGGTTGCGCAACTCTTCAACCAAGTCTAGTTCTTCTTTATAGCCCTGGCCATATCGATCACCGCCGAGTTGGCCGCTCTCGGCTCCACTTCGTTCATCTCAATAGGAATAACGGCGTCCATTCCATAGACCGGGCTTTGAAAGGCGACTCCCTGGCCGATGAATGGGGGTCGTCCTATATGCCCAAAGGATTTGATCGCAGCTTCTTCGACCCAATTCCTTTAATTCAAAGAAGTCTTCTTTTAACCCTCGTGAGAATGACTCTGCTGGCGCTCGGCTTGCCCGCTTCGTCGGGGTGCTCGACCGAAGTGAAACGCTGTTTCACCCTAGGCCGGCCAACATATCTCTGAACTTTCTATCTGCAAATTGGGTGCCGTTGTCCGTTATGAGCTGCTGCGGAACTCCGAACCGGGCTAAGACGTTCCGGCCAAAAAACTTGCTGATCTTTGCCGAAGTTATTGTTGCCAGAGGCTCGGCCTCTATCCACTTTGTGAAGTAGTCCACTGCCACAATCAGGAATTTGAACTGGCCCGGCGCCTGCGGGAACGGACCGAGCAGATCCATCCCCCACCAGGCGAACGGCCATGGTGAGGTGAGGGTTTGCAATTCTGATGAGGGGGCGACGTGAACATCAGCGTGTACTTGGCACCTCTTGCATTTCTGTACTAACTTTTTGGAGTCCTCATCCATGGTCGGCCAGTAGTAACCAGCCCTGAGTGCTTTCTTTGCAATGGACCGTCCGCCCTGATGGCTGCCACATATCCCCTCATGTATGTCCCTCAGGACATGGTCGGCTTCGACCGACGATAAGCACCGGAGAGGAGTGGGCACGAGAATCCTCTTCTATACGACTTCCTCGATTACGAATACTTGGTGGATCGTAACCTCAATGTCTTAGCCTTCTTTGGGTCGGCCGCTCTTCACCCAGCCGTGATGTAACGTAGGATGGGGCGATCCAATCATCTTCTCGCCTGATGGTCGGGGCCGGCCATCGTTGACTAGCCTTGGTGGATACGCTCGGCGGGTGAGGTTTCTTGAATTAAACTTCGTGATTGCCCTGTCTTGCATCGCTAATTTTGCCGTGATGTCACCCGACGTTTTCGGTCCTCGGCGCGTGTTTCACTTCCGCCCGCTCGAATTGGCGCGAGGAGCTCTCTAACTCGCCGGTAGTTCTTCAACACTTCGCCTTTTGCATCATATAACTCCCGAATGCGGGAGACGACCAGCAAGAGTCCGAGTGTAGTTCTACCCGGCCGACGTTGAATTCTTTTGCGCCTGCGCACGGCTATGCATGCCTCGTATTCGACTTTGGTTATTGGAAGTGTGAAACGCAAATGTTAGGGGACACTTCCACTGCAAGTCCTTCGAATTCTCTAATATGAGGCCCGCCCCATCGCTTTTGTTGTTGGAGGAGCCGCCCACATGCAAGGTCCATATCGCCTCTCGCCGGCCGTCCCGTGTTGGGGTCATCTCTCGCAATAAAGTCGGCCGAAGACTTGGCCTTAGCGGCCGATCTTGACTCGAACTTTATGCCAAACTCACTAAGTTCCACCGCCCATTTGATCATCCGTCCCGCCAAACCGCCGATGGAGGACTGTCTTATGGGTTGGTCCGTTTTACCACGACACAGTGGGCCACGGCATGGTCTCAAGCGCCGGGCGGCCACCAAGGCGAGCAAGTGCTAGCTTTTCGATCTTCGGTATCTCGATTACCTTCCTTGCAAAGACTTTCTTCGATGAAGTAGACTGGATTTTGCTTTAAGTTGTCTTCTCTGACCAGGACGGCACTCAATACTTCTTCAGTAATTGCCAGGTACAAGTACAGGGTTTCCCCCGGGTCTGGCTTCGTCATAATGGGCGGGTTGGTCAAAGCCTCCTTCAATTGTTCTAGTGCCCGCCGCACCGGTCGATCCCACTCGAACTCTACCTCTTTCTTCAAAAGTTTGAATAGGGAGCGACTTGCATGCATTTGGGTATGAATCTTGAAAGAGCGCGATCATACCATTCACGTTGGATTTCCTTTTTTGTAGCGGGCGGCCTCATGTCCATGATCGCCTCTACATTTGTCCAGGTTAGCCTCTATCCCCTTTCTACGATAAAACCCTAAGAATTTGCCTACTTTAACTCCAAAGGTGCACTTTTCTGGGTTAAGCCTAAGAGAATTTTTCCTCGCTTCTTTAAAGACTTCTCTTAGGTCGGCCGCATGATCTTGGTCGTTCCTGCTCTTGATGATCATATCATCAAGGTAAACTTCAGCTACTCGACCGATCTGATCCTTGAAGATCTTGTTCATCATCCGCTGGTATGTTGCCCCAGCGTTCTTCAGGCCGAACGGCATGACCTTGTACTGGAAGTTGCCACGATCAGTCATGAAGGCAGTTTTGTGGCGGTCGGGCGGGTACATCGTAATCTGGTTGTACCCAGAATAGGCATCCAGGAAGGATAGCAATTTGTAGCCCGATGCCCCATCGACCAGCTTGTCAATGCTCGGCACCGGGAAGGCATCCTTCGGGCATGCCTTGTTCAGGTCTGTGTAGTCGACGCACATGCGCCACTTGCCGTTTTTCTTCTTGACTAGCACCACATTTGACAGCCAGGTCGTGTATTTTATTTCTTCAATAAACTCGGCCTTGACTAGGTCGTCAACGGCCTGGGCTGCTGCTTGAGATTTCTCTAGGTTTTGGGTTCGCCTTCTTTGGGCGACCGGTCTGACGCATTCATCCACTGCGAGCTGATGGCATGCAACTTCTGTTGGGATGCCGGGCATGTCAGATGCTTGCCATGCGAACAAGTCTGCATACTCCTTAAGACAGGCTGTGAGATCTTGCTCGACCTGCTCAGGTAGTCCGCGTCCGAGTTTGACCGTCTTCTCTGGGTCGTCCCTAGCTGGACGTCAACAAGCTCTCCATGTGGCTCAGGCCTCTTCAGTCTATTTTTTAGCTCGCGCGCTAACTCATCGTCGTCGTCCTCTGGGTCGCTATCAGGGTCATACCGGGCGTCTAAGTCTGCGAGGTTGACTTGGTGCCTTTTCTCCGGTGCTCGTGGGTCGATTCTGGCCCCGCCGTTGCGTATGTCTTGATACAAATAGTGGCTTTTCTTGGCCGCTTCTAGGTCGCTAACACCGCTACCACTTGATCGTCCTTCTTTGTGAAACTTCATCTTCGTGTGGATCATGAGAGCTACGACCCTAACTTTCCTGTGGCGGTCGGCCTATAATGCAATCGATAGCGCGTGGATTTGATGGGTAGGACTAGGAATGTGGCCTTCACCGTCCGGTATTTTGTGCTCGTTCCTGAGTCATCACCGAAGGTGACCAAGAGATCGATCGTTCCTAAGGGGTAGGTGACTGCCCCGTTGAACCCTGTTAGGGGTGTTGGATCGGTCTGTGGAATGATCTCACTCCGGTCGACGTTGATCTTGTCGATCAGATCTGCAAATATGATGTCGGCCGAACTGCCTTGGTCGACCAGAATTCGGCGTACTTCGGTATTGGCCATTACCGCTCTGATTACCAACGGGGCATAGCTATTGGCCCTTCCGTCCAGCAAATCTTCATCTCCAAAGGAAATGGGTGGCTTTTTTGAAGCCGGTCGCTCCGTAGATGTAGACCCAACCATCATCAACTCGTTCCATTTTCTTTTTATGGCTTTCTTCGAATCCCTTTTCTCTAAGGGGTTTCCTCCTTGGATTACCATGGCCACTCTCCGGCCGTTGGACATCCGGACGTCCTCTTCGGAGGTGTCCTTGTCCGCTATCTCCTCTCTACTCTTTGCAGTAATTTCTTTGCCCTTTGACTGGGGCTTCTTTCCTCCGGCTTTCTCTTCGGATCGGCCGGTACCCTCTGCTCGGACGTACTGTTTCAGCTTACCCTTTTGGATGAGATCCTCGATGTCATCTTTTAGGGCCATGCAGTCATTGGTATCGTGTCCCTTGCTTTTATGGTACCGCAATATTTTTGGTGGCCCGTCGCGCCCTTCTTGAGTACCAATGGATCGGGCCTCTTCACGTCAACAAATTCGTTGTTCTGACACTCGGACAATATTTGGGCTATGGGGGCATTGAGCCTCGTCCGATGATCATACTTCTTGGGCCGGTACTGCGGCTTCCCGCCCCGGTTGTCTTGATTTACGCCCGCTATCTATCGTCTTCTCTAGGTCGCGCGCGCGCGCCTTTCTGGCGGCAAGGGGTTTCCTCATAATGCATGTGGGCGTTGGCTCTGCGGAGGAACGTGCTAAGATCGTCTATGTGGTTCAAAGTGAACTCTTCAACAAATCTGTGGTCCGGCCGGATGCCTCTCTTGAGGTATTTCGGTTTATCCTCGTCTGTTAGGTCGCGGCACTTGATCGGCTTCATTGTTAAAACGCTCTATGTAACGTCTTAACGACTCGTTGTCCCCCTGGGTGATGGTGTCCAGGTGCTCTTCATGGCGGTATTGGCACCGGTTGTGTAACACCCCATTTCTACCCGGTAATTTAAATCAAAAATCAGAGTATACAAAAATCTTTTCTGGTCATCTTTTAGTTTAGTGTGTTATAAAATAGTGGAATGGTGACTATGGGATTACTCGGTAATCGATACTACTTGCAATGGACATTGGCCACCTTTGCAAGGCTCTCAGTGATGCCCTTGTAAATACACCAGCGAAAGAAATTCTAGCCTTAGTGGCGAACCACAGTTTAGCCATAGTCATTCAGCACACTAATAGTATAACATAAATAAATACTCAATGAAATGGAGCGTCACAACTCTTTCTCTTAAACAAAATCCGAATACGTAACACCAGTAGACAACTCATAGAAATATAGTTTCACATAATGCAGCGGAAAATAATCATTATCTCAACAAAGATAATCCAAAGAATATCAAAACAAATACATAAAGGCTCAACAAGGAGCAAAACAAGCAACAACAGTCCAAACCCCGACCCCTAGGTGCTACGTATCAGAGCAGACCGACTCGAGGAGTAGTGAAGGTAGAAAGCCCTCACTCCTGACTACCTGTGGTAAATAACAACAGAAAGGGTGAGTCTCGAACTATATAATAGAAGTGATAATAAGCAATATATAAGCATAGTTTACAGCACACTCAAACACGCCAAACATCAGTCAACAACATTCATGCACTAATGGAAATGTATGCAATGTTGGTATGCATGTGGTACCATTGGCCCACCGGCGCCTCAGCTTCACAATCACTTTATAAGGCCCCCGCGCGCCTCGAACTTCACAATCATTTTATAAGGCCCCGGCCGCCTCTCAAAGCTTCAAAAACCATATTATAAACTCTACGATCACACCAATGTATGCATGAGACTCCATGTACATCACAAACATTATTTCAAACAAATTTCAATACACCCATTACTCTTACCTCGGTGTTCATCTCATTTTATAGCCCTCCCGGCTTGCCTCCTCCGCCCATGCCCCATGGCATGCTCAATCACTTCATTATAAACCCTCAACACCATTATGTCCCACCTGACTATTCTCCTCTAGGGTACTCGACCTTACTCGGGGACCTAAACCACCATTTAGGACCAAAACTATCATCTAGGGACCAAATCACACCTAGGGACCAAAACAAAGACCTCTTAGGCACTTGGCAAAGACTAGGCGCCATTTTCCCCACATTCTCGCGCCCGGGTGCAACACAAGACTAGGCGCCGCGAACCCCGGCATTTTGCGCCCGTGGCAACACGACCACCGGGCGCCACTTTCTCTAGCAATCTGGCGCCCCACGGGCAACACAGACCTAGACACAAACTCGCATACGCATTTGAGACACAAACCAAGACACAGGCAACCACAGTTTTGGCGCCCCACTGTTGACCCACTCACCCAACACTTTCAAACCAAAAACCACCCGAGCCAAAATGTTTAAAAATGAATTTGGGCGAGTAAACACAAAAATTTGTACATGAAATATGCCTAGAAAAGTAAGTTTCACTCCCGGACCCCAAACACACACAAAAACGAGCCCCACCGGACATTTTCAAAATACACCAAACTGAAAACCACTCGAGCCAAAACACTTAAAAATGAAAGTTGGCGGTGAATACAAAATTTGTACGAGGAAATATGTTTAGAAAAGTAAGTTTCACTCCCGGGCCCCAAAACACACACAAAACGAGCCCCCACCGGACATTTTCAAAAATACACCAAAACCAGAAAACCACTCGAGCCATAATGTTTAAAATTGAAAGTTGGCGGTGAATACAAAATTTGGCACGAGGAAATGTGCCCAAAATGCAAGTGTCACTCCCGGGCTCCAAAATACCCACATTCTCCGCGCCAGACAAAGAACTCACTCACCCAGAGATCACATACTGGTGACACGAGCGCCATTCTCGGCACCACAGAAGCGACATTTGGCGCCCACATCGCACACACGCGCACCAACACACAAACGAAGGCATTGTGGCGCCATTTTCCCAAAGAACTTGGCGCCTGGCGCAGACACACTGCACAGAACACATTCCAAAGACATGAATAATTGCATTGTGGCGCCATTTTCCCAAAGAATGTGGCGCCACAGCGTAGCATTCTGCACAAACTCCCAATTTAGCTTTGTGAACGATTACGGGGCGCGAGAATCCTAGCATCTTGGCGCCCAAACCCCAAAACCCCAATTTTCCCAAAATCTACCAAACCAATTCACCCAATAATCCTTCTAACACTCCTAATTGCATAATCAAACAGCCAATTGCATACTCAAATCATCAATTAACATCAAAATCACAAATTCATACATTACAAAACCCTAACTCACGCCTAAATCAAATTTTACCAACAATTCCATCAAATTCAAGGAATCAATCAACATGCAATCATCAATTAACATCAAAACAGCCCCTATGACACATATAATACCCATTATCTCCTCTATTATAGAGTGAGACTCCCCTTACCTCAAATTAAACCGTAGAAAACCTTCTTTACTGAGACACCACCAAAACCACAACAACAAGAGCTCCTTCCTTTCCTTCTTGCTTGGTGCGATCCACTCTTCCTTCTTCTCTCCCTCTTAGCGCCGTTTCTCTTCTCTCTTTCTCTCCTTTCTTTCGTTTCTTTCTTTCTTTGGTGAATGGTGCGAATTGCACCAACCCTAGGACCTAAGTCATTGGGCTTGGGCTCTGGGCCAATCCTTGCGCCTCCTAGATCTCCAATACCACTCCCTTCAATTAAATAAAATCCCAAATTATAAAACACTATATTATAATTTGATATAATTAAAATAGTGCAACACTTAAACAATTTAATCAATTTCTTAATTATATTATTTGGGGTGTTACAACTCTCCCCCACTTAGGAGATTTCGTCCTCGAAATTCATACCTGAGTCAAATAACTCTGGATAGGACTCCCGCATCTTGCTTTCCAGCTCCCAAGTCATACTCTCACCAGCAGCTCCCAACCACACTACCTTGACCAAGGCAATGTCTTTCCTCTCAACACCTTCACTTCTCTATCCTCAATCCTCACCGGCATAGTCTCCACGGTGAGGTTCTCACGCACTCTCCACATCATCCATGTGAATCACATGAGACGGTCCGAATATACTTAGAAAGCGTGACACGTGAAAAACATCGTGCAAGTTCGACCAGATTAGGCGGCAAGGCCACCCTATAAGCAACCTTTCCAACCTCTCTCCGGTGATTTGGTACGGTCCAATAAACCTCGGAGTTAACTTCTTTGCCTTCGTCAGCACGCCCAACACCACCATAGGCGTGACCTCAAGAACACATGCTCACCAAACTGAAACTCCAAGTCCTTCCTCCTCTTATCATGATAACTTTTACTCGCCGACTCTCTAGAGACTCTTTCATCTTCTCTCGATCATTTTCACCTTCTCAGTAGTCTCCCTAACCAACTCTGGTCCAAGAACAACACTCTCACCGGACTCATGCCAACACAAAGGAGTTCTGCACCTCCGCCCATACAGTGCCTCAAAAGGAGCCATCCCGATGCTCGAATGATAGCTGTTATTATAGGTGAACTCAATCGGTGGAAGATGCGTATCCCACGCACCTCCTCGCTCTAACACACAAGCTCTCAAAAGATCTTCCAAAGACCGGATGGTTCTCTCTCATCGACCATCGATCCGAGGATGATAAGTCGAACTCAACCTCAGCTTGGACCCCAAAGCCTCCTGCAAGCTTCCCCAAAACTCTGATGTAAACCGCGGGTCTCTATCCGACACAATACTCTTCGGGACCCCATGAAGCTTCACAATCACCTGAATGTAAATTCTAGCCAACTTTGGCACAGAAAGGTGATGTTGATAGGGATGAAATGGGCGGACTTGGTCAACCTATCCACAATCACCCAAATAGTGTCGGACCCTCTCACGATGTTTGGCAACCCAATCCACAAAGTCCATGGAAATGTCTTTGTCCCACTTCCATTCCGAATCTCCAAAGGTTGCATCAACCCGCGAAGCTTCGGTGTTCAATCTTTGACTTCTCGCAAGTCAAACATGCATATACAAACTGCGCAACATCTCTCTTCATACCAGTGCCACCAAAATAGTTTCTTGGATCATGGTACATCTTAGTGGCACTGGATGAATGCTTAACTTACTCCTATGACTCTCCTCCAAGATCATCTTCTTCAACTCAAAGATCATCCGGAACACGATTCGTCCCTGAACCTCAACACACCCTGGGAATCCAACCTGTAATCCCCATCAACAGCTTGCTCACCAGCAACCAACAAATCTACCAACTTCACATCTAACTTCTGGGCGTCTCTGATACTAACCAAGAAGTCGTTCCCAATCCTCGGCATCCCCAATCGACACTCGAGGTGTCACCTCACGCACAAAACTCAAGTCACGGAATTGCTCAATCAATTCCAACTCCTCACCATCATAGTGACATATGCAAAGTCTTCCGACTCAAAGCATCGCCCACGACATTAGCTTTGCTTGGGGTGATAGTTCAAGCCGAAATCATAGTCCTTCAACAGCTCTAACCAACGCCTCTGTCTCATATTCAGCTCCTTCTGGTCAAACAAGTACTTCAGACTCTTGTGATCACTGAACACTTCGAATCTAGTACCATAGAGATAGTGCCTCCAAATTTTTAACACAAACACAATCGCAGCCAACTCTAAGTCATGAGTGGGATAGTTCTTCTCATGGGTCCTCAACTGTCGGGACGCATAAGCCACCACCTTCCCATCCTGCATCAAAACACCTCCCAAACCCATCTTGGAAGCATCACAGTACACAACAAATGGTTGCTCTGGCACAGGCAACACTAACACTGGAGACGTGGTCAACCTCCTCTTTAGCTCTTGGAAGCTCTCTTCACACTTCGCATCCCACACAAATGCCTTTCCCTTACAGGTCAATCTAGTCAATGGAAGGGCTAGCTTAGAGAACCCTTCAATGAACCTCCTGTAATAACCAGCCAACCCCAAGAAACTCCTGATCTCAGTCGCAGACTTTGGGCTCTCCCAACGTAGCACCGCATCAACCTTGGCCGGATCCACGCCTATACCATCACCGAAATAATATGACCCAAGAAGCTCACCTCATGCAAACGGAACTCACACTTCGACAACTTGGCATACAACTTCCTCTCTTTCAAGACTTCTAGCACCAACCTCAAGTGCTCTGCATGCTCTTCCTCGATTTTGAGTACACCAAAATATCATCAATGAAGACCACCACAAACCGATCCGGATAGCTATGGAAAATTCGGTTCATGTACTCCATAAACACCCCGGTGCATTTGTGACACCAAACGGCATTACAGAGTACTCATAATGCCCATACCTTGTTCTCGAATGTCGTCTTACGGATATCCTCATCCTTCACCTTAACTGGTGATACCCGACCTCAAGTCAATCTTGCTAAACACTTTAGCACCCACCACCGATCCATCGGATCATCTATCCTCGGGAGAGGATACTTATTCTTGATAGTCACTTTATTCAACTGTCTCGTAGTCCACGCACGCACGCATACTTCCATCCTTCTTCTTTACCAACAAAACTGGAGCTCCCATGGTGATACACTAGGCCTCACAAACTTCTTCTCAAGAAGCTCCTCTAATCGCTTCTTCAATTCAAATGCAATTCGAAGCCGACATCCTGTATGGTGCCATAGACACGGGCCTAGTACTGTGCACAAGCTCAATCCCGAACTCAACTTCCCTCTGCGGGGGCACACTAGGAATCTCATCCGGAAACACTTCAGGGAACTCACACCACACCAACCCGTCCATCAATCACAAATGTTCTCGTGAGACATAGACGCCATCGAGCAAACAACCGACCACCCTCTTTCATTACCTGCGCAAGAATTGCTCGTGAGACAATGAGCGTGACTCTTCCTCTTCGGGAAGGAGAAAACTAATAGACTTATCGAGCAGCTTGATGTGCACGTGGTTATCTACTAACCACCCATGCCTGAGTTACATCTAACCCACCCAAAGGCAAACAAATCGATCAACTGGCGAAAAATCTCTGTAGAAAGACCGACAGAGACACACCTAGCACACATCGAGAAGTAGTTACTGGGACCGCTTAGCCGGGAGTGTCGATAACCATCCTCTCTCCATAGTAGACATTACTAAATTTAACTTCTCAAAGACAAACAGATGCAATAAAAGAGTGCGTAGCACCCGTGTCAACAATAGCAACTAAAGGAGTACCAGAGATGAAACATGTACCTCGGATATCATTAGGTCCTCCGAACTCGCCAATGCAAACACCTCCCGGTAGATCTTTCCTTCTTAGGCTTGGGACACTTGAAGCTAATGTGACCACTTCACCACGGTTGAAACATACAGGTTCCTTGCGATCACACTCGGATGCCATGTGACCACTCTTTCCACACCTAAAACATCTCTTCACTTCCATCTTACACGATCAAAACTCTTGTGACTGGCTTGTCACACTTGAAACACACAATATCGGATGGGCGTCTCCCCACTTGGCCTCTTGCCCTCATGGTGCCTCCTACCTCAAAGCAGACTGTTTCCACCATTGTACTGTTACCACCCGAATACCTTTGCTTCCCTTTGTCGCCAGACTTCTCATAAGGCTTACCTCAGTGGTGAAATTTCCCCTGGGTCTCTCATGACCCTAGAGCGGGCATTCTTTGTCTTCCTCATATATCCTGCAAAGAATCTACCAGTCAAGAAATACTCTAATTTTCTCGATACCCCACACCGCTGATATCGGCTCTCATCCATTCTCAAACTTGATGCACTTTGAGAATTCAGCCCCACCTCAAGATAGTGGGGATAGAACTTGGCCAACTCCGTGAACTTGGCGGCATATTCGATGAATATCATGCTTCCTGCCTCGGTTCAAGGAATTCCACTCTTTCTTACCTCTCACGCCCTCCCTCAGGAAATACTTTCTCAGAATTCCCTTCGAACCACGGCCAAGTGATCTCTTCCCGTGCAAAGACGCAATCTCTCACCGGTCTCTAGCCACGGTCATCGGCCTCTTCGGATAATGTATGAGTACTGTGCTGACTTTCTCGCTCATCTCATGCGGCCAATCACCCCAAGATCCTCTCAATCTCCTTCACCAAGTTAAAGCACCATCCGGTTGTACCTCCCTCAAGGTAGGGGTTCTCTCTCGAACGTTGCCGTGTGCGGGTCTCATTATTCTGTTGGGTACCCACAGATCTGCTTATATAGCTGCAAGGCCTCGAGAAGAAGAGCATTATCGATCCTTCGGCCATATCAACCTAACAACGCAAAGATAAACAACCATTCTGAGAATTACTTTAAGACACCTAGTTGTCATACACACTATGACAGATCGACACACTTGGCCGGACAGACCTAACTTTTGCTCACGATACCACTAATGTAACACCCCATTTCTACCCTGTAATTTAAATCAAAAATCGTGAGTATACAAAAATCTTTTCTCGTCATCTTTTAGTTTAGTGTGTTATAAAATAGTGAACTGGTGACTATGGGATTACTCGGTAATCGATACTACTTGCAAATGACATTGGCCACCTTTGCAAGGCTCTCCGGTGATGCCCTTGTAAATACACCAAATGAAAGAAATTCTAGCCTTAGTGGCGAACCACGCTTTAGCCATAGTCATTCAAAGACACTAATAGTATAACATAAATAAATACTCAATGAAATGGAGCGTCACAACTCTTTCTCTTAAACAAAATCCGAATACGTAACACCATAGACAACTCATAGAAATATAGTTTCACATAATGCAATGGAAAATAATCATTATCTCAACGAAGATAATCCAAAGAATATCAAAACAAATACATAAAGGCTCAACAAGGAGCAAAACAAGCAACAACGGTCCAAAACCCCGGCCCCAGGTGCTACGTGTCGTGAGCGGGCCGACTCGAGGAGTAGTGAAGGTAGAAAGCCCTCACTCGACTACACGTGGTAAATAACAACGAAAGGGTGAGTCTCGAACTATATAATAGAAGTGATAATAAGCAATATATAAGCATAGTTTACAGCACACTCAAACACGCCAAACATCAGTCAACAACATTCATGCACTAATGGAAATGTATGCAATGTTGGTATGCATGTGGTACCATTGGCCCACCGCCGCCTCAAAGCTTCACAATCACTTTATAAGGCCCCCGGCGCCCTCGAACTTCACAATCATTTTATAAGGCCCCGGCGCCTCAAAGCTTCACAAACCATATTATAAACTCTACGACCGCAGCCAATGTATGCATGAGACTCCATGTACATCACAAACATTATTTCAAACAGCTCAATACACCCATTACTCTTACCTCAGTGTTAATCTCATTTTATAGCCCTCCTGGCTTGGCCCTCCGGCCCATGCCCCCATGGCATGCTCAATCACTTCATTATAAACCCTCAACACCATTATGTCCCACCGTGACTATTCTCCTCTAGGGTACTCAACCTTACTCAGGGACCTAAACCACCATTTAGGACCAAAACTATCATCTAGGGACCAAACCACACCTAGGGACCAAAACAAAGACCCTCTTAGGCACTTGGCAAAGACTAGGCGCCATTTTCCCCACATTCTGGCGCCCGCGGTGCAACACAAAGACTAGGCGCCAGAAACCCAAAGATTTTGGCGCCCGTGGCAACACAACCACTGGGCGCCACTTTCCTAGCAACTGGCGCCCCACGGGCAACACAGACCTAGACACAAACTCGAGACACGCTTTGACACAAAACCAAGACACAGCGTACACAGCTTTGGCGCCCCACTGTTGACCAGCTCACCACCCAACACTTTCAAACCAAAAACCACCCGAGCCAAAATGTTTAAAAATGAATTTGGGCGTGTAAACACAAAATTTGGCACATGAAATATGCCTAGAAAAGTAAGTTTCACTCCCGGGCCCCAAAACACACACAAAACGAGCCCACCGGACATTTTCAAAAATACACCAAAACCAGAAAAACCACTCGAGCCAAAAACACTTAAAAATGAAAGTTGGCGGTGAATACAAAATTTGTACGAGGAAATATGTTTAGAAAAGTAAGTTTCACTCCCGGGCCCCAAAACACACACAAAACGAGCCCCACCGACATTTTCAAAAATACACTGAAACCAGAAACCACTCGAGCCATAATGTTTAAAATTGAAAGTTGGCGGTGAATACAAAATTTGGCACGAGGAAATGTGCCCAGAAATGCAAGTTTCACTCCCGGGCTCCAAAATACCCACATTCTCGCGCCCGACGACAAGAACTCACTCACCCAGACATCAAGCTAAAGTGACACGGCGCCATTCTCACCACCTGGGCGACATTTGGCGCCCACATCGCACACACGCACGCCAACACACAAAGCGATTACGTGGCGCCATTTTCCGGCAAACTTGGCGCCACTGGCGAACACACCGCATGCAACACATTCCAAAGACATGAACGATGGCACGTGGCGCCATTTTCCCGGCAATGTGGCGCCACTGGCGATAGCATTCTGCACAAACTCCCAATTTAGCTTTGTGAATGCGATTACGTGGCGCTGCATCCTAGCATCTTGGCGCCCAAACCCCAAAAACCCCAATTTTCCCAAAATCTTCCAAACCAATTCACCCAATAATCCTTCTAACACTCCTAATTGCATAATCAAACAGCCAATTGCATACTCAAATCATCAATTAACATCAAAATCACAAATTCATACATTACAAAACCCTAACTCACGCCTAAATCAAATTTTACCAACAATTCCATCAAATTCAAGGAATCAATCAACATGCAATCATCAATTAACATCAAAACAGCCCCTATGACACATATAATACCCATTATCTCCTCTATTATAGAGTGAGACTCCCCTTACCTCAAATTAAACCGTAGAAAACCTTCTTTACTGAGACACCACCAAAACCACAGCAACAAGAGCTCCTTCCTTTCCTTCTTGCTTGGTGCGATCCACTCTTCCTTCTTCTCTCCCTCTTAGCGCCGTTTCTCTTCTCTCTTTCTCTCCTTTCTTTCGTTTCTTTCTTTCTTTGGTGAATGGTGCGAATTGCACCAACCCTAGGACCTAAGTCATTGGGCTTGGGCTCCTGGGCCAATCCTTGCAGTTCCGGTATCTCCAATACCACTCCCTTCAATTAAATAAAATCCCAAATTATAAAACACTATATTATAATTTGATATAATTAAAATAGTGCAACACTTAAACAATTTAATCAATTTCTTAATTAAATTATTTGGGGTGTTACAGTTGGCGGTGTAATTTGCCAAAAGATTCGATCAATCCTTCCCACGATGAAATGGTGTTCGTAGTAGCGACCCCACCATTCTAGAGCTCGTCCGTCAAGTGATCGTGGGGAACAATGCAGACTTCATGATGGAATCTAACTCTCGGTAGTCGCAATAATTGTTGAAGTATCTGATGTGTTTATCAGGATCACCTCGCCCATCAAACTTGTTGAGGTTGGGCGGCTTTCTTAGGTCCCTGGGGATACGATAGCGCTGATCTCCTAGTGAACGGGCCTTGCCACCGGTCGAGAAGTCGTTCGGCGAACGTCTGCATCGTGAGATATGCTTCGCGGTCGGTATTCCATAGAACCCACCGCCGGTATGGTGCCCGTGTATGGGGCCCTTGGAACGAACGGCCTCTGCTTCTAGTGGAGTGATGTCTTCTCGGTCGTCGTGAAACATCTCTCGATTTCACCGCCCGATATTCGCTCAACTCGTCGTAGGGGTCCCACGATCGGCTCCTAGGCGCTGGAGTCGGAGGATTCGTGCGAAGAATATCTCGTGGGCGAACGGTCCGACTTCGGGCTGGTAGGGTGAATCGAATAGTCATAATTATGTGAGGGGAACGGCGATCGCGCGTTCTGCTCGCGTGCGATCGATCTGCGCGCCCAATCCTTCGAGCAGGATCGGCGGTACTCCTCGATAGCGGGCGATCCTTCTGGGGCTTCGCCTGCGTGAAGGGCGAGTTCGAGCGAAGGATGCCCCATGTCTCGTTTCTTGACGATCGGGTATGGACCTCTCTCGGCCGAGTTATGAGATTTTCCGGCCAAGAATGATCCGATTTTTGTTTTCGAGTAGCCGGAGAACGGCACGGTGACGTGTTCGGCGCTTGCTCCATGATCCGGCCTCGGCGATTCGCTCGGGATTCGTTGATGCTCTGGTTCGAGGTGGCTCCTTGCATACCTGGATCGAGGGTTCCGGCGAGGGTTGTCATGAGATTCATTGATTGTTAGAGGAACGCCTCCGGTGTGTCGCCGCGGACGAGCGTCAGGACCGGCAGGGTCGTTCTGGGTGGAAGCCCGCGTAACGATTTTCTTCGGGCCCATCTTTGAAGTGGGAAAGCGCTCGAGCTCCCACTGTGGTCGCCAAATGATCGTACCTGATCACCAAGTGTGTTGTGTGCTGCTCCTTTGTCCGGTCGCTGTTGCTGGTGTGGGGACCGGTCTCCAGAGCACCTCGGGTGGTACCTGCAAAGACACTCCGACGCTCTAGTCGGAGGTGTGCTAACGGCGGGGTATCACAGGGGTAGGAATTGCGTGCACTGACGATGTGTATGGAGGTGGTATTTATACCACTGGGGCGACCTGGCCGTTGCGGGAAATGCGGCCGGTCGCCGAGAATTGCGGACCAAGGCACGGTCTTGGGCCGTTTGGCAGAGTTGGGCCGCTGGCCCATTGCTGACTGCACCTCCGTGTCCTTGCTAATACGCCCCAGAACACTAGTCTTTCTTTTGAAAAAAACAATTAGCTTGACCTACGTGAACTAAGCTTTTCAAAAGCTAGGAGGAAATTTTCACTTTGTTTGGAACTAATCTCAGCTCAGTGGGACACACACTAACACAAAAAGAGTTTTAATAACTTTGGATGTTTTGAGAAATAAAGGCAAAAGAAAAATTCCTGAACCGTCGGTTTTTGGAAGTGGTTGTAGGTGAAACTACTTATCATTCTGCACTAGGGTAGCAAGGCAAAGTGAATTCTTTCTCTTTGGTCTATGGTCAATAAACAAGCTGTGAACACTGGGCTGTTTATTGTGCACACTTTCAGAAAATCGTTAACGTCGGTGTGGGTGATACTGTGTTTGGAGAGTTGATTACCCTATTGCAGTTTTCTTGGATATGCTGATTTTATTCCAGGTCTCTCTCCAATGTCAAGCAGCATGAAAACTGACATTGCTGCTTGTGTGAACATGAAAATGATCAGATCGAATAAAAAGGGTTACAGGCTGTTAATACATGGACATGAGCCCATCCTTTTACCTAACCCTGCCAGAAATGATATTCATGTGAAACCCAATTGACGATCTAGAGGAATACCAGTTGACGAAAAAATGGAAGAGCGGGAACATGGTGAACTCCCACAGTTCACACACCCATAGGTGAACAAATGGTTGAGGAGTAACCCCTTCCTCTTTTAATATGCATACACAGCGGCGAGCCAGGTGATCGCATTGAACTTGAGCAACAAAGGCAGGGCGGGGAATAGTTGCGCCAAGGTGAAGAGATACAACGCCAAACAAAAGAGCAACTGAGGCAAGGGGAAAAGTTGAAACTTTAAAGGGAGGAGAAAATTAGGCAAACCAGGGAGCTGCAGTAAATCCAAGTCGAAATGCTGGGCCAGAGTGACGAGCTGGCTAATATACTTGCTATGATGCAAGAACTGCTGAACCAATTCAACTCTCAGTCGCCGCCCAATCAGCCACAATCTATGCGAGCTTTCTTACCCCTTTCATGCATTTATCATTAATAATATACATTGCGGACAATGTCTACTCCAAACATGGGGGGAGTATATTACCCTTTTCCCTAGTTTTTATGTTTTTATCTATTGTCAATTTGTTTGCTTTGAATTTTGTCTTGAGTAGTTGTCATCTCCCTTTGTGTTACAAGTCCTTGTGAATTTCCTGAAAGCATGTGATTAAAGCCTCTTTTGGATAAATATTTGAGTTTCGTAACATTCATCTAGGTGGACTGGTTGGTATAATAATAAAGGTGGATGTTTGTTACTTCTTATTGGGTTCACACACAAATACACACACTCTTGAGACAATTTTTGGTGTTAGTTCTATTAAGGAAGTTTGAAAAGAAACAAGTGATCTGGTTCTCTTGGTATATTCACCGGATGCGTGGTTACTGGAGAAATGTATTTGTGTGCTGGCGTATCAAGAACTTTATTTGAAAATGAAAAAAAGAAAAAGAGAAAAAAAAATGGAAAGAACGAGAAGAAAAAAACTATTTTGCTTGATTTGAATAAGTTAGCTAAGGCAAAGAAATGCAAAAAATTAAAAAATAACAAAAATGCATAAATAAAGGGAGTTGGGTTTCTCAGCTCCCTTCACTCTAAAAAAAAGCATAAAGTACCGCAAAACACAAGAACACCTTTGATACTCGCTCTAAGTGAATGGAGGACCCAAACAAGAAATTTCTAGGGAGCTGGGTTTCTAAGCAGACATTGTAATACCCCAAAATTAATTAGATGAGTATTTAACTAATATAATTAGGTGATTATTTAATTTACTTAATTAAGTGATTATGACTAATTTAATTAAGTAATATATTAGTTGGCCATATTTAAATAATAATAAGGTAATTAATTTAGTTAAAGAGTGTGGTGTAGTAAATAAATGAGGAGTCTAATTTAATTAAGTTAGGATTCATTTCTATTATGGGAGGTGAACTAAATTGATTGGAGTGGTGTAAATAGGGCCCAAGTCAATTAGTGACCCAAGCCCAATTGCCTAAAACCCCCTAAAACCCTAAAGAAGGTCTCATTTCCCTCAATTTGAAAGAAAGGAACGAAAGAATAGAGAGAGGAAGGAAGGGAGAAGCCGTGCGCAGCCATAGAAGGAAGAGGGAGGAGAGAAAATCCATCTTCTAGCTTTGGGTAAGTGTTTTAGTACCAAACAACTCCATTTTTCTTCCTCTTTCTAGTGTAGTAGCCTTTAACTCCTTATTTCCATTTTTGTTGAGTCTCCATTTCTACCCAAAGGAAGGGGGTCCACGGTTTTGGCTGGAAAAGGAAGGGGGAATGCTTCATTTTGTGATTTTTGGTGTTTGCTTGGAGGTTCTAACTTAATCAAGGTTAGGGGATTCTCATTTATGTCTATAATAATTAGTATGATATGTATTGTGTGTGGAATAGCATTAGGTTGATTGATTGTGTGCATTTTGTGCTATTATATGTTGGTTGTTGTATTTGATACTTAATTTGGTGATATCATGTTGTTTGATGTTGATTCCGTGATTGAGCCATGAATTGTTAAATTGATGATGCTGTTATCGAATTGTATGAAAGAGGAATTGTTGTTGTGTATCCATGTTGTTGTTCTCGGCTGGTATGGGTGCGTGCGTGCGTTGCCGGCGCTGCACTAGTGTGTGTGCGCGCCAAGTGGTTGCGTGGGGTGTGGGAGAGTGGCACGGGCTGGGCGCAAGCGCGCTATGCCCCGTGGCGTGAGTGTATGCGTTAGCGCCGCCGCCAGTGGCGCGCCAGTTGTGCGTGTGTTCGGTGTGTGAGTGACGCGCCCCTTGGCGCTGCCGGTGAGGATGGGCGCCGAGATGTGCTGCCCAGTGCCGAGGTGAATGAGGTGAGGTGACGTAGGTGAGTGAGATGAGGTGAGGTGACGTAGGTGAGTGAGATGAGGTGAGGTGACCTAGGTGAGTGAGGTGAGTGAGGTGAGGTGAGGTGCCGAGGTGTGTGAGTGGGTGCGAGGTGTACGAGGGTGTGTGCGAGGGGTACAAGTGAGTGTGCCGAGGTGTGTGAGTTGTGGGCCGAGGTGTGTGAGTTGTGGGCCGAGGTGTGTGAGTGGGTGCGAGGTGTACGAGGGTGTGTGCGAGGGGTACAAGTGAGTGTGCCGAGGTGTGTGAGTTGTGGGCCGAGGTGTGTGAGTTGTGGGCCGAGGTGTGTGAGTGGGTGCGAGGTGTACGAGGGTGTGTGCGAGGTGTACGAGGTGAGGTGCCGAGGTGAATGGGGTGAGGTGCCGAGGTGTGTGAGAGTGTACCGAGGTGAAGTGGTTACGTGGGGTGTGGGGGGCACAGGTGTCAAGGTATTGGGCGCCATTTTGGCTGCCCTTGCGCCTTGGTGCCCAAAAATGTGTCTAAGGGATGGTTTAGTCCCTAAGAATTAATTTAATCCTTGGTGTGATTAAATAGTCCCTAAGAATTAAATTAATCCTTGGCGTGACAAAATAATCCCTTAGTGTCTAATTAGTCCTAATAGGTTAACATAAGTTCCTAAATACTAAATTAATCATAATGTGTTAAAATAACCATTGGGTACTAAATTAAACTGTTGTGGGTCAAAATGGTCCTTAGGTGGGTTTAGTCCATGGATGAGATTTAATTTAATCAATAAGTTGTGTTGGTGAAGTGATAACAAAGTGGTGGGTTAATGTTGAGGTGTTGAATTAATAAAGGATGTGGGCTTCGGCCAAAGCGATGGGTTAATAAGCGAAGAGGGCTTCGGCCAAAAGCGACGGGTTGTGTTGTGGTGATGTTTTAAGTGATGTGACAATGAATTTGGTGGTAATGTATTGTGTATGGTGCATTGTCATAGTGTCGCATAAAGCATATGCATAAAGCGAAGGGGGCTTCGGCCAAAAAGCGAAGGGGGCTTCGGCCAAAGCGACGGGTGCCCATTGGGCTAAAAGCGAAGGTGATGGATCCACATGCATATTGCATACATGCATAAACTCATACATTCATAGAATGCTTGCTGATGCTTAATTAATTTGTGATTGTTGTTCGTAGCATTATAATTGAACGGTAAATGTCTTAATTGTGAAGGGGTTAATGTTGCTAGATGCTTTCGCTTATAATGCTTATCTTACTTGTTATTATTTATGTAAAGAGACTCACCCTAGCAAATTTTATGTTGCTCGCTCGTGTGCAACGCCAGTGATCTTGAGTGAAGGTATTCAAGCCTTTTGGGTCGCCTGCATGTGTCACTCACGATTAGTAACACCGGGGGCGGGATTGTAGTATTGCCATCTTATTTTATGTATTAGATCGATTTGGATTATGTATGCGCATATTGAACTTGGTTTTACTTCCATGTGCTGCGAATCATTTCTTGGATTATTGTAATACTAAAGACGAGTTTTGAGGGTTCGCCCATTTAGATATGATTTCTATTGCGCGCACTAGATGCGCTTTGAATTTTAATTATACTTTGATGACGTTTTGTGAAATGTAGCACTCTCTTTGAGGTGCGTGGAAATGTTTTTGAAAACTCGATTTTTAGTTAGTAAAATAGTAATTAAATAGAAGGGGGTGTTACATTAGTGGTATCAGAGCAGTTCGGTCCGTCCGGCCAAGTTGTCGAGTCTGTTAACCCTCGAGTCTTGGTACTCGTTCTAAACCATAATTATGTTGTCTCGTATCATTCGGGCATGTGTGGTCGAACTGTAATTGTTGGTTGTAGCATTAGTTCTTGGTGGTTTCGCATCGTTGTTCGTATCATTAAGATACGTGTGATTTAAAAGAGTTCTAACGACGTCAAAGGAGTGAAAGTCGTGACGACGCCTTCGCACTCCGGACTGCGTTAAAAATCTTTTAATGTGGTAGTTATAAATTGAAAGAAAGTAGTTTTTGTGACCTTAATTAGTTGGTTGCATGAGTAGGAGGGACTGATCACCCCGATCACTCATCCCCAATGAAAGAGGTGACAATAACTCATGATTATTATTAAATTTGGATGCATGCACTAATTTTAATTTGATTGATTGTTTGATTAGCTTGTTAGGATATAGAAAGTAATTTTACATGACCTAACCGTTGTAAGTACACACTGAACAATATTTGAAGATTGCTTGTTGAAAATTGATTGCACTTGATTGACGTCTCTGATATAAGTTGATTGTTACCGTGATGTATATGAGTTTAAGTTTGACTTGTGCTTAATTGTTTCGAAGTTACCGTGCTAAAATGAAATGCTGTGAAATGCCATATTTTCATTACCTCAACCAAAGTTGCATAACTTGAAGTTTTGACAATTTTAATGTTTCAATTTGGCTTGTTCGTGAGCATAATGTGATTTGTCAAAAACTAAATGATTAACTTTTCTTACCTTCCGAGTTTATGTCGGGGATTTAATTTTGAACTAATAAGTAGTTTTATGTGGTTGCATGCTTGAGTGATAGTAAGGTGGAAGTTCGCATATAGTTTTCTTTTCGAACAAACTTGAGTTCTAAGTTTTTGCAAAAACGGTACTTGGGAAAATTCGTGCTATTGGGAATAAATGGGATGTCAAATTAGTATTGAATTTGGTTTCCAAGTTGTTCTAAGATTTTATTTCAAAATGAGACATGATTTCGGCTTTTGCACCAATTAGGTTGTGGTTAGGCATTGTTCGAAAATGAGGAAGTTTTACACTAATTGCATGGTTAGAAAAAGTAGAATTTTTATGATATGTGAAGGTGAGTCCAATAATGACTCAAAGTTTTAGAAACAAACATATACAATTTTGAGTACCTTCTAACTATGAATTCCAATTGCGAAAATTTTGCTCGATTATGATCTAATTTTGGCATTGTTGCTGCTATCACTAGTATTAATTGTCACTTTTTGAAAATTGTTTTACGAGGCTTATAATTCCAATGATGAAAACTGGACAAGGAAACCTTTTGCGCACTTCTACTACTTGAATAGTTTTCCTTGCTAAATGTTGACAGGAGTATTTAACCTCACATGTTTAAGCTAATATCAAGTCTTGTATGGAAGCAATTGTATCATAATGCATGTGTTGAATTATGGTCCTTTTGTGATGTGAAATCAATTCAATTTGATAGAATGATATGTTCCATGATATTTTCTAAGAGGAGTGGTAAAATCGCATATTAGTCAACCCTTAGGAAATGAAGAAATCGAAGAAAGTGCCTACATGTTTAATCTTTTCGGACTTGTGTGCTTAAACCTGCTTTGCATGATTGGTTATACTTATGTGGTGTTTGAATGAAATGCATGAGTATGTGATAATTATAATTGGTTTTGGTGATTGGTCATGATGAGTTTTACTTGTTACGATTTCGTGCGTGCACGACACTGTTTCAGTCTTTTGAAAACTGGCACTGTTTGGTTGAGTCAAAAATTATGTGGCTGAGTGTTTTCAAGATAGACTTAAAGACGGTCGTTTTGGCACTTGTTTCGTTAAATTCGGAGTTGTGTAGCTCCAGCTTATAAATCTCCAAAGTTGAGTCAAATTTCTAGAATCAATGCGTGGGTAGGTTCGTTTTTGCAAGTTTTATGTCCTTAAATGAACTCCGTTTTGAACGATTCTTTTTCCATTAGAAACTATACTCAAAATGTTTTTATTCGGACTGAAGTTTTGTCCCATTTGGTCATGTTTAAGTCAGTATAGCGTGAAATGAAGTAGGAGGACATAATCTGTCAAGTCTGAAATCTGTTTGGGCTGTTTCTCAAAATCATTACTAATTGGCTCACTGTTTTGAAACTTTAATGATATATTCAGAAACGCACATCGCTGGCTTCCCAACAAGTATTTATTTGTCGAAATCTGAGGTCGCACTATTTTAATTAATTCGCCAAAGTAGGCGCAAAGTTGCAGAATTTTCTGCACCTGAGTTTAAAGAGAATAATTTGAACGTGGAATGAAATGATTAATTGTAGAATAGGTCGAACTTGAATTTTGTTATTATGATCGTGTTAATTGTTGATGTGAATAATGTGGAATATATGATAATTGTTGAAACCGGTATTGTTGTGTTAATTACGATGTTAGGTTGTTGGGCCTCTGCCATAATTATCGTTGTCTCTTGTGTGGGTAGTCGGGTAGGATTTTGACAACCTACAGGTTAGAATACCTAATCGGGGAATAAGAGTGTAGAGAAGAGTGTTTGATCTGTTGTGGGTACGATAGAACTTGGATGAGAACGATTAGAGGAGAGTTCGGGCAAAAAGCCAAGTGGGAGAAGCTATCGCGGGGATTGTGTGTCACGAGTGTGGTAAGTCGAGGCAAAAGAGTCCGGATGGTATGGTCGATGAGTGTTTCAAGTGTGATGAGGAAGGTCATAAAGTCATTAAGTGAGAGAAGGAAGATGTGGTCTGTTACAACTATGGGGAAATGTGATACATTAGTACCAAGTATCCAAAGTCGAAGGAGGAGGAGTATAACGAGAGAGTGGTTTGTCCTGGCGTGTTCGGAGCCTACGGAGGAGTGATGGTTGCATTTAGAGGTACGAGTTTCATTAGGGTGTTTTGCTAGAGATTAATGTTTGTTGTAGTAAGTGTTTAAGTTGGCATGTCCATGATAGTTAGATTTTCGAGGACGAAAATATTTTAAGTGGGGGAGAGTTGTAATACCCCAAAATTAATTAGATGAGTATTTAACTAATTTAATTAGGTGATTATTTAATTTACTTAATTAAGTGATTATGACTAATTTAATTAAGTAATATATTAGTTGGCCATATTTAAATAATAATAAGGTAATTAATTTAGTTAAAGAGTGTGGTGTAGTAAATAAATGAGGAGTCTAATTTAATTAAGTTAGGATTCATTTCTATTATGGGAGGTGAACTAAATTGATTGGAGTGGTGTAAATAGGGCCCAAGTCAATTAGTGACCCAAGCCCAATTGCCTAAAACCCCCTAAAACCCTAAAGAAGGTCTCATTTCCCTCAATTTGAAAGAAAGGAACGAAAGAATAGAGAGAGGAAGGAAGGGAGAAGCCGTGCGCAGCCATAGAAGGAAGAGGGAGGAGAGAAAATCCATCTTCTAGCTTTGGGTAAGTGTTTTAGTACCAAACAACTCCATTTTTCTTCCTCTTTCTAGTGTAGTAGCCTTTAACTCCTTATTTCCATTTTTGTTGAGTCTCCATTTCTACCCAAAGGAAGGGGGTCCACGGTTTTGACTGAAAAAAGAATAGGGAATGCTTCATTTTGTGATTTTTGGTGTTTGCTTGGAGGTTCTAACTTAATCAAGGTTAGGGGATTCTCATTTATGTCTATAATAATTAGTATGATATGTATTGTGTGTGGAATAGCATTAGGTTGATTGATTGTGTGCATTTTGTGCTATTATATGTTGGTTGTTGTATTTGATACTTAATTTGGTGATATCATGTTGTTTGATGTTGATTCCGTGATTGAGCCATGAATTGTTAAATTGATGATGCTGTTATCGAATTGTATGAAAGAGGAATTGTTGTTGTGTATCCATGTTGTTGTTCTCGGTGGCATGGGTGCGTGCGTGCGTTATTTTATCGCGCACTAGTGTGTGTGCACGCCAAGTGGTGCGTGCGTGGGGTGTGGGAGAGTGGCACGGGCGCAAAGGCGCCTATGCCCCGTGGCGTGAGTGTATGCGTTGGCGCCTGCCGGTTGTGGCGCGCCCTGTGCGTGCGTGTGTTCGGTGTGAGTGACGCGCCTTACGCCGCCGGTGAGGATGGGCGCCGGGTGTCTTGCCAGTCTTGCGAGGTGAATGAGGTGAGGTGACGTGGGTGAGTGAGATGAGGTGAAGTGACGTAGGTGAGTGAGATGAGGTGAGGTGACCTAGGTGAGTGAGGTGAGGTGCCGAGGTGTGTGAGTGGGTGCGAGGTGTACGGGTGTGTGCGAGGGGTACAAGTGAGTGTGCCGAGGTGTGTGAGTTGTGGGCCGAGGTGTGTGAGTTGTGGGCCGAGGTGTGTGAGTGGGTGCGAGGTGTATGAGGGTGTGTGCGAGGGGTACAAGTGAGTGTGCCGAGGTGTGTGAGTTGTGGGCCGAGGTGTGTGAGTTGTGGGCCGAGGTGTGTGAGTGGGTGCGAGGTGTACGAGGGTGTGTGCGAGGTGAGGTGCCGAGGTGAATGGGGTGAGGTGCCGAGGTGTGTGAGAGTGTACCGAGGTGAAGTGGTTACGTGGGGTGTGGGGGGGCTGTTGGTGTCAAGGTATTGGGCGCCATTTTGGCTGCCCCTTGGCGCCTTGGTGCCCAAAAATGTGTCTAAGGGATGGTTTAGTCCCTAAGAATTAATTTAATCCTTGGTGTGATTAAATAGTCCCTAAGAATTAAATTAATCCTTGGCGTGACAAAATAATCCCTTAGTGTCTAATTAGTCCTAATAGGTTAACATAAGTTCCTAAATACTAAATTAATCATAATGTGTTAAAATAACCATTGGGTACTAAATTAAACTGTTGTGGGTCAAAATGGTCCTTAGGTGGGTTTTAGTCCATGGATGAGATTTAATTTAATCAATAAGTTGTGTTGGTGAAGTGATAACAAAGTGGTGGGTTAATGTTGAGGTGTTGAATTAATAAAGGATGTGGGCTTCGGCCAAAGCGATGGGTTAATAAGCGAAGGGGGCTTCGGCCAAAAGCGACGGGTTGTGTTGTGGTGATGTTTTAAGTGATGTGACAATGAATTTGGTGGTAATGTATTGTGTATGGTGCATTGTCATAGTGTCGCATAAAGCATATGCATAAAGCGAAGGGGGCTTCGGCCAAAAAGCGAAGGGGGCTTCGGCCAAAGCGACGGGTGCCCATTGGGCTAAAAGCGAAGGTGATGGATCCACATGGATATTGCATACATGCATAAACTCATACATTCATAGAATGCTTGCTGATGCTTAATTAATTTGTGATTGTTGTTCGTAGCATTATAATTGAACGGTAAATGTCTTAATTGTGAAGGGTTAATGTTGCTAGATGCTTTCTGCTTATAATGCTTATCTTACTTGTTATTATTTATGTAAAGAGACTCACCCTAGCAATTTTTATGTTGCCTGCTCTCGTGGCAACGCCAGGTGATACTGAGTGAAGGTGTTCAAGCCTTTTGGGTCGTTCGGTGTCGGCTCGATTAGTAACACCAGGGACGGGGATTGTAGTATTGTCATCTTATTTTATGTATTAGACTGATTTGGATTATGTACTGCGCATATTGAACTTGGTTTTACTTCCGCTGTGCTGCGAATCATTTCTTGGATTATTGTAATACTAAAGACAGGTTTTTGAGGGTTCGCCCATTTAGATATGATTTCTATTGTGCGCACTAGATGCGTTTGAATTTTAATTATACTTTGATGACGTTTTGTGAAATGTAGCACTCTCTTTGAGGTGCGTGGAAAGGTTTTTGAAAACTCTGATTTTTAGTTAGTAAAATAGTAATTAAATAGAAGGGGGTGTTACAGACATTGATATTGTTCACAACCAGGTCAACCGATATGCTCAACCCTCGGTGTAGACATAATGGCCGACGGACTTGACGAACAAGGCTAAGCCAAATCGATGGACTCAGCATTGTCCGCTCCGGCTCGACAAAGGCACATCGCGGGTCAGCCGCGTATCCAAGCGTTCAGCCCGGTCTCATAAGGCTCGGCACCGGAGGAATGGTTGGCTAGCTCATAATTAATAAGATCCCTTGGATCCTGCTCTTACTATGTAACGTCTATCTTAAACATTGTAATGGATTCATCACTATAGCCATTAGATCCTATGTAACTATATAAACTACTTCGATAGGCTAATGAAAGGGTTTAACAATTTCTGATTCACGCATATTATTGTTCATATCATCCACTAGAGCGTGATTATTGTTCATATCGTCCATATTTGTGTTCTTGCTAGTTCCTTCCTCAAGGAATGGTAGGGAACATTGGCGCCCACTGTGGGGCTCGATGGAATTTTCCTACGCTCTACAACATCTCATCCATACTTTCCGGGATGATTCTAGCTGCGGATCTTGGTGTCAAACATCTTAAAGCTCGCAATGATTCTCTATTGGTAACCAGTCAAGTCGCTGGAGCATTTAGCACCAAGGACGAATTACTTGGCAAATATCTAGTTAAGGAACAAGAACTGAAATCTAAATTTGTTTCTTTTAACTAACGCACGTTCCCAGGGAACAAAATAGCAGGGCCGATATATTGGCTAAGCTAGCCAGCACCAAGAAACCCGACTTTAAGAGAAGAGTTGCTGCAGAAGCACCAGGCTCTAGAATTTCCTCTTCCTCCACAGGCTCATTCTGTTTCTTCTTTCCTTTCTTTGATTCCTGCCTTTTCCTCTTTTTCTCAACCAGAACCTCCTCCTCAATGTTTACATTGGCTTCATCTTCATACACTTCCGGATCTGCAACCTCTTCCTCGAGCACCCATTCTGGGAATGCTGGTTCTTCCACATTAGATAGTTCCTTCAAATTGGCAGCCAACACAGCACCAATCCAATTGTGCTGCTTCTGCATAAACTCCCAGATAGCGCGCTGCTGCAGCATGAATTTTGACAGCATGGTGGGATCACCAGATGCTGCAAGCTCTATATATGGTTTTGATGCTGGTGATGATCTTTGACGATGATGATGCAAATCTTAGTGATTTGCAACTGAGTCACTACGATCTGAAGCTTCGTGGAGCACTTCTCACTTCGCGATGTTGAAACTTGCTATAACCTTTGAATCTAGGCTTGATTTCCATAATCAGGCTTAAATCGAAGGTATATTACACACTACTGTATCTGGTTTAGGTTTTGATTCCTTCAATTTCACTGATTAGAGTTTTCTGAAACCCTAACCCTAATTTGTTTCTTTATGCACTTTCAGGTACAAGAACACTTGATCAAGGTTTCAAAACACCTCAATTAGGTAAACTACACTACTCTGTAATTTTCCCTTAATCTTTTGGTAGTTTCGCACAAACCCTAATTTCTGTTATCTGTATCTGTTGAATGCATGAACACCAACTGAGTTCCTTGGATGAACCCGGTCTGAAACTTACCTAGAAACTTCACTCAAGTTCTAACTGAGGTACTTGCTTCTCTCACTCTCTGGTATTTCACTTTCTTTCAGTTTCAATCACAGAAACCTAACTCTAATTACTCTCTATTCACTGTTTACAAGGTACAACCCTCTGTTGCAACTTGAACAAACCCAGAAACTTGAGTTCTTGGAGCAAAACTTGAAGAATAATAGAAAGTATAAGAGAAGAATAGAAAGATAGCAGTAGTAAACAAAAATGCGTGTAAATCTTATTGAATGTGTGTAAATCTGTAACTGTACAAAAGAGTTCTAGGTATTTATATACACATAGGTGACTAGAGAACAGATATGTTGGTTAAGAGGGAGTTAACTAGAGTTAACAAACCTCTTAACCAAATAAACCGTTAGGTAGGCACACACTAACAGAAATATAACCACTGTAACAGAATTTTTGAATAGCTGTTTAGGTAGTTATAAGTTTGTTAGACTGCTGGTTGTAAACTGTTTTCTGTTTTGTTTTATAAAACAGTTTACAAAATCCTTGGTTGTTGACTAGTTTGGGTTAAACCAAACTCAACAAATTCATTCATCATCTCAAATAAGATTATAAAAATTTGTAACTCACCAAAATATGTGATAAACTCTAATTTAGTGCATTTTTAGGGATATTTTTGAGTCACTTTTAGAGCAATTATTATCTATTATATAAATTACTAACTTAACTTGTTCTTTATTTTGCAGAAAAGAAGAAAATATGAAAAAGAATGAGAATTCAATTTTGAGCCACTTAGATGTAATATATATATATATATATATATATATATATATATATATATATATATATACTCCCTCCGTTCCAATTTACTTGTCGCTTTTTGGCATTTTACACATACCAATGAGCCCAATAAATTTTGTTATATTTGATACAATTAATTCTCTTTTACCCATAATACCCTTAATCATTTATTAACTCATTTCTTCTATTTCTCTCTCTACAATAATATTTAAGGGCATTATTGACAAAAGAACAATAAATGTTGCATTGGACTTTGAAAATGACAAATAAATAGAAACAAATTTTTTCTCCAAAAGTCACAAGTAATAAGGAACAGAGGGAGTATATATATAGGGGGCTGCTAATTTACACCCACCTAGAAATTAGAAGGTGTACATTAACAAGCCAACACCTTTTCATTTGGACAACAAAACCCACCATATTCTTGTATGAGTAAATGAATGTTAGGATATAAGTGTAATTTGAAATTTCACTTATTTAAAAAAATTGAAATCTTTGCATTTATTATTGTTCACCTTTCCAATTTTCAATGAATGCTACACTTAGAATTTATAAGTCACCTTTCCAGTAAAAAAAAAGTCTGAATTCATTTGTATACACTAGTGCAAAATTGACTTTAGAAAGCACCATTTAGTATCGGTTGTTTGAACAACCGATACTAAATGTGGACGCGGTGGCAATTTTGAAATTAAATGAAAGTTTTCAATTTTCATGCCTACATTTAGCATCGGTTGTTTACACAACCGATACTAAATGTGTATCACAAACCGGTTGTTTAATCAATTTTCAATTTTCATCAGACTTTTAGTATCGGTTGTTAAAACAACCGATACTAAATGTGTATCACAAACACATTTAGTATCAGGTATTTTAATACCCGATACTAAAGGTCCCTTTCTAGTTTCAACGCACGCGTTAACACTCTCACTCAAACACTCGTTCTCTCACTCTTCAGCTTTCTCTCACTCGTTCTCTCACTCTCACCCTTCAGAAACGTAGTAGCAGCAGCAGGAGGAGGAACAAGAAGAAGAGGATAAGTCTCTCTTAAGTGGCAAGCTCAAAACTGTGTCTACCCCAACTGGAAGTCTCTCCTAAGAAGAAGAGTCTTCCTCGCCGAAAGCATCTTCTCCCTCGCCGTCTTCCGTCCTCGCCGTCGCCTTAAACACCTTCGTCACCGTTCTTTCGCTCTCTGAATCGCAAACCCTCTTCCTCTCTCACAGATCTGAACGAAAGAAGGAGAGATCTTCGAAACCCTCTTCCTCTTGCACTTCACTGCAAAGAAATCTTCGAAACCCTTAAGTTCTTTTTATGCTATCTTCCTCTTCCTCTCGCACACCGAACGCAAAGAAGGAAAGTACGTCGCAGAAATCGCAGAAGAAATCCCCAACTCGGTTCGTACTTTCTAGGGTTTGCTAGTTTTATTTGAAGAGCCATATAAATTGACACAAACACAATGTTAATATCCTCGAGAGGAGGTTGTTTTGACAAACGGTGAAGTGATTGTTCTTTGCTATCTTCAAAACCCTTAAGTTCTTTTTGTGCTATCTTCCTCTCAGATTTTTTTAAGAAAAATATTAATGCTTATGTTAATTAGCTCACTCTCTTTTGAATAAGCTATCTTCTTGTCTTCGAATTTCGTGGCGGTTCCTTTGGATCTCTAGAAATGATAGTGTGTGCTTCACTTGATAACTTTAGTTGTTGCGTGATGTGATTCCAGTTGTTATGTTCGGTTCATCGATTAACTGCATGCGAGTTAAAATAGATAGATACCAAATGTGATACTTTGTTGATATGAACATTCTTATTTGCGCTCCAAAGAAACCGTATCATGTCTTATTAAATTGTGCATATAATTTGAGTGGTGATCAATTTCACTCGGGGGCCTTTACTTATAGACTTTGATTCGATCACTCATAATTTCTTGCTAGTTATTCATCCAATGGTAGTTTTTTCCGTGCAAGAGTCACTTTGAAGCTACTGTGGCTCTGCATTGTGTGTGTGTGTGTGATACTTCATTTGCAGATCCCATGATTTTAAATTTTGTAGCATTTCATTTTGTTCAAGATTCCCTTGATTTATCACAAATTTGTGCTTTACTTTTGCATTGTTTGATTCTCGAGTACTTTTTTTGTCTGCGCATCCGAGATTGTGATGGATTTGTGTTGAAGGTGTTTATTTATTTATTTATTTTATCGTTGTTTTAATATATTGAAGTGATATTATTGATTGATGTTGAGCGGGAGTGTCTTTGAGTGGGGAGCGAGAGTTCTAGCTCCAAAGGTATCTGCTTAGACTTGGGTGAAAATGATGAATCGAGTTCAAAGTGCTTTGCTTTATCTACTTGTCTTGAGACATTCTCGAATGGAGCCTAATATTAATATTCGACCTTTCACTCTGGAAAGTAATTGTCTTATATATTTAAGAATGATCTGCTTTTAGTTTTCTTAAAATACAACATTTTTATCTAAACTTGAAGTTCGATATTTAAGTTTATGCAAATTACATACTCTGCTCTTTGTTTATGACCATCACATTTTAGTTTTCAGAAAATACAACATTTTTATCTAAGGAAGACTAACACCAAACATTTTGTATGGGAGGTTTTTCAAGTCCTAAGAAAGAGGTTAGTTGAAGGTCTTGCTTTACTCAAATATGCACTTTGATGAACAGTTGGCATAACTTACTACAACTTAAAGCTCTTTCTTAGTTGCTACATTTGCTCTAGGAGTAAACATGATTACGACGTTTTGGATAAAATTTCTTTTCCCGATCATATTTGTTATTCATCTTTGCTTATGTTTTTAAAGTCTAAGGCAATGAGAATGGGAGATTCTCAACTTCACCTGTCGGTGAGGTAGTTTTTAGCTATGTACAACACTAATAAGATTGATCTCAACTTTCATTTTGAAGGGAGTTTGGGGAAGTGCACGATTCTGCACTCATTGCCTTGATCAACTAGACAACTACAAGCTATGATTCTTGCTTTGAGGTAATGGTGATTCCTTTTTCAATGTGAGTTTTATAAAAAGCGCCGCCATTTGTTTTGAGAATGAATTGGTCTAGAAGACTATTCAGCCGTCTCATCCCTACAAATACTGATTAGTAAATGTTCATTTCGAATGGATCTTGATTATGACAGACAATAATGACCAATTCAACACCCCTTTTCACTCTAATTTCTCGATTTTACCGATCTTCTTGTTATAACAGCAATAATGACCATTCCAACACCCCCTTTTCACTCTAATTTCTGATTTTACTGATGTATGAAGTAGTATTTTACCGATGTATGAAGCAATATTCCAACACCCCCTTTATAAAAACGCATCTTAAGCTTGCCTCTGCATTCTGTTATAGTAGCGAGAATTTGATATTTTGAAATTGTCCATATTCAAATATTTGGGTACAAATATTGTCCCTAATGTCCAACAAATCGCTATTGTCCGCAATCGCTATTTTCCACATTACACGATTGACAACACTAATGTAGGGTAGGAGCGAATCTTGAACTAGTATCTTTTCTCGCTTTTTCTAGTTTCTTCGTGATGCTTTTCAATTGTTCAATTTATGGTTGTGTTGATTATCCAATCATTTGTAGTCTTTCTCTTTTTCGATGTAATTTCTTATGCCATTTGAAATTTGGAATTGGTTATCCATAAGCAAAAGACAAATGACAGTTTACGATTTGGAATAAGACCACCCAATTTGCGAAGTAATTAGAATCGATTTGTGCAGATTTAAATACATAAACAAATAACAAAATCTGCTTCGATTTGCTATATATTCTCGCCTCTAGTTTGAAGGACGATGAAATTAAGAACATTGTCACCGTGGAACTCCGGGGAATCAATTGAGATTTAATGTTTTAGAGGACATCAAATTTGTGTAATATGATTTTTCATTCCGATGTTGCAGACAAGACGGTTTCATACGATCATACACATTATTGGTTAGAAGTTAGAATTTCTTTGTCATTTAGTTCTTCGTTACAGTGCCGTGACTATACTAGTTTCATGTTTAGTAATTTATGAACTGGAAGCTAAACAAAACGTGCTTATTTTATAGCTCTTGTCAAGGGTGGTAACTCAAATGAAAGAAATTTCTTTTTGAAACCCATTCGACTGCTTACCTTTAAGAAGTCATTAGGAACCGGAAAAACAATCACACACAACACGTAAAAACAATGACTATTTTGAAATTGTCCATATTCAAATATTTGTGTACAAATATTTGAAATTCTCGTGATCTGTGAAATAGTTGAGAAAAATAAGGACAGTATCTTTGGATTTCACTGTTTTGAAATTGTCCATATTCAAATAATGTTTGCTTTCATGTGAATACTTATACAATTATACTGACTTTGACATATTAGCTTATGCTCAATCTTTCTCGGGGAGCTAGGGAAAATCTAGTCCAACTTAAACAATAAGGTACTAATTGAATTGTTTGAGCTCCTTTTCTTTTGGTATATTGATGTTGATGATGGAACCATTAAGTTGAATAGAGTCTTCTAGTCGTGTTGTGTTGAACACTATCTTCTCGAGAACAAGTGATGGTGATGCTTACCTCTGACGGGCTACTAAGAGGACCATTTGGTCGTGCATATTAGAGAACAATCAAAAGGATGATGGGGTAGAGATACCGTAAGTCCTCGGGCCATTTATGGGTGGAAAGACTTTCCTGCCTTTTAAGAACCAACCAAATAATGAAGCCAAGGGAAGAAATCAAAGGCGTAATTGCATTATTTTTAGTCTCAATGTTATTTATGAAGAGTTAATTCAGAATCAGAGTTATGACCACCGTTATGATGTTTCATATCACATGTACCATTTGTAGAATTTATATACTAAGTATTTCGTTTTATAACATTTGTATTGTAAGATATTAAATTTCAATAGAAGTTGAAATATTTTTATGAATTCATTTGTGGAAATAATTTTATGAATTTGGAATTTATAAATTGGTCAATTGATATCTATTAATTGATATCTATATATGCAAAGTGTGTGTGTGGTAAGATGTGAATTGAAATTTTTTTTTAAAAGTAGACTTTTAGTATCGGTTATTTAAATTAACCGATACTAAAAGTGACATTTAGTATCGGTTATTTAAATAACCGATGCTAAATGTCATTTTTTTAGACAGCAAACACAATGTTGAAAAGACATTTAGTATCGGTTATTTAAATAACCGATACTAAATGTCAATTTTTAGAGAGTAAACACAATGTTGAAAAGACATTTAGTATCGGTTATTTAAATAACCGATACTAAAAGTGACATTTAGTATCGGTTATTTAAATAACCGATACTAAATGTACGTTTTCAAGACATAAAAATCACCAAAAAAACGTCATTTAGTATCGGTTTTTTGAAAATCCGATACTAAAAGTGACATTTAGTATCGGTTATTTAACCGATACTAAATATCAGACATTTAGTATCGGTCGAATTAGTATCGACAGATAACCGATACTAAAAGTGCAAAACAACCGATACAAAAAGCCTTTTCTGCACTAGTGATATATACACGGTAAGTCACGTTTCCAATAAAAAAAAGTCTGAATCCATTATCTATAATCCTAAATGGATATACTCATTTTGCCTACATTTTGGTTTATGCCAAAATTACAAGGGTATTGTTCACTTTGGGGCTAATCTGAGTTATATTAAACCATATAACTTCATATTTGCTCCATAATCCTTATACATGAATTCTGAAACCATGGGAGAAGCTTTCACCATAAAAGAACGTACACATTTCTGGTTGTATCCTCAATCCCCTTTCCAAAGCATTAAACCTAAAACTTTTGGTTTTTAAGAGTCCAATCTGGGTTCCACGAGTCCAATTGTTTTGAAAACTATTTTCATCATTTAAAAACTGTGGGGATAAATCTCATATTGTTTGGATATCTCTTTTGAAAGATATGAACTTATATCACATATTGAAGCATAAATTAAGTCTATTTAGGTTTTAGGGGTCTAATCTATATTTTACAACTCATATAGACCTCCAGGTTTGCATTCACACTATATTTGGTAAAAGTCTCATGTTTGGGGGAGGGTTTTGGAGAAGAAAGGAGAGGTGGGGAGGGCTTATTTTTCTTTTCTAAATTATGGATGCTATAAAGTGTTTTTTTTTTTAAAACTATAGTTCAAATTGAAATGTTGTACAATCATATATCATGTTAATTTTTAATTTTTTAAATCACAAAAATATATATTGAAATATAGAGTTAGCCTTTCAAAACTAATAAGGGTCGGTCCGAGCGTAATTGGGTTTAGATCCTACCTCAATGTCTCAAGTTTAAGTCTTGAGTGTGACAACAATTCATTAGGAGAGGAGAAACACACGGATGAGCAAAACCGAGTAGATGTGGCCAGCCAGATTCTCCAGCGTAGATTAGTCACCGATAAAGGCGGTAAATACTACGCATCAATAGCATGACAACCAAAAAAAGAGTTAGCCATTCAAAACCTTCCCCTCCAAAAAAACCCCACCCAAACATATCCAAAAGGATGTCTAAAACTCAACTTATATAGTTTTTTGATCAACTCCTTGTACATATTTGAATTAAGTGGTTTTTGACTTGATTTTGTTTTGGGCTTAAGGTGACAAATTTAGAAATTCCTAAGCCATGGCCGATATGGTCACTTTAGAATTTGGGATAGGTCATAAAATGGTTCTTTGGTCTTAGGTCTCAAGGCTTCCACGATTTGGGTAGCAAAGACTTATTCGGTTTTCATATTATTTTTGTTTTTGGTGTAAATTGGGTATCCTCGAGTCGGGTAGGACCACAATGGGCAACAAAAAACTCTCTCAAGAGTTCTAAAGCTGCCGCATTTCTAAGGTTGGTTTCAAACCCAAAACCTTAGTTAAAAAAATGTATTGTGACTCGATATTTGTTTATACTATTCTCTTGTCATGTACAACAATGTGAATCAAACATACCCTAAAATACCCAAATTAATTTAGATTCATGTTCTTATTAAAATAAGGAAGAAGGGAGATGAAACCATCTATTATTAGTTGGGTGTCAGAATCTTGTTTCATTCAAATAAATGTGGAATTCTCAAAGTCATCAATATGTTGTACTAGTGTTCTTAAGATAAGTCTTCCTTAAATCATGATAATACCCTTTATTTATTTATTTTAACCAATGTATCATCTACGACGACTGTGGGGACTAACCATTCGAGGTATCAGTGATCCATTTAAGGGGTTGACCTCTTCCAACAAACGTTTTTCCATACGCACCGATTAGGGATTGAACTCATGACTATTTGGTTAAGGGACTCGAGTATCTATCACTTGTGGCACATCATGTTGATATGATGATACCCTTTAACCAATTTGAAGGAGCCAAATTTGGGCCTTGAGCAGCAAGGTGCACCACATAATATCCAGTTCTAACAAAATAGCACCCATTAGAGGCATGAGACCACCAAAACTTATCAGGATTTCCCAAAATACTAATTGAGGTTTTAATAAGCGCCTTGGAAAATTCACGATGAAGGCAGAATCTAAGACCATAGCTTTTAAACCGGAGGCAAGCTAATTACCCTTTTTAATATCTATGCTCGTTCCATCTCCCACAACCCATGTCCTTTCCTTTGTCAGCACATCCCTGCCAAACAGGATACTTGTCCAAACCCAATAGCCGCCACATTTCCTCTTAACAGACCAAAAATACTCATTCTAACAATATAAACCGACAATAGTAAATGAACAGTGACTTTTAAGGTTCTGAATCATCTCCATGCATGCTTAGCTAGAAAGGAATAAATTCAAATGTTCAAAATCCTTAAATCCCATACCTCCCTGAGATTTATTAGAGGATAGCAAGTTCCAATTTTTCCAATGAATATGTTTTGATTTTGCACCAGAAACTCCCAAATGATTCAAGCAAATTCGCACACCACATTTCAATTTATTCCACCAAATTCGATCTGTCAACCACAAGCCAAAAAGAGTCAAAAATAATATAATTTTTTTACAAATACTATTATATATAAATAATATAATTTTTTTTAACAAATACTATTCATTATTATGTATAATTACATATTTTATTATGTTTTTTCTAATTTAACATTTGTTTTTTTTGCAAAACCTACTAAGTAACTTTAATCTTCTACTAGTTAAGAATCCATATTTGCCCCATGTAGATTATATTTGGTTTATATTAGTTATCCCAACTAACATTTTATACCCCCACTCTATATTTTTGGATCGACATACCCCTGACAAATTTTTTTTGTCCAACACTTTTTTTTAATTATCAAAATGTACCCCTCATTTTGTACCCCACTGTTTACCAATATACCCCCACTCTATATTTTTGGACCGACATTGTTGCCTCATCCCACCAAGGGCTATTGTTGCCTCTTCGTCTTATATATATGTGTTGCGTATTTTTATACCCCCCCTTATAAAATGTTGATGTTTTTTCGAAACTACATCTGTAGGCCGGTTAATCACCTCCCCGGGGCGGCGTGAATAATTTGTTAGCCATACCAATTAGTAATTTGTTACTCTGATCTATGTTATATATTTTAGTCTTTTCACCGTATGCCCTGGAGTCAAATGGTGGGGCACCAAAAAAATCCTTTATTTTTATGATAATGGTTGAGTCCATACAACATAACCGTTGGTTAGTTAATATTTATAAGAAAATTTCACAGCCATTTTTTTAACCAATAGTACACACATCCATTTTTTTGTGAACTATATTGTCATCATTATTGTTAAAGAGTGTTTTTATCAACGTTATTATGAATTAAGTTTCTCACATTCAAAATCACCACCCCGCATTGGAACGTATTTTTGCAAATATATAATATATAAACACAACCCTGTTAACATAAAAATTCCATTCTATGTTTGGTTGTAAATTATCAATTCGTATCAACCACTAACTTTGCAAATACATAATTTTTTAACAGTTTTTACAGAATTCCTTATAACTATGCACAGGTGTACGTCCTAGTATATATATATAAAATTCATACTATTAGAATGTTGGTTGTGTCTAACTCAACCCTACAAATCAGTTTATAAGGTGAGGAATGTAACGCCCCAAAATAATTGAGTAGTTATTTAACTAAATTACTTAGGTATTTCTTTAGAATAGATATAATAAGATAATAGGAGGATGTTTAATGAACTAAGTAAGTGGTATTTTATAGTGTTATGGAGTAGTGTTTATTGATTAAATAGAGGAGGTGTTTAATTAATTGGGAGAGGTGTGAATAGTGGCCCAATTGAATTGGGCCTAGGACTAAAATTAAAAGGGAGGAATTGTGAGAAAGAAAGGAAAAAGGGGCTGAGAAAGAGAGGAGAGACCGAGAGAAAGAAGAAAGAAGAAAGAATAAAGAAGAAAAGGAGAGGAGAAGAGAAGGAGAGAAGAAGAGAAACCGAGAGAGAGAGAGAGAGCGCAGCGGAGGAGAAGGAGAGGGAAGGAGGAGCTCGCGGTGGAGAGAGAGAGGGGCTGGCCGAAGCAAGGAGGGGGGGGGCTGGCGGTGTGGTGAGTTGTTTTTGGGGTTTAGGGTTTTCTCACCCTTTGATTTGGTGAGTTAATTCTAGTCCCAATTCCTCTAGTTTTCATGCTCTTTCTTTTAAGCTAGGTTCCAACCTCTAATTCCTTCTCATCCTCATTATACCATGGGTGATTAATGGAAGCTCAAGGTTGCATTGGAATGGGCTTTGGTGGTTTTTGGAACTTAAAGTGGAGGGGAAGCTTGTTTCTTCATTTCTTGAGGTAAGGGGAGCTATCTAATGCCTATAATATAGTATATGATGAATGTTGTGTGAAAATGAGATTTGGGGAAGATGATGAATAGTGATTAACACTATATTTTGATTTTGATGTGTTTAGAATGATTTATGAGTATGAGTGATCATTTGAGTGTGTGTGAATTGAATTGAGGGTATGTTGTTTAGAGAAAAATGAAAAATGAGCAAGTGGGTGCTCTAGGTATAAATGACTTAATTGGAATTATTTTGGGTGGAAAGGGTATTTGGAGGTGAGGTTAATTGGTGGAATGTGTCGTGATAAAATGTTGTGGAATCAATCTTGGTGTGGCTTATGCCTTATGTGTTGTGTGTTATGGTGTGATTTGTGATTAAGTGGTGTATTATTCAATTGATGAAATACGGTGTGGAATTGTTGAGTTGTTGTCTGGTGTGTGTGGGTGAGGCGTGGCACGATGATGCCTTGTGCTCACATAGGAGTGCGCCTTGGGAGTGTGTTGCGATGCAGGTGTTGGTGCGTTGATCAAGCGTACTTATTATTTGGCGTTGGCGCGGGCACGATGTTGCCTTGGTGCCCACGTATGGGCGCGCCTTATGTTTTGCTGTCTGGACTGGTTATGCAGGTGAATAGTTTACTTTGGGATGTCCGTATTTCAGAGGAGACTCTGCCGGATTTTTGTTAGAATTTGGATAAGCATCTGTGAAGATGTAAGTACGTATCTTTGAATTGTAAGTGAGTCGAGTTTTAGGCGTTGTTGCTTAAATGAGTGTGCTTGTGTGTGGCATGTGGATAGGAGTGTGATACGTGCGTGTATGGGTATTGAAGTGTTGATGAAGTGTTGTTGACATGGTGCGGTTTAAGTGATGGAAGGTATTATGGGCTTTGAAATAGGTTCAAGTGAATCGATTAGTAGCAGAGGTAGCGTGAGTGATTGTAGTCGCGATGATCAATGAGGCGAGGTAAGATGGAGGTTAAGTACGTAAATACGTAAAGGTTGAACGTAGGCAATCGAAGTGTAGAGATGATTAAGCTTAAGGAAGTTGAAGTGGTAGTATAATGATGCGTAAGTGATTAAGTGTTGAATACGAAGAGTAATGGATTGTAAGCGAGAGGTGTAGGCGTCGACTTATAGCTACCGAGGTATAGGGAATGTATACCAAGGTGAAATAGCCGAAGTGTAAGTGTACTGAGATATCTAAGTATAGCCGCCTAAGTGTAGTAGAGCGGGGTGAAGTGTGGTGCTTAGGTGTGAATGCCTAAGTGTAGTAGTTGGAGTGTGGTGTACACAAGCCTAAGTGTAGTTGTTGTAGTGAATTTAGGCCGAGGTAGTGTCGTCAAGGTGTGGTGTATGTAGGGGGTGCGGTGTAGAGGTCGAGGTGTAGTCCCTAGTTGATGAGGTGGGCCAGTAGTGATAGTTTAGTTCACTACGTTCGGTGGAGTGGTGTCTTGAGGTGTCCAATTAGTGTGCCGAGGTGTTGTTAGCGCCGGTGTGCGCGGGGTTGTTAGCGCGACTATGAGTGTGGTTGGACGCTATGTATGTTCAAGAGGCTGAGTGATGAAGTCTGTGTGGTCCCTAAGTGATGGTTCGGTCCTTAGGTGATGATTTAGTCCTTAAGTGACGTTGTGGTCTCCGGAGTGGCTGTGTAGTCCACGGTGATGGTGTTGAGGTGACAGAGGGGTCGGTTGTTTAGCGGTAGAGCTATGTTGTGGTGTAGTGACGTTAGCCTTAGTGCTATGGATGATGTCTAGGTGAACTAGACACTAGTGTAAATGATGATGAACTGAGTGACGATGAGTTGATGATAGCCGTAGAGCTAGTGACTGAGGTAAGGGTGGCCTTTGTGGCATTGTTATTGTGAACCCTGAGTGGGTAGCCTGAGTGGCTAATGATGTGAACCCTGAGTGGGTAGCCTGAGTGGCTAATGATGTGAACACTGAGTGGGTAGCCTGAGTGGCAAAATAGTGACGGTTGTGCCCGCAAGGCAAATGTTGTTGTGTGTTGATTGTGTTTGATGCATTGTTTATCGAGTCTCATGATTCACATGCATCAAAAGTGACGTTGTTGTCTTTATGGCAATGGTAAGGGACGTTGTTGCCTATATGGCAATGGAATATGATGATTATTGGTACCACATGCATATGCCCTAGGTGTGAAGGGGTTGCATTCATGCATTGCATTCACGAATTTGTTGATGTGTTTTGTGTGATATGTGATGAGTGTTAGATGTGGTGAGTTGTGGTTAGGAGTCGAGGTGTTAAGACTTAGTCAAGTGTGTTGTTGAGTGATGGTTAGGAGTCGAGGTGTTAAGACTCAGTAAGGTGTGTTTGTTGTTCTTGCCGGGGTGTTTGGTGTCTCCTATCATATAATGCTTATCATACATTGTATTATTTGTGTTAGAGACTCACCCTATCATTTTGTTATGTTGCTTCTTATGTCGAAGAACGTGCGGGTGATCCCGAGTGAAGGTTCTTCCTTACTCGATCCCGAGTGTGGCGTATAGCTCTGATGCGTAGCACTGTGGGAGTGTCGAGTAGTCATGGTAGTTCTGATATTGTTTTAGTCAGATTTAATTAAGTTGATGATGTAAGACTATTTCGATAAACCAAGTCGTGCTATTCATCACGCATTTGTATTTTATTGTGGAAAGTATTATGCAATTGTTTTAAGAAATGTTTTGGTGAACGTAGCATTCCCTTGAGGATGTATCTTTTGCAAAGGAAAAATAATTTTTGAACTCTGATTTTTATAAGTTAAATAATTAACTGAGCAGGGGGTGTTACAAGGAATGCCTACTACATATATATTCTTTTTCAGATGATATCACATTCGATGTGGGACTCTTAACACTTACATTTTTTTCACGTAAAAGCACATACAACTAAAGACTCGGAAATAAAGACTCAAAGAAAGCATAAAATTTAAGGTATAATCTGTGGGTCTTTGAACTATTTATGAAATTTTAAATCGGTCTCTAAATTTAAAAAATGTAATCAAATGTCTGAATTAATATGATTTTTTCACTTAGGTTCTCTCTGTTAAATTTTAGTTTTTTTTTTGATAAGTTGTTATATTAATTAGTTAGTCAATACAACAACCAAACTAAAATATAACCATAAACATTATCAAATTATAATTAACTTTTACTATTTTTAATATCTTTAGAATAAAACATTATATATATCAAATGGTTTATAGTTATAATTTTTTTTAATTCAAAAATAAAATTGCAAACGCAATGCAGAATCGCAAACTTAGAAATTGCAAAACGCATAAGAGCAATCAAGGAAAATTGCGATATCAAGATACAAAAGTCACAACTGAGGAATCACAAAAGCAAAGAATCACATATTAGACAAGAACATAGGAAAAAAATTAGAAAGACACCGAGAAGAAGAGAGAATGAAAGTAAAATGAAAATTGGAATAAAAATGAAATTGATGAAAGAAAAATAAAGAACCTATAGCGAAATGCAACGGAAGCAATCTTCATGGAGGATACCATGTTTGCTCTGATACCATATTGAAGAATATAGTATCCATAGAAGATAGGAGAGAAAAGGTTAAGAAACTCTAATATTCATCAAAGTGAAATTGATACAAAAGGTAATTGATTACAATGAGAGTTTGTCTTTATATATAGATTCAATCTCACCTAACTAATATGTAACAAACTAGTAACTAGAAAACTTACTCTAACCGAATTACCTAACAAACTAGTAACAACCAAATTACCTAACAAACTAACTATATTTCTAATATGCCGTTGATGGAAATCGAAAACGAAATTTGTGTGTTTGCATTTGTTGTTGTTGGGTTTGCAGTTGTGGGTTTGTACGTACAAACGTGATGCTGATGAAGATGAGCTAATTGTTTAATTTTAATGTTATTAGTTTTTTGTTTAATTCTGTTTTTTGTTTTTATAATTTTAAAAACTTAATTGATTATGCGTAAAATGATTTAGAATTAAATAATATTTTTTTGCCACTTCATTTAATAAATAATACGTCATACATGACTCTTAAGATGCTACATCCGCAGTTAACTGACAGTGTGACGTCTGTTAGTTTCAATTGACGGCAGGGACCAAATGAAATGAAAATGAAAGATGATGGATCAAAACGGAGCAAAAAAAGACAAAGAACCAAAGTGAAACTTAGAGTAAAGATAAAGGACCAAAAGTGATATTTAGCCTAAAAATTATTACAAATGTGAGTCGTTTGTTGAATATATAAAAAAACTCATAATAATTAAGGACATATCAGTGAAAAAATTAAATAATAAAAATGTAAAACAACAATATATCCATTTGTGACAAATTCATTTTGATAAAACAACAAACAAATTGGGGTGAAGGTTATTTTTTTTAGATAAATAATACTTCATTAACGGAGCACTAGGAGTGCTCAAACCCAAACAACCAAGAGATTACAAATTGTTTAGGTAATGAAGTGGATTAACCCACCATGAAGCAATATAAACATTAGAATTGCAATCAACTATATATATAAACCAACTCCACTTTTATTAGCTGCAGTCAAATGGCTTCAGGAATTACATATCCAAAGAGTCACCATTGAGCTGGATTGCAAGACAGTGGTCGATGGTATCCGAGGAGTGTGTCTTTCTGTAACCGAATTTGGCTCTATTTTAAGCTTATGTCGAAATCTTTTAAATATTTCACAAAACTATACGGTTAGTTTTATCCGGAGACAAGCCAACCTTGTTGTCCATTCCTTAGCTCGGGCATCAAGGGACTTTGCTAGCGTCCAAAACTTTGATTGTAGTCTGGCCTGTATCTTTTCTTTGATTATGAATGAAATATGATTTTTCCTTTGTAAAAAAAAACCAACTCCACGATAACCTTTTAACACGGGTAATAACGGAATCGATGTTAGCTTCCTCATTCTTGAAGTCGATGTCATTTCGAGACAACAAAATACACCAACAAGTTGTCAACCAAATTAAATTCTTAGTCTTCTTGTCCTTCCATCGCTTACACAATTTACCAAACATACGAAAGTGCTCCTCCTCTTGTGCTAGAGGCAGTGTTATTAAAACCCTACCCTACCGCTCGGTCGGATCGGCCGGACCAGATTCCGGTGGGGTTACCAGCACGGCTTGCATGTTAAAACGGAACTGCACGCAAACCAGTTGAGCCGCCCGACTCTATTAGAAATCCGGTGAACCAGCCGGTCCGACCGACCGGTAGGGTAGGGTTTTGGAAATTGAAGACTTGAAATTTGAAGACTTGTGTTAATTTTGTGGTGAGATTATTATTTTTTTCTTCATATTTTTAAGTTATAAATTTATACATATCATATCTATTTTTAGTACTTTTTAAAAGTGTCCGGCTCATGCGGCCCGGCCAAAGACCGCCCAGCCCGACCAGAGAACCAGTGAACCAGTGCCTTGACCAGCACGATGACTGGTCTGACTTTTTTTTTTGACGCAAGACCGGTCCGACTTTAATAACATTGGCTAGAGGTAATATTTTTTTTTCTACTTCTTCCTAATAAATTAGATTAGTGAATAGATTCATCCTATATTTTAATCGTAGTTCAAAAGAATTTTAATGGATGTTTTTTTTATCTCTCCCACCTCCCATTTTTCACTTTTGGACAAAAAAACCCATCAAATATAAAACATAACACACAACATCCGAACTTACCCCTTTTTTTTTAAATCCGGGAAACCAACCCCCAACTATCCGAACTTATCTTAGTTTTACCTAAATCCGATTCACAAATTGTGAACCGGATTTACCTAAATTCTTGGTAAATCCAGAATCCCTACCCAAAACACCCCAAATTTACCAAAATAAGAAATTGGATTCCCAGATTTACCTCATAGGTAAGTAAATCCGATTCGTATTTTACGAACCGGGTTTACCTACCTATGAGGTAAATCCGGGAATCTCCAACGTTTTTTTTTTAAAATATGAACCGAAAATACCATTTTGTGAGGTTTTTCGGAAATTTTTTTAAAAAAACATTGGGGGGTAATTCTAGAATAAAATGGGTTATAGGGGTGGGGGAGAGAGGTAGTGGGGGTACCAAAAAAAACGAATTTTAATCACTATGAAATGTTTTGCGTACGACCTTGAAGTACATCAAAACTTTTCCTAAATTATATTTAGGGTTTTTTTTTTTGGACCCCCACCCATTCCTCTAACACCCCCACCCACCGTATGAAAAGACCAAAATACCCCTGACTGTTTACAAAATCACCATTTCTTCACATAATTGGTCATACATACGTTTGACCACCTTCACTCGCATATACGCCACAAAGACGTATATACGATCAGCCCAGAAATCTACCAATCGTATATACCCCACCACAGCCCTATATACGACGAGCAAAAATTTACTCACCGTATATACCCCTATTCAGGCGTATATACGATTAACCAGAAATTCATCCACTCGTAAAAACGCCAGCAGACCCTATATACGACGAAGAAAAAAGTAAGCATCGTATATACACCTGTTTTGATGTAAATACGATGAGAATTTTTTTTTTTTTTTTTTTTTTAATTTTTTTTTCTTCGCCTTGCGGTGTCCTAGTAGGCATAGAGGAGAGACGTGAGGTCTCTCCGATCGAGAGATATAGGGAGTCATCTCATCGCTCCGAGTACGAGGACTCGGAGGCATAATCGACTCCATGCTTGAGAGGAGACAGAGAGCGAGCACGGCTGAGCGGTGAGTATCGGCTGAGCGGCAGTATCACTGAGCCACCGATGATCGGCCACTGGAGCTTTCTATCTCGGGGATTACTGCGGCGCAGACGCAGCAGGGAGGATTGGCATAGAGGAGGCGGTTTCTCGGTATCATTCCCACTTTACTCCTCGATATCATCCACGATATCCTCGATGCGATCCTCAACCTCTTCATTACCATCCCCACCTCCCGAGTATCGCTGCGCACCAGTGATGCTTATTACTCGAACCGGTCTATGTCCGAGTATCATGAGGTGCCTCGCAGATGATCGGGAGGAGCCTCGGGAGGAGCCTCACCCTCTCTTTTCACCGACTTGGCGAGATCATGTCTGCAGCTTCTATACTCGGCGACCCTTAAGTTTTGCATTTTTGCTTAAATAATTTATTTAAGTCACATAGTCTGCACTTTTGCTTACATTATTTATTTATTTTTATTTCGTGAGTATCAGTGTGTTGTCAAAGTATGGGCTCATGGCAACAAAGTCCATACTAGACTCCATCTTCATTACCCTCGACCTACTTGAACGCACCACTTGTGGTCGGGGACTCCGGATTGGCCCCACTTCTCCGGTGGCCATGCCACGAGAGACCATGAGTTCTTTGTCGGCTTTTATCGAGAGATGACACTCGAGATACTTCGTCATTTCACTTGCCATTTGGTGAGATGACGATCACTCGATGACATCTCTTGTCACGCTGCACCTTCCCATCCGGGGAACTATGCCACACCTCCCGCCATCACCGTGAGCTCGGAGTTTGCCACACGACTTCTTTGAGACATATCCGGGTGTGTCACGGGTTGAGGTCGCTAACAACACCCGTGGGGTCCGTGTCATGACTTCAAATGGTCGGAGCGGTGTGTATGAGCGTAACATGGAGGAGGGGGTGACATCACTTTATTCTTTGTGAGGGCTTATCTCGCCGCGCTTCCGACCTCTGATATCTTCACTTCGAAGACGGAGACAGTAGTGAGGCTAAGTGGTGATCTACTGGATGATCCGAGAGCGGATGTTCTTGGAGGCTATGCATGGGGTGCAGGTGCACTAGCTGCCATGTATGAGTCCTTGAACACTGCGTCTTTGAGGACTACGCAGCAGTGTGGAGGGTATGCCAGCCTATTTCAGGTACACATTTTAAATCGCACTGACTTTTGGTAAATTCTTGTGAATTAAATATGTTGTTTATTTCTGCATTTCAGGCTTGGATTATGTGGTATTTCCCTCGGATGGCGGAGAGGTTGCCCGGTCATATCCCGGGTGCGGAGCCACTTGCTGGGCGCTACAGGAAGAAGAAGTCTGACCAACTGAAGCTCAGCCACTACAGTGAGGAGACATTTGCTGGGGGTTTAAGGTGTTGCACTCTATCAAAGTATGGGCTCATGGCAACAAAGTTCATACTAGACTCCATCTTCATTCATTTCCACACAGAGTGCAACTCTATTTCTTTTCTTTTTTTAAAAATAGAGTGCAACACCAACGATAGGATAAGAAAAATTAATAATTAGTAGTGTTTATATATATATATATATATATATATATATATATATATATATATATATATATATATATATATGTTGGGAGCTCCTTCACTACCACTTCTATATTTAGTTCAAAGACAAATAGTCATTTTGATCTCTTAATGTGTAAGACACTGTCGTTATAGTCATTGAATGTATCAAAATTGTAAATACGTCTTTTTTAGTAATTTTAGAAACTAAATTGACCAACAAAAAACATTTTTGACAACCAAAATAATTGTTTACTCTTAGTTCATCTACAAATAGTGAGGCGTGTGTGCTTAGTGAAAATATAAATGTTACAAAGAGAAGACACAAAAGGACATCAAGGAATTAGGTTTCCTTAGCTGTCCAAATTCACATCGAATTCATCTATTTGATGGGAAATATGGTTTCAATTGTTTACCTAGCAAATCATCAAACAAGCAAATAATTAAACAATTGTAAATTCGAATAGGTGTGGAAATTTGGTTTTTTGGGAAAGTGGTCTACCAAAATCACCAAACAACAAATAAAAAGGAATTATCAAGCAAATTGTTGAATAAAAACAAGTTAAATGGTAATCTCGCCTAACACTTGTACTCGCCATCCGCTAGTCTTAGAGAACAGAGACTTTTCATACTGGTGGGAGAGTTCCATTCTGGTACAATCCGAGTTACTCCATGAAGTGTCTTCTTATCCGAGAACATTTGGCGTCCACTGTGGGGCCCGGTAAAACTATTCCCGGGCCACACCTCTTTGCATCTTCGAAACACAATTCAGAAAACTTTGTTCATCACCAACTTGTTAACTAATTTGTTAATTGCCTATTTAACGTTGCCAGTGCATTTCTGCCAAAGATTCGGAATGATAATCAACTTGACGAAACGGCATAGGGGAGACCGTGAGAGTAAACAAACCCGCTCTCCATTTTGGGCTTTGACAGCGCCATGTATTCAACGGTTATTATTTACGATGTGGTTTCACTTACGTTGCCAAGGTGATCGAGGTTACAAAATTAGATGATTGGCTGATGAGAATTTTCGAGGCGGTTGTGAAAGGGAGAGGAAATGATGAAAATTTCAAAAAGCGGTTCTGGAAAAAAAGAGAAACATTCCTCAGCCTAAGCGGTTATAATATAACAAAGAAAAAGGAAACATGAAGTTGTTTGGAAGAACAATTTCCCTGACACGCAACATGAACTCTTCAAAGGAACATGATAAGCATTAGTGCAGTTCGGTGCAAGCCCCTCCCAATAAAAGTCTCAATGAGACCCTACAATAACAAAGGTCAAATTCCCATGGGATACTTCTTTGTCAACAAGAGACTCTCAACAGGATTCACGCCAAGCTCTAAATTTGTAGACCCATTCAGAGTTTTATGTGTGATGATGATCGAATAACCGAGCTCTAAATTCACACCGACATCTCCAATACCAAGTCCACGAGGAAAACGACAAAACCATACAGATTACCTCGGCCTCTTCCAGATAAGTCCATTATTATTATTATTACTATTGTCGTAATCATTATTGTTCTTAGTATATCATTCTATCTATTTTACTGATATTCATAAAGTTTGTGTGCTTTTTGGTTTTTCAATTCTCATCCTCTATCTGATCAGTTATAAACAGAGATGTTTGTGACACTTTGGATTTTTATTTTTAAAAAATAACAAGCACCAAACTAATTATGAACAACAACATGTCTCACACATGGCATGATAGTACTTAATATTTATCTTCACTGGAATTTACTGGACAAACCCTATATCGATGTCAAGCCAGCTTCCCTCCTTTTTCATTTCTTTTAATTTATGAGGGAGCAACTGCGGGGTAACCGAAGAGTGCATTTTATTTTTGTTAACTGATTGACCATTTGATCAACCACGTTTTTAAAAAAAAGGTGTGTAAGCATGATCACACCGAAACTGTCGAGTTCGTCATCGGCTCGGACATTTTCCTTTCACTTCACCCCATCGAATATTTATTCTTAACATTTAATTTCTGGAACTGATTGTTTGATAGCATCTTGCTGAGCCAAATTTGATAGCATCTCGCTACTCTAGCTTACGACCCAAATCATTTCTCCAGCAACGCCTTAAGTTTTCAAATATATCACCAGCTCATTTTCTAACGATCATGAACGACAGTTGTTTGATTATTTTTGTCCCAAATATGCTTAAGATCATGACATTAAAGTGGTCTATCAAATCAACATCATGATGCTTTATTTTCTTTCTTATTGGAAAGTTTTACAAATTATACCTATTGTTTATCTTACAAATTATAGATATATATAAATTATAAATGGCTTGTTTTTAGATGGTGATAGCGCTCAGATTTTGTTTGAGCTCCTGAACTTTATTCTAGCATGAATTAAACATATTTTCTTGAGCTATTTGGTCGGCTTCAATGTGATTTTATTTTAAAGTTAATAATAGTGATATCTCATTACTTCAAAGTTATCAAATGTTTAACCCTTTCTTAAGACCGTCAAATCTATTTGAAAACCCTTGAAGGTGAGACTTGCCCGTTGCAAAAAACTATGTCATCACAATTTACAATTTCCTTTTACGATGCAATTTCTTTACAAAGCCTTGGCCAAGGTAAGTTCAAAACACCTCGGTCAAGACAAAATAAGATAATTAGCAACTCGCCTCTGCCAAAACCTTAGTCAAGGTCAATTCAAAACACCTCGGCAAGGCTTAAGACAAGCGATTTCATCAAAATCCCATGCGACAATGATAGGAGATCCTCAGCCTAGTGTCATATCCCAATTTTGTCCGGCTTAGGTCAAAACCCTAATTTTCCCCAAAAATAAATAAATAGAAGACAGAAGAGCAGCATGCATTTCATTTAAGGTTCTGAAAGTCATTCCAAAGCTTCTAAAATCATTTTTGGAGTTGGAATGCACTTTTTAGACAAACTAGGGTTTTTCAATGCAAAAAGGGTATTTTAGTCATTTCGCAAATAAGGGACAATTTCTCAGGACAAGCCATTCAACATGCATTTCAAGGTATTAGAGGTCATTCCTAGGGTGAAAAGTCATTTTTGAAGTGAAAATGTGCTTCAGGCAAAGAACTAGGGTTTTTAAGGTGAAAGGGCATTTTGGTCATTTCACAATAAAAACGGTTTTTCGTCCCAAATCACTGAGCAATCATCAATGATTTATTTGAGGAATATTTGTGCCTAATTGTGATGGTTTTTTGCGCATAAATATTAAACCTTTGGCATAAAAATCAAATCTTTGGATAGAAGGGTAAAATGGTCATTTCCTTTGAGGTGGGGTCAACAAATCAATTTTGTGATTGGTGAGATCATAAAATTCAGAGCCAAATCATTGAATCATGGGACATGGCCCAAAATGGCATGAATTTAGAAGAATTATCTTGAAAGGAATAATCAATATTCCTTTGAATTTTGAAAGGTCAAGTATAGTACAATAGTACAAGTTGCAATTCCACTCACTCTCTCTCCCTAAGCTGCGCACACACCAGCCCTTATCCATCCAATTTTGATTTATTTTTATTGGTTGTAAATTGTGTTTAAATCATGGCCTTCCATTCAAGTTTTAAGTACAATCTCCACCTTTCATTTGAATTAAAATGGCACTTGTGTAATAAGCTTCATGGAAAAATACAATTTTGTAAATGAACTTATCCTTCACCACCCTCCTTATGCTGCACTTTTAGCCCTCTCTCCTCGGTTTGTGCTTTTTAATTGCCCTTAATCCATGTGACATTGCATCTTGACCATTGATTTAAATTTTATCTCAAATCCTATTGGTTTGCAAGAAGCACATTGTCACAAATACCCTTAAGTTGGCCTTCATATAAAAACCTAAAAATAAGAGATCATAGGGAACACACTCTCATTTTAACCCTAGCACCAAAACCCTCCTCCCCTGTCTCTCCCTTGGCCAAATCTTCTCCTCCTCCTCCTCCATTTTTCTTTTCAACTTTCATCCACCAAATCACTTCAAACTCACTCCATATTCATATATCTTCTTCCTTTCATCCTTAATTCCACATTTACATTATCAAAGAGGTTATTTCTTCAAGGTTTGCGTGGCTATTGTGGTTGATTCTTGAGGATTGTTACTCTTGATTTTCATTTCTACTCTTGTTTAGCTTTGATCTAGAGGTAATTCTAATCTCTTTTGCATTTTTTAGTTTTTTTAGCATGTAGATTCTTCTTCTACTCCTCTTTCCTCTCTCAAAGAGGCTTAGAGGGCTCATTTCAAACACTATGACAAGGACATTGGGAGCCTTGGGTGTTTGAAGTGAGCCCTTGGCCTTGATGAGGGTGTTCTTGTGTTTTAACCCTATGGTTTGCATTTTCACACCCATTTTTTTTTCATTTTTCTTTTCATTAAATATCATGTTGTAAATATAGATTTTTCTTACATATCATATGTTGCATGTTAATCTTGCATTTTCTTGTTTCATACCATGATGTGTAAATTTGGTTTTTGGCTTGATGTTGAGATATAGAGGCTTTGATTGTGAGTACTAAAAAACCTAGGGTTTTGTTGTTTTCCCTTTGATTGGTATGAATAGGAAGCATGATTTTGTTTGATTAGTGTCTTGTAACATGGCATGATAGTTTAGGGTTTAATCTTGTGTTTTGTTCAAAGTGTTGATTGTGCATTTTGGCACAAAATAATTTAGTGTTTTGTTCATATATGGTTTCGGCCTTAGAGGCCTTTTTTAGGGTTCATTTTGTGCTTAAAATGTGTTGTTTGATCTTGTGTAGATGAGTATAATTGTGTTAATGTGTTTTTTCACTTTTAACCACTCATTTATATTTTTACCTTACCACTCATTAACTTTTTACCAAAAGTAAAAAAAAACATTTTAACTTTTTACTTTACCATCTCATTAAATAATTACCATTCACCTCATGCATTTTTACTTGTTCACGACCGCACCGAGCTCCACTACAACACCTCGGCATCAAAGGCAAAGCGCCGAGGGACTAAGATCCTGGAGAACCACTTATGCTCGGCCCAGTGCAGTGCGATCGATCCCCACTCTTGACCTAGGCGTCCTTCCGTAACTGCTCCTTTATTATGTAATGAATTCTTAATTATGTAACGGTAATCAATTATTAGCCATGAATGATTGTAACACTATATATTTTGCCCGAGAGGCTAATGAAGGGTTGAACAATTTTCCTATCCACGCGAGATTGTTCTTTGTGTTCTTAATTATTCTACTCTCGAAAATAGTTGAGAACATTGGCGCCCCGTGGGGCGAGTAAAACTTTTCCTCGTCCCACTACCAAATTCTAAAGCGATTCATTGTCACCAAATTATGGTGACCACGAGAAATGTGAACAATGGTGGCGCCGTCTAGCAATCGAGATCCCGAGTTGATCGGTTTGCTTGCGGTGCTCAAACACTGCAAGCCCGAAACGCGAGACTCAAGCCCGTCGAGAATGAAGAGCAAGCTATACGTGCTCGGGCTTTGGAGGCAAGGAAGTGCAGCTGCAAGCCCGCTTCATCGAAATGAGACACTTCGCCCGTGTGATCGATGCCACGAGAACACCTTGCGGCGTTTTCAGCCGTTCTCTGCTGCTATCCAGGCTGCTCAACTTCCCCCACGCTTCAGGGAGCCGTCCATTGCCACATACGATGGCACCGGAGATCCCCTTAGCCATGTTGATGCGTTCCAAACGCAAATGATGATCAGTGGAGGAACTGACGCTATTAGCTGCAAAATGTTCGCCGGAACCTTAGTCGACGTAGCCTTGAAATGGTTCGAGGGCTCTACCGAACGCTTCGATAGCGAGCTTTGAAGACTTGGCCAGCCGTTTCATACAACAATTCTCGGCAAATAAAAAGAAGCGAATGCTAGCCGAGGACATGTTTGACGTACGCCAAGAGCCGGGGGAGTCTCTGAAAGCCTACTTGGAGCGTTTCAACAAGTCAACGGTTTTAGTAGATGATCCTGACGAGAGATTTTTTGTGAAAGCATTTATGAAGGGTATTCGCAATGGAACCTTTAGTGAAGCTCTTTCCCTATGGAAGCCGCGGACTATGGATGCGATTAGAGTCCGAGCGGAAAAACACATTGACGCTGACGACATTGCCTCGGGAAGGATGAAAAGGACATGCAAGCACCGGCGGCGTGTGATCTCACCGAGACGTTCCCACCGATCCGGCATGCACCCTACGGCCGACGCGCGAGGCGCAAATGCAAAATCAAAGGGGCGACGCACCCGTCCTCCCAAATGCGAAATTGGCCTTCACACCTCGAAAAGCAAGGCCGTCGGTGATTCTAGACGAAGGACTCCATGATGGGTCGATCACGCCGACCATCACCTTTCGTTAGGCGTAATGGGTAAGAGTACAGGTTCTTATTGCAGGTACCACCGGACGGAGGGACATGACACGGACAATTGTTGGACCCTCAAACAGCAGATCGAGCAACTCATTCAGCGCGGTCAACTTAAAAAGTATGTCAAGGCAGGCGATGAAGGGAAGACGAAGGCAGCGGCCCCCCCAAAGCCGGCGGCCCAGCAATCAAACGCGCAAGCCAAGCGTGGTGAAAGAGGCAAACGAGGCGAGCATGAGACAGCTGAAAAAGGAAGAGTCAACACGATATCTGGAGGATTCTCCGGAGGGGGAGCCACATCCTCATCCCGAAGAAGATATGCAAGATCTATTCTATCGGTTTCCTCCGCGGAAACCACTTATGCTGTAACTGATGCGGAATACCCCGCAATTTCTTTTGATGCGCAGGATTTTGAAGGTGTGCGGCCTCACTCAGATGATCCGATTGTAATCTCTGTCACAACCAGCAGTTATTCAATAGCTCGGGTGCTGGTGGATGGAGGTAGCTCAGCTAACGTTATGTACTGGTCGTGCTTCGAAGGCTTAAATTTACCGGTGGAGGCATTAAAGAGCTATCCTGGAACTTTGGTGGGATTCTCTGGTGAGCAGGTTGAGGTCCGCGGCTACATGGACCTAAGAACGACTTTCGGCGAAGGAGAGTCGGCGAAAACTGTAACTCTGAGATACATGATCGTTGATGCAGATTCGTCATACAACATAATAGTGGGAAGGCCGACACTTAATGCTTTGATGGCGGTAGTATCGTACCCCCATCTGTGTTTGAAGTACTCCCTTCCTAATGGCAAGGTAGGTGTAGTAAGGGGTGACCAAGTTGTTGCAAGAAAGTGTTATGCAGAAAGTGCGAAGGTAAAGACGGTTCAAAGGAAGGCTGGGCAAGGAGTTAGTTCCAACTGCAGTTTTCTAGACCTAGACCCTCAATTATATGACCCAGCAAAAGAGGAGCAAAGGTTGAAACTGGTGGATACTCTGAAAGAGGTGGTGATAGGACCGGCCCAGCATCAGAAAACAAGGATCGGCACCAGTCTGACTCCTGAACTTGAGGATTAGTTGATTAAATTTCTCTCCAGCCACACTCACGTATTCGCATGGTCGCCTCAGGACATGCCAGGTATTGATCCTAACTTCATCTGTCATCGGTTATCACTAAATCCATCTATCGCACCTGTAGCCTAGAGAAAGAGGAAGCAAGGCGGTGAAAAATCTGAAGCTATACAGGAGGAAACAAAGAAGCTAGTAGATGCACAATTCATAAAGGAGGTCAAGTATCCAACGTGGTTGGCCAACCCGGTGATGGTTAAGAAGTCCAGCGGGAAATGGCGAATGTGTGTGGATTACACGGATCTCAACAAAGCATGTCCCAAAGATCCTTATCCTTTGCCGAGTATTGATGGGTTGGTGGACGGAGCTTCTGGTTATAAGCTCCTAAGTTTCATGGATGCATACTCCGGTTACAACCAAATCAAGATGAGTCCAGAAGATGAAGAGAAGACAGCATTCATGACTGCCAGGTATAATTATTGTTACCGAGTATGCCTTTTGGACTGAAAAACGCAGGCGCTACATATCAGCGTCTAATGGATAGAGTCTTTGAGGCGGAGATTGGGAAATCCATTGAGGTATATGTAGATGATATGGTGGTAAAGTCGGCAACTGAGGAGTCTCACCTGGCGAACCTCCAAAAAACTTTTTTACTGCTGGAAAAGCATGAGTTGCGTTTAAATCCTGACAAGTGTTCTTTCGGAGTTCAAGCAGGGGAATTCCTAGGATACGTGTTGACTCACAGAGGGATAGAGGCCAATCCGGCCAAGTGCCGAGCTATCAGAGAAGCCCGGAGCCCAACAAACGCAAAGGAGGTCCAGATTTTAGCTGGTCGAATAGTAGCACTTTCAAGATTCCTCGGTCAAGCAGCTGACAAGATACGACCCATGTTCCAATTGTTAAGGAAGAATGCACAGTTCCAATGGTCGGCAGAGTGTGAAGAAGCGCTGGAGGTGATAAAGGCATACCTAGCTACGCCACCAATTCTAACTCCCCCTACACCAGGGGCTGTTTTGTTATTATATTTATGCATCACGGAACATGCAGAAGTGCGATTTTAGTTGAAGAAAGAGCTAAGGAGCAATGCCCCATTTATTATGTCACCGAATGTGGAGAGGTCCCGAGCAGTGGTACGAAAAATTGAGAAGATAGCTTATGCAGTCACTTTGGCGGCCAGGAAACTTCGGTAATACTTCATGAGCCATTCAATAATTGTCAAAACAGATTTGCCTATTCGCCAAATACTTTCCAAACCGGACATTCTTTGGAAGAATGGTGGCATGGTCGGTTGAGTTATCGAATATGATATCAAGTACCCGACCTAGGGGAGCAATCAAAGCGCGAGCCTTAGCGATTTTTGTGGTAGAGATAGCGGGGAAGAGCCAACACCCAAATCCCATTCCGAGTATTCTTGGACTTTATCGGTTGATGGATCGTCTAACTTGAGAGCGTGGAGCGAGTCACATTGGAAGGACCTGACAATGTGCTTATAGAACAGTCGCTTCGGTTTGGTTTCAAAGCCAGCAACAATCAAGCAGAATACGAGGCACTAATCGCTGGTATGAATTTGGCAATAGACATTGGAGTGAAGCACCTCAAAGTCCGTAGCGATTCCTTGTTAGTCACCGGCCAAGTCACAGGGCGTTCCAGTACTAAGGACGAGCTACTCACCAAATATTTGTCTAAGGTACAAGAGCTAAAACTCAAATTTGCTTTCTTTGAACTAACACATGTTCCTAGAGAACAAAATAGCAGGGCCGATATATTAGCAAAGCTAGCAAGCACTAAAAAACCTGGCAATAACCATTCAGTAATACAAGAAATGATAGCCCAACCCAGCATCAATCAAATCCAAGTCTTCTCGACCGAGATTGACCCTGATTGCTGGATGACCAAGATTCTTGCTTATCTGCAGGGTGAATAGCTGAATGTGCCGGATGACGAGAAAAGAAAGCTGGCAAAAGCGGCATCTAATTACACCATGATTGAATCCGAGCTATACAAAAGAGGTTTCTCCATGCCGCTCCTTAAATGTGTTACAAACAACAAAGCACAGGAAATACTCAAGGAGGTGCATGAAGGAGTGTGCAGTAGCCATGTCGGAGGTCAGGCTTTAGCTTCAAAAATAGTATGTGCAGGATACTATTGGCCCACAATGAAGAAAGATGCGGTTGACTATGTCCGCCGATGTCACCAATGTCAGATGCACGCAAAGATTCCAAAAGCCCCACCAACCAACCTCCAATCAGTTTCTTCGGCTTGGTCGTTCGCTGTATGGGGTGTAGACATTCTCGGTCCATTTCCACCTGCACCGGGCCAGATGAAATTCTTGTTGGTGGCTGTCGACTATTTTACAAAATGGATAGAGGCAGAACCGGTGGCCACCATATCAGCAGAAAGGGTAAAAAAGTTCTACTGGAAGAGAATAATATGCCGGTTTGGGATTCCTGCGACAATAGTGACTGACAACGGAACGCAATTTGCCTCAGAATCAGTTGCCGAGCTTTGCAAAACTTGGAATATCTACCAAGCCTTTACCTCGGTAGAACATCCTCAAACCAATGGGCAAGCCGAGGCAGCAAACAAGGTGGTACTGGCTGGTCTGAAGAAGAGATTAGAAGACTCCAAAGGAAACTGGGCCGAAGAATTGCCATTAGTGTTATGGTCTTACAACACTACACCGCAGTCTTCAACAGGCGAAACTCCTTTCCGGTTGACATACGGTAGTGATGCACTCATTCCTGTGGAAATACTGGAACCTAGCCCAAGGAGAATATTGACTACCACAATCACGGGATCCAACGGTAACCGTGTCAATTTAGATCTGCTTGAAGAAACCCGAGAAATGGCAAAGGTTAAGGAAGAAGCAGCCAAACAAAGAGCAGCCAAAAAATACAACTCCAAAGTGAGAAAGAGGACGTTCAAAGAAGGTGATCTAGTTTTGCGCCGAACAACAAGAGTAGGGGCCATGGGTAAGTTATCTCCTAATTGGGAAGGTCCCTTCAGAATCAAAGCCGTGGTCGGCCAGGGTGCGTTTAAGCTGGAAAAGCTCAACGGAGGAAACATCCCGAGGTCATGGAATGCCACCAACCTTCAGTTCTATTATAGCTGAAGATGAAAAAACCCTCGGCTTTCCCAACAGGGCCAGGGATGAAAAACCGATTCTCTGTTTTGCATTATCAATAAATGTATCTTTTGTAGGGAGCCTTTAGCTTCCCGAATGTACTGAGACTTATTGAATAAAGAGAATCGAAGATTACAAATATGTTTAAAGTGCCAAATTTATTTGCAATAACAACTCATACAAACAACACGTGAATGCGTCTGAAAAACAAAGTCCCGAAACGGCAAGGACCGAGTAGTTGGCTCGATGTTGACCCCGGGCACCGAAGACAAAAGGACCTGCCAAGTTTGGTCCGAACTGACGAGTTCGTGTACCTCTTGGAGGCACTTCACATGACTATGAAGCAGTTAGCTGAAAAGTTAACCGCGGAGACATGCGAAGAAACCCTCTTTGTATAGCAGTACACCGACCACGACTCGCTGAAAAGCGAGTTAAGGGATCGCGTTTGCTCAAGAAATCAACGAATTTCTAGCAAGGAGGGTCAAAAACAAGACCCTGGTAGATGTGAAAGCATCCCTCGGCAAAAATTGGACGATCTTTCACGAAACCTCCTCCTTGCATAATAAAGGAGGAGAAGCATAAACCCAACGATGCAAGTCGTGTGGAAGAAAAATAAAAGCCAAGAATGCAAAAAAACAAGTCGCGATGAAAATACAAGGCGCGGTATTATATTGCACTGCTGTACTTTATAGCACGGATGGACAGGTTTGCGAAATAAAGATAATGCATTTCAAGATCAAAATGAAGAGCAAAGGCAGTCAAAATAAAAGGTAAAGCACCAAAGTACATAAAACTTCAAAATATTCAAATTACAAACTGCAGGTCATCAAAAGTCCAACAAAAACAAATCAAACAGGGGGACCCTCGGAATGAGTCTTCTCAGAATCATCGGCCATCTCCCCATCACCAACCGCCGGAGTCTCATTCGCCGGAGTACCATCTGGCGACAGATCATTCAATACCTTGTCTAGTCCATCCAAGGTCCAGGAGACAGCATTGGTATTCCCTTCATCTCCGGTAGCAGGAGGCGAAGTTTGGTTACCGATGATAGGGGCCATGATTTGGCCGTCAACCACAACATTGTCAGGATCAAATATCTGAGGGTCCAAAGTGGGAAAATGAACTTGTGCTTGATTAAGGGCCAAATAGAACCCGCGGTCAAATTCTGTCACCACTTGGGAAGCATAGTCAGCCGCTTCCCCCTTTGCCTTTTCCAGATCATTATACGCTGCAATGAGCTTTTCCTTGTACCTAGACAATTCCTGTTCTTTGACCGCCGCATCCTTCTTCAACTGCTCGTTGGCCTCGTACAAGCTCTTGATTTTCAGATTCGTCACCTTTTTGTTGTGCTCATACTTCTTCAAATCTTCCTCCAGAGACTTTTTCTCTTGCTGACAGGCTGTTACCTCAAAATTCCGACAAGGGCATTAAATTAAGCTTTAAATGGTATTGACTGCACATTTAATAGTATTCTGTGAGCTGCAGGTCAATGTTCAAGTCAATGTACCATAAATTCGACAGTAAAGTTGTACAAGTGCTGACAATGCAAGCAAATTTCGACAGACTTGGTTCTTCAAGCTACGGAACGATGTCAGAAACCTTCGACAGGAGAGGGCCCAATTGTTCGACAAAGCTGGGTCCAATACTTCGCCAAATCCTTCGACAACAAGCCGGTCGAAGCGCAAGGGGCAGCAGTTAGTGGGCGGTTATTTCCCTGGTTTTTAGGAAGTAGTTATCGTGCTTGCCCACGATTGTATCTAAGAGTATAAATACTCCCTTGTAATAGGAAAACAGGGTCGCCACATCTTTACAAAAACTCTGTGAAACTCAACTTCCAAGTCAAAGCGAAACAAGAGTGAATCAGATCATATTGTACGTGTCGGTGGACCACCTTCTTCTTTCTATCATTTTAATGCAATTTTTACTTGTTTTTTACGTTTGTTGCTTTCTTGCCCTTATTCTGCTTTCAAACTATCTCTTCCTACTATTTTCTGTTCTTACGTACGCTAAAAGACACAAAACTTAAAGGCAATTGTCAAAGAGATTTTCTAGTTTGATCTCACAGTCTTAATATTGAAAACTAGTGATTGTTCGCTAAAAACACCAAATAACAAATTGGCACGCCATGGTGGGACACTTGCCGATTATTTTGTGTCGTTTACGTTAAGTGTATAAATTTGTATGCACTTGAGGAGTGGTAGAATGGTGCGCACCAATTCTAACAACGCCTCTAGTTCGACCCCTGTGATATCACAAGTGCAAGGAACAACGGTGAGATTCTCGCCAATATCGGCGGTGGAAATGTTGCGGGGACTACGGCCCCGATGACATCAATAACCGCTCCCACGATGTCAATGACCAATGTTGGTTCGACATCGTCTCGTGGCCTTGCCACAAAGCGTAGGACTTCCTTCTAGTCCTTATGTGGCAACAGGAATAGTTTGGAAACACGTTTCCAAAATATGAGTCTACCACCATACCTTTTGGGGTATATGGCATGCCTCTTTGGAATGCCACATGTCTCGACCTTTTCTCCTTCACACGTCTCTTCCGAGGGCGTGCTTGGTCGAAATCCTCTGCATTAACCAATGCGTCCTTGCGGGCGTTAAGACAACAAGTGGGCCGAAAGCAATCATGATATGGTTAATATCTTGACTCAACAAATTGGTACCGTGTTCAATCCTTTGATTCGAACACAAATACCGATTATCGGATGTTAGCGGACCAAATGGGTAGGATTGCGATTTCTTTGGGGCCCCTACGGAAACAATCGCGATTACCAAATTGCGGGAACAACATGCCTAACACCCCACGAGAGATCGCTGGATCGCCGGCCCAAAGCGGTTATGGGCGAACAACAAATGGGAAATCACATCCCCGAGGTAGTCATGGTAAATCGAAACCAAAATGCTGATGAAGTTGTTCGACAAGTGCAACGGAATAATGTTTGCGCTCAAGACAACATAGCCACTTTGGTCGAAACCATAATGGCGCAAAATGGCCTTAACATAGGTTTACATAGGCCTAATTTCATATCGCCCACAGTGAGTATATCTTGCAGCGGAATGCCGAGAAATTGGAAAATCCCTAAATTCACTAAGTTTGGGGTGACACCAATGAGTCCATCATCGAACATATTGCCCTGCACATGATCGAGGCAGAGACAAGCTCAAAATGAGAGTTTGAAAATGAAGTATTTTCCAAATTCTCTAACTAAAAATGCCTTTACGTGGTTTACCACTCTACCCCTGAGGTTCCATATATACATGGGGGCGATTAGAAAAGGCTTTTCATGAGCAATTCTACATGGGCGATCAAGATTAGCCTTAAAGAATTGGCGGTGTTCGACGTAAAGTACAGAGCCTATTGATGATTATTTGAATAGATTCAGTTCTTGAAGGCAAGATGTTTTACACAAGTGCACGAACATGAGCTTGTCGAAATGGCTGCAGTGGCCTTGACTATTCAATTCGAAAGAAATTGGATACGCCTCATTTGAGAGACATGGCCCAACTAGTCGATAGAGTTCGACAAGTCGAAAGGCTTAAAGAGGAAAAGGCTAGAGTGAATAAGTACAACAAAAAGAAAACTCGGTGGGTTTTCACAAAAAGAAAAGATAGCCTATGTAGACGAACAATTCGACTTCGCATTCGGTGATGTCGAATGAGAGAAATAGACGTGGCTGAACTTAAGCCCGTCCTCCTTATGCTTGCAAATTATTAAGGCACGCAAATGGGAATAATCCCGTAGAGCCTAAGAATGATAGATTTGTGCCTAAAACGTACACTTTTGATGTTACTAAATGTGATGAGATCTTCGATTTGCTAGTGACTGATGGCCAAATAATAGTGCCAAATGGCCTGAAAGTTCCTCCTCTCGAACAGAGGAAGAAAAAGGGTTATTGTAAGTTTCATAATTTTTTGGGACATACAATCGACCGTTGTGTTCTTTTCGGGGACATGGTTGACGATCGAAGAAGGAAGGCTCAAATTTGGAGATAAAAAGAATAAAGCACCGATGCAAATTGATGCTGACCCACTCCATCAAGTGGAGGCGATGTATGCAGAACCAATTGAGATGAGTATCAATATGGTAGACGCAAAAATGGTGGATTCTCCAAAGTCTACCAAACCTCCTGCTGAAAAAATCAAAAGTGTTGTGCAAAAGAGTGATGCTATGCAGCATGTTACTCAGGAAGAATACGAGGAGAAGGTACAGGCTGTGTACCCCAAGGCTGAGGAAGATTTGATAGACTTCCTGAACCGGTGTAAATTGAGCTCTGAGGTCATGTTATGTCCAAGGTGCGATCTTTGTGTTTGATAAAGAAGCGGCTAAAAGTGTCGAATCTTTGTGAAGTTCGAAAACCCCTAAAGAGGAAATGGCCAGATAAGAGGCCAAATTTCAGCTTCAAGAGAGGGGACCTTCCTTACAAGGTAAAGAATTCGAGCAGGGCTCCGACAAGCAAGCCGCAGTTTGTTGGTAAGGGTGTAGCCAAGAAGGAGTTTGTGCTATCTCCTCTCGCAAACCATTTTTTCCAAGAGCGAGATCCATCCAATGAGAAGTGGATACATCTTTGGATGTAGACACTACAAAAATGTTGCTCAACATCTTTGGAAATGCCAAGCCAATCACAGTGCGAGGCCTCAAAGTATAATTATAAAAATAATTATAAAGGGAAGAATCCCATGACGAAGACCCAATGGCGTCGTTACGGCCTTTCGAAAAGAAGGCAACATGGTTGCTAACGAGCAACGCCAAAAAGCGGTTAAGGTGTGACTCCTAAAACGCGTGGGAACACAAAGATAAGTATAGGTCTTTGCCCAATCAAGTGAGGGTTGGAAACAAGGCTAAAGGGAAATCTATTGTGATAGAGGAACCAAGAAGGCTCGCTATGGAGAGGATTTTTCCTCCATTAATGTGACTTTAAAGAAGACAAGTGCTTCATTCGACATGGATGAAGATGTTACTTCGATTTCGACGACTACGAGGCTAGCTTCGGCGTCATCCGCAGCGTGGTGTCCATTTTGCCGAGTGAGTACGATCTTTATTCTGATCCCCAAACGACGTCGAAGAAGACTTCATTGGGGATATGGCTAACCACAAGCCAAGTATGCTACTATGTCATGAACAATGGCTGCGTGGAAGAACAGATGGCCACTTTTGAGAGGCGGGCGAGGGCATGCAACACCATTTGAAGCCCTTATGCGTCCAAGCCAAAGTTAATGGCGTAGGCATTAATAAGATCTTGGTCGATGGAGGGCTGCTGTTAACTTAATGCCTCGGGCCATCTTTGAAGACAATAGAGGGTCATTTTGATCTGGACCTTAGACCTCATAATATTATGTTGACCAATTATGAGGGGAAATCGGCTGGCCGTTGAAATTTGTCCGAGTAGAAGTGGTGGTAGGAACTGTAAGAATAACCACCACGTTCTTTGTCATAGCTTCAAAAGCAAGCTACAATCTACTCCTTGGGAGAGAGTGGATACATGGCGTAGGAGCTGTCCCCTCAATCCTACACCAGAAATTGGTAATGTGGAGGGATGATGGTGCTGGTGGAATACGTCGAGGCAGACCAAAGTTATTTCCTGGCTGACGTGAATAATGTCACCAGGGAGAATTTTGAGAAGCAAATGGCGAATATTGCGCCATGTTCATCTTCTAGCCAAGCATATATCTCTTCGGATAATGTGCTTTCCTCCATTCACCTATACCCAACACATGGTTTTGTGTGGGAAAGAGAGAAATAGAAGGTGCAAATGTCTATCCCGATGGTGTGCTACCTCCAACGGGATGGGACACCGACTCTTAGAAGGTTTAGATGTCGATACCCGGTGCTTGGGGATAGAATTACGGCTTACATGGCGAAAAATAAAATAAAACGGCTTTGGAAGCCGAGTTAAATCAACAAACAATGGTCATCCGAAGCCATAACTTCATCTGAAGAAAATGGTGAAGTCATAAATGACAAAGCGGATTGCATTTATGACGACGAACCATTGGGTTTTGAAAAAGACCCTAAAGATTCTACAAAGCGCATGCAAGCTCAAGATCCAGTCGAAGAGGTGGATTTGGGAGATGGCTTGATCAAAAGGCCAACATATATTAGTGCACATCTTGATGCTGCCTTCAGAACCCAAGTTATTTCACTTCTGCAGGAGTTCAAAGATTGCTTTGCTTGGGAGTATAGCGAAATGCCCGGTTTGAGTCGAGAAGTGGTGGAGTTACAAATACCCATTCGACCAGGGAAGAAACCAGTGAAGCAAACGCCAAGAAGATTTGCTCCTCAGATATTGGCTAAGATCAAGGAAGAAATAGAAAGGTCGTTCAAAAGCAAATTCATCGAAATCGCGTGCACGTTGATTGGTTAGCTAATATAGTTCGATGTGAATGAAGAAAATGGAAAACTTAGAGTTTGCGTAGACTTTAGGGATTTAAATAATGCAACACCTAAAGATGAATACGCTATGCCCGTAGCGAAAATGCTAATAGATTCGGCAGCAGGATTTGATTATCTCGGTTGCTAGATGGCTACTCGGGGTATAATCAAATCTTTATTGCCGAAGAGGATGTGTCGAAAAATGACTTTTCGATGTCCGGGGCATTAGGTGTTTATGAATGGGTGGTCATGCCTTTTGGTTTAAAAATGCTGGTGCCACTTATCAAAGGGCAATGAATTCTATGTTTCACGATTTTATTGATGATTTTATGCAAGTGTACATAGATGATGTGGTGGTTAAGTCATCCTCGAGAAAGTGGTCATTTAGACCATCTTCGACGTTCTTTTGAGCGAATGAGGAAATATGGATTGAAAATGAATCCAACCAAATGTGCTTTACGTATGCGTGCAGTGAATTCTTGGGTTTTGTAGTACACAAGAAAGGCATAGAGATCAACGAAAATAAGACTAAAGCAATTATGGAAACGAAGGCTCCTTCGACCAAAAAGAAGCTGATCACTACTAGGGGAAAATCAATTTCCTTCAAGATTCATCTCAAATCTAAGTGGCAAAACACAAGCTTTTTCGCCATTCTTGAGATTGAAGAAAGAAGATGAATTCAAGTGGGAGCGGGTTCACCAAGATGCTTTCGACGCAAATCAAGTCTTATTTGGTCAAGCCACCAATTTTATTGCTCATTATTGGAAACAAATTGCTAAAATTGTATATAGCGACCGATAACACAATAGGTAGCATGTTAGCGCAAGAGGATGATAGTGGTGTCGAAAGACCCATTTATTACCTTAGTAGGGTTTTGATTGATCTTTGAAACTAGGTATAGTCCAATAGAGAAAGCGTGCCTTTGCTTGTATTTTTCTTGTACAAAATTGAAGCAATATATAAAATCGTGAGATGTTTATGTTTATTCGCATTTTGATGTTATTAAACATATCTTTGTCAAAACCAATGTTGCATAGTCGAATTGGCAAATGGGCTTTAGCTTTGCTAGAGTACAACTTAACTTACCAACCCCTTAAATCAATTAAAGGACAAGTGGTTGCTGATTTTATAGCGAGACCATTCATTTTGTCGAATGTGAAATACATTCATTAGACATACGTCCTTGGAGGCTATACTTCGATGGCTCAAGCCATAAGAATGGAGCGAGCATTGGAATTTTGATTATCTCTCCGAAAAATACTCCAACGAAGTATAAATTTAAAATTCGAGATTCTTGCTCAAATAATGAAGTCAATATGAGGCTTTAATAGTAGGCCTTAAAATTTTACTCGAATTGGGGCAAGTTATGTCGAAATAAAAGGTGATTCTCAACTAGTGGTCAAACAATTGACAAAAGAATACAAATGTATTAATGAACACCTTATTAAATATTTCGTTATTGCCAATACGTTGCTAAAAAGGTTTACATTCGTTCACCTAGAACATTTACCACGAATTGAAAATCACGTGGCAAATGAGTAGCACAAATTGCTTCCTACACAAAGTATCGAAGCAAAGCCTGGAAGAGTTAATTGAGATAAAAGATAAATTAATCTCAGAAGACTCTCTCTATAATACTCCTTCGACGTTATTGCCAACACCAAAAATTGGGGGCAATAAATACAAATGAAGTCTTGGCGTCGAAAAAACGTCACATTTTTGACGATATTGACTTGGAGAAATTTTTGCTATTGACAATATGGTTGATGATGATTGGCGAAAACCCATTGTAGAGTATTTGCAAAATCCTACAGGAACACTAATAAAAAGTAAAGTCTGAGCTCTAAGCTATGTGTTAATTGGAAACGAATTGTTCAAACAAACTCCTGAAGGGGTACTACTAAAATGTCTTAGTGAAAACGCAGGCGTATTTGGCGCTTCGATACACATAGTGGAGCATGTGGCTCACATCAAGTAGGCCACAAAATGAAATGGTTGCTATTTCGACAAGGAATGTATTGGCCAACTATGCTAAAAGATCAGATAGAATTTGCCAAAGGTTGCCAAGAATGCCAAAAACATGCCGGAATACAACATGTGCCCGCAAAATGAGTTGCATTCTATAGTGAAACCTTGGCCATTCAGAGGTTGGGCTTTAGATGTGATTGGAGAAATAAAACCAACTTCGTCGAAAGGCCACGAGATACATTCTAGTAGGGATTGATTACTTTACTAAATGGGTAGAGGCAATACCTTTAGCCAATGTAGATCAAGAAGCGATGATAAGGTTTATTCAAAATCATATCATTTATAGATATGGAATTCCGAAACCATTACTACGGACCAAGGTACCGCTTTCAATTGGTCGAAAAATGGTAGATTTCATTCTTTGAAATTGGTTTCAAGTTATTGACTTCGACACCATACTACGCACAAGCCAATGGTCAAGTAGAGGCTGCCAATAAAATCATTATTAACTTGATTAAAAAGCACGTTGGACGTAAGCCTAGAAGTTGACACAGTTCTCTTGACCAAGTGTTATGGGCTTGTCGAACTTCACCTAAAGAGTCTATAAACACCACTCCCTACAGGTTAACATTTGGGCACGATGCAGTGTTACCTGTCGAGATTTGTTTACAATCAACAAGGATTCAAAAACAATGTGAAATTCCTTTTGATCATTATTGGAATATGATGATTGATGAATTAGTTGATTTAGACGAAGATAGGTTGTTAGCTTTAGAGATGCTTATTCGACAGAAAGAAAGAGTAGCTAAAGCCTACAATAAAAAGGTTAAGCTAAAAACCTTTGAGGAAGGGGAGTTAGTGTGGAAAGTCCTATTACCTATGGATAAAACAGATAGAGTTTTAGGCAAATGGTCACCAGGGTGGGAAGGCCCATTTCGCGTGTTGCGTTGCTTTTCGAATGGCGCTTATGAAATCGAAGAGTTAGGTGACGAAAATAGGACCTTTAGAATAAATGGCAAGTATTTAAAACGATACAAGCCAACGTTAACTGAGATAAAAATTGAGCAATTATAAGTAAACGAAAATTGTTCATAAATGGCAATGTATAAAGAAATTGTTAAAGTTACACAGCCATTTTCAGAATGCTAAACTATTACAGTCTCAGAAATTCGACAAGGTAGCCTTATGCCTCTCCATGATGCTAACACTCAAAGAAATAGAGGTGTCGAGAAGGTACAGCTCTTTGTCGAGGTCGGCGAGAATAGCTTGATGCTTGTCAACCTTCTCCAAGTGCTCAATAGCTGCCAATGCTTTGGTGGTTTTTGTGGACGAAGAAGCAACACTCATGCGTTCGACGATCAGGCCCTTCTGATGCTCTGCGTTTGACGATTTAAGTTGGAGGTCTTTATCTCCTCGTCAATACTGCGCCGCATCTCTCGCATCCCATTCAAATTGCTTTCTCATCTTTAGTCGCTTGGGTTTGAGAGCCTCGATGTCGTCTTGATCGACCTTAAGAGAGGCGAGTTCTACCTCGCAGAGTTGGGTCTCTTGAACCTTGCGCTTGGAGGTGGTCGACCGTTGGTTGATTAGAAGGGAAAGTTGCTCAAAAATAGGGCCAAATTCCATGAAGAACGAAAGGACGTTTTGAGGAGGGTCCAATTTGGTGATCTTGTGAATGAGGGTTTTACCTCAAGATACACAGATGAGTCATTTTCAATGGTCGCCACCAAGTCCCCTTCTAACACCTTCGTTTTCAACTGGCAAAGCAAGCTTTCGACCGTCTCTTGGTTGATAGAACTTAGAGAGTTGTTCGAGGAACTGCAAATCAAACGGCTCGACGAGCTCTTAAGACTCAACATGATCTTCAAGGCTGCCAAGGGATTCGTTTTCTTTAGCTCAGCCAACTCTTGGTCGCTAACAGCGCTGTTGGACGACTCTCTGGCAGAAGCACCTTGATCTGCAGCTACCTCCACTCTAGGCTCCTCTGGTTCTTGATCGACCATATTTGCTTCAGGAATTTCGACGGAGGTAGCCACTATTTCTGGTCCTTCAGTTGTTGGAATGGTAGGTTCTGGAACTTGAGCAGTTTCTCCAACAACAGCCTCCGGTTCGACGCTACCAGCAGTTGGAATAGCCTCCTCCGTAACAGGAGCATTCTCTTCGACGACCGCCTCTTGTTCGACATTTCCAGCACTTGGCGCAAACTCCTCGAAAATAGGAACTTCAGGGTTATCCAACGCTTGGAAAATTTCTTCAGCAGTTACACCCTGAGGAGATGAAGGAAAAGGGAGCACGGAGACTGGCAACTCTAGATCAGCAGCCTCAACCATAGACTGAACTTCAGGATTGTTCACGAGCAGTCCACCCACCTATGCACAGCAAGGTATATCAGTTAAGTTAAGGATTGGAAAGGTGAGACCGAATAAGTCTAAACTAGTGTCGAAAGGGAGTTTACCTCTTGTACCTTAAGTCTCTTGATTGGAGGAGAAGAAGGTGATTCAGGAGCCTCATCAATAATGATGCCTTGAGCTGCCCTTTGAATCTCAGGAAGGTTTATTTTCTTCGACCTCTGAGTGAGGGGGATGTTATCATCACTTTCAGTGTCCTGCAAAAAGAATTTGGGTTATGACAGGAAAGTGAATGACAAAGGGAAGAGAAATTTCGACGGATTAACAAGGCAAGAGTATAGTACCTCATCTTCAGGAAGGACCATTTTCTTTTTAGCTTTGGTCTGCTGAGGGGATTCTGCCTGGGTTGTTTTCTAAAAAGAAGGTTTTCGACATAAATAAAAGTCGTAATCAAAAATAACTTGAAGCGAATAAATGGCAACATACCTTCTTTAGGACAATGTCCGGGTAGATCTCGCGTCCACTTGCTTTCTTGGTTCTTTGGAGGAGATTTTCTTTGTGGTAGCCTTGCTTACTTTGGTCTTGACTTGGGTGCGAGTTGACTGACGTCGAAAACATTGGTAAGAAAACGAAAATAAAACTAAGTTCTGAGATGTTCAAGACTCGTAAAGATTTGGGTATCAAGTAAATACAGGTTGTTCGAAGGAAGAAGTGCCACCAATTTCTTCATAATATTTTCTGCAAAGGTGTCACTAGCCTCCCCAGCAGCAGTGGTATAGTAACTAGTCCACCATTCATGAAATTCCTTAGTGCATGAGAATCTGGGGTTGAATTTGAGGGGCTCGAAACTCAAGGCCCTATAGTGGAATTTCTTGAAGGCGTGTTTGTAGAGTCGCCACTTTGCTTCGGATTCGAAAATTCTCGCCTATGAAAACACACTGGCGCAGGTCGAATCTGACAAAGGCCAAACTGTCTGGCAGAATAACTTGGGAAGTATCTCTTAATTCCGAAGCTATTTTTAGCTTTGCCAGGGGTAAGTCTGGTAGAAAGAATAGCAGGAGAGAGGTAGGCTTGCCAGATTTGGGTAATCTCCTCGGCTTGTTCGACAGAAGAAGAAGGAAATGGTTGCCGAAACCAAGTTGGACCGAAAGGCCTTTGCACAAAGGGAGCCATAGAGTCTACGAAACTTGTGCACTTCAGGAACATGTCGAAGTGAATTTCGAAAGACTCTTCTGGAGGAATATTTATCTGCTTGGGTTTCAATTGAGCTAGTCGAATCCCTTCAGTCCTCCTAGACTTTAAGGTTGGGTGAACAGACTTAGGGATATACAGACCTAGTCGAGACTCGAAAGTGGCTAACAACCACAATTGCAATAGCCACAAGGGCCGAAGCCAAGAACTTGTTGGTGGGTTCGTCTTCTTCTTCGATTCTAGAACAAAGATTATCAAGCTCCCGATAGAGAGAACCCAACAACGGTTTGGCAAGACTAATGTTTTCTTTCTCGTGGAGTTGAAATTTGCCCGATGGAATATAGGTTTTAGAAACACGGAGGTGAGCAGTGCAGAAAAACAAAAGGGATAACCAAAGGGTTAAGAAGGCTACGTGTTCTTTAGCGGATTAATCGTATGTCGGTGTCACGATTGTGGTGTTCTCGTGATGTAAGGAGCAAAAGTGGCATTGTTGAAAGTGAACGGGTATTCATAATCGGGATTAGCGAGGTCAAAAGTCTCACCTAGGGGTTTCGGACTGTGATGGCAGCAACATCCAAAGAAAGTGGGAGTCGGCATGCCACATCTCAAGTGGAGGCTATGAGTGGCACGATCCCGAGAATCGCATGGCGCAAAATGCAATATCAAGGTCTTTGTCATACTTAGGCCCATACCTAGACAAGCTGGATAAGGTCAAAAATACCTTGTTTTTTCGGATGTCGGCCTTTTTAGCCTCTACCTTGTCGAGCCGGTCTATGTAAATCATTGGTCGAGCCTAGGAGCGGACCTAAAGACCACTGGAAGGACTATTCGAGAAATTCTAAATGAAAAGGGGTCTTAGTGAAAATTCAGGTTGAAAGACAGGCATGATAGGGAAAATTTGAAAACCTCGGTGTTTTCTAACGAGGATATCGGGAAGAGGACCTAGATATGCATGAGTATAAACCCTAGTAGAGGAATCAATACACAGGTTTGCCATTGAACTGCTTTCGATGTCGTGAATGTCGGGCTCATCAACGTAGCCATCAAGGTTTTAGGTCCATTGGGTTCGTGCGTTCTTCGTTGAACATTCAAAGAGATGAGAGAAGCCATGAGAGATAAAAAGCAAATGCGAGGCGAAATTCAAGCGTAGGTTGAAGGAAAGGAATGAAAGTTTGAAACTTTAGTGATTTTGGGGATTTTTGCAAGACGCAGAGAATGAAGAATGCGAAAGACTTCACAAAAGTTCAAAGCGAGTAAAGAGGAATATGAAGGGTTGTAGCCGTTTATATATGTTGGGAAGCTACTGATTATTGCGCGTTAAGCCATAGCTCGCACGTTCGCGACGTTTGAGAGACGTGATGGCCCACCAACTATGCAACGTGTGCCAATAAGGCGGTTCGTTTTACATGCAAGTAATGATGGTTGTCTTTTAGACCATTTGTTGAAATGCAAAAGCGGTAGAAATGACCATTGCACGATATTCAAAAATGCCTTTTCTTCCCTCCATTCCTTATTAAAATCGAAAAAGCATTTTTGGGGGCAATCTGTTACCTCAAAATTCGGACAAGGGCATTAAATTAAGCTTTAAATGGTATTGATTGCACATTTAATAGTATTCGTGTGAGCCGCAGTCAATGTTCAAGTCAATGTACCATAAATTCGACGATAAAGTTGTACAAGTCTTGACAATGCAAGCAAATTTCGGCGCACTTGGTTCTTCAAGCTACGGGCGATGTCGAAACCTTCGCGGGAGAGGCCCAATTGTTCGACAAAGTCGGGTCCAATACTTACGCAAATCCTTCGACAACAAGCGGGTTCGAAGCGCGAAGGGCAGCGATTAGTGGGCGGTTATTTCCACAGTTTTTAGGAAGTAGTTATCGTGCTTACCTCAAAATTCCGACAAGGGCATTAAATTAAGCTTTAAATGGTATTGATCGCACATTTAATAGTATTACGTGAGCTGCGAGTCAATGTTCAAGTCAATGTACCATAAATTCGACGATAAAAGTTGTACAAGTCTTGACAATGCAAGCAAATTTCGACAGACTTGGTTCTTCAAGCTACGAACGATGTCGAAACCTTTGACGAGAGAGGCCCAATTGTTCGACAAAGCTGGGTCCAATACTTACCAAATCCTTCGACAACAAGCGGTCGAGCGCAGAGCGGCAGCGATTAGTGGGCGGTTATTTCCACAGTTTTTAGGAAGTAGTTATCGTGCTTGCCCACGATTGTATCTAAGAGTATAAATACTCCCTTGTAATAGGAAAACAGGTCGCCACATCTTTACAAAAACTCGTGAAACTCAACTTCCAAGTCAAAGCGAAACAAGAGTGAATCAGATCATATTGTACGTGTCGGTGGACCACCTTCTTCTTTCTATCATTTTAATGCAATTTTTACTTGTTTTTTACGTTTGTTGCTTTCTTGCCCTTATTCTGCTTTCAAACTATCTCTTCCTACTATTTTCTGTTCTTACGTACGCTAAAAGACACAAAACTTAAAGGCAATTGTCAAAGAGATTTTCTAGTTTGATCTCACAGTCTTAATATTGAAAACTAGTGATTGTTCGCTAAAAACACCAGCGAACACAGGCATTCAGGTCTCGCTCCATAGATTTCAACCGGTCCTCATGAGTATTTCCTTCAGCCATCAATTCCCCGTAAGCACTCTCAAAGTGATGAGCGGCATGGAAGTCCAAAGACGTAAGTCTTGATCGCTACTGACTCGACGAGGCCCCATCTTACGCACCCGCTCCACATCCCCGTGAAGTGAAACACAGTTAAGGGCCTTCGTTAAAGGATACCGCACATCCCAAGCGATCTTGAGGAACCACTTGCCGACCCATCCTTTACCCTTTTTACATCCAAGACTTTCCGCCAAGAGGCATCTTCCAAGTCTTCGGTGTCACCGAGCATTGGATTCAAACAATTTAGACTTACCCCGGCCACACACTGGGATCACCGAGGTCTCGAGCACGATTTTGGCTTTTTGAGGAGGCGGTTGAGTAGACCGTATGGAACTTGATTTCCTTTTCTCTTTCTCAGCAAAGACATCTTTAGTGGAGGTTTTGTAGTATCGGTGTCGGTGGTATACCGCTTTAGTTTTTGTTCCTCACGGATTCGGCGTCTGTCCTCTACACTCAGCGTTGACATACCGAAAAGTCCTGCAAAACACATTAAATATAAAATCAAAACCACGAAACCGCATAATGGAATAGAAGACACAAAGTTCAAGTATTTACTTAGGTATGCTATAAGTCCGGCTGAGTCGTCAACTTTCTGTATAATTGATAACTCTATTTTATATAGAGTATTTCATATGTTTAAACTTAGTATTTGCTCTCTTTCAAGTAATAATAAAGAGTTTATATAGTATTTAGTGTGATATATGATATCTTGAGTGATTTGAATGGTTATAGTTAGTTATAGGCCATTTTGGATATATTGTGGTATGTTTGATGTTTTGTTCGATGCGGTCTCAATGCCGCGCATCAATGCTCTGCGTGACCGATCCTGCATCAATTCTGCAACAACTTGGTGAATAAGCGACTGTTTCATATGCATCCACATGCAATGTGATGACCTCCCCGCTGCTTGCCCGATGCCATCCAACAATGTATAGTAGGCGCCTACCATTCACACATAGCTATAGGCTTAGCTTTGAAGAGTCATCAACATAGGGACACTTGTTCTAACACCATGGAACCGCCCTATATGATTAAGTCAAAGATTTCAACATGGATAAACCTCTGAAAGCAACTACAGCTATGATCCACTCAAGATGACTTCAACATGAAGAAAGGAAGCACCTCACTTGAAGGCTATAAAAGGACCTCACATCTTCATTTGGAAATATATCACAATCCATAAGTTAGATCAAAATTTCAATATACATAGTTAGTTTTTATATTTTTAGAGGAAGAGGAAGGAATTGACAAATCCTCCTTTACTCATTTTCATAGTGTTTGTATAGTGCTAAGGAGTAATGCTAGTGCATTGCTAGAAGACTTCATATAAATGTTTTCAACATTTGTAACTTTACTCTTGTTGTTTCTCTTTAGTGATTTCTATATATATAAACATGGTCTATTCAGTTTATATATATCTTGCAATGTCTCTTGTTAGCTAAACCTTTCTTAGTTGGAATGTTCTAATCATTTAATGAGCTTTTAAGTAAGTATGTTGCATGTATGTATGTTTGTACTTTAGTTCTTGCTTGATAATCTTTTCAAAACTTATTTTAAACTTGATCACTTAGAATAAGTAGATTTGTAAATGACCAGGACATGGCTTACAATTAAGAACTCAAGAACTAATATGGGTGAGTGTTTTACATAAAGAAAACTTTGTGAAAACCATGCTAAGTCCTAGACATAGGATAGTATAGTCCATAGGATAATTGTGGGTACTTAAAATACAAGAGTGAATTCACTTAAGCAAAGTGATACTTGTTAGGAGGCAAGATTGGCACTAACACCCCTTTCTTTCTTGCATAGAACAAGGATCATAAGAGCTGTAATGAAACTCAAGAAAGTGACCGAAAGGCACATAGCTAATGCAACAACATTCATCTTGTTGCATCACATCTTGCATCATACACTTTTAAGTAAATTACTTGATGAAGACATTCCAACTAGCTTTTCTCTTCTACACTATCAACACTCTTTCTTAGTTTTCTAACTTAGTTGTGATCATCAAACAAAATCCAAAATTATTTTATTACTTTGTGACTTTACACTTTATTACTTTATATTTGTTTTAAAAGTGAGTTTTTCAATCTCTGTGGGTTCGATCTTTTTACTACTTGTTTTTGGACAGATGTATACTTGCACTCAAGTGTATGTGGCATTTCCACACACCAAGTTTTTGGGCGCGTTGTCGGGATTGAAGTAAATTCTTTTTAAAATTCTGATATTAAGTAATTTAGTGTTGTATATAAATTCTGTTTTTAGAGTTTACATCAACAACGATTACATGGTACTTAGTATATGTACTGAGACTGCAAATGAACTCCGAATATAGTTTAGATTTAGAAATAGAAAGAAAATTCGAAAGATTGCTAAGACCCCAAAAGCAAAATCAACAAGCTTGCAACATGTCATTCGATGAAGAACAAAGCTCAAGGCCACACTCGGTGAGAGGAGGCCCTGGATCACAGCATGCTACTGAAGAAGAAGTTCATAGAGAAAATCTCATCCACATGGATCACATAGGTATGATTAATGATAGAGATAGACCTATGAGGATTATGCTCGATTTGATCATCAAAACATGCAAACTAGTATAAACAGACCTCATATTGATGCCATGCATTTTGAATTTAAGCCTATGATGTTTCAAATGCTTCAAACTATTGGTCAATTTGGAGGATCTCCTCATGAAGATCCTCATTTGCATTTAAGGCAATTTCTAGAAGTATGTAGTAATTTTATTTTACCTAGTGTTAGTGAAAATGCATTTAGATTAAGGTTATTTCCATATTCTTTGAGAGATAGAGCCAAGGCTTGGCTAAATTCTTTAGAGCCTAACTCTATTCATTCATGGAATGAAATGGCTGAAAAATTTTTAGGAAAATATTTCCCACCTATCAAAAATGCCAGGTTAAGAAATGATATTACATCTTTTAGACAAAAAGAGTTTGAATCTTTATTTGAAGCATGGGAAAGATGGAAGGAACTTTTAAGAAAATGTCCTCATCATGGTTTACCTGTTATTATTCAAATGGAAACATTTTATAATGGTTTAGAACCTCAAACCGAATAATGCTTGATGCATCATCCGGTGGAGTGTTATTAAATCATCATACAATGAAGCATGTGAATTAATTGATAGAATAGCTGCTAATAGCTCTAGTTGGCCTACTGAGAGGGTAAGTGCCCAAAAGAAACCATCAGGGGTACATGAAATCAATGATATATCTGCCCTATCTGCTCAAGTAGCCACTCTAGCTAATTTGATGAAAAACTTCACTTCAGCAATGCTATCAAGCATCTAATGCAAACAGCATCACCGAAAAGCTCTTTATTCTGAAGATGAGAACAAGTACCTCCAGGCACACCTAGTTGTGTGTACTGTGGAGGAGGTCACTTGTATGAGGAGTGTTCTAGCAACCCTATCTCTGTAAATTATGTAGGTTATAATAGGAATAACAACCCTTATTCAAACACTTATAATCCTGGTTGGAAAGATCACCCAAATTTTAGATGGAGCAACAATAGTGCACCTGCACCTAGAACTGCTCCAATTACACCAACCAACCCACCAGGATTCCCAGCTCAGAATAACCAAAGAAACTCTCAACCTACCACTGAGAATTCTCTAGAATCCATGCTTAAAGCATTTATAGGTGAATCTAGAACTGCTAGACAAACCCAAGATGCTTCCATTAAGAACTTAGAGAATCAAGTTGGTCAATTAGCCACAGACTCTGTATCAAAGGCCACAAGGTGCCTTACCTTTAAATCTGAAGCTACTCCTTCCCAAACTAAAGGAAAAGAGCGCAGTTAAGGCTATTTCATTGAGAAGTGGTAAGGATTTGGTAGAGTTAATCGAGAAGGAAAGTGTAGAAAAGGGAGAAAAACCAAAAATCAAAAGAAACCAATGCGAAGCATCTAATGCTCTGCATCACAAGAAGTTCAAGGTCCACTACCTAAGTTAGTACACGAATACCCTCCTCCTCCTTACCCTCAAAGACTAAAAAAAGCACATGAGGAGAAGCGGTTTGGTAAATTCCTAGAGGTACTAAAACAATTACACATCAATGTTCCTTAGTAGAAGCCCTCCAACAAATGCCAAATTATGCAAAATTTATGAAGGATGTGCTTACTAAGAGAAGAAGATTAGGTGAGTTTGAAAACAGTTTGCCATGACAGAAGATTGTAGTTTGCTTATGCAAAATAAGATCCCTAGGAAATTGAAGGATCCAGGTAGTTTTACAATTCCATTTTCTATAGGAAAATCCTATACTGGTAAAGCTTTATGTGATTTAGGTGCAAGCATCAACTTGATGCCTAAATCTATTTTTGACCAGTTAGAAATAGGAAATGCAAAACCAACCACTGTGACACTTCAATTAGCAGATAGATCAATAGCCTATCCTGAAGGTATCATAGAAGACATCCTAGTTAAGGTAGACAAATTTGTATTTCCTGTAGATTTTGTTATCCTTGACTTTGATGCAGATAAGGAAGTGCCTATTATCCTAGGTAGACCATTTCTAGCAACTGGTAAAACCATAATTGATGTGCAGAAAGGTGAACTCACTATGAGAGTGAATGATCAAGAGATCAAATTCAATGTAATGAATGCTATGAAGAGTGTTCATCCTTATTCTCTCTAGATCAATTGGTAGAAAAACAATTTTACAAGCAGTATGATCACTTAGCCAATGCAGATGCATTAGATGCAGCTGCATTGCTAGATGATGAAATACTAGAAAAGGAAAATCTACCAATAGAAAACTCTTGTAAGGAAGTATGGGCTAGGACTTATGAACCACTCAACCTTGAGGATCCAATTCTCAAGAAGAATTTACCCTCAATAGAACAACCTCCTAAGTTAGAATTGAAGATACTGCCTGAACACCTTAAGTATGCATTCTTAGGAACAAATGAGACTTTACCTGTCATCATTGCTTCTGATTTAACATCAAAACAGGAGAGTGATCTCATTAGTACTCTCAAGAAGCATACCAAAGCTATAGGTTGGCAAATGGCAGATATCAAAGGAATTAGTCCTTCTATATGCATGCATAGAGTCATTTTGGAAGAAAAATCCAAAAACAGCATAGAAAGTCAAAGAAGACTAAATCCTATTATGAAAGAGGTTGTGAAAAAGGAAATCATTAAGTGGCTAGATGCTGGAATCATATACCCCATATCGCATGCTGGCTTGGGTAAATCTGTCCAATGTGTACCAAAGAAAGGGGGTGTGACAAGAATAGCCAATGAAAAGAATGAATTGATACAAACTAGAACTATCACAGGGTGGAGAATCTGTATGGATTACAGAAAACTCAACAAAGCTACCAAAAAGGATCACTTTCCTTTACCATTCATAGACCAAATGTTAGATAGATTAGCAGGGAAGGAATTTTATTGTTTCCTAGATGGCTATTCAAAGCTATAATCAAATAGCCATTGAGCCTAAGGATCAACACAAAACCACCTTTACATGCCCTTATGGAACCTTTGCTTTTAAAAGGATGCCATTTGGCTTATGTAATGCACCTGCTACATTCCAAAGATGCATGATGTCTATATTCTCAGATTTCATTGAGCAATCAATGGAAGTATTCATGGATGATTTCTCTATCTTTGGAGAAACATTTCAAGTTTGCTTAACAAACTTGGAACAAATTCTCAAGAGATGTGAGGAAACAAGTTTAGTCTTAAAGCGGGAAAAGTGTCATTTCATGGTACAAGAGGGCATTGTGTTAGGACATAGAATTTCAAAGAAAGGTCTAGAGGTAGACAAAGCTAAAGTTGATGTCATTGAGAATCTACCACCACCAAATACGATTAAAGGTATCGAGAGCTTCTTAGGCCATGCTTGGTTTTTATAGAAGGTTTATCAAAGATTTTTCAAAAATCTCAAAACCATTATGTATGTTCGCAACATGATGTAGAATTCAACTTTGATGAATCTTGTATAGAAGCTTTTGACAAGCTTAGAAAGGCATTGGTGACAAACCAATTATAGTAACTCCAGTTGGAGCGAGGCCATTTGAATTAATGTGTGATGCTAGTGACTTTGCAGTAGGAGCGATCCTAGGGCAAAGGTATGATAAGGTCTTTCATTCCATATATTATGCTAGCAAGACATTAATTGAAGCTCAAGTGAACTACACAGTCACAGAAAAGGAATTATTAGCTGTGGTCTTTGCATTTGAAAAATTTAGATCATACTTAGTTGGCACTAAAATTATTGTCTATACTGATCACTCTGGCATTAAGTATCTAATTTCAAAGAAGGATGCAAAGCCAAGGCTGATAAGGTGGATTTTACTCCTACAAGAATTTGATTTAGAAATTAGAGACAAAAAAGGAGTAGAAAACCAAGTAGCAGACCATTTATCAAGGATTGAAGGAGAATCACTTGGTACACAAAAAGAAGAAATCAAGGAGAGTTTTCCAGATGAGAAACTATTGGCAATCACAGTCAATGCAAAACATGAAACTGCATTTACTATAGGCAATGCAGAGCATCAAATGCATCTCGCACCATGGTTTCTTTGATATCGTAAATTTCCTTGCAAGCAAAGTGGTACCATGAGTATGACATATCAACAAAGGAGAAAATTCTTCCACATGGTTAAACAATACTATTGGATGATCCATTCCTTTACAAGATGTGCCCTGATCAATTAATGAGGAAATACATACGAAGAGAGAGCAACAAGCAAGTTGCTTCCGCATTGCCATTCTCGCACCTTATGGAGGACACTTTGGAAGCACTAGAACAAAGCCCGGCTAAGGTATTACATGCAAGTTATTTTTGGCCTACTTTATTTAAAGATTCTTATTTTGTGGTCAAATCATCGTGATAAATGTCAAAGAGCAGGAAATATCTCTGATAAGCATGAAATGCCTAGAACAAATATTTTAGAAATTGAATTATTTGATGTTTGGGGCATGGATTTCATGGGACCTTTTCCACCCTCTTTTGGCAATTTATATATCTTAGTAGTTGTTGATTATGTATCCAAATGGGTAGAGGCGATAGCATTACCTAATAATGATGCTAAATCGGTGAGTAAGTTTACGCAAAGAAATATATTCACTAGATTTGGAACTCCTGAGAGCTATCATTAATGATGAAGGTTCACACTTTTGCAATAAGATCATAGAAAACCTTCTAGCTAAGTATGGAGTTAAGCATAAGATAGCTACAGCCTACCATCCTCAAACTAGTGGACAAGCAGAATTATCCAATAGGGAAATAAAGAGAATGCTAGAAAAATGGTAAGTCCAAATAGGAAAGATTGGTCTTTACATTTGGATGATGCTTTATGGGCATATAGAACACATTCAAAACACCCTTAGGAATGTCCCCTTACAAATTAGTCTATGGAAAAGCATGCCATTTACCTGTAGAATTGGAAAACAAATCTTATTGGGCTATCAAGAAGCTCAATTTCAATTTGAACAAGGCGGTAAAAAGAGAATGATAGAGCTTGATGAGTTAGAAGAAATTAGGCAAACCTCTTATGAGAATGCTTTGAATCTACAAAGCTAAGACTAAGAAATGGCATGACAAGAAAATTCACAATAGAGAATTGAAAGAAGGAGGACTAGTTACGCTATACAACTCTAGGTTGAAGCTATTTCTGGAAAACTAAGGTCAAGGTGGTCGGGACCATTTAAGTTGATAAAGGTTTATCCACATGGAGCAATAGACTTATTTGATAAAACCTCAAATCTTTGTCTTCAAGGTGAATGGTCGAGAGAGTTAAAATGTACTATGGTGAACATGTGGTGAGAGACAAAACCACCACCTATTTGCAAAATCTCTAAGTGAAAAGAGGTAGTCAGTGACAAGACTCTTAAAACAAGCGCTTAATGGGAGGCAACCCATTGTTTTTAATTATTTTTGTACAATTTTATGTTTTTAGTTGTTTTGCGAAATGCGAGAAAACTAATGCAATGCATCAAATGCACTGCATTGAGGAAAAACGTGCCTCGCATCGAAAAATTATAAACTTGAAGAAAATCGGTTAAGTGTGAATCATAAGGCTTCAGAAGATCAAAGGAGGTTAAGTAAGATTAATGACACATTGGTAGCCAAAGCAAGACACTTGGCAAGATGCATGCGTAGCACGCAATGCTAACGGCTACCTAATAAATCCACTAACTTCCCTCTTCCTGAAACATAAAGCATTGTATTGTTACCGTTACCTCTTCATTCGCAACCTCTCACAAATTCTCTCATCCAAACACAAACCACCCTTCCCATTCTCAATCCAATTTTTTCTCAATCACAAAAGCAATCAAAAACCTAGAATTTCAAAGCAAATACAATGGTGAAAAAGCAATCAAAGACAGAATCATCGTGCAAGCGGGCGAACTCCCCAAAAAGAGAAGAAAGCCATGCATGCAGGATCATCATCATCATCAAGAAAAGGCAAAGCCAAAGAATCATCAATCAGAACTGATGACAATGTTCATCTGTGGAACATGCATCTACTACCCGAGAGAGGGTATGATTTGAAGAAGGCAAGCCCATCATTCATGTCAACAGTGGCCAATCTCAATTGGGACCACTTTGTGCTACCACGAGGAGGCTACATTGAAGATTTGGTGAGAGAATTCTATGCTGGAATCACACCACAAGAAGGAGCAGAACATTCCTACACTTCCATGGTGAGAGGTAAAATTGTGCACTTTCATGCCAAGAAATTAAATGAACATTATATCTTTGAAATATAATGGGAATGATTTTGAGAATAGAGTGGCAAATGCCTTTAAGAAAGAAATGGAAGAAATAAGGAATAGGATTGCTATACCAGGGGCTGTTTGGGAGAAATTCACACCTAATGAGATTAAGCTTAGAAGTAATTACTTGATAAATGCATTAGGTAATTGGCATTTGTTCATAGCTAATTCAATTCTGCCTACATCACATACATATGCTATGACCAAAGAGAGATTGATCTTGCTAGATACAATTCTCTCTGAGGGACATGTAGACATAGGTAGATTGATTGCTAGGGAAATTCTTGCATGTTCAAATAATTCAAAGGGATTTCTGTTTTTCCCTTGTCTTATTACTGAGCTATGCATGAAAGAAGGAGTCCCTATAGCTGCTAATGAACAAAGGAAATTTCCCCCTGGTAATTTGAGTGCTGAAGTCAAGGAAAAGTTGAGGAATGTAAGAGGCCCTGCACCTGCAATGCAAGAGCATTACATGCAGAAGCAGAGGGCTGTATGGAAATTTCAGAATGATCAACATGACTGGCTTCAATTGGTTTTTGACAAGATCTTTGATCTTGTGGGCCAAGTGAATGCCCCTGAATTTCCTACTTGGGTACTGAGAAGTGAAGGTGAAGAAGAAGAAGAGAAAGAGACTGAAGAAGGAACAAAAGGAAAGGAGAAAGTAGAGGCAGAACCTAGCACTAAGAAGAAAGTGACTAGGAAGCAATTCAAAGTGCAAAAGAAGGTTGTGGTAGAACCTGTTGTGGAGGAATTATATGATTCTGAATCTGAAGCTGAGGATGAGGAATTGAAAGAAATGGATAAGGATTTAGAAGAAGAAGAGGAGGAAGAAAGTGATGAGGAAATTGATGAAGAAGAAGAGGTACAAGCTAGAGGTGTGATCCTAGAGGAAATTTCTAGGCAGAAATTTGCCAAACCCTCAGCATCAACCCAACAACCAGAAACCCCTATCACTTCGCCAGCTACCAAAACACCCATCATCTCACCAAACCAAGAATCCTCCTCCATTCCAAAATCACCATTACCCTCCCTCAATGATCCACCAGTCCTATCACAATCACCACCACAAACAACCCCTCCACCACCCTCTCCAAGAAAAGAAACACAAGAAACAACTCACACAGAACAACCAACCCCTGTTATGCCAACAGAACATGCAGTACCTTCTGACCCAAGCAATATTATTTCAAATGTTGTTTCTGCTCTTGAGAAAGAGTTTGTGCAGGAAAGAGAAGAAGAAGGACTCGACAAAGGAGATAAAATTGAAGAATCATCTGCAAAGGAGACAGTAACTCAAACTGTTGAGATGCAGAGTGATGCTCCTGCATCACTTGCTGCTGCATCACAACAGGCCAAAACTGTGCATGATGAGGCAACTATCAAAATGGTTCTGGAACAAATGGCACAACAGAAAAGGGATGCATTACACAATACTCAAAAGCTCTTCAAGCAACCTGCAGGAAGGCAGGCAAAATTAACACCAAAAAGGAAGAAAAGTGATGCGATCAAGATCGATGCACTGCATCGATTCTGAGAACAAGTTCCCCGCAACTACACCGAGTAGGAGGTGCATCCGCACCTCACTGAAGCAACACCAAGCAAGCCCAAGGAGAAGAAGCGGAAGGTGAAACACACTCCTCCATCCAGTGGCTTACCGAATTAGGAGTGGAGCCAAGAAATGAGTATCATTTACATGTTTTCACCTACTACTGCTATATGCTTGTTTTGTTTCTTTTTGACTATTTCCCTGGTTGTACTAATCCCTCTCCCCTATTTTTGAACAAATGATTTGTCTGTTTTGAACGAATTTGCAGTGAGGGCACTGCAACCCCTTAAGTTTGGGGGGGATTTGCATGTTATGTTATGTTTTTAAATGCTTTTATCTAATATGTTGTGTGTTTAATTAATATGTTTTAGATAGTAAATATATATGTTTTAAGTAATTTTTAGTTTGTTTAAATATTAGATGTACTTAACAAAGTAGTATCTAAATATTTTAGTAGAAAAGATCAGTTTTTCAAAAATATGGTGAAAGCCCTATGGATGGAATTTTTATGATGAAAAAGAAGCCTTATTTCTCAGAAAAACCAAAATTATTTTTACTTCAACACTTCAAAACTGAGTTTGTGAAAAGAACCTTGCTATTTAAAGATCAATCTGATGCAAGGGGAATTTTTGGTAAGCTTAGGTCAAAACAAAGCTTTACTAAAAAGAAAGAAGAGCTTAAAGAATTAAGTTTGGGGGTGTTTTATGAAAAACAAAGGCTGAATTTCAAAAGTATAAGAGTAAACAATGTAGAAAAAGAATACAAAAAAGTGGACAAGCCATATCCTGAATCTTTTGAAACTATACCTGTGCCTAAGTACATGAATGCATCTGGAGGTCAAAGACCTGTGCCATGCAGGAATAAATGTATCTGGAGGATAGTTCAATAAATCGAACACGTGCCAAAGTGCAAAGAAAAATATATATGCATCTGGAGGTCAAAGCACTGCCAAAGTGCATTTGCATCCGGAGGTCGATGAGGAAGGTAATATGAGCTAGAAAAAGAAAAGCATTATCGGTCTGCAATTTGCATCAATGTAAATCAGATCAAGAAAAAAAAAAGCAAAATGCAGAAAAAAATCAATGCACAAAAACACTTCAAAGAAGTATTTGCATCTGCTCAAAAGATCCACACAAAAAAATAGAAAAATGCATTGGCTCAAAAGCTTTGAAACATTCAATCAAGCCCTTTGATTTTAAAAACTCCCCAACACTTGAGAAAATTTTGTGAGTCTAAACTCTCTTTTGAACGACAGCGTGGACATTGTCTACCAACACAGGAAGCATTGCTACACCTAATTTCAGAAGTAACCTCTCCTTCACTATCGCTACTAATATCTATTATAGAGACCATGGATAAATTTTGCAAGTATAACTACGCAATTCACCAAAAGACAGAAAGGAAGAGCAATATAAACTACTAGAAGTGAAGAAGATAAGCGTACCTGAAGATGGTGGAAGGAATCAAGCGCAAGAAATAAGTAGTGCCCTTTTTTTGTAGAGCAAGCGTCGTTTTGGCTAAGCAAAATAGGAAGGGGCGCGAAAGGGGAAAAGGAAGCACCCAGCTTATTCAAATACATAATTTAGTGAACCATTCGAGTTTCAAATGATCAACGGTTGAGATGTGAAGCCTTTTCGATTCTAACGACTAGGGTAAAGCCACGTGGTGGCTACACGATGTGACGGACGGTTGACACGCAGTTCGGAGGATCAAAACATCATTAATCATCAATTCAAAAGTCACGTCTCATCGCGCGTGCTTACACGCCAAGGACGGCGTCCACGTATGGCGCGGTATCATCGAAAAGACTCGGTAAAGATAAAAGCATAGCCGGAAAAACACTTCTCATAAATATTCTCATTCATAAACATATATCGTTATTCGTAATACATGGCACACTAACAAAAAGCGGCGGCCTGAGCCGAGCCCAATGAAAGTCAAAAATACAATTGCGGTCTCAATATAAAAGTGATAGTCGCGGTCACCAAAACACAGGTAGCTCCACCAAGACGGTTGAGGCACTTCGCGGTGAACTCGGCCAGGAAGCGGAGCGTCGCCTGCTGAGTTTCAGTAGATCCAATGGAAGAAGCGGGGAAATCGGCGGCCATCCAAAGAGAGTGGTCCATGGACAAATTCTCCAAGTCTTAGGGCTCATGGAAAATTCCTCTACATTGAGAAGGAACAATTAACCATTAGGCGCGGCAATGCCACCTCATGACAGCTCCACCTTTGGGCTCTTCACACAATCTCAAACGAGGATAACCAGATCAACTGCAGCGAAGAACATCCACAAATGTCGGAAGTCCACGACTCCTTCTTTGAGCCCTCCAACAATCTTAACACACTGAGGGACTTTAAGATTGTGTGCAGAGCCCAAAGGGGGGCGCAACTGACAAACAAAACAAGCAAGCCATAAATATCAAACGGCTTAAGGAAAGGAAGCGATGGCTCAAAGAGAGAGGAGTAGCAAATGCAAAGCGCCATGTTCCCTTTTATAGATAAAGAAGGGGACAAGTTACAAAAAGAACAAGTTACAAATAGGAGCATTAATGAAATGCACAGAAACGCTTACAACAGTCAAACACAACTCCCAAGGGGGTCAAAGCATTACTAGCAGTCAAAATTGGCAGGTAGCGTCAACCATAGTATTCGGCTTATACTCAACAACAAGGAGAAACGAGGAACCGAAACAAGCGGCGTGCTTTTTGAGCGACTTCATGTTTCTCATTCATCGCTCGAGGGACTGTGTTCACGACCGCGCCGAGCTCCACTACAACACCTCGACATCAAAGGAAAAGCGCCGAGGGACTAAGATCCTGGAGAACCACTTATGCTCGGCCCAGTCTGTAGCAGTCGGTCCCCACTCTTGACCTAGGCGTCCTTCCGTAACTACTCCTTTATTATGTAACTGAATTCTTAATTATGTAACGGTAATAAATTATTAGCCATGAATGATTGTAACACTATATATTTTGCCCAGAGAGGCTGATGAAGGATTGAACAATTTTCCTATCCACGCGAGATTGTTCTTTGTGTTCTTAATTATTCTACTCTCAGAAATAGTTGAGAACATTTACCCTTCACTAATTTTTTTTTTACTAAAAGTTTTACCACTTATCAATTTGCAAAAATACCCAAAACATTTTCTCACTTGCATTTCAAACTTTTTATCTTCATAAAATAAACCCCAAAACATTTTTACCACTTTCAAGACCAAAAACATTTCATCTCATTTCCAAAACACTAAAACCCAAAAACATTTTACCACTTTCTTACCTAAACTTTTTACCATTCCTCACCAAAACACTTTCACATTCATGCATCTTCATTCATACTTAGTATATGTGATACTCTCATGCATTCTCATATGTTTATGTCCCTTGCATCCTTTTATGCACCCTTGTATGCCACCCATTCACAAATAAAATGCTAGTCATCCATTCACTTGTATGCTTTGCATCCATTCTAAAATGCTAGCCACCCATTCACTTGTAGGCTTTGCATCCATTCTTAAATGCTCATGCATCCATTAATACCATGTCTTACATTCAATAATGCACATTCATTCTTTGTATACTCATGCATTCACATGCTCGCCTAATCATGCATCTTTGCTTACATGTTCAATCATCCAACTAAGAATTTCCTATGCCTATAATTAATTGTATCACTTGTTCATGATGCCATTTAAAGATCTTGACTTAATTGTGTGCAATCCCTCCCCCATGCATGTGCTCTTATATGAAGACGTAAGCCTACTACCCGTGTAGCATAGAATCATTAAGACAAATGCACCTCTCTCACACACTCGCACAATTATTTTTAGAACTTTGCCTCGCATCATTGACAATTGAATCCCTTAATTATATGGGCATGTTTAATCTTAGTTAATGACTAACATGTTCTTGATTGTTTGATTAATGGAAGATGTTTGAACTTCATTCATTCATCTTGCATTTGGTTATGGATTTAGAGTTGATTGAAGTGTTCTACTTGTTTTCAAAAATCTGTTTCCAAATCAAATTCTTTCCTAAACTAGTTTTCAAATCAAAATCAAAAGTTTTTATTAAAAAACCCTAAGGCATTTTCTTAAATAAATCATTAGTCATCACTCGAAGCCTTTGCTTGTTTGATCGCTAATGAGGAGTTATTAGTGGTAGTCACTCGAAGCCTCTGCTTGTTTGACTATTATGAAAACTCCCACACCTTAATCAAATACCAATTAACTCAAATTTCAAAAATAACCATTTCAAAAAAATAATACAACGTTGTTACTCGTAATCACTCGAAGCCTTTGCTTGATTGGTTACCGGTTTCAACTCTTTTCTTTCAAGTTAGTAACGAACGCCACTCGAAGCCCTTGCTTGTTTGGTATTCGTGAACACTTGAGTCTTATTTCAAAAGCTCCGAAAAATTAAATAAGATAAAATCCAAAAGTCGTTTTCAGACGCAAAAACCAAGAACTACGTAGCTTTGATCCCTCATCCCAGTGAGGGTACGTAGGACCGGGTTCATGTCCCGTCAAGCACCCTTTTAAAAAAAATCTTTGTTTTGTTCCGCTTTTCAAAGATACCAAAAATATTCTTTTTCCCCCGTTTTTAATAAAACAATTGCTCAAATGCAATAAAAAGAAAAGAAAAGAAGTAGAACAAATTGCTTTCAAATCAACTTTTCCTAAACCACACATCAAGTTAATGGTTCCCTTTCGGTAGAAAGGACGCGTGGGGTGCTAATACCTTCCCCATGCGTAACCGACCCCCGAACCTACATCTCTGCGTTTTCAAAAGACCATCCGCTTTTCCAAAAAGGTTTTTTCAATGTTTTCCTAAATAAATATTGGTGGCGGCTCTACTATTTTCACGTTGTCAAACGAAAAGTCCAAACCGGATTTTTCGGGGCGCAACAGCTAGCAAGAATAAAGGTCAAACCGATTTGGGAGAACATTTGGGTTAAAACTCTTAAGAAAAAGAGATACTCCCTCTTGCTGGTTTAAAGTAAGAAAAAGGGGACCCTTGGAATGAACAAACTGATCAGGTTCTACTCCATAGTCACCCCTCAAGTCCTTCAGAACTCGAGGTTTTCCATGAAGTCCTTATAAACTCGAGGCGTTCACTCTAAAATTACTAATCCTTGCGTCTTAATAAACGAAAGGCCTAATTACCAAGTCTAAAGTCTTTATAAACTTAACTCATATATGATATCACGTGCTGCTCCGTAGCTACCCACTCTAAGTCTTTGTAAACTAGAGGCAAATTCAAAACTCTTTTTGCTCTAAGTCTTGGTAAACTAGAGGTAAACTCACAACCTAATGCCCTCTGTTGAGACAGGGCATTGGTAGTACACGAACTCCAAGCCAATAAAAGTTGAAGATTAAAGTAAACAAGTCGGCCTAACTCTAACGCAAGGGCGGCAAGAGAATTCGAGCTTACAACGCAAAGATCTCAAGGAGATGCTCCTTCTCGGCCCATGTCAAGTAAAAGACTATTAAATTCCAAATCTCCATGAGAGTGCTAACTTAGTACTACTCAATTAGAAAGCAAGTCTCCAACAGCAAATAGGGCCAAGTTTCTACGAAACAAGCCGACTTTGATTCTACTTCAAGGATAAAATAAGTCTGCAAGAGACAAAGAGATAATCGCTCTAGGTACATCGAACCAAAACGAGCTTCCCACAAAAAGGCAAGAGACAACAAGGACTTCTCAAGAGCCAAACCTCCACAAGAGGAGCCAAGAGCCAAACCTCCACAAGGTGATCCAAGAGTTAATCCGACATGAGGTGATCCATGCGCCGAACCCCCATGAGGTAAGCCATGCACCAAAACCTTCCATAAGACAAACCACGACCGAGGTCAAATCCCCCTGGGATGAACCGAGTCTATTTAAGGAAAGGAAGAGACATATAATGAAGTCAAGGACCGAAGAGATCCACACAAGACCATCTTTCATGAATAAATGAAACCGAGTTAAACACAAACATAGTGCATCCATTTAAGGGCCATTGATGATAATAAAATTGTGCCTTGGGGGGCTCGTACCACAAGGAAACCCAACAGGTCGGCAACCACTACAAAAAATTAAGAATCCTAAGGCCGACCTATAGCCAACAAAGCCGAACTAGGAGGGTTAACCACAACATCGACCGAACACAAAGCTGAAACTCTTTAGACGCTTTGGGCATGTTGACCTCCCACATAGAGGGATGCACAACAGGAAATACTTAGTCGGCACTCATTCAATTCAAGGTCACGAATCAGTGAAAAGCGTGCAAGTCCGTTCAAATGCTCGTAAATCACGAACAAAATGATGGAGGCGAATTACTCCCTCCGTCCCATATTATATGATTTTCTAGGCAAAAAAATTTGTCCCACAATACATGACTTTTTAGAATACCAATGCAACATCAATTTTCTTTTCTAGTCATACCCTTCATTATTTAATATATCTCTTCTTACAATTCTATTTTTATATTTCCAATGTCATTAATGAAGGACAATTGGTAAACTAACTCACAATCTCTCTTTTTCATATAAAATTAACTACTTTTCTTAATTCATATGCCACAACCTTAAATGACATATAATATGAGACGGAGAGAGTAGATGGTGAACATGATGAAGGACAAGAATCAAGATGGATTCTCTCTATTGATCTTGACGGAAATGACACGCTCATCACATTTAATTGACATATTGTCGCCCCACATATTGAATTATCTATAATCCAAGATCGCCTTTTTGCTAGAATTGGGGGAGAAAATTTGGGTTTGATGGCATTATTGTAAATAATGCCATCTTACCCCTATTCAAATTTTTTGTCCAACACTTGTTTTTTTATCCAAATGTTAAGCACATATTATTTTGAGTTTTTTTGTACCTCCACTGTTTACCAATATATCTCCACTCTATTTTTTTGGACGGACATACCTCTGATAAAAATTAAACCAATCGGATTTATGTTTGTAATGGGTAAATACGATTTATGTTTTTTCAAGTCTTATTTACCTATATACGTCCCTGCATGCATCGTCGTGTGTACGTCCTAGCCGCATTGCATATAACAACTCGGAAGGGCCGTCAGCGGGTTTTAAGACAACCTTTTTTCTATTTCCAAGATCTTGAACGACATAAACTTAATTTCAATTATAAATAAGTAATGTGGGTTGCACGTGTCTTGACTTTTGTGGTATTTCTCGCAATATTTTATTTACTATGAAAAATTTTCCTTAACAAACACATATAAGGTTACAACATTTTCATGGCCTCCCCGTGCGTGAAACACGGTGTGTGTCCTAGCTAATCTATAAGGCTAAATCGCCTTTTAGCCAAAAGGGGGGGAATTGATGGCATTAGTGTAAATAATCCCACGTCACCCCTATCCTTTTTTTTGTCCAACACTTGTCTTTTTTTTATCCAAATGTACCCCTCATTGTTAAGCACATATTATTTTGAGTTTTTGTACATCCACTGCTTACCAATATACCCCCACTCTATTTTTTTGTACGGACATACCTCGATAAAAATTGAACCAATCGGATTTATGTTTGTAATAGGTAAAACCGAATTTTTTTTATTATCCAAATATACCCCTCATTGTTAAGCACATATTAGTTTGAGTTTTTTTGTACCTCCACTTTGTTTACCAATATACCCCCACTCTATTTTTTTGCGGACATACCTCGATAAAAATTGAACCAATCGGATTTATGTTTGTAATGGGTAAATCGATTTATGTTTTTTCGAGTCTTATTTACCTATATACGTTCGTGCATCGTCCGGTGTACGTCCTAGCCGCATTGCATATAACAACTTCGGAAGGGCGTCGTGGGTTTTAAGACAACCTTTTTCTATTTCCAAGATCTTGAACGACATAAACTTAATTTCAAATGATTATAAATAAGTAATGTGGGTTGCTGTGTGTTGACTTTTGTGGTATTTCTCGCAATATTTTATTTACTATGAAAAATTTTCCTTAACAAACACATATAAGGTTACAACATTTTCATGGCCTCCCGTGCGTGTAGGCACGTGTGTGTCCTAGCTAATCTATAAGGCTAAATCGCCTTTTAGCCAAGCCAAAAGGGGGAATTGATGGCATTAGTGTAAATAATCCCATCTTACCCCTATCCTTTTTTTGTCCAACACTTGTCTTTTTTATCAAATGTACCCCTCATTGTTAAGCACATATTATTTTGGTTTTTTTGTACATCCACTTTGTTTACCAATATACCCCCCACTCTATTTTTTTGTACGGACATACCTCTGATAAAAATTGAACCAATCGGATTTATGTTTGTAATGGGTAAATACGATTTATGTTTTTTCAAGTCTTATTTACCTATATACGTCCCGTGCATCGTCGGTCGTGTACGTCCTAGCCGCATTGCATATAACAACTTCGGAAGGGCGTCGGTGGGTTTTAAGACAACCTTTTTCTATTTCCAAGATCTTGAACGACATAAACTTAATTTCAAATGATTATAAATAAGTAATGTGGGTTGCCTGTGTGCTGACTTTTGTGGTATTTCTCGCAATATTTTATTTACTATGAAAAATTTTCCTTAACAAACACATATAAGGTTACAACATTTTCATGGCCTCCCCGTGCGTAGGCACGGGTGTGTGTCCTAGCTAATCTATAAGGCTAAATCGCCTTTTAGCCAAAAGGGGGGGGGGGGAATTGATGGCATTAGTGTAAATAATCCCACATTACCCCTATCCTTTTTTTTGTCCAACACTTGTCTTTTTTTTATCCAAATGTACCCCTCATTGTTAAGCACATATTATTTTGAGTTTTTTTGTACATCCACTGTTTACCAATATACCCCCCACTCTATTTTTTTGTACGGACATACCTCTGATAAAAATTGAACCAATCGGATTTATGTTTGTAATAGGTAAAAACGAATTTTTTTTATTATCCAAATATACCCCTCATTGTTAAGCACATATTAGTTTGAGTTTTTTTGTACCTCCACTGTTTACCAATATACCCCCACTCTATTTTTTTGTACGGACATACCTCTGATAAAAATTGAACCAATCGGATTTATGTTTGAAATGGGTAAATACGATTTATGTTTTTTCAAGTCTTATTTACCTATATACGTCCTGTGCATCGTCCAGGTGTACGTCCTAGCCGCATTGCATATAACAACTAGGAAGGGCCGTCAGCGGGTTTTAAGACAACCTTTTTTCTATTTCCAAGATCTTGAACGACATAAACTTAATTTCAGCGATTATAAATAAGTAATGTGGGTTGCCTGTGTGCTGACTTTTGTGGTATTTCTCGCAATATTTTATTTACTATGAAAAATTTTCCTTAACAAACACATATAAGGTTGTAACATTTTCATGGCCTCCCCGTGCGTAGGCACGGGTGTGTGTCCTAGCTAATCTATAAGGCTAAATCGCCTTTTAGCCAAGCCAAAAGGGGGGGGGGAATTGATGGCATTAGTGTAAATAATCCCATCTTACCCCTATCCTTTTTTTTGTCCAACACTTGTCTTTTTTTTATCCAAATGTACCCCTCATTGTTATGCACATATTATTTTGAGTTTTTTTGTACATCAACTCTTTACCAATATACCCCCCACTCTATTTTTTTGTACGAACATACCTCTGATAAAAATTGAACCAATCGGATTTATGTTTGTAATAGGTAAAAACGAATTTTTTTTATTATCCAAATATACCCCTCATTGTTAAGCACATATTAGTTTGAGTTTTTTTGTACCACCACTGTTTACCAATATACCCCCACTCTATTTTTTTGTACGGACATACCTCTGATAAAAATTGAACCAATCGGATTTATGTTTGTAATGGGTAAATACGATTTATGTTTTTTAGAGTCTTATTTACCTATATACGTTCTGTGCATCGTCCAGGTGTACGTCCTAGCCGCATTGCATATAACAACTCGGAAGGGCCGTCAGCGGGTTTTAAGACAACCTTTTTTCTATTTCCAAGATCTTGAACGACATAAACTTAATTTCAGCGATTATAAATAAGTAATGTGGGTTGCCTGTGTGCTGACTTTTGTGGTATTTCTCGCAATATTTTATTTACTATGAAAAATTTTCCTTAACAAACACATATAAGGTTGTAACATTTTCATGGCCTCCCCGGCACGGGTGTGTGTCCTAGCTAATCTATAAGGCTAAATCGCCTTTTAGCCAAGCCAAAAGGGGGGGGGGGGAATTGATGGCATTAGTGTAAATAATCCCATCTTACCCCTATCATTTTTTTTGTCCAACACTTGTCTTTTTTTTATCCAAATGTACCCCTCATTGTTAAGCACATATTATTTTGAGTTTTTTTATACATCCACTATTTACCAATATACCCCCCACTCTATTTTTTTGTACAGACATACCTCTGATAAAAATTGAACCAATCGGATTTATGTTTGTAATAGGTAAAAACGAATTTTTTTTATTATCCAAATATACCCCTCATTGTTAAGCACATATTAGTTTGAGTTTTTTTGTACCTCCACTGTTTACCAATATACCCCCACTCTATTTTTTTGTACGGACATACCTCTGATAAAAATTGAACCAATCGGATTTATGTTTGTAATGGGTAAATACGATTTATGTTTTTTCAAGTTGTATTTACCTATATACGTCTTGTGCATCGTACAGGTGTACGTCCTAGACGCATTGCATATAACAACTCAAAAGGGTCGTCAGCAGGTTTTAAGACAACATTTTTTCTATTTCCAAGATCTTGAACGACATAAACTTAATTTCAGCGATTATAAATAAATAATGTGAGTTGCCTGTGTAATGACTTTTGTAGTATTTCTCGCAATATTTTATTTAGTATGAAACATTTTCCTTACACAAACACATATAAGGTTACAACATTTTCATGGCCTCCCCATGCGTAGGCACGGGTGTGTGTCCTAGTTCATTTGTATATATACACGGTAAACCCGTTAAAGAAATAAAAATTGTTTAATTGTCAAAAAATGGAAATAAAATAGCCACCACGGTTCTGTAATCCTGATAACTAAATGTTATACGTTTTCACTAGTGGAAAATATGGATTTTACATCAGTAATTAATAACGGTTCACACTATAACCGATATGAAAAAAGAGGCGGTGGCATTTTTGAAATTATGAGCAAATTATCTATATCGGTTCCTGTTCTAACCGATATGGAAACTCTATTTTACTCTAATCCATATCGGCTCCTATTCAAACCGATATGGAAACTCGATTTTAACCTTAAAAATTTATTCACCCACGCCTCATCTTCCTTCGACGTTTCATCTTCCTTCTTCTCTCTCACTTTGAAAACCCACCAAAAACCCCCACCTTGAAACCCACTTTGAAACCCACCAAAACGAAGAAGAAGAGGAACGACGCGAAGAGAAGAGGACGGCGAGCGAAGAGGAAGAAGAAGAGGAACGCGGCGAAGAGGAAGCGATTACGAAGGAGAAAACGAAGGAGAAGAGGAAGCTACTGCGCTTTCGTCGGCCGTTATTCTTGAAATCGAAGAATGAAACGAAGGAGAAGAGGAAAACGAAGAGTTCTTCAAATGATTTTGCCGCAAATGATCTCATTTTCACAAACTCTGTTCCGATTTCGTTCTCTTATGATGTTGGTGCTTCCGTTTTCAGTTTCAGAAATGTGTGAATATGAATTTCACAAGAAACAAAGCTCTCTGGTATTGTGACAATACGGCTCTTCTCTCCGTATTTGGGTAAATTTCAGATTTGTCTCTTACAACTTCACTTTAATAGCTACAATTATGATTTGTTTTGGATGGATTTTGTTGAATTGGTAAAAAGGCTTTCAAGGAAGATGCATAGAAATTTGTTTAGAAGCTTTAGAAGCTTAGATGCAATTTTGGTTATACATTGCGATTCCTCTGAAGACTTTGATTATGCCCTCCAATTGTTTGATCAAATGCCAAAATGTCTTGCAGTTCTGTGGGTTGCCATTACTCTTGAATATACTAACATTGGGTTTGATGTTATTGCATTTGGTGTGTTCAAAGTCAAGCAAAAGGGTGGTATTACACTTGCTAATTACATTAAAATGAATTTGTGCTTTTGGACACTATTGAACTATGAATTACATGACTGTTCATTGGGTGACTCTGTCAAGCTACTCTTAGAATGTGGTGTTGAGGTGGAGTTCCTAGTTGAAACAACAAGCAAGACTAAGTCCCTTCCTATATATATGCTGCGTCATTTAGGCTTACTAACAATAATCCTTGGAAGATGTTTGGAAGTTGGGATAGCAGAAAGACACACTTTAACCTTTGCTAAAAAAGGTTATGATCAAGTAGCACTTGATGTTGAATTTCAAAGGCTTCCAATGAGGTTTGTTTTGTATAATGTTGCTTTCTTTACAAAGCTCATAACCGTGTCTACTAATTTGGTTCTTAAACATTGTGGAGGTATGCTTTGCACTTGTTCCACTATTAAGCATATCAATTTTCATGATTTAAATTCTTGGTGGACAAATCATGGTTGGGAACTATTGAATTATGGAGCACATATCCACTTATTGATTAATTCCATTATCCCCTTGTGTTTTGATTATGCCTGCATTCTTGGAAATTATGAGGGCTTGGAAGAAGCCAAATCTACACTTTGTCATCATGTTACTTATGGAAAGGGGAAGTTGCAAATCATCCAGCTTATAGATGGTCAAGCTACTGACATTGGTATTTTTTTAGCTGTTCATGCCATTGAAGCATTAGTGCATGATCATTTGATTGCTCAAAAGGAAAAGGCTTCACATGTTGTGTTTCCCTTCTACTGTGTGTTCTTTGCTCATGCCTTGGGCTTGTTTTCTACTTGGGTCCAGCCCATTTTCACTCATTGCAAGAAACAAGATAATTCTGACACTTATTGTCGCAGCACACTTATTTTTGCATCAGCTCTTGCATCGTACATAAAATTCCCTCTTGTTGAATTGGCAATTTGTTTGTTGTTCACGTACTATTTGTTACTTGGGTTGCCAGCTGAGGTATTCTGGTTTGCACATCAATATTTTTTTTAATATACATGCCCTGCTTGTTAGCCAGATTTTGAAGAATGCACTATCCTCAATTATTGAAATTCTGAATCTGAACCGTGGAGAGGAATATGATAGACTCCAACAGTAGTAAGGCCATTTACATTATTATAATTATAATGCTGATAAAGATTATTGCTCAGGCCTCAGAATATATGGATTTGGCCTATAGTATACTATATTGATGTACTTTTTTTTTCTATCCAGTTTTGCTACTTGCTTGTATCAGATTTTGGGTTCCATCAAAAAGGTTACATCAAAGAGAAGCAACTAGCTTCTCGAGTTCTTGGTTCGTTGTCTAAAACTTCAATCCCTAATTTTATTTACAATTTACATTTGTTATTTTTGACTCAAAATCATGATTAATGTTATTCAGTAAGTGGTTAATGGATATATAACTCATTAATCATCAACTAAACTGAAGTGATCATAAATTTTTATGCAGGGCTGATGGCATTGACCCTCTCTGATACTGATCATGCGCTAGAAATATATAAAGATAGTGTGTGTATTAGATTCGTTTTTTGTGTGTATTAGATTCGTTTTTTGTGTGTATTAGATTCATTTTTTGTATTTGGATATGGATATTGAGTATAATTTGAGATCTTTGTATTTTTATATAAATATTGTATTTGTTGAGATTTTGTTGTTTGTTGTATATCCAATTGAGGAATTTTTTATTTTTTTTAAAAAAAAAACTACTTTTCATATCGGTTCCTTTAAATAACCGATATAAAAAGTGATTTTCAATATCGGTTCAACTAAGAAACCGATATAAAAAAAGCGTTTTATAGGTTTAAAAACTGACTTTCCATAACGGTTCTACTAGGAACCGATATAAAAAACATTTTCCATATCGGTTCTTTAACCGATATAGAAAGCGCATGTTTTTAATATCCCCTTTATCTATATCGGTTACGGAACCGATATGAAAAGCCTTTTTTAACCGATATAAAAAGCCTTTTTTCTAGTAGTGTTTGAATGTATATAATCTAGATTTCCTTCTAAAAATGAGAATCATACTTAAATGGGAAGCAATTTGGAATCAAACTTTCAATTAAAAACTTGAAAGAAAGCAAGAAAGAAGAACCTCAATAACAACTGAAAGAAATTAGTATATGCAAAAAAGCATGAAAAGTATATCGAATACACAGCTTATAATAGCCACCTTCGTCCAATAAAATAACCTCATCCATTTGGTTGTCTTCACCAGGCACAATCCTTCTCAATATCCTCATGATCCTCTTCATCTCCATCATCCATTTCTAGACCCAATAATGCATCTATGTTCTTAGAATCCTCTTTAAAAGAATATGAAAATTCCCTCTCCATTTGGGTAATTTTATCCTTCGCAAAATCTTGGGTGCAAGTAGCACGAGCATTTAATCCAAGACTGTTAAATTTGTTGTTCATTGCAAGATGGAACAAAGATGAGAGGGAAAAATAGGGAGGAAGAGAAGAGGAGGGTGAAATAGGAAAATAAATCCAAGTGAGCAATTCAAAATAAAATAAAATAACAAAATGGCGTTTTTAAAAAAAAGTTATCTTACGTTTAGAAAAAAGTTATTTTGCAAGGACTTTTCTAAAAGTGAAATATATCAACATGGAGTTCCATTAGCCACGTCAGCAGATGACAAACAAAATACTTAACAGAAGGGTATTTTAAAAGAAGTTATTTTGCGAGGAGTTTTTAATAATTTTTTCTTACAAAGACTTATTTAAAAAATTGCTATATTTGCAATGTCAAAAAACATATTTAAATTTTTCTTATTTTATATATACACTTCATCTTTTAGTAAATGATGCATTATATGTGGACACACTCAATACACTTCATCTTCTGTTCCACTATCGCTTAGTTTTTCTATATCCGCTACTCCCTTTAATTTATTTTATTTGCAGTTTAAGATTTTGACATATCCCTTAAAAAATAATTACTAGTACAACTTTTATAAAAATTAGGCTAAATAGCACTTTTGATCCTTTATCTTGCTTTAAGTTTTATTTTGGTCCTTTATTTAATTTTTTGGTATGTTTTGGTCCCTCATCTTTCATTTTTGTTTCATTTTAGTCTCTTCCCTCAGTTGAAGTTAACAGACGCCACGCTGACAGTTAACTGTTGACATGGAGTCTTAAGTGTCACTGCTGACTTGGAATTCTTTATATGATATGGCATATAAATGACCCAAATGAAACTTTAAAAAACACAAAACACAAATATAAAATTAACAAAAACAAAAACCACAAAAACAAAGTTAAAAAACTAAAGTTCTGATTTAACAAAAACTAAGAAAATTTCCAGATCTGAGAAAAATTACTAAATCAAAATTAGGGTTCATCTTCTTCAATCTTCATCTTTTGGTCCTTTCTCAAATTAGGTCCGTCTCCATCTCTCTTCTCTCATTCTTCATGTTTGCTGGAATCGTTTTCGTTTAGAACCTTTTCAACCATTGCGGGGTTAGAAAAGCAAACATTCAGATTCAGTTTATTTTTGCTGGAATCGTTTTCAATTTAGGGGTTTTACAGATTTCGAAATTTAGGGTTTCTGTTGATTTCAATTTCGTTCTTAATTCTAGCTTTTTGTTTTTTGAAATTTAAGGATTAGATCTTGAAAAATCGAAGATGAGAAACGATGGAAGGTGAGAAATGAAAGAAGATGAGAAACGATGGAAGATGGAATGATGAAGATGACGAACGATTTGAGTTCATTTTCTGGGTTTGTTTGGGTTGGTCTGAAGATTGAAATGATTTAAATCAAAATTATGTTATTGCTGGAAATCAAAATAATGGACACGAAATTGTTGTTGTTGCTGAGTTTGCAATATTGTTGTTGTTGTCGTATTGAAGAATATGGTATCCATAGAAGATTGAAGAGAAAAGGTTAAGAAACTCTAATATTCATCAAAGTGAAATTGATACAAAAGGTAATTGATTACAATGAGAGTTTGGTCTTTATATATAGATCCCATCTCACCTAACTAATATGTAACAAACTAGTAACTAGAAAACTAACTCTAACCGAATTACCTAACAAATTAACTAGTAACTAGAAAACTAACTCTAACCGAATTACCTAACAAACTAACTATATTTCTAATAGTCTCCCGCAAGCTAGAAGGCATTCAGAAGGCTTCTAGCTTGGAATGAAAAATACAAACAACAAAGCCAATTGTAGTGTGAGGATCAATCATTCTGGGAAACCATGTCTCTAAGCACTTCTTGAACCTTGTTGATAAACTTTCAGAGACAATCATCAAAGAAAAAATTCTACCTCTTGGAGGCATTTCAACAAACAGCTTGAATGTTGTTTGGTAAACAAAGAGTGAAGATCGAAAACGAAATCGAAACTCGATCCAAAAAGAAATTAGAACTCCGCTTCAGATCACAATCATCGTGAATAAGAATGAAAGGAGGACAATGAAGCGAAATTGCAAAACTGATGTGCAAGAATCGCAAACGAAAATGATGATTACCGATACAAGAATGACAAACAATTTGTGTCAAATGAATTAGAAACAGAACAAACGAAAGCAAGTTGCACAAACAGAAACTCTCAAAGAAGCGAAAGGAAGGAGAAAACGGTCAAGAATCGAAGAGATTTTGAACATGAATTGAAGAGAAAAATCAAAGACCGCAACAGAAATAGGAGGAGTTTCGAACAAGAATTGAAGAACGAAACTGAGGTGAAAACGGAATCAAGAACGTTTCATAGAGAGGAAAGCAAAATGCATGTGAAATCGAAAATGCAAACGCAATGGAGAATCGCAAACTTAGAAATTGCAAAACGCATAAGAGCAATCAAGGAAAATTGCGATATCAAGATACAAAAGTCGCAACTGAGGAATCACAAATGCAAAGAATCACATATTAGACAAGAACATAGGAAAAAAATTAGAAAGACACCGAGAAGAAGAAAGAATGAAAGTAAAATGAAAATTGGAATAAAAATGAAATTGATGAAAGAAAAATAAAGAACCTATAGCGAAATGCAACGGAAGCAATCTTCATGGAAGATACCATGTTTGCTCTGATACCATATTGAAGAATATAGTATCCATAGAAGATAGGAGAGAAAAGGTTAAGAAACTCTAATATTCATCAAAGTGAAATTGATACGAAAGGTAATTGATTACAATGAGAGTTTATCTTTATATATAGATCCAATCTCACCTAACTAATATGTAACAAACTAGTAACTAGAAAACTTACTCTAACCGAATTACCTAACAAACTAGTAACAACCAAATTACCTAACAAACAAACTATATTTCTAATATGTCGTTGATTGAAATCGAAAACGAAATTTGTGGGTTTGCAGTTGTTGTTGTTGGGTTTGCAGTTGTGGGTTTGTACGTACAAACGTGATGCTGATGAAGATGAGCTAATTGTTTAATTTTAATGTTACTTTTTGTTTAATTCTGTTTTTTAAAAACTTAATTGATTATGCGTAAAATGATTTAGAATTAAATAATATTTTTTTGCCACTTCATTTAATAAATAACACGTCATACATGACTCTTAAGACGCTACATCGAGCTAATCGACGATGTGACGTCGTTAGTTTCAATTGACTGGCGAGGACCAAATGAAATGAAAATGAAAGATGATGGATCAAAACGGAGCAAAAAAAGACAAAGAACCAAAGTGAAACTTAGAGCTTTATAAAGGACCAAAAGTGATATTTAGCCTAAAAATTATTACAAATGTGAGTCGTTTGTTGAATATATAAAAAAACTCATAATAATTAAGGACATATCAGTGAAAAAATTAAATAATAAAAATGTAAGACAACAATATATCCATTTGTGACAAATTCATTTTGATAAAACAACAAACAAAAGGGGGGGGGGAATCGATGGCATTATTGTAAATAATACCATCTTACCCCTATCCTTTTTTTTTGTCCAACACTTGTCTTTTTTTATCCAAATGTACCCCTCATTGTTAAGCACATATTATTTTGATTTTTTTTGTACATCCACTGTTTACCAATATACCCCCCACTCTATTTTTTTGTACGGACATACCTCTGATAAAATTTGAACCAATCAGATTTATGTTTGTAATAGGTAAAACAATTTTTTTATCATCCAAATATACCCTCATTGTTAAGCACATATTAGTTTGAGTTTTTTTGTACCTCCACTTTGTTTACCAATATACCCCACTCTATTTTTTTTTTGGACATACATACCTGATAAAAATTGAACCAATCGGATTTATGTTTGTAATGGGTAAATACGATTTATGTTTTTTCAAGTTGTATTTACCTATATACGTCATGTGCATCGTACAGGTGTACGTCCTAGCCGCATTGCATATAACAACTCAGAAGGGCCGTCAGCAGTTTTAAGACAACATTTTTTCTATTTCCAAGATCTTGAACGACATAAACTTAATTTCAACGATTATAAATAAATAATGTGAGTTGTCTGTGTAATGACTTTTGTAGTATTTCTCAAATATTTTATTTAGTATGAAACATTTTCCTTACACAAACACATATAAGGTTACAACATTTTCATGGCCTCCCCATGTGTAGGCACGGGTGTGTGTCCTAGTTCATTTGTATATATACACGGTAAACCCGTTAAAGAAATAAAAATTGTTTAATTGTCAAAAAAAGGAAATAAAAACTTAATAGCCACCTTCGTTTTAAAAAAATTGTTATTTAATAAATTAATATTAAGATTTTTCAATCAAATCAGCTAACCCCTATCCTGCAACAACTCTAAGTAATGTGTACTAGTATCTATCACCCGTGCCAGCACAGGTATACATTTTCTTTTAACATAACAATTGAATTCAGTGTTTGGGACTTAAAAAAATACAGTTGTACACTTTCGTGTATTATTTGATATGATGATGCATCTGTATTTATTTGTACACCATCATTTATAAAATCATTATGTTATATAATATATTTCTCCCGTATATTTTGCATATATAGATTTAAATATAATTATTTTAGTCAATTATATACATTTATTTTTGATTAAAATATGTATATTTCATAATCTCGAAAAATACCCTTGTGGGTATTTAATAGTTCCGATAAATTCTATAAACGGGAGAAATTGAAATAACGATTTAGGAGAAACAACTATTAAAAATGAGGACATTGGATTATTATCTAAAATCATAAAATAGTCACTGACTATCAAATGGGAGGAGGTATCTATTGACTTTCTAAAAGCCTAAAATGGTTTCCTACCACGATTTCAGTTTCATGGGGAAAACTCGTATTGGCCTGGGGGAGGATTTGGGGATGTCGATACCCTCCCTACCTCCGCCTCGAACCCATTCAACTAAACATTAATTATTAGTTTTTATTTTATTTTATGCATATTTAATATTTAATATTTCATTTTGTTACATATTTTTTTTTATTGATCTCTTTTCAATTTTAAAATCTTTTAAATGCTTTTAATTTTATTTTACTATTGTATAATTATTTTTAGTCATTCATTTGAGCACATCTCCAAAATACTACACATAGAATTGCAAATTTTTGTTCTATGCATTTGGTAGTCATATAACCCATCTTGAGCACTACAGCCACTACACGTGACAAACAAAATTTTGAGAAACAATCCATGTCTTTCATAATTAAATCTTGTTTGATTAGGAATTCCATAGGCACCTTGGTTTTTAGTATTGTTGTGATCTACAGGAAGAAGAGCCAACTGTATTTATGAATTGTTAATGAAATATTACTTGCATCCTATCATTATTGTACATATTAGGTATCTTTGTTCTCATCTATAATCTATAGTCTCCTTTTTTTATAGTGTCCTTTTTTTATCCCCTATTGCATATCAAATTTAAGAACCACATTATTGAATATCATTAACTTAATCCAGATTAAAACAAATTTCATGTAATTGTTCCATCAAGAAGTACATTATTTTTAAAGGCTTTGAGAGCTCTGTAACATGCGATTGTTCATTCAATTACAATTATTCTTCTCATGCTGTAAACATGTACTTGACTTTCACCTCTACATCTTTGTCTACATGTTTCCTACAATGTATTTTTGGGTCAAATCTCTTGATTGTGTATAATATGTCTGACGAATTGTGTTTTATAAATGGTACAATTAGATTGTCCTCAAGCTATGTGGTAGTATCTCATTATCTGTGGCAAACTAAGAGGGTTGACAATTTAAATTGTACAATTAGATTGTCCTCATCCTCTTAAAACAGATCAATAGAAATATACAAATTTCACTCATATACCCATATGTAACTGCTCATTAGTGTCACAAATAATTTCTATGTAAGGGCCCATTTGTTACAGATTAAAAAATAAGTGATTTTGTTGTTACATAATTTAGATATTAGTTTTTAGAGATTTTTGAGAAAATGAGAAGTTGTTTTATGTTTGAGTAACATACTGAAAATCACTTATTTTAAAAAAATCATTCTTAAAAAACTGATTTTCTTGAGAAGCTACTCAAAGCAGCTTCTCATATGAAGCAGTTTTTAAATTATTTTCAGCTTTTCATTTTTTTAAGAATCTGTAACAAACAGATAACATGTCGTCATAAGTGATTATTTTTTTTAAAAAGTGATTTTTAAAAAAAAAATAAGTCATAACAAACGGGCTCTAATATTATAGTTTTTAGACTTAGGCATTTTAAAAACAAATTCAAATATTCAAACTCAGTAGAGCTACAATTTCATGATTCAATTTCATCCCAATTTGTTATGCCATGAACTAACATGAAAAGTCAGAAAAAAAATTTTGACAGCAATTGTAAACTACATGCCTTTTGCACTAACATTTGAACAACATTTTGCTGTGGGGTTTCTGAGTTTGTGCTAACGCATATGAAAGGAAAGATTCTCAAGTCCACACCATTGAATTCCCTCTCATCAGCAAACAAAAGGAATGTATTGAATACAAAGAGGCAGTGACACATTATGTTGCAAAATACCAAAAATCGAGCTAATTATATACCAGTTTAATTCAATTTTAAAAACCCTAAGTCAATTAACTATCTTAACATAAAAATCATCCTAAAATCAACTATAGAAAACCTAAAGAGAATTGAATGATGAAAGTAAGAAGGAAATCAATTGCAAGAAAAACAATATGTGGGAACCATAACATAAAAATAGAGGTATAGGAGAGGAAGTCTTTGGATACCAAGCATATCTGAGAGAACAACCTTCAAATATCATGATGGCTCCTAATCTCTTGGGAGAAGAAAAAATTTGAAAGTGGTGCTTCATATTTGAAAGTGAGATTTGTCTTATAATGTACTTTTTACAATACAAACGGTGTATGCAAAGTGTATAAGAGAAGCTGCATAAAAATAACATTCATTGTGAAATTTGTCTTAAGATGACATGTGTAACACCCCTAATTTCATTAATTTCGCATTAAGAAATTAACGAAATTTTTATTATTCAAGTAAATAATAAAATACATTTTTAATATGAGTTTGTCTCGAAATTAATGGGTGATCTTTAAATTATAGGATTGAATTGTGATGTGAGAGTTTGGAAAAAAAATAAAATAAATAGGAATAGTGGGATTTATGAGCCAAGAGCAATTAGGTCTTTTTCAACCAATTAGAACCCTTGACCCACAAATCAAATTGTTGAAAAGTCAAAGAAAAAAAAATTGAGAGAGAGAAATAAGAGAGGACCGAAAGAAGGAAGAAAGGAAAGAAAGAAAGGAAATAAAAGAAAGAAAGGAACCGAGCGAGAGAGAGAAAAGAAGGGAAACAGAGAAAGAAAAAAAGAAGGACCCGAGAGAGAAGAGGAAGAAAGGGCGAAGGAGAAGAAAGAAGAAGGGGCAAGATCTCCTTCAACTCAACACTAGGTAAGGGGCTTTTTGGCTCATTTTCTTCCATTTTTCTTCCTCTTTCCATTGATGTAACTTTTAACCCCTAATTCCTACCCATTTTTGATTCACCATTTTTGCTCAAATGGAGGAAAAGAGAGGTTTTTGTGAAATTGAAGTTTGGTATTGAGGGTGGGAAGCTCATCAACTGATTTGGTACTAGTTTTGTTGTAGATTGGGTCGATTGAAGGCATAGGAGAAGTGTGGGGGCTGTTGGGTTTCGATTGGAAGGTTGTTGGAGCTCAAAGTGGAACCATTGGAGAAGATGAAGCTTAGGATAGGCTTGTTTGGGTAGTTGGAAGTCTGGGTTTCAGTTTGGAAGTATTTGGAACGCAATTCGGAGTGTGTTAGTGTGTTACAGGTTGATCGAGCTTTGGAGAGTTTCGGTTTGTCGTGATTTTCATCACGATAGATTAGGTGAGTAAATAATGGAGACTATAATAAGTCCTAGTTTATTTCTTTAAACTTCATTTATACCTATATATAACTAAAGTTGCTCTATTTTGTTCTTGAAATATGATCAAATGATAATTTTGAAAAGCTTTGATTTATTTGAGGGACATGGTAATATCGTTTTCTCGTTTGATAATATAAATGTGAGAACTCTGTTGGATTATTTTAAGAACATTGGATTTTCATATTGTCGTGACTCTTGGATTTCAAGTATTGATGAATTATTATGTGGTAAATATTTGATTTGATGTTTTGGAGATATATTCTAAACTATCAATTTATCATATTCATTGTTGGTTCGAACCTTTATAAGTATGACTTGATGGCTTTTGGATATTTTTGAGGCGGGGAGCCTATTATTGATCTTTTGAGGCGGGGAGCCTATTATTGATCTTTTGAGGCGGGGAGCCTATTATCGATATGTGAGGCGGGGAGCCTATTATTGATCTTTTGAGGCGGGGAGCTTAGTATTGATATGTGAGGCGGGGAGCCTATTATTGATATTTTCTGGCGGGGAGCCTATTTACGTTCTGTATAAGTGTTACCTCTTGTTTTATATGTTTTATGCGATTTACTTTATGAAACTATCATTTTTGTTAAAATCATTTTGAAATTTATATTATCGTGTCCCGCTTGTTATGTTCCTTATTATTTACTCACTGAGTGGTGACTCACCTCGTCTCTCTTATATGTTTTCAGATTCCCTATCATATCGAACCGAGTACATCTTCTAGAGTTCAGTCTCGTATTTCTAGGTGATGCTCCCTTCTTGTTTCGGAGGGCCGTTGCTTATGTTACCTATATTTTCTACTATATCCATATGTATTTGGTTTGTAAAAATCTTTAGAGGCTCTGTTGCATTATGTGGTTGTCTAGTAGTAGTTATTCGCCTTTATGATGACCTTTGTAAGGGTCTATGTATGTTGGTATTCTATGTCCGAAATATACAGGTGTATACTATATTGATGATTTATGAACAAAAATTTGTGTCTGGACTGGTTATATAGGTATATATATTATTTTGGGATGTCCATATTTCAGAGGAAGTGCTGCCGAATTTTTGTTAGAAATTTCTTTGAAATATAGGCTATTATAGGTTTTGATAAGATGACCGTTCTTAAGGTCAACTTGCTTCACGAGGCTTGCCGATTAGGGTGGTAATCAGTGCGCGGCCATGGTCCAATTCGGTCGTGACAACATATGTCAAAAAAATAAATGAGATTATTTAGAATTGTTAATAGTATAGATTGTGTAATTTTCTATGGTCATTTTCTCAAAGACTTGCTAATGATTTCTCCTTTCCGTAATGGTCCATGTCGGAATTATCTATTAACTCTCACATTGCGTCTGAATTATTCGCAGGGCCGGCCCTGGGCATAGGCCAGGGGTGCAACCGCCTAGGGCCCACGTTTGTAGGGGGCCCAAAAAAATTTTATGCTAAGCCAAAATATTTTATACCAAGCCAAAATTGTAATACTTCGTAGGTGCTAATAAAATCACAACAACGAGCTCTTGATACCCAAGAAAATTTAGATAACAATGATGAAATTGATGATAATTCAAATGTTCCTAAGATGTGCCAAATGCATCTAATATTGATAATCTTGATAATATTGATATGCGAAATGCACCTATTGATGTTCCTAATGAACAAGAAAATCCTCATTTTGATATTTATGATCCAAGAAATTGGGAGAATCTTGGTAACAATCGAAGGATATTCTAGTTGAAAATGGGCCTACTAGATAAATGAATCTTAACTTTCCCTTAAGCAAATATTTTAGGCATTTTTCATATAAATATTATTCAAGAAAATTAAGCAATGATGAGATTAGTGATCGGAAATGGTTAGTTTATTGCAAATATGTTGACAAAGTATATTGTTTTAGTTGTAAATTGTTTTATTCTTCTAGTAACTTGAGTTTGCTAGCAACTGAGAGCTTAAGTGATTGGAAGCATATTAGCCAAAGACTCAAACAACATGAAACAATGTCTGCCATTGATATTCTTAAATTTGTCAAACCTGCAGATTGTTATCCGAATGTAGCAATTGCTTATAGAGTTTTACTGATGATGGTGCGTGGCGGTAGAATCGACCAAAATCGAAGTTGATTAAAACCTACTTGAGATCTTCAATGTCACAAGAGAGATTGAACGGTTTGACAACTTTGTCAATTGAGAAAGATATGTTGGAGAACATTGATGTTGATGATATTATAAATGATTTTTCATCTCAAAATGTGTGAGACTAGCATGAAACTTTTTTTTTGACAAAGCACGCATGAAACTTAAAATTTATATCATCCCACTGAAAATTTGTCTCTTGTTGGACCACCGAAAACGGCGTCGTATTGTTGGAGCCCAAAATCTAAAACCCGTAGCAAGTTAGGAACCGTTAAACCCTAACACAGCCACTCACTCCTTCGTTCGTGTATTTGTCTCTTTCACCGTTGCACTCACCGAAGAAGAAGAAGAAGACTGTGAACTGAAGAGGGAAGAAACGAAGATGGATACGATGATGAACGAAGAGAATGGAGAAGCTAGCACAAAGAGAATCCAAGTTCGTTTCGTAACAAAGTTAGCCGCACCTTACAAAGCTCCATCAACCGCCATTGCTATCCCTGTCGATCTCACCAGATACGGTCTCTCCTCTGTTGTCAACGGCCTTCTTCAATCCATTGTCTCGTGCATTTGGCTGCTGTAACACCCCATTTCTACCCGGCAATTTATAATAAAAATCAGAGTTATAAAATTTATTTTTCAAATGGAATGTTACACTTAAATCAGCTCAAAACCACAACAAACATAACACCCTGCTTTGTATCATCAATATAATACGCAACACCATCATAGGATGGATTTTCTCAAAAATTTATTAAATAATTCCATGCACTGGGAAATAACATCACACACTACGCAGCGGAAACAAAAACAGTCCAAAGAGACGAACAACAGTCTCATCAATAACATATAATTATCTCATAAAATAACAGTTCAACAATAAACAAAGCAGACAGCTAGAAAACTAATCCCATCCCCTAGGTGCTACGTATCAAAGCAGACCGACTCGGGGAAAGTGAAGGAGACAAGCATTCACTCATGGCTACCTGTGGTAAACAACAACAGAAAAGGGTGAGTCTCAAACCACATAATAGAAACTATAATAAGCAGTATATCAGGTTTATAGGAGTCAATCAATCACAACCATCACAATCTGTATAATACCATTTATAAGAATGGATGCAATGTAATGCAAGATGCATGTGGTACCATTATCACCGCATCATGACCTCATCATTACTCATTATACGTCGCGACCGCAAAATTAAATGAAACACCGCATCGCGAGCCTTTACAATATATCGTCGCGACCGCAGCCGAATGTATGCATGCGACTCATGAACACACACATCATCAAAATCATTTATACACCAAGACTGCAGTCCACCATTCATCACTTTCATCAATAATTTGAGTCCCCATGACTCTGGCCCCCATGGCCTGGACCCCATGGCCCATGCCCCCATGGCATCATCATTATTACATTTATTCACTAGCTCATCCATATTCATGTCCCAAGGACTAAACACAACCAGAGGACTAAATCCTCACTCAGGGACTTAAAACACCCTTTAGGATCAATTCAACACTTAGGGACCAAATTGACACCTTTTGGACCAAACTGGCACCTAGGGACCAAAACAACACCCTTAGGACCAAACTGTCACCTAGGGACCAAAACAGCACACACTTAGACACAAGGCTGCCTCAGGCGCCATTTCCCCCACATTCTGGCGCCACCCTGTGCAACATAGCACCAGGCGCCAAAAACTCAGCAATTTGGCGCCCCCTGTGGCACCACAGCCACTGGGCGCCACTTTCCTAGCACTCTGGCGCCCCCCTGGGCAACACAGTCTTAGACACAAACTAAGACACAAAACCGAGACACGCCTCGAACACGAGCGCATGCTGGCGCCTGGCAAGCACTTTTGGCGCCTGCTGAGACACACAGCAAGAACACAGCGCCACAAGGCGGCCATTTGGCGCCACGTGCGACACACTAAGCACAACCAGCGCATTGGGCAGCCACTTTTGGCGCCACGCACCTGGACACACAAGACACACCCGGCCTTCAACCCGGACAGGCGCCGTGCAGGCGCCTTGGGCAGCGATTCATTTAGCGCCCGCACTCACAAACACAACACAGCGCCACTGTGCGCCATTCTGGCGACACTTGGCGCCCGATCACCACACACACAAACACAGACACACACACACACAAGTGCACATGGCGCCATTTCCAACAAATTTGGCGCCCGACAAAGAACACAAAACCCCACACACAAAGAATAATTACCATGTGGCGCCATTTTTCCAACAACTTGGCGCCCATACCTCAAAAACTCAATTTCTTTAAAGCCTCTTAAACTAATTCATCAATAACAACCTCAATTCATATTATAATCATTCTAACACTTCCAATTGCACATTCAAATCATCAAATACACTTCAAACACGAAATCACACAATATAAACCCTAACTCTATCATGTAATCGATTTCTACACCACATTCAATTTCAATCCATTCAAACAATCACTCAACAATCAAATTCAATACCAATTAACGACAATAGAGACCCTATGACCTACATACATCCTATTATACTCTCTATTATAAGGCGAGACTCCCCTTACCTTGATTAACCGAAGACGGAGCTCTCTCTGCGGAGTCACCAACAGAACCACAGCAACAGCTCTCCTTCCTCCTTCTCCTTAATCACGTTGAAAGGCATGTGCAGTGGCAGTCCATGGTAATTTCGTGTAATAAGAAAATTTGGTAAATGTGTATTAATGTGAAAAGAGAGAGCAGCAGTTCTAGGCGGACGTCGTGGTGGTTTTGGCGGTGTTGTAGTCGTGAATGGCGGGACCAGACCGTGTGGGTTGTGGGTGGTGGTCATCCATGGCGTTTCATGGAAGAAATGAGGGGAAGGGAACACAAGGGGGGTTTGCCATTGATTGAATCGATGGAAGAATTGAACTCACAAGATGAATTCGAGTGGAAGGGTCGAGTTTCGGGTCTAGCTGTGGTGGGATGGTGAAAACGCGAAGGGGAGGTGAGGTTTAGGGTTTTCGGTTTGTTGCAGGTGCGGAGGAAAGAAGATGAAGGAGGGTGTTGGGTCGGTCGCATGTTCTGCGCGTTTGGGGCTGGTGTGGTTTCACTGGGCTAAGTAGTTTTAGTGGTGGGGTGCGCTTAGCAACTTTGGAGAGAGGTGTATGCGAGTAAAACAACCCAAAACTCATTTTAAATACTTTTAGAGCCCAATATCACTATGACTATTATTTTAACACCTCAATAGACCAAAATACTTTCTAAAGAAATAATATCTCAAACACCGGTATTTAATAAAATAAATATATATAATATTATTAATCATATATTACCAATAGCATATAAAAATACCCTTTAAAGTGATTTCAACTAATTTTAATGACTCAAACACTCAAGAAAATAATCTAACCTTATAAATAAAAAAATGTTTCATAAAACAACACATACTAAAAGAACCACCACTCACGAAATTCGGGGTGTTACAATTCAACTCCCCTTGATTCAATAAAATACCATATTTTTATTTCTCATATTTTCCCACAATCTAATCCCCGATAATTTATTAAATAAATAGCTAATAATTTTTGGGGCGTTACAGCTGCATTTATTATATATCGTAAGTTGGATACATGATAGGGAATCATGCCATTGTATCATTCATTTAGTCAATCTCATCTAGTGGGATAAGTTTTGGTGGTTGTTTTTGTTGTATATTTTGCAAGTTGTCACTTATATATACATACAGAACCAGAAGGTCTCCAATTGGGTTGGGTAGGAAATTAGCAAGGCCATTTTTTTATACCCCTACCCCATCCCCTCCCACCCCACCGTTTTATATTATTCCCAAAATACCCCTGCCATAATTTACCACTTTTGACTTGTATTGACTTCTCTCTGACTGGGACCCACTTTATCTCGCAGCGTATATACCTCAATGGAAGGTATCTACGATTACATTAAAAAATGCAAGTTGACCTGGAAAAATGAACATCGTATATATGTCCTTTGAGACGTATATACGATTGAATTATTAAATGCTTCGTTGACTACCCATCGTATATAGCGTAAATACGATTGAGCTTTAAACATTCACTCGTATATACGTCGGGTGTAATATATATACAATGTTCAAATTTACCCATCGTACATACATGGTGAAAGAGGTATATACGATGGACAAATATCTTTTTTGTTGGAAAAGATACTGACCCGGTTGCTGCAGATGACTCTCAGTTGGCTCCTCCGTTCGATATAGATACTACAGCGGCGTTCACGACCAATACGGTATATTTTTGAGTCTAATTTTTGTTAATCAAGTTTGGTAAATATTTAATGAATTACTTAAGTACTTAACATTTATTTATGTATTTTGTAGATATTTTCTACACACGAGGCTGTGGAGGAGTGGGCTAGAGCAGTTGGTAGAAGTATCGGTGTAGTCGTAATAAAAGTGAGATCGGACAAAGCAGTAAAGAGGGGGAGGATCGACAAGATTGATTTTGGATGTGAAAAGCAAGGTGGGTTCACTAATGATTCTAGGGTTTTCGGTTCTAAAAGGAGAAGTTGTCCTTTTAGATTGAAAATTACTTGCACTATTAAGAGCGGGGGTTGGGGTTGGGGTGTGAAGGTTAAGTGTGGTAGACAAACACATGAGTTGCTTACAACCCCCATCGGTACTAATTCTTTTGGGCGTCTGTCTAAGGCGCAAAAGGATCTGGTTAATCAGCATGTTGATCTGGATGTTGGTCCCAAAGCTACTCTGACTGCTTTGAAGAAGCTAGATCCGGAGAATGTGACTAGTCTTCCTCAAATTTATAGGCAGCATCACAAACACCGGTCTACAAAGAGGGGTCCTAGAACGGACATTCAGGAGGTTATGAGATTGATTGAATCCCATAATTATCTATGTTGGAGTAGAAAGATTTCGGAATCTGATGTCGTCAGTGATATCATGTGGGCTCATCCAACTTCTATAAAGTTGCTCAGGTTGTTTCCCAAAGTTCTCATTCTTGACTTAACCTACAAGACCAACATATATAACTTGCCTCTTCTACAGATTGTGGGAGTCACAAACACTGAGATAAGCTTCCACGTTGCATTTGCTTATATTGGGCAGGAGCTTGCTATTCATTTTTCTTGGGTATTGCAGCAACTGCGAGGTATATATATGTCAGTTGCATTCTATTCATCCTCAGGTTTTTTTGACAGATAGAGATCTCGGTTGTATGTCTGCTATTGTTGATGTATTTCCTTCTGCTACAAATTTATTGTGTCATTGACATGTTATAAAAAATGTCAAAGCGAAGATTAAGGAATTGGTTCACAAGGATAGGCGGGAGGAGGTCATTTCTCTATGGCTATGTATTATTGATTCTATTGATGAGTCGGAGTACGTATCTAATCTGAAGTTTTTTGAGGCTTCTTGCTCTGATAAACCTGCTCTCATTAAATATGTGCACGACACATGGTTGACACCGCACAAGGAGTGATTTATCTCAGCATGGACTAACCGTATCCCACACTTGGGGAATTCCACGACCAACAGGTATTTCTATCCGTTACTTGATTTTTTTTGACACATGCACATATTTTTTTTGTCGATTAAATTTCTTTGACACTTGTTTATTATTTCTATCCGTTACTTGATCTTTTTTGACACGTGCACATATTTTTTTCGTCGATTAAATTTCTTTGACACTTGTTTATTATTTCTATCTGTTACTTGATTTTTTGTGACACGTGCACATATTTTTTTTTGTCGATTAAATTTCTTTGACACTTGTTTATTATTTTTATCCGTTACTTGATTTTTTTGACACGTGCACATATTTTTTTTTGTCGATTAAATTTCTTTGACAATTGTTTATTATTTCTATCCGTTCCTTGATTTTTTTTGACATGTGCACATTTTTAAATTTCTTTGACACTTGTTTATTATTTCTATCCGTTACTTGATTTTTTTTGACACATGCGCATATTTTTTTTCGTCAATTAAATTTCTTTGACATTTGTTTATTATTTCAGAGCGGAGTCATTGCATTGGAGTTTGAAGCGACAATTGAAGACTTCCAAGGGTGATTTATCTAAATGTTTCATATCTATTGATGACATGCTGACAATTCATTTTGATCAAATCATCGGGTCTTTTCAAAAAACATCAACATAATTGAAGTCAAGTCCAATATTCCACTTGTTTAAAAATCTTCAAGGTCTTGTTTCATTATCTCGCATTGGGTCACATGGTGAAAGAGTTTGAAAGATCTAAATGGGGGTTGGATATGACAAAGGGCTGTGTCGGTGCATTAAAAGGAAGACACGCCTTCTTCCTTGTGCTTGTGAGATAGGTATTTTTCATGCTTCCGGCAATTCTATTCCGTTGAATGTTGTTGATGATCACTGGAAACACTTGAGATGGATGCAGTAGATGATAAATCCACTCAGGATAAATCATCTACCTGTGATATTTCTTATCAGTTTGACGCTATCCAGGCAAGATTTAATAAAGTGAGTGAGGAGGAAAAATATCTTATTAAGAGGCAGCTGAATGAGATAGCATTCCCTTCTACTTCTTCAATGGTTCCACCTAAATCAAAAGTCAAAACAAAAGGTGCACCAAAGAAGAAAAAACATAAATTATTTGATGCTAAGCGTGATCATTCTGGGTGGGAGCATATGGATGAGAAGGTAAAATTGACTGAAGAATCTGCGGCTTCTAATTTAAAATCTTCACAGCGGGCTTCCAAATTATCTCAGGCTGCTTCTAGAGTTTTAACACAGACAGCTGAGACTAACATCCAATTACGTTTGTTCCACCACACGTGCACAATTATGTTCAAAAAATAGTTGATGTTGAAGGTGACGGTAATTGTGGTTTTAGAAGCGATCGGGTTGGACTTGATATGGGTGAGGATTTTTGGCCTCTGATTAGGCAAGATTTGATTCAGGAAACAAAGGACAGGAAACAGTGTATTCAGCCATGTTTGGGACGAATCGACTGTTAGAGCTTCGCAAAGCTTTAACTATTGAGTCATACGGACGTCAGCCGGAGTCGAAGTGGTTTGATTTGCCAGAGATGGGGTATATGGTTGCAACCAAGTATAATGTTGCACTGGTTCAGTTTTCTTTGCCTATGAATTTTACTTATCTGCCTTTGAGAGGTACTTATGGTTCATCTAAGTTTAAAATCATTTTTGTTCTGAACAAGCAAAATGTACACTGGTTGCATCTTTCAATCTCTCCCACCTGTCAGTTGCCTCCTATTGCCCCGCAGTGGTACCAACACTACTCACCAGAGTCTGCTTCATGGTTGCATCCGTATGCCGGTCGCTTTACCCTCTGGCAGTCTATGTGTCCTTCCGTGCAGCCTCCCACTCACAGTGATGCGCCTAGATATGTCGATTTAGCCGATGATTCTATTGACGATATATAGATTCACATCTTTTTTTTGTATGTATTACACGTGTATGTATTACTATACCGGTTTTTTGTAATTACACGCATTTATTACTATACCGCGTTTTTGTAATGACAACCGTTCATCAAATCACGAGACTTCAAATTAAAACCGTTGATGAAATCACAACCGTTAACACAGGGGTCTTCGAAAAATACTACACAACGGTCTTCCAAATTATCTCAGGGTGCTTCTAGAGTATTATCACGAATAAATGAGACTAAAATCCATTTACCGTTTTTTCCACCACACGTGCGTAGTTATGTTCAAAAAATAGTTGATGTTGAAGGTGACGGTAATTGTGGTTTTAGACCAGTCGGGGTTGGACTTGATATGGGTGAGGATTCTTGGCCTCTGATTAGGCAAGATTTGATTCAGGAAACAAAGGACGGGGAAACAGCGTATTCAACCATGTTTGGGACGAACCGACTGTTACAGCTTCGCAAAGCTTTAACTATTGAATCATACGGACGTCAGCCGGAGTCGAAGTGATTTGATTTGCCAGAGATGGGGTATATGGTTGCAACCAAGTATAATATTGCACTGGTTCAGTTTTCTTTGCCTATGAATTTCACTTATCTGCCTTTGAGAGGTACTTATGGTTCATCTAAGTTTAAAATCATATCTGTTCTGAACAAGCAAAATGTACACTGGTTTCATCTTTCAATCTCTCCCACCTGTCCATTGCCTCCTATTGCCCCGCAGTGGTACCAGCACTACTCACCAGAGTCTGCTTCATGGTTACATCTGTATGCCGATTGTTTTACCCTCTGGCAGTCTATGTGTCCTTCCGTGCAGCCTCCCACTCACAGTGATGCGCCTAGATGTGTCGATTTAGCCGATGATTCTATTGACGATTTATAGATTCACACATTCTTTTGTATTACACGTGTATGTATTACTATACCGCGTTTTTCTAATTACACCGTTGATCAAATGACAACCGTTCATCAAATCACGAGACTTCAAAATAAAATCGTTGATGAAATCACAACTGTTAACAAAGATTAAGCCCATCGTATATATCCTTGGTTGGACATATATACGATGTGCATTATTAAGGCATCGTATATATGTCCATTGTGCGTATATACGATTGACATAGCACGCATCAATCGTATATACGCACCATGGACATATGTACGATGCCTTAATAATGCACATCGTATATATGTCAAAAAAAAGATATATACGATTAGTGTTAATCTGTAAAAAAAAAGATTTTTTCAAAGGCATTTTGGGAATTCACTATTCTGTGCGGGTATATGGGAAAACTGTAGGGGTAAAAAAAACCCAAATAATATTGGCCAGACCAGACCTGTAGTACACGAACTTTATGATTGGCCCATGCTTCGTACAACCCCCCTCCTACTCACTAGAACCCCCTTTTGGTTGTGAAAAGACCAAAAGCCCATATCAAGACTTGATTCTTGACCGAAACTACCAAATATGATATTGTTGTTGCTGATTTCCACCATTGTAGAAACCGAATCATCTTCCTCCTTCTTTGGAGGAAAAATTTCCTCTTCCTCCGATTCATACACAAAATCCGAGTCGTCTTCTTCATCTTCAAGATCACTATAAATTGTGCAACGGTATCGCTCTGATACCATGTTAGAAATTATAGGATCAAAGAGATGAAGTTTCTCTTCATATTTGAAATATGCTAAAGAGCTTGAATGAGAAAATTTCTCAAATGGAATCACATTGATTGAAAAAAGATAACAAGAATGAATTTAATGGGGCTCTATATATAGAGCTCTAGTAGATAGTAACCAACTAACAAATCTCTAACAAACTAATTATCACTAAACTAACTAATTATCACTAAACTAATTTTTATCTAATTTTATATTTCTAATAGCAAGCAACATACATGACAGTGGAGGATATCTATTTGAGGCGTTGGCCTTGCCGCAGAGCCTCCACAACTCCGTCCTTAGACTGTGTATCACAAAGAACAGGAAGACAAATACTGGTCTACACCGACCAAATAGATACCTTTGGGAGAGGTTGTTTATAATGTTCTTAACATATAGGCAAACCATCACTTGAAAATTCAATGGTTTACATAAGTTAGCATTTTATAGGGACTAAAAATGAAATTGTGAACTTTTATAGGGACTAAAAGTTAATCAAAAAGTTTATAGGGACTAAAAACAAAATAGTGAAATTTATAGGGACTAAAAAGATTTTTAACCCTAATTTAAAAGATATAATTATATTTTATAAGCGTAGAACATTCTTTGTTTTTTATGAAAGGTCTACAATTTAATCTTTGTTTTGTCTTCTATGGAAAATCTGTGTTTAAAATCTCTACACTTGTAGGATGATTATATTTTAAAAGCATAGAACATTCTTTGTTTTTATAATTATATTTTATAAGCATTGAATTTGTGTAAGTTGTGTTTCAAATGTGTGTAAATTGTGTTTCAAATCTCTACACCCGTAGGATATTACTGCTTTATATAGTAGTTCAAAATGAAGGATAAAAGTGAAACATAACATACAAACTTTTGCCACGTCATTTAATGAAGATGGACGCCATGTTAGCAGTTAACTGCTAGTGTGGCGTCCGTTAGGTTAAACCGACGACAGAGAGACCAAAATGAAACGAAAATGAAAGATAAAGGACCAAAAGCAGACCCAAAAAAGATAAATGACCAAAGTGAAACTTATGCCAAAAATAAAAGACCAAAAGTGGTATTTAGCCTAAAATTTTTGATTGGAATGGACGTTGGCCAATTAATTACAAATCAAGAAAGTTTTTACAAACAATATATTAATGGCAGAATATTTAATTAAATTTGTAATCTTGATTCTCTACCTGTCGGTGACCAATTATTTCACAGAAATGTCCTCCATTCGAACAGAGGCTAGCCGCTCATTGTCAAGATAACTTTTCATGAGTCGGCCCGAGCCACTTGTTTCTCAGCTGTATAGCTTTGCTCGTTCTGTTTGGCAGCTTGTTGGCTATTGGCTCGGAGTTGATCTCGACATGTGATAGAGCTCAAAAGGTAGGAATCTGTATAGAGCACTCTCTGGCTCTAACAGAGTTATTTTATTTATGACCAGAAAGAAAGAAGATACACTAATGTTATCTAAGCACCTCCACTAATCATCCAGATTAGCAAGCATCCTAAAATGAACAAGTTGATCTTAACTCTAGTCATGCTCTCCCTTTATATACTAGGGAGAAAGTAGTGTAACGCCCCAAATATAATTCAATTATTTATTTAGTGGGTTCTTTAAGGCTTACAATATTTGGTTAAGTCAAAGGATTAATTGGAGTTTTAGGGTATTTAGGAGGTATTTGATTTAAATGAGAGTGGTGGTTAGTAAAAGGGAGTGGTAATTTAATTAAAGGAGGAGTAGTGCAAGTAATGGAGGGAGTGTGATTAGAGACCCATGAGAGTTAGGCCCATGATCCATGAATTAAGCCCATATTCATGCTTAAGGTGTAGTGGTCGATGGTGGAGAGTCCATTACCACCAAAATCTAAGAAAAGGCAAAGGGAAAGTAAGAGAGAGAGTGGTAGGTGAGATGGCTTTTAGAGAGAGGAAGAGGAAGCTTGGCGTGGAAGAGCTCAATGCCAAGGAGGAGGAGCTGAAATGTTGGTGATTCTTGGTGGATCGGGAAGGCTTGGTGGAGAGAGTGCTACTTCTTCAATCTTTTGAGGTTAGGGGGCTCTCTCTTTCATCTATAATAGATTATATGATGTGTGTTATGCGTGAGTAGACTCTAGGAATGATTTCTGAGCTGCCTTGTATGTTTTGTGTTTTTTGATGTGATTGAAGTTGTGTCTTAATTCCACTCCAGTGGAGTTGTGATGTATTGATATTGAGTAGATCCTATGAGAGACAACGGAGAGGAATGGGAGCTGAGAAACTCTCAGTCCCAGTGAGCTTGTGTGAGTGTTGTAACCTTCGTGAAGTCCTTAATGAGTGTTGGATTGGTTGTGAAAGGAAAGTGTTTAGTAGTTGGCTTAAGTATGATCATAGCGTGAGAACTAGAGAAGGGAAGAAAGAGGTAGACTAGGCGTGTAGAGAGACCTAACGGTCGAGGTGTAGATGCCTATCTACAAGTGTATCAGAACTCATTGTGTGTCGAAGTATGTAAGTGTCGAGAGGTGTGTGTGTCGAAGTATATAAGTGTCGAGAGATGTGTGTGTCGAAGTATGTAAGTGTCGAGAGATGTGTGTGTCGAAGTATGTAAGTGTCGAGAGATGTGTGTCGAAGTATGTAAGTGTCGAGAGATGTGTGTGTCGAAGTATACATGAGTCGAAGGAGCGTACGTAGAAGTATAAGGGTGTGTTGGACTAAGTATAGGTATCGAATTGTACTTGTCGAAGTGAGGCGTATGTGTTTCAAAGCGTAAGAGTTGAATATAGGTGACGGAGCGTAAGTGTAGTGGCCCGGTGACTAAGTGTAGATGATGAAGTGAGTTGTGAATAAGCCTATGTGTAGTGGATGAAGTGTAGTGTATGGACGTCTAAACTAGTATTCTTTGAGGTATAGGGTGTATATATCGAGGTGTATGTGTTGAGGTGTAGGTGCGATGGAAGATAGGATGTGTATGCTTGAGGTGCAATATGGTGCGCCAAGGTCTTTGTGTAGTGGAAAGCGAAGGGTAAGGTGTGTATGCCGAGGTGCAATGAGGTGCGCCGAGGTGTTGTGGAGTAACCGAGGCAAAGCGAGGTAGTTGTAGAGATGAGGTATTGTTCTTAAGTGTAACCATAGATAGTAGCTGAGGTGAATGTTGAAGAGGTGATGTTCCTAAGTGTAACTGTAGGTGAACCGAGGTGATTGAGATGTTCCTAAGGTGAAGTAAGTAAGGTAGTTGTGGTATAAGTATAGATACCGAGATGATTTATGGTGCAGAGAGGAGGCCTAGTGCCTGTGTGCCGAGGTGAATGATGACGAGGCGTAGCTGCCTAAGTGAGGTGTCAAGGTACAGATTTAAGTATGCCTAAGTGTAGCTATTTAAGTGAAGTGTATGATGATCGAAGTATGTATTGTCGAGGTGTAGAGGTGTTAAGGGTAGCGTAATCATGCCTAGGTGTTAAGGGTAGCGTAATCATGCCTAAGTGTGGCTGCTGTAGTGCAGGGGATGTTCGTCGAAGTCAGCATGGCCGAGATGTAGGAAGGTCGTAGTTATATTGAAGTGTTGTATACGTTGTGTACTTAAGTATATTAATCGAGATGAGTTGTTGCGCTTAAGTGTAGTGTGCCTAGGTGAAGTAGCCGAGGCGAGGTGTTGCGCTTAAGTGTGGTGTGTTCAAGTGTAGAGTAACCGAGGTGGTGTTGTAGGAGTACAGTGGAGTGAGTGTGTGTTTGGGATGGTGTGCGCGTTGTGCTTGATGAGGCGTGTGCGTAGTACTTGGTGTGTGTAGCGTATTGTGTTTTGGTGGGGGTGTGGCTCACGGTGAGGGCACCAAGTGTGGCATGCCCTTGTGCGTGTGAGGTCTCGTGTGGGCGCCAAATGTGGCGTGCCCGCTGCGCCCCAGTCCGGTGAGTGTAGCCGAGGTGATGCGAGAGTGCCAAGGTGCTTGGTGAGAGTGCCGAGGTGATGTGAGAGTGTTGAGATAGGGCGTGGACTTAGGCGAGAGGCGTAAACGGGTATAGTGACGAAAAGGTGTGAGCTCGGATGATGACGGGAGGCGAGCGTAGAGTCACGCAATGATACGTTAAGTCTAGGTGTGAGCAGGGACGAAGTGACGCGTGGTGTCTAGTCGAGGACGATGGCGTAAGGTAAGACGAGACGAGAGAAGTAGTGGGACTAGACGAGATCCTAGGCGTGAGGTTCCAGGAAGAGGTGGAGAACTTTACGAGTGGAATGCCAAGTGAGGTGCCACCGAGTTGAGTATTGGTGACGAGCGAGCATACCGAGGAGAGTGAAGGTGCCGAGGTGGCTAAGAGTGCCGAGGTGACCTATTTTTGACGCATAATAGCGTAGAGGCATTAGGTGCCACCGTGAGTGGCGTTTAACGTCAAGAGTCGTTTAAGGGACGAATTGGCATAGTCCGATTTAGTCCCTATGTGATGGTTCGATCCCCAGCGTTGTGAGGCCTTCGTAGTGATGGAGTGGCTCACCGCTCGAGGAGCCGAGGTGCTGTGAGTGGGCAAATAGCATTTGTGCTATGGTGGTTGTCTAAGAGGACTAGGCAACGTAAAGGCGACGGTGCGGTTTGCACAAAAGAGTTGTTTGTTCTGAGTGAATGCATTTGTTCATTGAGTCTCATGAATTCATATGCATCAGCGACGGTTATAGACTTTGGTCTCGATACGAAAGACTTCGGTCTAAGTATCACTAGCGACGGATATGCAGAGTAGCTTAAAGAGATGGATCCTCATGCATTATACCCTGGAGTTTGGGTTGCATTGCATTGCACGCATATACGCATGCACATTGGTGTCTTTGATGATTAGGAGTTGGTGTGCCTTAACTTGGTGTGTTGTGTGGTTGGTTGAGTCGGAGTGTTGCTAGTTGTCTTTCTCTAGCATAATGTTTATCATACATTTTATTATTTATGAAAAGAGACTCACCCTAGTATTGTTTTATGTTGCCTGCTCTTGTGGCGACAAACAGGTGATGTGCAGGTGATCCTGAGTGAAGGTCCTTTCTTTCCTCAGTCTAGTTGTGGCGTCTTGCTCTGTGACGTCGAACTGGGGAGCCGGGTAGTCTATTAGTTGTTTAAGATTAGTGTTGAACTGTAATAGAATGATGTATCAGAATTTGAGGGTTCGCCCCATTTAAGTCGTGCTATGTATCACGCAATTATATTTATTTGTGAAAAGTATTATTAGTGAAAGTGATGTTTGATGAACGTAGCATTCCTCGCGAGGATGTATCTTTGAAAAGAAAACGATTTTTTTGAACTCTGATTTTATAAATTAAAGTATTAAGAGTAAGGGGGTGTTACAAGTAGAGCACAAGTTAAGATAACTACTTGTTAGTTGTCCTAACTACCTAACTAACTAATAACTAACATAACAAACTAATAAAAGACTAACAGATACACAAATTCATTTATTTAAAGGACTAACAGAAACTATAGGAAACAGAGCAAGAAAGACAGAGCAATTGCTTTAACTTCTATACACCCACGGGTGTATAATACATCCCCACGGTGTATTTTACTTTTATAACTCACCTGAAACTTTGTCTTTCCTTTTGTAGGTGAGTAGAGGTCTAACAACTCTCTCCCCCTTAAAATTCACCTTGTCCTCAAGGTGGAAGTTGGGGAATTGTTGGTTGAATGAAGTGATAAGTTCCCAAGTAGCTTCATCAGTAGAGTGATCTTTCCATTTTACAAGTACCGCTTTGCACGAGTTATTATCTTTGGTTCGATGTCGTGTTTTTGATATTTTCTCGTGCTCATATATGTCAATGGTACCACAGTAGGTCGGTGGGTAATTCTTCTTCAACCGGATGGTCACCTGCACTAATTTGAGTTGTGAGACATGAAACACTCGGGTGAATTCGTCTTTGTGGGAGGTAACTGAAGTTGGAAAGCGACTGCTCCAACTTGTTTAGTGACTAGAAAAGGTCCATAATACTTGCAGCTAGCTTAGGATGCAATTTTGTCAGCATAGAGGCCTGTTTATGTGGACGAATCTTGAGAAAATCCTTGTCTCCTACCTTAATTGGTGAAGGTTTCCTGTGAGCGTTAGCAAACTTGCTCATCTGTTCCTGGGCTCTGTGTAGATGATTCTTGAGTTGGTGCAGGGCCTCATCACGTGTCATTAGGTCTTGAGCTACCGCCTCCACATTTGTTTCACCAGGGACATATTTAGTGATAGTGGGAGGAGGGCGCCCGTAAACAATCTCAAAAAGAGAGCATTGTTTACTCTTGTGATGACTTGTATTGTACCAATATTCAGCCCATGGTAAGCAATCTAACCATCCTCTAGGCTGCTCTGAAAAAAAACAACGAAGATAAGTCTCTAAGGTTGTGTTTACCACTTCTCTTTGACCATCACTCTGTGGATGTAAGCAGTGCTCATTTTCAATTTAGTACCTTGTTGTTTGAAGATTTCTTGCCAAAATGTACTAAGGAACAAGGCATCTCGGTCACTGACAATGGAAAGGGGCACCCCATGAAGTCTAATTATCTCCTTGGTGAACACAGTGGCTATTGTCTTAGTTGTATAACGATGCTTTAGAGGGATAAAGTGTCCATACTTGCTTAATCTGTCCACTACAACCAAAATTACCTCATCCCCTCTAATCTTAGGGAGTTTGACTATAAAATCCATGCTAAGGTCTTCCCACACTTGATTTGGAATTGGTAGGGGTTGAAGGAGGCCTACAGGGGAAGATGCTATGTACTTATTGCATTGGCAGATTTGGCAAGAGACAACCGTGTTTGTCACAAAGCTTTTGATGCCTATCCAAAGGTAGTGATTGGGAAATTCTTCTAAGTGTTTTGTAAATACCAGAGTGACCACCACTAGGAGAAGAGTGAAACTCATCTAAGATTAAGGGAATCCTTAGAGGTAGAGGAAAGAAATAACCTCTCTTTGTAAAATAACTTGCCATGTTCTAGTGTGTAGTGTGTGTGAGAATCAGGTCATTAGTGAGTTCGGTGATGATTTTGGCTAGTGTGGGGTCTTTGGATACTTCTTCATCAATGGAGTGAATGTCATCCCAGAATGGTTTGCTAAGGGCCTGTAGTTCAGAAATAGTGACATCAAACTGTCTAGAAAGAGCATCGGCTATAGTGTTAGTTGAACCAGTTTTGTTGGTTATGGGAGATAACTTTCTGCTCAAGCAAGAATTTTAAGCTCTTGTGGTCAGTGTGAACCTGAAATTTTCTACCTATGAGGTAGGGTCTCCAATGTTGAATAGCAAGGACCACAGCCATCAGTTCCTTTTCATAAGTAGATTTAGCAAGGGAAATGTCAGAATGTGCTTTACTAAAATAGGCAATTGGGCGTTTGTTTTGAGTGAGGACAGCACCTAACCCTAAACCAGAGGCATCACACTCTACACAGAAGGGTTGCTCAAAACTAGGCATAGCTAATACAGGAGCTGTGGTGACAGCTTCCTGCAATCTGTTGAAAGCAGAGAAGTGCTTTCCTCAGTCCAGTGGAATTCCCCTTTTTGAGTAAATTGGTTAAGGGTCTAGCTATCTTACCATAGTTGCTAACAAAACGTCTATAGTAGCCTGTGAGACCTAAAAAAACCCTTAATCCTTTAAGAGTCTTAGGAATTGGAAATTCAAGGACCGCAGAGACTTTCTTGGGATCCATAGCAACCCCCTCTTGGCTTATGACATGACCTAGGTAGTTGATCTTAGTCATACCAAACTAAACACTTTTTTAGATTAGCATGAAAGGAATTGGTTTCCAATGTGTCTAGGACTTGTTTAAGGTGTTGGAGATGGTCTTTCCAAGTAGGGCTATACACTAGAATATCATCAAAAAATACTAAGACAAAATGTCTAAGAAATGGTTTTAAAGTGTCATTCATGGCATGCTGGAAAGTAGCAGGGGCATTAGTTAAGCCCAAATGGCATAACTAGGGATTCATAGTGACCATGATGAGTCCTAAAAGCTGTTTTAGGAATGTCTTCTTCAGCCATACGTATTTGATGGTAACCTGCCCTTAAATCTATCTTGGAAAATACTTGAGCACCATGTAGTTCGTCCAGTAACTCCAGTTGCGTCAAAGACACACCTAGAGCAAATGTACTCTATCGCGGAAGTAGTATAAAAAATATCGTCTCCACAAGGATTAATTAATAAGTACCAATTAAGATTAGTTATTATTTAGACGAACAAATGTTTGGTGATTGTAAAAACTAAAATAACAAGAAGTAAATACACTAGTGCAGAAAAGGGATTTAAAGTCAGACAAATTGGACATTTAAAGTCACGCGCCAGCGTGACTTCTATTAAGGCGACTTCGTATGTCAGGAGATTTAAAGTCGCGCGAGTGCCTGACTTCATAAGTTTGTTTCTAAGTCGGACTTTTAACCGCTTTGACTTTAATTCCTCGTGTTTTCTCTAGACCGACCTCTGTGGATAGCTTTTTAAAAGTCACGCGCGGACTTTAAAGATGTTTTTAAGTCGAGCGTTTTAAATGCTTGACTTTAAAAGTTATGTTTTTAAGACATACATTTTAAATGTTTGACTTCAAAAGTGTTTATTTAAGTTTTAATTCTTTTTAGCTTTTGGGTGATCCTCGTGCATATACTAATTTGGCCCCACATCAAATTCATTAAATCTAGCAACATACATATTCTATATAAAATAAATGTATTATATTTTGCTCAAAAAATATCATTAGCAAACTAAAAATTACTTTAGCAATTCAACATTCATTTGACTAATATCTTGTCAACCAAAGATATATGATATGATGTTGACACCAAAATATTAAAAATACAATAAACCGTAAGCCCAACCACTTAATACGGAACATGGTCTCCAAGTTGAGTAGATGAAATGATCAATATGGTTCATATTATCAAGCTTCACCCTAAAACTTGTATCACATTCCAATATCCTAAATAAGCAACCTATTGCATGGTTAGGTAAAAAGTAAGATCGAAGTCGGAATAAATTGCTCAAAAGAAAGAAAAAAACACGCAAAGAAGTTAGAAGAACAAAAAGAATAAGAATGGAATATTATCACTTACCACGCTAGATCGACGCCGGGAAAGTGCAGCGTTTAAACAACTAATCGTTAAGGATATCGTTTGCTGGATTTTGTATTCTGTTGTACATAGAAAACAGATATAACATGGTTAATCAAGGCTAATCGTTAACTAATTTAAACAACTAAACCAATACAGTAACAAACTACATCTAAAAATAATAGACTTGATATATAGTTATGATATAGCTGTTGAAAAAGAAAAACATGCAAGCAACTCATTTAATCTTTTTTCTCATCCAAGCCTACTGCATTATGTTGCATATAAATCCTTATATATGGATAGATGGACAACTCAAAATGATCCCAAAACCATAAAAAATAATACTAATAATGATGATGAATGTCTTCAGCCAATTCCCACCTGTTGAAAGATAATCAGAGATGCCTAGTTCTCATGAGTTCAATAGCTCAAAATATAATTGAAGTCAATTCTTGAATATCCAAACTTTTAACAGATTGTTATCAATGAAATCGGTCCTTTGTACACGAAGGTGGTTATCCAAACCGGATGCGGAGATGCTCCTCTATTTTACATTCTTTCTATGTTCAAAAGGTTAGGTTGATAAAGTCGTTAAAAAATATTAACTCAATTAAGAAGTACCAACTACTAACAAACCATCCACTAGTTACAATCCTATTATATATCAACCCTCTGTATTTAGCCAACATGCCTTATTCAAATCTTCAAACTAACTCAACTTAATTTACTAAGTAAGTCTCAAATGCCTATCACTTAGGCAAAGACTTAGAATCACATTATAAAATTAGAAAGATCTAAATAACGTTAAAAGGCGACTAACTCAAGTAGCAAAGCAGAAACTTCATCTGCGCAGAGAACCCAAGTAACATAGACACTTAAATAAAGTAATAAATGAAATAAACATAAATGTATTTTACTTACTTGCTTGACTGATCATTGAGTAGGGGTTATTATTGGCGACCGGAACACAACTCACCTCACCCTTTGCCAAGGAAATAATGATAGCAATTGTGATTCTCTCCTTCCAATACTTACTAATTTCTTCAAACACCTTACCACTTTCTTTACGTTGATGGAAAACCATTAATCACAATCTCAAAGATCCCATACAACCTCTTGCAATTAAGTTTGTCACAACCTTTAAAGAGAACAAAGGGGTATCAATCATATTCAAGCAAAACCCACTTTTCAAAATCTCAAGCGCACAAAGTACCCTATCACCCTATCTCCCATCAACATGTTTCTACAAGAAATGTTGGGTGCAAATAAATGATGTCACTAAGAATCAAATAATTATCATAGAAAACTCGGAGGACAAATTATTGTCATTACCTACATACCTCTAAATCAAGAAATTGAATGGTTTCATCACTAAGAAAAGCTTCACAGAAGAATATCATCAACCTCGACACGCTTTCTTCAATGACAATTTTTTCACCGCAATAAGCAAAACTTGAGTAAGTCAAGAAGCAAATGCTAAATGAGACCTAATCTTGTGAATAAACAATGCGAAATTTTAAAATGCAGACCCATTTGAACAATGAAAATAGTATGCCTTTAAGCGCACAAGATCAACAAGCCCTTTAAAATCCTCCTCCAAGCCTATTGGAACTGAATTGCGGCCCGATGATGCCGAAGCTTAGATCTAGCTTTGAAAAATAGAACAAATTGGTCTCAAATTGGAAAACTATCAATTAAAAATAAGGCTGAATTTAAAACCCTAAACTCTTTTGTTGTCTTTGCAAAATTCGGTTCCCAATTCAAAATTTGCAAACCCTAAACCGATGTACTTCTCAAACAAAAGATTCGGTTCCCAATTCCCAAATCCCACAAACCCTAAATCATGTTGTCTTTGCAAAAAAATCAAAAGCAAAAACGAAATGATTAAGAAGGAAAATGAGGAAGAAGAACGAGACCTTCGATTTCTAGTGGGTTTTGTGGTATGGAAGAGAGGAAGAAGAAAAACAGAGGTAGGAGAAGAATTGCAAAGAGGGAGAGAAAAATAGAGGCGTGGTAGAGGAAAAGAAGAAGAATGGCGAGAGAACAATGGTGGAGAAGAAGAATGGTGTGTGACCTAGATAGAGAAGAAGAAACGCAATGAAAGAGAGATCTGAAGGAAGCTTGTTTTTTTGGAATTAAGGAGGATTCAAATTGAATTTATTTTTAATTGTGAAATACTTTTGAAGTCAAGCAATATTACGGTTTGTCTTAAAATGTTAAAATTTTCCACTTTTGAAGTCACGCATATTTTACGTTTGACTTAAACACTAGCGCGCCAAAAAAAGTTTTCGAGTTTATTACAAGTTTGCCACCGCGTCCTTATATCAAGCGGCGATCCGGAATAGCGTGACTTTAAATGTCTATTTCTTTTCCTTATTTTGCACTAGTGATAGCAAGAATTTAAATTGTAAAGTTTGATCAATGGAGAGAAACCTAAGGTCACGGTTTCACTTGCAAGGTTCGATTCATCTATGTCTAATCCTACTTGAATCCCCTTATTTTATTCAATTACCAATCCCTTTACTAAAGCTATTAACTTGTTTGGTCATTCGCGATTAATATTCTTTTCCCTAAATTAACCCTAGTTTGGTCATGCTAGAATTTAAATTTAAGTAAAGCATAAAGTACAAAAAGGTTGAATGATTGGAAGACTAAATTAAAGTTTGGTCATTCATTAATTATAGTCTCAATTATCCTATAGGTCCACCAACTAGTTGTAATGCGGCCATTAATCAACTAATTGATTATAAACATGCAAAGGGTTGTCAATCGTAATTATGTGATAAAGCAATAGGATAATATTAATTGAAATAAAAATTGGGAATTCAAAGTATAAATTAAAACATAAAAATGTCTCTAATCAAACAAGATTCACTTAAGACCCCAAAAAAGGATTTAGCTATCCATAGTGTTCAAGAACATTGGAATAAAATTAAAAGTCATGAATTACAGAATAAAAATAACCCGGAGATTGAGTAAATTCTGATCATATATTCAATCTTTGAATTCTGCTCCAAAGCTCTTTCACGGAGTCAATAACGAGTATCAAAACTTCACCCTCTCACCGCAACGGTATGTGTTTACAATGCGGCGGTGCTCTCCTCTCGTAATTCTTGGCTTCTTGCGTCAGATCCAAAACAAAAGAAATCCTTCAATTCGGCGCTGCTTCAATTCCTGCGTGAGGTGATTCACAGCTCTCTCAATTCACGGCTCTCGTGATAATTATGTGTCAGCACCTTTAAATAGTAGTAGGAGCCTAGGGTAGTATGTTTTTCTTTCTTTCTCAACACGTTAACTTCTTCTTTTTAAATTGGGCTGAATATTGGACTATTCTTTCTTGATTGGACCATGAGACTTGTCTCTTCCTTGGGTTTTTTTTTTTTGGACCCCCACCCCATCCCCATAAACCCCCACTCAATTTTAAATTCCCAAAATGCCTTTTGAAAAATAATTTTTTTTTAAAAAATAAAATAAATCGTATATACCCCTTGAGTATGTATATCGATGGCTATTTTATGTCCAATCGTATATACGTCTTTCAAGGGTATATACGATGGGTTTTATTTTTTAATAATTTGATTTAATTTTTATTACTAAAAGGCTACTAAAAACACAACTAAAAATCTAACAAAACCAAAATAAGGCTATATACAAATTTTTTTTTAGATTTTTGGAGACTATGAAAAATTTAAAAAATCGTAAAAAATAGTAAACAATGGAATTTGGGATTTTGAGGCCGTAGTCCCGTAAGAAGTCCTTCTAGGGAGTCTTGATTCTTGATTTTTTCTGATTTAATGGGTTTGTGGTTTCATTACGATCGAAGTATGTTGCCCTAAAAACCGATTTTTAGCCTAAATTATTCGTTCGACGTATAACATCGCCACGTTTTAACGAACTACACACAAAACCTATTTTCGGACTTAATTAATTTTTATTTGACTTAAAAAATTAAAAAAATACAATAGGGATCGTATATACACACGAGGGGTATATATACGACCTATTTTTACCCATCGTATATACACCCCCAAGGCTTATATACGATTATGGTGAGAGTTTGCCAATCGTATATACGCCTTGGGGGTGTATATACGATGCCCAAATGTAAGGGTCGTATATACACCCCCCCAGGTGTATATACGATTGGCCAAAATTTTTTAAAAAAAAATACGTTTTCAGAAGGGCATTTTGGGGTTTTCAGTGTGGGTGGGGGTTTATGGGGATGGGGTGGGGGTCCAAAAAAAAAAGGGACTTACTTTTCCCACACCCCCTCCTACTTATTCACACCCCATAAAATATTAAATTCCAAATTTACCCCCACTCCAAAAAAACAAAAAAACCCCACACCCCTCCCCCCTTCTCACTCTCCCTCGTTCACTCTCCCTCCTTCGAACCCTAACACTCACTCTCCCTCTCACTCACTTTCTCCCAACTCACTCAATCTCACCCAATCTCTCACTCAATCTTCTCCACCAACACTATCAAGAGTTGCTGGGTTATTTTCGCCTCCTATCACACTCTGTAATCGTTCCATTTTCTTGGTATGCCTCCCCCTACTGTTGCATTTGGGTTTTTTTAAAACGCGTTTGAATTGTTCGAACGATGTCCATCGAACACGTGAAAAAGCGAAGGTGTTCGAATGAGGTTGTCGCGAACACCGTTCAACGACCTCATTCGAACCGTTGTAATTTGGCGAAGGTGACTTGTTCGAGCGGGGTTGTGCGAATATGTTCGCATGTGGCCGTTCGAGCGATCGTTTAGCGTCTGATTTATGTCGGCTTTTTGCGTTTGGTTACGTAAATTTGGTTTAATTGGTTTTGTTAATTGTTGTTTCGATATGGTGAGGAGAGCGGAGGTGGTCATGCTCGTGTTTTCGACGAACAATTCGAGATAAGGTTCAATAAAACCTTGGAATTCCTCATGTTTCTCAAACATTTCACGAACGTCTTTGTCTTTCTTGATAGGCTTGGGCCCACATCCGAATACGATTACGTGGGGTCATTCTACGGATGTAGGGGATTGACATTCGATACTTTTAATTTCTTGCTCAACACCATCTAGGTGCACATTTTCTCGTTAGTTTTTCTTTCAATTCGCAAAGGTGATGTTGTTCTTAAGCTCTGAAATGTTTAGTCTTTTCACCATGAAGCAACACACCACCTTACCCTACACTTCGGGCGGTCATCCGATACTCAACTATACGAGTGCGTAAGTATGGGTTGTTGTGGTGTGCGTGGTCCTTGTTGAAGAAGATGCATGACTTCTTCCGAGTGCGTCTTGTGTCCACGTCACGACTCTAAGATTTGTCGCCCCATCGAGCGTTAGCTAGATGTTCCATCATTGCGCGACGTCGTCGTCGCTTTGGATCTCCATGATCGAATCTTTGGGCGGTCCCCATCATCTCTACAATTGAACTTTTTGAAACGTATACGCTCCACGCCTTTACGCCACGCTCCTGCGGGCGAATCTTCCTCTCGGCCTTTTCCTTGATTCTGCGAAGGTGATGTCCTTACTCATCCTGCGAGAAGACATGGTTAGGACAACGAAACACAGCACCATGTTCGCTCGGTGGTGACGATCCCATCATGGTGAAGAAATCATTAGGAATTTGTCGTTTGAGTATTGGGTTGAGCACAATTGCCATTCCATTTCATTTGGGTTGGGAAGAAGGAGAGAAGGTTTTGGTGAAGAAGCGGTGGGTTGGGAAGAAGGAGAGAAGGTTTTGGTGAAGAAGCGATTAGGGTTTGGTAAGAAGGTCCGAGGATGTGAACCCCTTTTATAATAGGCGTGGTGAAATGTCGGTAGTTGATTTCATTTTTAGATCACAAATCGAGCCGTTTAAATTCTATCCGTTCGAGCACAATTTCCAAAGGGATTGACATCCACTCCTTTATCGACACATTTGACCGATTGTGGCCGTTGATTAAAACTGCCGGTGGAATCGAGAGGCGTCCAACACTGCAGCAGAATTCGCGCCAAGATCGTTCGAACACCATCATTCGCACATGTTCGAATGACACAATTCGAACGTGTTCGCATGACCACTATTTGAGCAGTTGAAAAACCGCCTAAGGGGTGTCTGTCCCATATTTAACACACTCGAACGGCCTCATTCGAACTGTTGAAGGCCCGTGTTCGAACAGGTGAAAATTTCGTAAAAAAAATAGGTCTTTTGGTCTTTTCACACCCTTGTGGGGTGTGTTTAGAGTAGGAGGGGGTGTGGGAAAAGCAATAGCCAAAAAAACCCCTCTTCCTTCCTTGCTTATAATGTTGTCGTGGGCTTACGTTTCTCAGCAATTGGGCCACATGCTTCTTCTATCAAACCCAAACACATATATCACTTAAATCTGAGTTTTTATCCATTTTAACTTTCAAATTCCATTTAAATTGAACTTTAGTTCTTTTCCATCCTTTTCTCCATTTCTGCAAAATAAAGAGAAAAGTAAGTCAATGATTTATATAATTAGTAATAATTACTCTAAAACTGACTCAAACATGTCTCTAAAAATGCACTAAAGTGGAGTTTATCAACTCAATCACAGGTATGGGAAATTTATCAGGGATTGTGGCCTTGAGGGCCCTGTAATCAACGCAAAAGCGCCAACTACCATCCCTTTTTTAACTAGGATCACTGGACTACTAAAGGGGCTGGTAATAGGTCTTATTATGCCAGCAGAGAGCATTTCCTCCACTTGTTTCTCAATTTCGTTCTTTTGTAATTGTGGGTATCTGTAAGGTCTAACATTGATGGGGCCTTCACCATGTTTTAGGGGTATCTGATGGTCGATATTTCTGCTAGGGGAGAGACCTTTAGTTTCAGAACTGGCTAGGTTGATAACTGGTGATGTGTACTGTGAATTGGTATTCCATAACATGGCTACACCCTTAACTTCAGTGAGCTTAAGCATTTGTTGAGGAAATTAAGGTTTTACCTAGACTTGGGTCGACTTGGATAGTTCTGAGTCCTGTAGAAGTTTGAAATTGCATGGTGAGAGTCTTCCAATTTACCTGGACATCTCCTAATGTTGTTAACCAAAAGACATCTATGACTAAGTCTACTCCACCTAACTCAAACACTAGAGCATCAATGGTACATTATAGTCACCCATTTTCACCTTAAGGCCCTTACACTTGCCTAGGGTACTCTTCTTCTCTCCATTGCCAAGTTTGACACTATAGATGCCTGAGGTATCTATGAAAAGACTTAGTTTATCAGCCGAAGACTTAGAGATAAAATTGTGAGTTGCTCCACTATCCATGAGGACCAAAATGAAAATACTGTTGATGATGGCTACCAATTTCATCGTGCAAGGCTGAGTAAGTCTCATAGCAGCAAATTGAGACGGTTAATGCATTGTAGGTTCACTGTTTCTTCATCAGAGTTGCTGTCAGCCTCAACTTCAATATGATCTAGCAAAATTATGTCACCATTGTCGTCCAACTCTTCATTTTCTCCTAGAATCACCATACGAAGACTACTGTCTGCGCATTTGTGGCTTGGTTTGTAGGGTTCACCGCACGTAAAACATAAACTTTCCTTCCAACAACGTCTGTGTTCAACCTTTGAGATGAAATGCATGCCTGAGGTTCTGGAGTTGTTGTTTGTGGTTCCCATTGTGGTGTGATGGTGTCGTTGAGGAGTTGTCTGTAGTTCTTGACCCGTTTTGATCGTTTATTGACCCGCTTCGCGCAAGGAAGTTACCATTCTTGAATCGCGTACCTTGGAAACGATTCTGAGGAGTGAACGATTGGCGTGGATCATGTTGTGCCTCCTCAATTCTTCGTGCTAAGGCCAAAGCTTTAACAAGTCGTGTAGGGTCCTGTATGCGAATTTGATCACGTATAGATTTGCGTAATCCACCAAAAAAACAGCCAAGAATAAAGTCTTCTGGGGAGTCATCAGCTTGAGCGAGAAGGAGTGCAAACTCACGAATGTAATCATCCACAGTGCCCATTTGCTTAATTGTCTTCAAACGTTCATAGATGGTCCCAAGAGCGCATTCTCCAAAACGCTCCAGCAATGCCTGCATGAATTGGAACTACGTGACAGTGTGATGTTCTTTACGCCAATATTTGAACCAATAACCAGCATCACCCTCCATACAAATTAGACTCAACCTCATGCGTTCCTTGTCATCATCAATTTGTTGAAGTTCGAAAAAAAAATTCTGCCTTAGAGATCCATCCAAGAGGATCAATGCCATCAAATGTGGGTAATTCAACTTTTTTCACCCATGATTTGGTAATTTCTGTTTGTGTTCCACTAGAGTCATTGGTGAGTTCAAGAACTGGTTTCTTGATAGCAGCAGAGCCTTTCTTGATTGATTCTTGATCACTGAGATCGTTCTTATTAATTGCATTGATCAGTTGATCAAACTTTGAAGCAAGTTTTGCACGAATTGCTTCCATATCCTTAGTGATTCCTTCAAATCTTTCACCCATTTGATCGGTGACTTCAGTGATGTGTTCATCAAACCGTCGTTCCAGTTGAGAGAAATCAGAGTCGCCCCCTTGGGTTGCAGCAGCAGGCTTCGTCATGGCAAAATCGGACCAATTTGATGGAGCTCAAGAGGGAGGAATCTGTATAGAGCACTCTCTGGCTCTAACAGAGTTATTTTATTTATGACCAGAAAGAAAGAAGATACACTAATGCTATCTAAGCACCTCCACTAATCATCCAGATTAGCAAGCATCCTAAAATGAAGAAGTTGATCTTAACTCTAGTTATGCTCTCCCTTTATATACTAGGGAGAAAGTAGAGCACAAGTTAAGATAACTACTTGTTAGTTGTCCTAACTACCTAACTAACTAATAACTAACATAACAAACTAATAAAAGACTAACAGATACGCAAATTCATTTATTTAAAGGACTAACAGAAACTATAGGAAACAGAGCAAAAAAGACAGAGCAATTGCTTTAAGTTCTATACACCCACGCGGGTGTACAATACATCCCCACGGGTGTATTTTACTTTTATAACTCACACCGGAACTTTGCCTTTCCTTTTGTAGGTGAGTAGAGGACTAACAACATGTCCCTAGATATTGTTGACTTCTTCTTTAGATATGGTCGCTTATGCAAAGGGAAGAAGGCGCGAAGCGTCTGAAGCACATGTTCTTATAACAACATGTTGGAGTGTGTGGCTTGCTAGGAATGGTGTTATTTTAATCAACGAGGAACCAAATGTCGAATCCGTGGTGAACCGCATCAAAAGCTTAACTTGGAGTTGGTGTGTGTATAGATTGAAGCTAGGCTTCTCTATTTCTATTTCAATGTGGTGGTCTAGTCCACTTCAATGCTTAGAAGGGGGAGAAACGGTGTGACATTCACATTGTTAGCAACCCAATTCCGTTTTGAGGTACTCTTTTTCCTGTCTGAGTCTTTTCCCACTGGGTTTTGGCTCAGGGAGGTTTTGAAGAGGCCCTCCCCTTTTCTTTAATGTAAATGGGATAGGTGCACCCTAGTGCCCCCATCAATACAATTTTTGCCTCTCTAAAAGAAAAGTAATTGTGTAATAAAATTTATTTTATCACACTCATTATTGTATCAAATAAGATTGTCATTACAAAAAGAGATGATCCAAGTGGAAACTAGACCGAGATTCTACTTTAAGGTCTTGGGTTCAAATTTTGAGTGTGGCAAAAGGTCTATTGAGAGGAAGAATCACAATCGACAAATCCATAAACATGACCAATCGATCTGATTACTCACCTACAAAGCTGTATATACAATTGCATTAATAACACAATAAAAAAGTAAAATTGTCATTAGAAAAGATAGGAAAATACCGAAACATACCAAAGATCACCACAGGTAGCACTTTGCCAACAATCCAACATCCTTGATCAACCAAAATTATTATATATAATTATGTTTATATTGATAATCTGTTAATGTTAAAATTTTGAAATTTATTAATAGTCTTAACTTTTAATTTCTTACACTAACTTTGTTTCGCCAAATATTTGAATTTTTATTTAAGAAGTGCATTGAAAAACATATATTTATTGATGTTATGTCGTGTCTGTGTGAGTTATAGAAGTTATGGTGAAAATCTCAAAGAAGAGAAGAAGTAAAATAGGCTGTGGGGATATATTATGTACCCACGCAGTGTATATAGAGAAGTTAAAGCGAGATAGACCCGTGGGGATGTGTTATGTACCCACGCGGGTGTATAGAGAAGTTAAAGCAGATAGACTCGTGGGGATGTATTATGTACCCGCGTGGGTGTATAGACTCTAATAAAAATCAAAGAATCAGTTTCACTCTCTCTTTTTCTATACTGTTTTACTCTATTTACATGGTATCAGTAGACTAGTCGATGATCCATGGCGACAGAAGACCCTATTGCTTCTGCTCCTCCTATTGAACCGTTAGTCACGTTCGCCTTGAAGATCTCTGACAAGGTAAACGAGAAGAATTTTCTCGTATGGCGTCAGCAAGTCGAACCAATGATTAACGCGCATAATCTACAGAGCTACATTCACTTTTCAGAAATTCTCGTATTAAAGGATTATTTATTTGATTTGAAATTTTAGAACTTAGAAGAATCGGTATTGTCCTCTAGTGCTAATAAAATTTGCAGTTATGGCAGTGGGTTTATTTTTGATTTCATTAAAAATAATAGGGTCAAAAAACAAACAACAAAACCTCAGTGGCGTTTGGGGTAATAACTGGGCAGATGGTCTATAGGGAGTCAAAAGTGGATTTGTGTTTGATGGGGAAATTTTGCTAACCGACACCCCCCTTCTAGGATATGTGGTTGCTCACATTCAACAGGTTCATAGAAGAAAAAGGGAACCCTTCATAAGCCAAATGCAGAAAACAACAACACTACAAAATATCAAAACTGGGCACTCCATTGAACAAGTTAGAGTGTGTGTTAGAGATTAAAGAAAAAACAGGAGAGGAAGTGTATTTAAGGGTGGGATCCAACCACTTCCATTCCCATAAAGGATATGTATTATCAGTTCAATTAGATTATATTGTAACATTGTTGAGAACACTAGTCTTTTTACACCCCTCAGAGAGATGCAATAAAAAACTACCCTAATAATAACATCACATGCAACAGGTTCATAGAAGAAAAAGGGAATCCTTCATAAGCCAAATGCAGAAAACAACAACACTACAAAACAAATATCACAAGCACAAGAAGTCAAATAGGCAACAAATAATTTAACGACCAGCATCAACAAACCTTCAAAATCAATTTAAAATTGCCACCTGTTCAAACAATAAACATGTCCTCAAAGTAACCAAAATGAAAAGCCTGTTCAAACAATAAACATGTCCTCAAAGTAACCAAAATGAAAAGCCTGTTCAAACAGTGAACATGTCCTCAAAATAACCAAAAAAGAGTCTACAGTTTTTTTAACAACGCAATAAGCCTTTTTGCTTTTGGTATTCTCCACTTCTTACCTTTTCTCTTAAACAACTCTTCTGAAGGTGTTGTCATAAAAGCCTCTTCTTCCTATGCATCTTCAATCTTCAATAAATCTCTCAATTTCTCAATAATTGGTTCAATTTCTCCATCTATCTTGACACGCTCGGTCTCTGTAGTTTGAATGCTCTCATTCTTATCATCACCCTCCGTAGTTTCAAAGCTCTCATGTCTCTCATCACCCTCCTTGAAATTGAAACCGAGACGTTCAGTTTCCTCCCCATCAATCTGCATATCATCCTTGACATCACCAGATCTAATTTCATCCCCATCAAACAACACATAGTTGGAACTCTCACTCTCAATTTCATCCCCATCAAACAACACATAGTTGGAACTCTCACTCTCCACAGGATTCAAATTTATTTTATCTTCCACTTCTTTCTTCTTGGCTTTCCTCTTCCTTCTACTTGGTCTACAATCTACCTTGACAATAGATTCTAAATATGTCACAGGCTTGTTCTTTATTCTTGTTGAAAGTGGTCTTGTCGGTGGTCTTTCAACCCTCCTTCTTTGTTGTCTTTGGGGTTGTTGTAGTAACCGACCCTCCATTTCATTATTATCTCCTCGTTCCATCATTTCTTGTCTTTCCTCCCTATCACCACCCTCCATTCCCATTTCATCCTCAACTCCTAGTTTATCACCACCATTGCCTTCACCCAAATCATTAACTTGATCACTCAAATCAGGAATCCTTTTATCTTGAAACAGTGCCTTGAGCCCATTAGACTCTAGTGTTTCCTTCCAAAAATCATTTTTATTGTTCTCTAAATTATACGCCCCCATCGAAGGAGGAACACGAATAGGATTAGGACCATTTGTTTTCAACTTCACCTAATCAATAACAATAACACATACAAACAATAATGGTCTTGAGTATGGCTCTCACTTCGTTATTTGTGCCTCAAAGGCACACACTAGAAGAAACCATGTTACCTCTCATTTGCATAGCACATGTCAACCAAAACCATTTTGTGCGGGTAAAAAATATTTCGAAAACATTATTTGTATGTGTTATTCATTTATTTATTATTTATTAATTGTTTGTATGTGTTATTGTTATTGATTAGGTGAAGTTGAAAACAAATGGTCCTAATCCTATTCGTGTTTCTCCTTCGATGGGGGCGTATAATTTAGAGAACAATAAAAATGATTTTTGGAAGGAAACACTAGAGTCTAATGGGCTCAAGGCACTGTTTCAAGATAAAAGGATTCCTGATTTGAGTGATAAGTTAATGATTTGGGTGAAGGCAATGGTGGTGATAAACTAGGAGTTGAGGATGAAATGGAAATGGAGGGTGGTGATAGGGAGGAAAGACCAGAAATAATGGAACGAGAAGATAATAATGAAATGGAGGGTCGGTTACTACAACAACCACACAGACAGACCACCGGCAAGACCACTTTCAACAAGAATAAAGAACAAGCCTGTGACATATTTAGAATCTATTAAGGTAGATTGTAAACCAAGTAGAAGGAAGAGGAAAGCCAAGAAGAAAAAAGTGGAAGAGAAAATAAATTTGAAGGATAGGAAGTTGCTCCTACAATTACAAATACAATGAGATGAGTTGGCAATCAATAGAATGATGAAGAAATCTATCTATCTCCTTATTAAAGAAAGTTTCATAATCAATCGGCAAAGGGAGGAATGAAAAGATAGTAAAACAAAGATGAGAATAATAATTAGGAAAAGAACAATCAGTAGCATCATTAGCGACCAAATTAAGGTAATTAGAAGCATAAAAATTGCTTGCCATTCTTTCTCATATGAACATTGCATCAAACACGTTAAAGACATGACGACATTCTCATATGAACAGTACAATTTCTGAATCAATCATTTTTATGAAGGGAAAACTTGATAAATCATACCTTAATTTAACAGAGGAGGGAATCAATTACGTTTTAGGAACATAAATAAACGTGAGAGAGAGCGGAGAAGCACGAAGCTTGAGAGCCAGCAGATGGTGGATGAGTAGCCAGTAAGAACACAGATTGTGAAATAAATTAAATCAGGGAGAGGAGAGACGGTGAGGCGGTGGTCGAATCTGAGCCACATATGCACATGAATCGCTTTTGAAGGGAAGTTGAATTTGCAAAAAGTGATTGTATTGTTGAAGACTCAAGATCTGACTTTGTGATACAGTTACTGTTGTGAGTTTGGTGGTGGTAGCAGTAATGTATCCTCCATCATCTCTCTTTCAATGTGCAAGCAAGCTTGTGGCCTTCAATCGGAGGAGGAATTTTGCGAGCAGGATAGAAGATGAAATGGAAATTAGGGTTAGTTAGTTGGAGATCATTGAATTGAATGACAATGTTTTTTTTTCCCTTTAAGAACGAAACCGACGAAATAAGGAGGGAGGAGATAAATCATTTGGGCTTTTTAAAATTTTGGGTTGTCTTTTCACACACCTCATGCTACTCACCACACACCCCCTTTCCTTGCGAATGATTTGGTTACTTTCAACCGGACGTGTATTTGAATCAGACACACCTCCTTTTGAATTTCAGTGCCTTTCCGTTGACACTGAATCAATTAAAAAAATTTCAACTGCTCAAATTCCACCGACACTTTAGATCAACGGCGTACATACAGTCAAAGGTATCAGAAAAATGAATAGATGAAATTCACATTGGAAATTGTACCCCAACAGATAGAAATTAAACGGGCCATATTTGTGATCCAAAATTTTGATCAACGGCTCATATTTGTGATCCAAAACTATGCGTACTCCAGAAGAGGTTATCTATATTGTGGAGAGCACACTTTCTATACAATCGACCATAAGGGCCACTTCCTGTACAATTCACCGTAAGGGCACAATGTTGACCAGAGAATATGGTGTCTATTTCGAAAATCCAAAACCCATCTACTCCATGCTTGACAACAACATCACCTTTCGCTGCTCTCAAAGAAAAACTAACGAGAGCGTGAGGAGCAAAAAGTCACTCGTATCGTTTATCGTATGCCCCTTATGGGCACTAATAATCGTGTTCGGTGGGGCTTAATGGATCTGAAAAAAGATGAAGACGCTCGAGGAATGATGGATAGGCATCACATGTTCCAACTTCGAAGGAATGAGGGAGTACCTTTGGAGTTGTTCGTCGAAAACCGAATCACTGTTGATGAGATCCGTTGTTGTGTTAGTAGTTTGTATCATGTTTGTGGGATGTTTGTGAGGTGCAGGCTAGTCGGCTCACAAGTATCAGCAGCTTGAAAGAGAGTTTTGAAGAAATTACAAGCTTCCATTTTTAGAACTTCCTCGTCATTGCACAGATGCCATCAATTTTCAAATTCACAAATGTATTTCTCCTTCGATGGATGACAGTCTCAGCGTGATAAAAATTAAATTTTGAATATATCTTTGTAAACTACATACGAATAATCTATAAAATTATTTAATTATATTTTAGTTTTCGTTTTAACTTTTTTATATGCAAAATTACTTATGAGAATACTAGATGAGTAAAAAATTAAAATGTTACTTATAATGTTTCTTATAATTTGAATACCGAACAATATGAATAATTATTGAATATGAAATTGAACTATATTGAAAATGGAAAAGAAAATAGTTCAATATTTTTCATTTTAAATTATTATTTCTTAAGAAAATAAGTTAAGTCCATAGAAAAAGAAAATGATTTTAAAATTGTGGCTGATTATTGCAAAATAATTTCTTTAATTTGAAATAATCTCATACCACAAGCGTTCAAAGATATTTGATGTAATACAAGTAAACACACCACAAGAAAGAAACAGTGTAGAACAAAAAATATTTATGTGGCTAGACACCTCTTACATCCATAGAAATCTCTCAGCATAATTCTGTTAAAATGTTAACCCTTTTTTGATTTTCTTTGCAGGAGGTTGGAGTAACCAAATGTGGGTGGTGCAAGAAGTTGATTTTTTTAGTCCACTTCAATTTGGTCCATGAACACTCTTCTCTCACGATGGTTCAACCAATTAGAACCAAATGATGTTCCACCGAGTTAAAACGGGACTTGAACCCGTATTATGTGGATATTACCACTACAAGAAAATCGCTGATTTGCCACGGATATTTCCGTCGCAAATGTACAAATTTCCGTGGCAAAACAACATTTGCCACGGATTAGCCACGGACCAAAATTGGTGGCAAAAACGCTCGTCGCAAATCGTTTGCCACGGACTTTTCCGTGGCAAATTTTTCCGTCGCAAACCCGTGGCAAATTTTTCCGTCGCAAACCCGTGGCAAATTTCATCGCAAATCCGTCGCAAAAATTAAAAAAAAATTAAAAAAAAAATTAAATCATAATTTTAATTCTTCAACCCATTCTGCCCAAAATATTACATTCAATTTTTATTGCAAAAGCAAAAATTTGGTAATATAAAGAAAAATTGGTATTAAAAATCTAACATGTAATATGTACGGATTCCAATTAGAGAGTCTGATAAAGAAATTCAAACTAAAAGATATTCTCAAGAATGTAGTCCGACTTCACTACCCAGGAGTAAATGACAAGTGCCAAAGAATTTTTAGTTAAATTATATACTGTAGGTTCCTCTGGTCGCTTTTTATACCATTGAGGAAGAAGGAAGCAACAAGACATCTCATGCGGTATTGAAGCATATCATCTCCACAAGAAACAATATTCAGCCCATTTGTTCAACATGTCCCCGAATCTGCACCATAAAAGGTATTTTAGAAATGAGAATGCATAAAGGTCAAGATAATATATGGATACCTTGATATATATTTTGATTTGAGCATAATAAAACTACACGTGAATGTCACGAGCATGTCTAAGAGAGCATTTATTAATAAAATTTTCTTTGCACCATTTTCTCAAAGCCTTTTATTTGTTTGTTGTACTCATTTCCATTGATCTCTTCTCCAATAAATCATTAGCCGCTCTCTATACACATTAATCAAAGTGATGTGGTCTCCTCTCGGACTAGCGAAGCATTTTGTTGCGACTTTTGCACGGCCAAAAACCTGAGAAGCACAATAAATAAGTGTAGAGAAGAAAGAAAGACCAGTTGATGTAAATGTACACGGACTATGATCTTCTTGAGTCATTACCAATTGCATATATTTAAACCATCCATTTTATATTTACAAATATTTTGTTAAATGGTCAACATAGTACAGATGACATAGCACATGATCATGCAATCATCTTCTAATGTACGTTTAGCATACCATCAAAACAGGATAACGAATATGACAGAATAAACTACAAACAGAGTTCACCCTACAAACCTCTTCAAACTTGTCACGAGGAGTATAAAATATAGATTCCACGACAAAGACATTGCAATGATTATCAACATTTCTTCCAAGCGCTTAAACCGAAATGTAAGCAACTGAATTTATCCACAAATATGCAAATGTAGGGAATTTGTCCTGTGTCCTTCACGCCCGCACGCCCACTATTACCAAAATGCAGATAATCAATTTGCACGAATCTTCTAGCAAAATCAATTTAAATATATTAATTTCATTAAGATAATTTAGCTAAAATTAACGACATACATAACATATCGTTCTTAATGAATAGAATATGATTTAAAAAGAAAAGATATACATAAATTATAATCCAAGAAAAGCTATACTTTGAGCTCTTGTCGTTTTATCCTAGTTCAAGATGTATTTACTGAACATATACAAGAGACGATGTCATGGTGCATGCTTCCCGGAGATAATGTAATTTTAGTTGGAGCATTGATAGAAGAAATAAATGGAAAGTTGAAAGAGGAGACAAAAGCCTTTGAAACACGTGACTTCTGTCTAAGTAGGAGTCAAACAGTATTTTAATTTCGCTAAGTTGGAGTAAAATGCAGAATACATGGAATGCAAATTTAGTAAGAGACAGACAACTATAACTTAGAGGTGACAATTGGAGAACATATAGCATCACAAGTCTCGCATTTTAAATACCTTGAGTCCAAAATGACAGGGATAATAGAGAGATGTCAAGCATAAGATCAAAGCAAGGTGGATGAAATGGAGGAACAAATGTTTGGGATTACAATTTACATTAGCAAAATACCACTTGACACCTGCAATGTTATATGGGGCTAAATGTTGGGCGATTAAGAGTCAACAAGAATAAACTTAGTGTCACTAAGGCGAAACCATTAAGAGAGATTTAGAGGAAGGTGATCTAATTTTGAACATGGTACGTGATACGGAAATATGACATCATTTGATTCATGGCATCATTTTGAACATGTATACTAAATAAAATAGAAATATGTACTAGAAAAATTGATGCTAGATTCACTTCTCAAAAGTCTTTGTTAAGAAAATACTACGTTTTTGAGAAAAAAAATCAAAGGTATCCAATTATCCATTACCAATCAGAACTTGAAAATAGAAAGGAAGATATCCTTAATTTAACTTTCATTACATTATCTGAATTAAGCCAACCAATATTTGCAGTAACAATTAAGCATTCAACATAATTAAATATTAAATAGACTGAAACATAATCCAGGGGCATACCTTCTTTGCAAAGCCTGAGACTTGGACGTAGGTACTATAATCAAAGATTCCATGCCTTTCCCAGAGTCATAGGAACGTGCTTTAACAAATCCAGGATCAATTACATACTTGATTCCAAGAATTGTTATTGATGTCTCAGCAATATTAGTTGCCAATATTAGTTCCCCTTCAAAGCTTCAACCTACGAATTCATTACTCAAATAAATATATCACACAGACAAAATGACTGTATTACAAAACATTAATGATTAGACGAGGAATCTAAAGCAAACATTAATCAAAAATATTAAAATGTCGATAACTTCTTGTGGCATTTCCCCTAGTGATCATAATTGATAAGATGTTGAGCCCACTGAAACATTTATCATATTGCAGGCAGAGATGTATGAAAAACTATGATAAATATTGCTATGTTGTTGTGATTTCTTATGCCATTACAGCAACAAAGTATATTATTCAAAGCATCAATGATACCTCATCTTTTCGTCTTAACCCTTCAAAGCTAAAAGGCTTCAAAACTACCACAACCGTGAACCCATTTGTGGACCTTACGATCAAAAAAATATCAACAACAATAGTGTGGTCCAATCCATATCCCGCACTAGCCACCTAAAGAAGAAAAAGGAGAGGAAACCAAAGGTCATATATTGAACCACTTTCACAAATTCAGGCTGGAATAATACTTAATTAAACAAAAAATAAGACGAAATTAAACACATGTAAGAGGCATATAAGAGAACCAACTAATTTGTGAATAGCACCAGTAATTAAACACATGTAAGAGGCATATAAGACGAAAATAAGACAAAAAATAAGTGAATAGCACCGGTAAATTCGGTTAAACCATGTAAGAGGCATATAAGAGAACCAACTAATTTGTGAATAAAACAATACTTTTTTAATTAGGTTTGAAACCCTTCATGTGATTTCATAGTTTTCTCCTAAATCGCACAAAAATTGTTGACAGGCCATGAAATTAAACACAACATGAACGTCTGAAAAGTGTACTTTGTATATCAGTTGCTGTTTAGCAAAATTACTTTTGAGGTTCAACTGATTTCATATCAGTTCCAAATAAAGGTGTACTGAGAAGAACGTGTTACCGTTATTTAGGGAGCGCTGTTTTCCATGGATGTTGAGGCGGCGGAGCTGTTGATGTTGCGATTTGCCGTCGATGGAGAGCGGGCAGGAGGCAAGGCAGAAAAAACGTGACCAGATCTTTACATTTTTTTGATCAACGATGTCAAGTACACTAAATCCAAAAGCTGAAATTAACATTCAAGAATAGGAAGACAAGATGGAGCGAAAAGGAGAGATTACTTGGTGGTTTGAAAGTAAATCAATCAACGCAATGCCATACCTCCGTCGATGGCGGTGGTGTACGCCCGATGAGCACTCGCAGACATGAGGAGGAGGGTGGAGGGTGGAGGTCGGAGGAGGAGACTGAGGAAGAGAGAGCGTAGAGAGCGTTTTGACTGTTTTATGCTATGTTTGGATAAGAAAGTTGAAGGAAAGAAAGTTGAAGGAAAGAAAGTGAAAAGAAAGTGAGTAGAAAATGAGATGATTTTGTAGTTGTTTGGTTTAAGAGAAAGTAGAGTAGAAAGTGAAAGGAATGAAAGATGTATATTTAACAATTGACGTAAATACCCCTATACAAAAAATGTGTTCATTTATCTTTATATATTTTTTATTCACACACACACACACACACACACACACACACACACACACACACACACACACACACACACAGAGATATATATATATATATATATATATATATATATATATATATATTAGTGAATACGGATGAATGAAGCCATGTACAGTTTATTAAAAATTAAAATGGGAAGCAACTTTTTAACAAGAAGCAATGTTGTAAAAAAAACAATATTGTCATATATAGTAAATAAGAAAATACGGTTAGTTTTGTCAAAACAGTGTTGCAGAAAGTCCACATTTTAATCAATCCTTCCCCTAATTTTGGGCAGCCAAACGATGGAAGGAAGGAATCTCTTGCTACTTTCCCTTCTCGATCTTTCCTTCCTTAATCATTCCCTTGAACCAAACACACCATTAGGGAGAGAGGCGTTCTGATTTTAGGGATCGGGCTCGTTTTATTTTGATCAATGGGTTGCCACGGACTTGCCACGACATCTCCGTCGCAAATGTCTGTCATTTCACATGTCCGTGGCAAACTCGTGACAAACACCAGCAGGAAATTTCGCACCCTTATTAATTACGCATGCCGTCGCAAATCCGTGGCAAATTACTGACGGAATAAGCTCCGTGGTAATTAATTAAGTTATTTAAGGCTTGCAACATTTAATTAAGTTAATTAAGTAGTTAAAGTTTATTTTATCTAAAAGGGGTCTAATCTATTTAAATAGGATATTTAAGTTGGAATTATTTTTATTTCAGGAGGTGGAATAAATTAATTGTAGAGGTGGGAATAAGGCCCAAGGGCCATTAATGGGCCCAATGTTAGTCTTAAAACTTAGGGGTTCCTAAACTAGGGTCTCATTACCTCATTTGTGAAAGAAAGAAAAAAACAAAGGAATAGAGAGGAGAAGAATAGAAGTAGAAGACGGCGTGGAAGGGGTGGAGAGGAAAAGAAGAAGCTTTCTTGAGTTCTTGGTTGGTAAGTAGAATTTCTTGGTCCTTTTCATCACCATTTTCCTTCCTCTTCCTAGTATAGTAACCTTTAGCCTCTCATTCTCATTGTTGTTGATTTTTCATTTTCACCCAAAGGAGGAGACTTTTCGTGTTCTTGGAAATCGAGAATGGGTACTCCATTTTGGTTGATTTTGGTGTTTGGTTGAAGCTCTAGTTCACCCAAGGTTAGGGGATTCTCCACTACATTTATAATAAGTTGTAGGATATGTATTGTGTGTGGAATAGCTCTAGGAATGGCTTGATTGTGTGAGTTTTTGTGTTAATGATATGTTGGTTGTTGTAATTGACGCTTAATTTGGTGATACCATGTTGCTTGTTGTTGGAAAGATATGTGTTGATAATTATGCATGTTATGTGTTTGATGAAATGTTCCATAAGAAAAAGTATGTGAATATGATGATTTAATGGTATTGATTAATTGTTTAAATGAGTGATGTTAAATGTGGGAATTGGATTGTTGAGTAAAAAGTAAGTTTGAAGTGGTTTGGTGAGAGTGTTAGAGTGAGGGCGCCAAATGCATAGGCAAATGGCGCTAGTTCTTTGTTTTTAGCGCGTGCGTGTGTGCAAGTGCAGGGAGGGGCGCCATTTGCTAGGCAAAATGGCGCCAGGTGTAACGCCCCGAAAATAATTTGAATATTTATTTAAGTGGATTAATTAAGTTGTGGAGGAATATTAGAATTGATTAATTAATTTGAGGTTTATTGTTTTAATTAGAAGTTGTTTAAGTAGTAGGAGAGGTGGAAGTAAAAAGGGAGGTGTAGGAAATAGGAGGCCTTTGGCCCAAATCAATTGGGCTCAGGGTTAATTGAAAGGAAGGAAATGGATTAAAAGAGAAAGAGGGGATCGGTTTGAAGAGAGGAGAGAAGCGAGAGAAGCAAGAAGAAAAGAAAGAAAGAAGAAAAGGAAAGAAGAAGAGAAACCGAGAGAGAGAGAGAGAGAGAGAGAGCGGCGGAGGAGAAGGAGAGGGAAGGAGGAGCTCGCGGTGGAGAGAGAGAGAGAAATTTGGCCAAAGCAAGGAGGGGGCTGGCGGTGTGGTGATGAATTTGGGGTTTTAGGGTTTTCTCCACCCTTTGGTTTGGTAAGTTGTTTTTGTCCCAATTTCTCTAGTTTTTATTGCTCTTTCTATTAAGCTAGGTTCCAACCTCTAATTCCTTCTCATCCTCATTATACCATGGATGATTATTGGAAGCTCAAGGTTGCATTGGAATGGGCTTTGGTGGTTTTGGAACTTAAAGTGGAGGAAAGCTTGTTTCTTCATTTCCTAAGGTTAGGGGTCTTTTCATTCATAATAGCTTATAAGATTTGTATTGTATGGAGGTTAGGGTTTTAAAATAATTATTGAATTATTTGGTGAAGATGATGAATAGTGATTATATGTTGATTGAGTGTTATTTGGTTTGATTGTTGTTGTGTTGGATTGATTTTTGAGGAACCCACTATGTTGTTGTTGAAATGGGATTGATATGCATTTTGAGTGTTTTATGAGTGTGATTGTTTTGTTGTGAATAAATGGGTGTTAGGTATATTTGGATCGTTTTGATGATATGTTTGTTGGAAAGAAATGAAGTATGAGTATGTGTGTGAATTAGGTGTATATGACTTAATTGGATAATGGATTTGTTGGATTAAAATGTGTCTAAGTGATGGTTTAGTCCCTAAGAATTAATTTAATCCTTGGTGTGACAAATGAGTCCCTAAGAATTAAATTAATCCTTGGCGTGACAAAATAATCTCTTAGTGCCTAATTAGCTCTACTATGCCATATAAGTCTCAAAGTAATAAATTAATTAATAGTGTGACAAAATGATCCCCTAGTGTCTAATTAGTCCCAATATGTCAAGAATTTTCCTAAGCCCCTAAATTAATTTTGGTGTGTCAAAAATGGTCCTTAAGTGAAGAAAAGGTCCTTATGAGGTGGTTTGGCCCTTAGGTGGGATTTAATCTAATAATTGTTAAGATGGTGATTAATAATTGATGAGGTGAGGATTAATAATTGATGAGGTGATGATTAATAATTGATGAGGTGATGATTAATAATTGAGGTGAATGATGATGTGGCTTCGGCCAAAGAGGTGGTTTAATACTTATTGTGATGGATTGTGTGTGATGCATTTGTCATAGTGTCACATATTCCATATGCATTACGTGATGAATGACGAATGATGATGTGGCTTCGGCCAAAATGAGGTGAATGGTGATGATTATGGATCCACATGCATATTGCACACATGCATATACTCATACATTTGATTGATGCCTCCCGACGAGTGTGGGGAGTTGAATGCTATATGACGGATGATGAGTGTTTGTGTAATTGAGCGGTGAGGCTTCTCGAGATTTGTATTTAGTGACGTATGTTAGTATGGTTGTAGAGTGTGTTCTGTTTCCTTCCTCGTATAATACTTATATTATTTGCTATTATTTATGCAAAGAGACTCACCCTAGCATTTTATGTTGCCTGCTCTCGTGGCGACAAACAGGTGTTGAGCAGGTGATACTGAGTGAAGGTGCCCAGGCCTTCCTGGGTTGTTGTGTCAAGCTCTGTTTAGTCACAATAGGGATGGGGAAGCATAGTATCGTTAGTTTATTTTATGTATTAAACTATTTTGGAGTAAGTATTTGATTATGTATAGAATAAGTAAAACTTATTTTCATTCCATTGTGCGATGAACTAGTTACGGATCGTTGTAAAACTAAACAGGAATTTTTGAGGGTTCGTCCCATTTAAGTCGTGATATCTAACACGCAACATATTTATTAATGAAAGAGTAATGTCGACTAATTTTAAGTCATATGTATGGTGAACGTAGCATTCCCTAGAGGATGTATCTTTTAAAAGAAAAACAATTTTTTTTTTATGATTTTAATTAAATATTTAAAGAGACTAAGGGGGTGTTACAAGTTGGTATCAGAGCAAAAGTTCGGTCTGTCCGGCCAAGTTTGTCCAGTCGTAGTGTCTCAGAGATCCCTCGTTGATCTCCAACAGAGACTTTGTTAGAGATTTTGTTTGGTTGCTTGCAGCTGTGGATTGTAACATTGCTTGTAGTTGCTTGTGACTGTTGGTTGTATTAAGTGAGGTATGTGTGATTGGAAGAGCATTTTAACGACGTCCAAGGAGTAGGAATCGTGACGACGCCTTCGTACTCTGGGCTGCGTTAAAAAGTCCTTCAATGTGAAAGGTGTAAATTTTGAAAAGACGTAGTTTTGTGACCTTGATTAAATTGGATGCGTGAGTAGGAGGGACTGATCACCCCGATAACTCATTCCCAATGAAAGAGGTGACAATAACTCGTAATTATTATAAATTTTGAATATATACTAATTTCAACTTGATTGATTGAGTGGTGTGTGCAAGTTGATTGACCATTAATTTTTAGAAAAATAGGTGCCTTATGGAAGTTTGAGTTTGATTTGGGGATTTGATAGTAGGGAGATGTCAAAATAAGGATTAACACTTTGGATTTGAAGTTCGTACAAAGAAAATAGAGCATGCCTTTTTGGAAAAGGTTTAGAAATATGGTTTCTGGAAAGCCTAAGGTAGGGAAATTGTTTTTTTTAAAAGTATGGTAGTTGAGGGAGTACCTATCTAGGATCTAGATGATAGTGTGTAACTTTGATGATTAGATGATTAAAATTCGGTACGAAGAGTAGGAATGCCGAGCTGAGGAAGACATTGTTTGTAGTTGGATATGGATTGACGTAAGATAGGAGCATTAGTACTCAAATGATTTCTGTGGCGTAGTTCCCTATCGATAAATTAATGGTGTTTGGAATAATCGAGTGAGACTTTGGTGACCTGAAAATAGAGTTTTGGTACAAAGTAAAAGTGTAGATTAAGTATGCCTAAGGATGTTGTAACCTTCGTGAAATTCTTTATGAGTGTTGGACTAGTTTGTGAAGGAAAAGTGTTTAGTAGTTGGCTTAAGTATGATCATAGTATGAAGATCAAAGGAAAGAAGGAAGAGGAAGGTTAGGTGCATAGGACTACATATGAGTGAGGTGTAGTTGCTAACCATAGGTGTGTTGAAGTGTAATATGCATATGACGTAGTATGTAGGAGTCAAAGTATGTAGTACCGAGGTTTAAGTGCGTTTGAATAGTAAGCGTAGTGAAGCTTAGCGTGGCGTGAGTGTAGTGAACCGAGGTACCAAAAGAGTGTACCGAGGTGTTGTGTAGTGTAAGGGCCGAGGTTAAGGAGTGCTTGGGTGTAGTGTGCCTAAGTGTAATAGTCAAGGGTGAAGTGACTAAGTGTAGATGATGAAGTGAGTTGTGAATGAGCCTAAGAGTAGTGGAGAGACAATATTTGAAGGATTGCTTGTGAATATTATTACCTTTGATTGACGTTTTGATATAGATTGATTGTTTCTGTAATGCACATGAGTTTAATTTTGATTTGTGCTAAATTGTTTTGAAGTTATGTACTGAAATGAAATGCGGTGCTTGGTTATAACAATTAAGGTTAGGATTCGCGTATAGTCTCCTTTTAGCAAAAATGAAATGATTGATTTTTTTTAACTTCTGAGTTTATGTCGGAAACTAAATTTTGAAAATAATAAATGGTTGTTGTGTGGCAACCTGTTCGTGTTATAATAAAATTAGGGGTTGCGTATAGTTTTCCCTTTTTGGACAAAACCGTGAGTTATGTGATTTTCAAAAAGAAACGGTACTTGGAAATTTTGTATTTTTTGGGAATGAACGTAATGTCAAGAATTGTGTTAAATTCTGTTCCAAGTTGTTTAGAATTTTATTACGAGATGTGACATGATTTTAGCTTTAGGACCGATTAGGTCAGGGATTGATGTTGTTTGAAAATGACGAGGTCTTACAATAATTTCATGGTTTGACGAGATAAAATCTTTTGAAACAAAAAGGTGAGTTTTACTCACGTTTAGAGAATTTTAAAATGTGTTTGTGTGTTTATGTGTTGACATGTGTTTATTTACTGTGATGGAAAGTTTAGTTACGGAGAAAGTGCAAATTTCACGAAATTGGAAATTTTACGGTTTTTGAGCATGTTTTGGTTTGTGATTTTGTAACTCGATTGTGCTTGAGTGAATTGGTGAAATTATGCCTTAATTGTAGGTAAAACATGTGTTAGAATATTTGGTTGTTTAATTCCGATAACGTTTGCTATGTCAAAGGAATTGTCGAAGTTTATGAACCACTGCTGAAAATCTATTGCACCTATATTGTCTATTGAAATGTATGATATGTTCTAGTTTTAAAGATTGATGTTCTGGACTGGTTATACAGGTAAAAAATTATTTTTGGGATGTCCATATTTCAGAGGAAACTCTGCCGAATTTTCGTTAGAAATTTTGATACATGTTTAAAGTGGTAATTGAATTGTGTGATTAGAGGGTAAATCCATGGGAGTCGAGGTGTAGTGGCTGTAGTACAACAGTTAAGTTATACTGTGTATCTACCGAGATGGAATGTTGCGTTTAGGAGTGTTGTGCTCAAGAGTAGTGTAACCAAGGTGAGTAACTGAGGGGGTAAGGAGTGGTAATTACTGTAGTGTGCGTACACCTGAAGTACGATGCCGAGATCCGTGAGTGAGTGTGCCGAGATACCGCTTGATGTTAACATGGTTCGAGGATTGTTGTTAGGCACACTGGGAGTGCGGTTGTCATGGAACTCGATGTGGAATTACTAGTAATGACGACGAGTAGGTCAATGAGATAAATGAGATAGATTGGATTAGGAGGTTGAGTTCGGAAGTGAGCACCAGAGATTGGAAACTTAAAGAGGGTAAGCTAATCGCAAATCGTAGTTGAGGGCATAGTGTCCCTACATCGGAATAGATGGTATTTGAGTAGTCGAGTAGGATCTGGATACCCTACAGGTTAGAATATCTGCTAAGGGTAAGAGCGTAGAGAAGGTGTGTGTTTTGTTACCTTAGTGTACGATAGATTATGATGAGTACGATTAGAGGTGTGAAGAATGTTGGGTAGTGCTTCGTGAGTATTTTCGAGGACGAAAATATTCTAAGTGGGGGAGAGTTGTAACGCCCCGAAAATAATTTGAATATTTATTTAAGTGGATTAATTAAGTTGTGGAGGAATATTAGAATTGATTAATTAATTTGAGGTTTATTGTTTTAATTAGAAGTTGTTTAAGTAGTAGGAGAGGTGGAAGTAAAAAGGGAGGTGTAGGAAATAGGAGGCCTTTGGCCCAAATCAATTGGGCCTGGGGTTAATTGAAAGGAAGGAAATGGATTAAAAGAGAAAGAGGGGGGATCGGTTTGAAGAGAGGGAGAGAAACCGAGAGCAAGAAGAAAGAAGAAAGAAGAAGGAAGAAAAGGAGAGAAGAAGAGAAACCGAGAGAGAGAGAGAGAGAGAGAGAGAGAGAGGCGGCGGAGGAGAAGGAGAGGGAAGGAGGAGCTCGCGGTGGAGAGAGAGAGAGGGCTGGCCGAAGCAAGGAGGGGGGGGCTGGCGGTGTGGTGATGAATTTGGGGGTTTAGGGTTTTCTCCACCCTTTGGTTTGGTAAGTTGTTTTTGGTCCCAATTTCTCTAGTTTTTATTGCTCTTTCTATTAAGCTAGGTTCCAACCTCTAATTCCTTCTCATCCTCATTATACCATGGATGATTATTGGAAGCTCAAGGTTGCATTGGAATGGGCTTTGGTGGTTTTTGGAACTTAAAGTGGAGGGGAAGCTTGTTTCTTCATTTCCTAAGGTTAGGGGGTCTTTTCATTCATAATAGCTTATAAGATTTGTATTGTATGGAGGTTAGGGTTTTAAAATAATTATTGAATTATTTGGTGAAGATGATGAATAGTGATTATATGTTGATTGAGTGTTATTTGGTTTGATTGTTGTTGTGTTGGATTGATTTTTGAGGAACCCACTATGTTGTTGTTGAAATGGGATTGATATGCATTTTGGGTGTTTTATGAGTGTGATTGTTTTGTTGTGAATAAATGGGTGTTAGGTATATTTGGATCGTTTTGATGATATGTTTGTTGGAAAGAAATGAAGTATGAGTATGTGTGTGAATTAGGTGTATATGACTTAATTGGATAATGGATTTGTTGGATTAAAATGTGTCTAAGTGATGGTTTAGTCCTAAGAATTAATTTAATCCTTGGTGTGACAAATGAGTCCCTAAGAATTAAATTAATCCTTGGCGTGACAAAATAATCTCTTAGTGCCTAATTAGCTCTACTATGCCATATAAGTCTCAAAGTAATAAATTAATTAATAGTGTGACAAAATGATCCCTAGTGTCTAATTAGTCCCAATATGTCAAGAATTTTCCTAAGCCCCTAAATTAATTTTGGTGTGTCAAAAATGGTCCTTAAGTGAAGAAAAGGTCCTTATGAGGTGGTTTGGCCCTTAGGTGGGATTTAATCTAATAATTGTTAAGATGGTGATTAATAATTGATGAGGTGAGGATTAATAATTGATGAGGTGATGATTAATAATTGATGAGGTGATGATTAATAATTGAGGTGAATGATGATGTGGCTTCGGCCAAAGAGGTGGTTTAATACTTATTGTGATGGATTGTGTGTGATGCATTTGTCATAGTGTCACATATTCCATATGCATTACGTGATGAATGACGAATGATGATGTGGCTTCGGCCAAAATGAGGTGAATGGTGATGATTATGGATCCACATGCATATTGCACACATGCATATACTCATACATTTGATTGATGCCTCCCGACGAGTGGGAGTTGAATGCTATATGACGGATGATGAGTGTTTGTGTAATTGAGCGGTGAGAGCTTCTCGAGATTTGTATTTAGTGACGTATGTTAGTATGGTTGTAGAGTGTGTTCTGTTTCCTTCCTCGTATAATACTTATATTATTTGCTATTATTTATGCAAAGAGACTCACCCTAGCATTTTATGTTGCCTGCTCTCGTGGCGACAAACAGGTGTTGAGCAGGTGATACTGAGTGAAGGTGCCTGTGCCTTCACGGTTGTTGTGTCAAGCTCTGTTTAGTCACACTAGGGATGGGGAAGCATAGTATCGTTAGTTTATTTTATGTATTAAACTATTTTGGAGTAAGTATTTGATTATGTATAGAATAAGTAAAACTTATTTTCATTCCGTTGTGCCAGTGAACTAGTTCTGGATCGTTGTAAAACTAAACAGGAATTTTTGAGGGTTCGTCCCATTTAAGTCGTGATATCTAACACGCAACATATTTATTAATGAAAGAGTAATGTCGACTAATTTTAAGTCATATGTATGGTGAACGTAGCATTCCCTAGAGGATGTATCTTTTAAAAGAAAAACAATTTTTTTTTTTATGATTTTAATTAAATATTTAAAGAGACTAAGGGGGTGTTACACCAGGCAGGCTGGTTGGTGGCTGGGCAGGGTGTAGGGCACCAATTCACTGAGAATCTGGCGCCTGGTGGAGTGACTAAGTGTTGGTGTTGTGTCATGCGCGGGAAGCGGCGCCAAATCTTTGGGCATTTAGGCGCCCAGTGGTTGTTGCGTGCGTCACGGTGGGTGGTGGTGTGCAAGGGCGCGGTTGCTAGAAACTTGGCGCCCAGTGTGTGTGTTGCTGTGTGTGCGTGAGAGTGAGTGGCACAGGCGCCAAATGTGGCGCCACTATGCGCCCAGGTGCGCGTGATAGTGTGCCTGTGAGTGTGTTGTGGCGCGGCGTGGCTGTGTGCGCTAGGAGGGGCGCCAAAATGGCTGCCCCTTGGCGCCTTGGTGCCCAAATGTGTCTAAGTGATGGTTTAGTGTAATACCCTAATTTTGTCCGTCCCTTAACTTAAGCCAATTTCAATCATCGAACTCAACTAAATCGAAATACCGTTGTTTAAATTAAGCAGACGCGCGAATGATCAATCTTTTCGTGCGTTCTTCAATTTAATCTTCGTATTTGGGTTTAGTCGTACATAAGTAGTGTTTTTAGTTAATGAGCTCATTTCTTCTATTTGAGTCTCGTTTTAGCGTATTCGTCTAGTCTGGCCCGTTCTCGTCTTTGTGTTTGGCCAGACTCTTTTTTATTATTATTATTCTTTTTTGTGCAGTTAATTTAATTTGAGAATATATATAGAGTCCAAAATGTCAAGAAATTCTATTTAGTTTTATTTACAATTTAAAAGTGTTTAATAGTCCAAAAATGTCAAAAAAATACTATTTAATTTTTATTACAACTTAGGAGAGTCCAAATGTCCAAAAAATACAAAAAATAATAATACAAAATATACAAAAATAAATAAATTCGAAAATACAAAAAATAATAAAAGCGCAAAGAAGACAATGAGATCTGGGGTTCCAGTAGAATGCTCTCCAATCTTGATTTGAAGTGCGATCTCAAAAAGGAAGAGTCAAAACAGTCAAAGCCCATTCAAATGTAATTAAATGCCTGACCTAATTTTTTAATATAAAAACACTGTCAAGGGTCAGTCAAAGACACGTTTTTCGAGTTAAAAAATCACCAGAAAAAGATTAGGGTTTTACACCGAAACCCTAATCCGCTAAACACATTTTTGAGATCTCGAAAAGAGGAAAATCGAGTAGCAACAAAGAAAACAAAGGATTACCATGGCGAAAGTCTAGATTTGAGATCGGTTCTTTATTTTCAGGAGACCAGGTTGGTATTTCTGTATATAGAAAATCCGAAAGTATAAGAACATGTATATAGATCTGTTTTTCTGTTGTTGTTTTGCTGTGTTTCAAAGTAAAAATACACACAGATTTTGATTTATTATAATAGCGGATGTCGATTGGTTTTGCCGTTTTTAGAGATTATCACATCAAGTTTTTTCTCGATGAGATTAAGATAGTCTTGATCGATCTCTAAAAGATAAAATCAGATTAGTGTTTTTAGTAAAAAATACCAGAGTAACAGAGAAAAATTGAAAGAGAACAGAAACAAGGAGAGAGGAAGAGAGCAGCAGTGAACAACAAAAATAATAAAAAAAAAAACCAACCTTAAATATGTCGCCGGAGACTTCGTCTTCTCCGGCGAAGCTCCGGCGAGCCACCACAGCTGCAAACCGAGCTCCCTCCCCCCCAAAAACATTCCAGCAGCCACGAAAACTACCCAAACCGAACTCAATCACCACCTTCGCACCCCTTTCACCTTCGTCGTTCACCAACAACCCACCACCGTGACCCTTCGTTTCTGAACCACCCAACCACCGTCCCTCTCTCTCCCTCGCTTCGTTCTCTCTCTCCCTCATTTCGTTTTCTCTCTCCCAAACCGATCCAAACAACCACCATCACCGATCTCCCTCTCCCTCGCTTCGTTCTCTCTCTCTCTCACCTCAAACCGTGATTCTCTCTCTCTCCATTAAAACCGCCGTGAATCTCTCTTCCTCTCTCCTAAGAAATTGCCGTGAATCTCTCTCTCTCTCATGAATGGAGAGCTGCTGCGGCGCAGCTGTATATGGGGAGGGAGGGAAATGAAAAATTAGGGTTTTTTGTTTTTAGGGTTGACCCATTTATAGTGTCTCCTAAAATTCATTTTATTTCAATTTATTTTTTAATATTCAGATTCATATCCACACCACCCGTATTCCTGCGCACACCCCTCACTTAAGCCCGCCATCTTTGGGCCCTCCCATCTGAATCCGGGCTTGCTTTGTTTACACCCCCTGTTCAGTTACACCACCCCCCTACGACTAATAACACCCCCATTTTGCAATTTTCACCTTTTTCTCGTTTTAATTCTTTTTCAACTCAAATAATTTCTCAATAAATCAAAAAACTTTGTTAATGATTTTGCGAAGCCTCTGCTTGCATAATCATTAACAATGAGGAACTAGTGGTGATCACTTGGAGCCTTTGCTCAATTGATCATCATGAATGCCTAATTTTTCTAAATACTTCCAATAAATCAAAAAACTTTGTTAATGGTTTTGCGAAGCCTCTGCTTGCATAATCATTAACAATGGGGAACTAGTGGTGATCACTTGGAGCCTTTGCTCAATTGATCATCATGAATGCCTAATTTTTCTAAATACTTTCAATAAATCAAAAAAACTTTGTTAATGGTTTTGCGAAGCCTCTGCTTGCATAATCATTAACAATGGGGAACTGGTGGTGATCACTTGGAGCCTTTGCTCAATTGATCATCATGAGCGCCTAGTTTTCCTAAAAACTTTTCATTAAATCAAAAACTTTGTTATTGGTCTGCGAAGCCTTTGCTTGCATGATTATTAACAATGGAGTGCTAATGGTGGTCACTTGGAGCCTTCGCTCAATTGATCATCATGAAAGCTCAGTTTTCACAATTAAACAAATAAAAAAAACCTAGAACTACGTAGCTTTGAATTCTCCATCGCACCTGGAGATACGTAGGAGCGGATCCCCTCCGTCAAGCACGACAAACTAAAAACATTTTTCCTTTCAAAAAAAAAAAAAAAGCGGCTAACCCTCGTCGAGCGCCGCCAATAAAAATTCATTAAGTCTTTTCAATCAGAGGCAAATTTAAGTACTTTTCAAATCAACACTTAAAACCACACGTTTAATTAAAGGTTCCCTTTCAGTAGAAAGGAGGTGTGGGGTGCTAATACCTTCCCTATGCCTAACCGACCCCCGAACCTAAATCTTCCGGTTTTCCAAAAGACCATCTGCCTTCCAAAAAGGTTTTTCTTCAATATTTTCCTCATAAAAAATATTGGTGGCGACTTCATTGTTTTAAAAAGTTGTAAACGAAGAAAATCCCTTGAGGACTTTTTCGGGCGCAACAGCTGGCGACTCCACTGGGGACTAAAAATTTTCAAAAAGAGGGTCGAGCCTAATTAATTAAATATGTGATTTGTGTGTTTGATTTGAATATTTTATTTTGCCTCTATTCTTCTTCTTTCTCATACAAGCATTGTTGCATCCATATACATTCGCCTCTTCCTCTTCTATGATGGTTTCATATCTACTTGATCGCATCTTTTCAATTCCACTGCATTCTCATGTTGCATTCATGTGTATTTATTTATTCTTCTTCTATGTTCGTTTCTCGCTTAAAATGGTAGATAGTCTCTCCTCTTATTCTCTTTGCTTATATGCTTCTTCCTTTTATGCATTCCCCCCAATCTAATCATTCTCCCTCCTCTTTGCTCCCTTTCTTGAGGTAAGCAATGCAATTAGTTGTTGCTAAAACCATAGGCTGGCTTATTCGATATTAAACACTAGGGTAGACAACATATTATTATTTGCCTTTGTGCGGACTGCTCGGGTTTTATTTGCGGTGGGGGAAGGGTAGTTATTGCTAAGTATTGTGCCTCTCAACACACACTTCACACCCTATACTTGTGGCGCTGAGTGGGGCCTAAAACCCAAGGTCCGAACAAAAACCTAGGAGAGTGGGAGCGACTAGTGGCGCCATTCGTAGACCTTTGTGCAGTGTGGCTCTCATGAAAGTTCCGCCCAAGAGTGCGCTTTGTCATGATGCCTCACACTCGGTAGCTTTCTACGATTGTGGGTGTTATCATGAGGAAGACTTTAGCTCTTGGTTGCCATTGTGAGGAAATGATTAGAACTTACATGAGAGGATTACCCTTTTCGTCGACTTTAGACCCTAGGATTCCCACCATTCGTAGGACACGGGGGCACGCCTTTGTGTGTTGCATTTAGCTTAAGCATCCCTTTTTCTCAAAATTTATTTCGAAAGTTGTAATTTTTCTTTCATAAACACCTACATGAGGTGGCATGCAGCGTATATCTTCGAAAATGTTCAAAAGTACCACCAATTAAACCTCATTTTATTACTATTTTACCATGTCATCCACATCATTTCGCATTTACATCATTTTGCACCCTTGCATTTGCATCTAACAAAATCGTGAAAATTCATCATTTGCATTCTTCATGCATTAAAGTTTGTTTGCCGGAGATCGCAACATAACATTGAACCGTTGTCATAGGTGTGTAAGAAGCACCATGGAATCAAAAGGCAAAACTACATTCAATTCAAGGTTTCCCAATGTAAAGAAGATTGATGTAACTAGTTTGAAGGAGTATGCTTCTCTGTTAGGTCCTATTGAGCTTCTGTCCTTCGACAAGACTTATGGGAACATCCGCAGGTTATTACAACTAGAAGTACAAGAGAGTGCCATTGCTGCCTTAAGTTGGTTCTATGATTCAGAGATTAGGTGTTTTCTTCTCAAGAACTTCCAAATGGCGCCTACCTTAGAGGAGTATGAGAAGATTCTGGGTTTTGATCGCTCCGAGGTTAGACCTTACCAGTATCAGAGGCAATATTATTCAGATGAGAAGCTCGCTTCCTTGTTGCAAATCAGTGTAGAAGAAGTGCGGTCCCATAAAGTTGAGCGTAACAAGATATCTGGGTTTCCTCAAGGTTACTTTGAGAGTTTGATGGCTAGTCATGCAGTATCAAAGAATTGGGCTTCTTTCAAGCAAATATTAGCTTTGACCATCTTTGGCATCGTCCTTTTCCCTCAAATTGAGAAACATATAGATGAGACCGCTGTTGGGGTGTTCCTGGCTTTCAAGAGTGCAAAAAGTCCCATCAATCTAGTGTGTCTACTTTGCAATCAGGCAATGGAGGCTTCAGTGGACCGATTGAAATTCCTTGCAATCTGAATTCCAGCTCGGCTGTGACGAGACCCTCGACTATCGTTATTCCAGTACCTGCTGCTACCCCTAGTAGGAAGACTAGGATGACTCCGTGGAGCTGTAATGTGCAAATGCAAGCAGAGGTCCCTAAAGGCACTTTGGATATAACAAACATTGCTGGAGGTAGTGGTATCACAAGGAGTGGAAGGGTGTACGCTCCTGAAAATCTTAGGGGAGAGCAGTCAAAAACAGATGAAGAAAGGGCCCGTAAAGGAAAAGACAAGGAAACGGTAGAAGTCAGAAAGGTATCAGACAAAGAGGCTCAAGAATTCCTAAAGGTAATGAAACAGAGTGAATATCGGGTGGTAGACCAGTTGAGTCAAACTCCGTCCAAGATCTCAATGCTCTCTTTGTTGCTCAGTTCAGAGGCACATCGTGCTGCACTGCTGAAGGTCTTGAACGAAGCCCACGTCTCCCATGACATTACGGTAAACCAGCTTGATGGTATTGTTGGCAACATTGTAGCATCCAACTACTTGACCTTCTCGGACAGGCTTCCTCCCGTGAAAGAATCATAATCAAGCTCTTCACATCTCAGTCAAGTGTGGGGACTATATACTCGCCAGAGTGCTCATTGATAATGGCTCATCCTTGAATGTGATGCCTAAGTCCACCATGAATAAGCTGAATGTAGACTCATATCCGCCCAGAGTTCTACCTTGGTGAGCATTTGATGGACCAATGAAGGAAGTTTTTGGAGAAGTAGAAGTCTTGCATTTGCGCAGTAGGCCCCGAAGTGTTCTATGTTGTCTTCCAAGTGATGGACATCGGTTCCTCCTATAGTTTTACACTGCTAGGGCGTCCTTGGATACATCTTTGCCGGCGGTGCCATCCTCGCTTCATCGAAACTCAAGTTTGTGGGTGAGGGAAAGGCGATAGTGATCCACGGAGAAGAAGAAACACCGATAAAATGGATCACCACCAATGTTACGTGGAAGCGGCGAAGAGTCCTCGAGACCGCCTTCCAAGGGTTGGAGATCTCAAATCTTTGTCTTCGTTGAAAGTGAGCCTCTGCAGGCTTCCTAAGTGGTCCAAGGTGACATGATGACTGCAAAGGTAATGCTAGGGCATGGGTATCGGTCGGCAAAGGCCTAGGAAAAGCCGCTCGAGGATTGTAACACCGGTCCAGTTGAGAAACATTGAAAAGTTCGTTGTTGGGTACATCCCAAGTCCTGCTGATCGGGAAAGGCTAGCATCGCGACAAGAGGAGAAATGGCTTGCCAAACTCGGAGGAGAGAACACCCAATCGGGGAGGATGATCATCGCTAACCTCAAGAACAACTTCCGAGTCTTTGGCATGCGAACCACGACCAGGTTAATGTGGTTGAAGAAGGATCAAGCTCGAGTGGTCGTGTGTTGTCGGCTTAGTCTTATTTCTTTGTCTTTGTTGGAGAGAAGCTGCAGAACTGGGAGACCATGGATTTCCCCGTGTTTTTCAATTTAAAGTAATTTTCATTGTAATGTAGATTCCTCGGCTCTGCCCAAGGCCTTGGAACATTTCATTTGGGCACACATGTTTTTGTCAAGACTCATCAATCAATAAAATGTTATTTTGAATTTTCAATAAAAAATTTTTGTCTTCATCTCTCGTTTGTGTGTCTTTTCTTTGTCTTTATTCGCTCCATTTTAATGCGGATCGAAAATAGTCTCTGAAAATAATAATGCCCATAACTCATACTGTGACTTTGATTACCCGGTTAATCAAGCCGAGGAAGATGTTGAGGACGATTGGGATACTCCTCCGGAAATCATGAGAATGGTAGAGCAAGAAGAAAAAGTCATTGAGCCCCATGGGGAATCCACAGAAATGATCAATCTGCACCGAAAGACAAAAAGGGGTCAAGGTTGAATGCGCAATGGAGGATAAAGAGCGCAAAAAGTTGATTCACCCGCTGACTACTGTTGGCGTATTCGCATGGACTTATCGGGACATGCCGGGGTTGAGCACGGATATTGTTGAGCCTGATTGCCGCGATAAGATCGAGAATGTCCCCGTGAAAGCAGTGCCGAGGCGAATGAAGCTGAAATGTCTTTGAAAATCGGGGATGAGGTCAAGAAACAGTTCGATCACGAGATTCTTAGTTGTGGCAAAATACCACGAGTGGGTAGCAAACATCGTTCCGTCCCCGAAGAAAGATGGAAAGGTTAGAATGTGTGTCGACTCAGTGATTTGAACAGAGCAAGCCCTAAAGATGATTTCCCCTACCCCACATTGATGTCTTGGTAGATAGTCTTCGCTCAACATTCGATGTTCTCCTTCATGGATGGATATTCGGGCTATAACCGGATCAAAATGGCTCCAGAGGATATGGAGAAAACCACCTTCATAACCCTTTGGGGACTTTACATTACAAGGTCATGCCTTTCGGGTTGAAGAATGCCGGGGCAACCTATCAAAGAGCGATGGTAACCCTATTCCATGACATGATGCATAAGGAGATTGAAGTCTATGTGGATGACATGATCGCCAAATCAAAAACTGATGAAGAGCATGTGGTTAACCTGCAGAAGCTGTTCGAGCGTCTCAGAAAATACAAACTCAGGTTGAACCCCGCTAAGTGCACCTTTGGGGTTAGGTCAGGGAAGTTGTTGGGTTTCATCGTTAGCCAGAAGGGAATTGAGGTGGACCCGGACAAAGTGCGAGCAATTCTGGAGATGCCAGCGCCTAAAACAGAGAAAGAAGTCCGTGGTTTCCTGGGAAGACTGAATTACATCTCTCGATTCATCTTTCAGTTGACTGCAACTTGCGAACCAATTTTCAAACTGTTGTGCAAAAACCAAGAGATGAAGTGGAATGATAAATGTCAAGAAGCATTTGAGAAAATCAAGGTGTACCTCCAAAATCCACCAGTCCTAATGCCACCTGTGTCTGGCAGGCCTCTTATCCTATACCTCACTGTGCTAGACAATTCTATGGGCTGCGTGCTGGGGCAACACGATGAGTCAGGAAAGAAAGAACACGCAATCTACTACCTGAGCAAGAAGTTCACAGACTGTGAGGCAAGGTATTCACCATTAGAGAAGACTTGTTGTGCTCTAGCCTGGGCTGCGCATCGGCTGAGACAGTATATGCTGAGTCACACTACCTGGTTGGTATCCAAAATGGATCCAATCAAGTACATATTTGAGAAACCTGCGCTCACAGGTCGAATTGCTCGTTGGCAAATGCTTCTGTCAGAATATGACCTCGTGTACGTAACCCAGAAAGCAATTAAAGGTAGCACACTGGCAGATTACCTAGCACATCAACCGGTTGAGGATTACCAATCAATGCAATGTGAATTCCCAGATGAGGACATTATGGCATTATTTGACGAAGGGAAGTCTCAAGATAACGAAAGGTGGAGAATGTTGTTTGACGGTGCCTCTAACATGTGGGGGCACGGGGTCGGAGCAGTGTTGATCTCTCCAGATAACCGCTTCATACCATTTACCGCCAGGCTAAGCTTCTATGTCACAAACAATATTGCAGAATACGAAGCGTGTATCCTAGGTATCCAGGCAGCTCTCGATTGGAAAGTCAAGAGGCTCGACGTGTACGGAGATTCAGCTCTAGTTGTCCACCAGGTAAAAGGGGATTGGGAAACAAGAAATCCTGATTTGATTCCTTACTGTGACTATATTCAAGAATTAATCAAGCCCTTTGAGGAAATCACTTTCCAAAGACATACCCCGCAATGAGAATCGGTTAGGCGGATGCTTTGGCAACTTTGTCTTCTATGTTCAACGTTAGTTTGTGACAAAAATTTGACGTCAAAAATCCAAAGCCTGAAGGTCTACCCGCTTATCACTACTTGTATGGCGGTCGAAGGGAAATCGGATAGTAAGCCTTGGTACCATGACATCAAGCGGTACATCACAAATAGAGTATCCTCCGGAGCTACTGAGAGAATGACAAGAGAACACTTCGAGACTATCAGCGAGTTTCTTCTTGAGTGGAGACGTCCTTTACAAGAGAAACTATGACTTGGTACTCCTCAGGTGTGTAACTGAAGAGGAGTCAGTAAATATTATGCGAGATGTTCATGAGGGTTCATTTGGGGTTCACTCCAGTGGGCACACAATGGCTAGAAAAATCCTTAGAGTGGTTACTACGGTTGCGGATGGAGTCGATCATTCTGATTTAGTGAGAAGATGCCATAAATGTCAAATCTATGCGATCACACTCATGTACCTCCGACTTCTCTGCAGATGTCCCGAGCGCACCATGGCCATTCTCAATGTGGGGCATGGACATCATTGGTCCCATTGAACCCAAAGCGTCAAATGGTCACCGTTTCATTTTGGTTGCTATTGACTACTTCACTAAGTGGGTGGAGGCTGCTTCTTATCCCAAGGTAACAAGCTCAGTGATTGCTAAGTTCATCAAAAAAGATTTGGTTTGCCGCTACGGTCTTCCAAACAAGATTATCACAGACAATGGCAGTAATTTGAACAGCAGAATGATGAAGGACTTGTGTGAAGACTTCAAAATACGGCATCACAATTCTTCTCCTTACCGCCCAAAGATGAATGGGGCAGTTGAGGCAGCTAACAAGAACATCAAGAAGATTGTGCAAAGATGGTGGTAACATACAAGGATTGGCATGAAATGCTCCCTTTTGCCCTCTGCATGGTTCTGAGAACCTCGGTGCGTACCTCAACCGGGCAACCCCTATTCATCGGTTTTATGGGTCGGAGGTCCTCCCCATTGAGGTTGAAATACCATCTCTGCGGGTGTTAATGGAGACAAAACTTGATGAAGCGAGTAGGTTCATCCGTCTTGACGATCGAACCTCATTGGCGAAAACGGGTGGCCGCAATGTGTGTCATGGGCGATTATACCAACAGAGGATGATAAGGGCTTTTGACAAAAGAGTTCGTCCTCGTGAATTCCAAGAGGGAGATCTCGTGCTCAAGCAGATCTTGCCGATCCAGACGGACCCCAGGGGCAAATGGACTCCCAAATATGAAGGACCTTATGTGGTGAAGAAGGCATTCTCAGGAGGAGCTCTAATCCTGGCGAACATGGACGGAGATGAGATTCCAAATCCAGTGAACTCAGATGTGGTCAAGAAGTACTATGCCTAGAAAAATAGACGAAAAAAGAGAAAGATAAGCCAAGGAAAAATTAGCTCGCTAGGTTGAAAACCCGCAAAGGGCGGCCTAGGCAAAATCAGAGCGACCCGGTGGATTGAAAACCCGCAAAGGGCGATCCAGGCAAAAATTAGGGTCAGAAAACTTGGGCTTGAGAAAAGAAAAGGCAATCAGCACTCCCAAAGGTTTGGATAAGAGGGTGATCAGAATTATGAGTATGGACGGCGGACACCGTTACTTCAGAGATGAAATCCCAAGATCTGTTCCTTTCTCTTGTATTTTCTCAGTTTAAAAGAAAGATTGTAATGCACTTTCAATTGGCGTGACTTTGTGCACGTCCAATTTCTATATCAATAAAAGTCCAACTCTTCTTTCATATGTGTGCTTTTCGTGTCACTGCTTTCATCTATTCAGTCTCTTTCAAAATGATAATTTTTATGATTGATGAAATTGATTTGCAAAACATGTGCACATTCAAGAGCATTACGGGATCATTACGAAATCTTTGAAAAATACAGAAAGAAATGATTTCCCAAGTGAGTAAAGTTGCAAAAAAAGAGACAAAACAGGCAGGCATAACAAATCGGTCGCAATCCTCACGTGATCATCGTCCCAGACGACCTCCGTCCGTAGATCGACTTAACCAAAAAAAAGAGCGCCAAAAACAAAAACGAGAAAAAAAAAAAAAACTTTTAAAAAAAAAAAAAAAAAAAAAAAAAAAATCAAAAGCGAACGGAACACACAGACACAACATCTTCATATCATTCATCATTCTCATGTCATCCATACCATTCATCACTCCATGGCATCAAACAATAATGCATTACACTTTCAAATTCGCATCTCGGAAAGAGCAAAAGAATAATCAAACGGAAGAAACATCCCACCAAAATCAATCATTGCATCCATGTGCACCCAAATACCCAAGCGCATGCATTTCACACACCATTCAAGAGAAAAGTTACTTGGACCCGAGTCCCAAAAATCCCATTTTTAGAAAATCACCATCGCCACGAGTTCGTAAACTCCATCGGCCTGAGTTCGTAAACTCCATCGGCCGCGAGTTCGTAAACTCCATCAACCCGAGTTAGTGAACTCCCACGAGTTAGTGAACTCCTTCCACGAGATCACAACATCGTTATGCGAGCACGCGATGGATCCATCGACTTCGTTAAGTCGCCGGATTAGTTGTGCGGCCTAAGGCACAGCGTAAATCCATTGATCAAATCGATTCGGACCGATGTTGATCGGCGCTCGAAAAGGCCACCCCCGAGTTCGTAAACTCCATCAATCCGAGTTCGTAAACTCCATCAACCCAGAGTTAGTGAACTCCTTCGAGTTAGTGAACTCCTTCCACGAATCACAACATCGTTATGCGAGCGCGATGGATCCATCGAACCGTTAAGTCCTTCGGATTAGTTGTATTGTCGACCTAAGGCACAGCGTAAATCCATTGATCAAATCGATTCGGACTTGATATTGATCGGCGCTCGAAAAGGCCACCCCGAGCTCGGACTCGGCGAGTCCGTTAAAAGGTTTTAGGCAACCTCCGAATTCCCAATTTCTTGTTTTTCCAATTTATTGCTCTCGTTAATGCGACCGTGTTAACCCCTCAAAAAGAAAATAACAAAAAGATTTGAGTTTTTAAAACGGACAAAATTAGTATTATTTCTATATCTTTATTTCCACTTCACCCACAAATATGAAAAGGCCAATTCATATTTTTGGCGAAATGTGAAATAAAGAGGGGCAGCTGTAATACCCTAATTTTGTCCGTCCCTTAACTTAAGCCAATTTCAATCATCGAACTCAACTAAATCGAATACCGTTGTTTAAATTAAGCGCACGCCTTGCGAATGATCAATCTTTTCGCATGCGTTCTTCAATTTAATCTTCGTATTTGGGTTTAGTCGTACATAAGTAGTGTTTTTAGTTAATGAGCTCATTTCTTCTATTTGAGTCTCGTTTTAGCGTATTCGTCTAGTCTGGCCCGTTCTCGTCTTTGTGTTTGGCGAGACTCTTTTTATTATTATTATTCTTTTTTGTGCAGTTAATTTAATTTGAGAATATATATAGAGTCCAAAATGTCAAGAAATTCTATTTAGTTTTATTTACAATTTAAAAGTGTTTAATAGTCCAAAATGTCAAAAAAATACTATTTAATTTTTATTACAACTTAGGAGAGTCCAAATGTCCAAAAATACAAAAATAATAATACAAAATATACAAAAATAAATAAATTCGAAAATACAAAAAATAATAAAAAAGCGCGAACAATATTGATGATCTGGGGTTCAGTAGTTTGCTCTCCAATCTTGATTTGAAACTGCAGATCTGCAAAAAGGAAGAGTCAAAACAGTCAAAGCCCATTCAAATGTAATTAAATGCCTGACCTAATTTTTTAATATAAAAACACTGTCAAGGGTCAGTCAAAGACACGTTTTTCGAGTTAAAAAATCACCAGAAAAAGATTAGGGTTTTACACCGAAACCCTAATCCCCTAAACACATTTTTTGAGATCTGAAAAGAGGAAAATCGAGTAGCAACAGCAACAAAGGATTACCAGTAAACGAAAGTCTAGATTTCAGATCGGTTCTTTATTTTCAGGAGACCAGGTTGGTATTTCTGTATATAGAAAATCCGAAAGTATAAGAACATGTATATAGATCTGTTTTTCTGTTGTTGTTTTGCTGTGTTTCAAAGTAAAAATACACACAGATTTTGACTGTTATAATAGCGGATGTCAGATTGGTTTTGCCGTTTTTTTAGAGATTATCACATCAAGTTTTTTTTCTCAGTAGATTAAGATAGTGCTGATCAGATCTAAAAAGATAAAATCAGATTAGTGTTTTTAGTAAAAAATACCAGAGTAACAGAGAAAAATTGAAAGAGAACAGAAACAAGGAGAGAGGAAGAGAGCAGCAGTGAACAACAAAAATAATAAAAAAAAAAACAACCTTAAATATGTCGCCGGAGACTTCGTCTTCTCCGGCGAAGCTCCGGCGAGCCACCACAGCTGCAAACCGAGCTCCCTCCCCCCCAAAAACATTCCAGCAGCCACGAAAACTACCCAAACCGAACTCAATCACCACCTTCGCACCCCTTTCACCTTCGTCGTTCACCAACAACCCACCACCGTGACCCTTCGTTTCTGAACCACCCAACCACCGTCCCTCTCTCTCCCTCGCTTCGTTCTCTCTCTCCCTCATTTCGTTTTCTCTCTCCCAAACCGATCCAAACAACCACCATCACCGATCTCCCTCTCCCTCACTTCGTTCTCTGTCTCTCTCACCTCAGACTGTGATTCTCTCTCTCTCCATTAAAACCGCCGTGAATCTCTCTCCTCTCTCTAAGAAACCGTGTGAATCTCTCTCTCATGAATGGAGAGCTGCTGCGGCGCAGCTGTATATGGGGAGGGAGGGAAATGAAAAATTAGGGTTTTTTGTTTTTAGGGTTGACCCATTTATAGTGTCTCCTAAAATTCATTTTATTTCAATTTATTTTTTAATATTCAGATTCATATCCACACCACCCGTATTCCTGCGCGCACCCCACCTCACTTAAGCCCAGTTTCGCATACTGGGCCCTCCCATGCGAACTGGGCTTGCTGTTTACACCCCCTGTTCAGTTACACCACCCCCCTACGACTAATAACACCCCCATTTTGCAATTTTCACCTTTTTCTCGTTTTAATTCTTTTTCAACTCAAATAATTTCTCAATAAATCAAAAAACTTTGTTAATGATTTTGCGAAGCCTCTGCTTGCATAATCATTAACAATGAGGAACTAGTGGTGATCACTTGGAGCCTTTGCTCAATTGATCATCATGAATGCCTAATTTTTCTAAATACTTCCAATAAATCAAAAAAACTTTGTTAATGGTTTTGCGAAGCCTCTGCTTGCATAATCATTAACAATGGGGAACTAGTGGTGATCACTTGGAGCCTTTGCTCAATTGATCATCATGAATGCCTAATTTTTCTAAATACTTTCAATAAATCAAAAAAACTTTGTTAATGGTTTTGCGAAGCCTCTGCTTGCATAATCATTAACAATGGGGAACTGGTGGTGATCACTTGGAGCCTTTGCTCAATTGATCATCATGAACGCCTAGTTTTCCTAAAAAACTTTTCATTAAATCAAAAACTTTGTTATTGGTCCTGCGAAGCCTTTGCTTGCATGATTATTAACAATGGAGTGCTAATGGTGGTCACTTGGAGCCTTCGCTCAATTGATCATCATGAAAGCTCAGTTTTCACAATTAAACAAAATAAAAAAAACCTAGAACTACGTAGCTTTTAATTCTCCATCGCACCTGGAGATACGTAGGAGCGGATCCCCTCCGTCAAGCACGACAAACTAAAAACATTTTTCCTTTCAAAAAAAACCCAAAGCGGCTAACCCTCGTCGAGCGCCGCCAATAAAAATTCATTAAGTCTTTTCAATCAGAGGCAAATTTAAGTACTTTTCAAATCAACACTTAAAACCACACGTTTAATTAAAGGTTCCCTTTCAGTAGAAAGGAGGTGTGGGGTGCTAATACCTTCCCTATGCCTAACCGACCCCCGAACCTAAATCTTCCGGTTTTCCAAAAGACCATCTGCCTTCCAAAAAGGTTTTTCTTCAATATTTTCCTCATAAAAAATATTGGTGGCGACTTCATTGTTTTAAAAAGTTGTAAACGAAGAAAATCCCTTGAGGACTTTTTCGGGCGCAACATTTAGTCCCTAAGAATTAATTTAATCCTTGGTGTGACAAAATAGTCCCTAAGAATTAAATTAATCCTTGGCGTGACAAAATAGTCCCTTAGTGTCTAATTAAGCCTAACGTGTCACAATAATTTCCTAAGTACCAAAATTAATCATAAAGTGTCAAAATAATCCCTAGGTACTAAATTAACCTTTGGTGTGTCAAAATGGTCCTTAGGTGTGGAAGAGGTCCTTATGAGGTGGTTTGGTCCTTAGGTGAGGTTTTAATTTAATAATGAGGTGATGTGGGCTTCGGCCAAAGAGGTGGTTAATAATTGACGTGGGCTTCGGCCAAAGAGGTGGTTGATAATTGATGTGGGCTTCGGCCAAAGAGGTGGGTTAATAATTGATGTGATGTATTTATTGTGTTGTGATGCATTTGTCATGGTGTCACATAAATCATATGCATATAAACGTGGTGGGTGGCTTCGGCCAAACGTGGTGGGTGGCTTCGGCCAAACGTGGTGGTGCCCGACGGGGTTTTTGAGGTGGTTATGGATCCACATGCATATTGCATACATGCATATACTCATGCATACTTAGAATTCTTGGTGATGGTTAATTAAATTATTATTGTTGTTTCTTGGTATAATAATTGAATTGGAAATGTCCTGATTGTTGTGGATTGATGTTGCTAGATGCTTCCCTAATATAATGCTTATCTTACTTGTTATTATTTATGTAAAGAGACTCACCCTAGCATTTTTATGTTGCCTGCTCTCGTGGCGACATGCAGGTGATTCTGAGTGAAGGTGTCCACGCCTTCTTGGGGTTATTGTGTCAGCTCTGATTTAGTAACACCAGGGATGGGGTTTTAGTATCTTCATTGTTATGTCATTTATTAAACTGTTTTGGATTATGTATTGAGTCGGTTAAACTTGGTTTTATTTCCGCTGTGCTGTGAACCATTTTCTGGATGATTGTAATACTTAAAACAGGTTTTGAAGTTTAGTCCCATTGAGATATGACTTATACTTCACGCACTAGATGCGTTTGAATTTTAGATATTCTTGGATGAGGTTGTTATTAAATGTAGCACTCTCATTTAAGGTGCGTGGAAAAGTTTTTAAAAGACTCTGATTTTTTTTAATTAGTAAAATATCAATTAATAGAAGAGGGTGTTACATTAGTGGTATCAGAGCAGTTCGGTCTGTCCGGCCAAGTTTGTCTGTCATAGTATCTATGACAATTAGGTAGTGTTGCCTTGTTTCTTGATGAATGTTAATGCTGCAGTGTTAGGTTGAATGGCTCGAAGAATTGATGCTGCACTTGCTGAGGCTCTGCAAGCCATAGCTCAGGCTATGGGGGAACAGAGAGGTGGTAGAGAAGATGCGGAGGACCGCAAGTTGGCTACGTTTCAACGAGAGAACCCACCTACCTTCAAGGGTAGGTACGACCCAGATGGAGCATTGACTGGTGGCGAGAGGAGATAGAGCGAATCTTAGTGTTATGGCGTGTACCCAGTGCGAGAAGGTGAGATTTGGGACTCATATGCTGAAAGAAGAAGCTGATGATTGGTGGATGAGGAAGAAGCAGAGGCTAGAGGCTGCGGGTGAAGAGATCACCTGGGGTGTGTTCAAGGAGGAGTTCACAAGGAAGTACTATCCTGAAGACGTGCGGGCCAAGAAAGAGGTGGAGTTTCTAGAGTCAAACAGGAAACAAGTCTCAGAGTGAATATGCAGCCAAGTTTGAGGAGTTGGTCAAATTCTGCCCTTATTATGACAACCAAGCCGATTCAGAATTTTCTAAGTGTGTCAAATTTGAAAATGGTCTGCAACCAGAGATTAAGAAAGCAATTGGGTATCAAGAGATCCGAGACTTTGCTAAGTTGGTTGACAAGTGTAGGATTTATGAAGAAGATAGTACTGCTGCTTACAAGGTTGCGAGGGAAAAGAAGAATGCTCAGTTTCGGGGAAAACCATATGAGGTTGGTGGAGGTAAAGGAAAGTGGAAGGCTAGTGCTAGTAAAGGTTCAAGTGGGGGAGGTGAATCTGCCGATGTTGTGTGTTTTGCTTGCAAGAAACCTGGTCATAAGAGTAGTGAGTGCACTGAGATCCGTTGCTACAAGTGTGGTCAGAGGGGCCATAAGTCTACTAACTGTGAGAAGAAAGAAGTGGTTTGCTTCAACTGTCATGAAGTGGGACATGTTAGCACTAAATGTCCTAAACCTAAGAAGGAGAAGGTTAAAGGGAAGGTGTTTGCTTGGCGGGGTCCGAGGATGCTAACGAGATTAGAGGTACTTGTTTTATTAACGGTACTCCTTTGATTGCTATAGTAGATACTGGTGCTACTCATTCTTTCATTGCTGCATTGTGTGCTGAGAAATTGGGTCTTGTATTGTCTACTATGAGAAGGGAGATGGTTATTGACACTCCGGCTAAGGGTTCAGTAACTACTTCCCTAATGTGTTGCTAGGTGTCCTCTGTCGGCTTTCGGCAGAGAGTTTCTTGTTGATCTTATTTGTTTGCCATTGGGAGGTTTGGACATCATTCTTGGTATGGGCTGGTTAGTTGATAACCATGTACATATTAAGCTCCGATGAGATCAGTGAGTTTTCCTTCTTCCAAGGAGGAAGAATCTACTTTGTTGCATTCAGTCAATTACATAGAGCTATGAGGGGAGAAGTTAAGCTGTTTTCACTGATGGCATCGTTGTCCGTTGTGAGCCAAGCCAAGATTGAGGAGTTGCCAATAGTTCGTGAATTCCCCGAAGTGTTTCCCGATGAAATTCCTGATGTGCCACCTGAAAGAGAAGTAGAGTTTGGTATTGATCTAGTGCCTGGCACTAGACCCGTGTCTATGGCTCCCTATAGGATGTCTGCATCGAATTATCTGAGTTGAAGAGTCAGCTAGAGGGTACTTCAGAAGAAGAAGTTCATAAGGCCTAGTGTGTCGCCTTGGGGAGCGCCGGTGCTTTTGGTGAAGAAGAAAGATGGGAGTATGCGGCTTTGTATTGATTATAGACAGCTGAACAAGGTGACAATCAAGAACAAGTATCCACTTCCGAGAATTGACGATCTGATGGACAAGCTAGTAGGTGCGAAGGTGTTTAGCAAAATTGATTTGAGGTCGAGTTATCATCAGTTAAAGTGAAAGATGAGGATATTCGAAGAGGAGCGTTCGGGGCGAGATATGGGCATTATGAGTATTCCTGTAATGCCGTTTGGTGTCACTAATGCACCGGGGTGTTTATGGAGTACATGAACCGTATTTTCCATAACTACTTGGATCGGTTTGTGGTGGTCTTTATAGATGATATTCGGTATACTCTAAGTCCAAGAGGGCATGCGAGCACTTGAGATTAGTGCTAGAGGTGTTGAAAGAGAAAAAGTTGTATGCTAAATTGTCAAAGTGTGACTTTTGGTTGAAGGAAGTGAGCTTTCTAGGTCATATTATTTCTGGTGATGGGATTGTAGTAGATCCATCTAAGGTTGATGCGGTGATGCGTTGGGAGGCTCCTAAGTCGATCCACGGAGATTAGAAGTTTTCTTGGGTTGGTTGGTGGGGTATTATAGAAGGTTTATTGAAGGGTTTTCTAAGTTGGCACTTCCGCTAACTTTCGCTTAACTTGTAAAGGAAAGGCATTTGTGTGGGATTCCCGTTGTGAAGAAAGTTTCCAAGAATTGAAGAGGAGGTTGACAACATCACCTGTTTTGACATTACCTAAATCTGGAGAGCCTTTTGTGGTATATTGCGATGCGTCTAAGATGGGGCTAGGAGGTGTTTTGATGCAAAATGGTAAGGTAGTGGCTTACGCCTCAAGACAGTTGAGGATTCATGAAAAGAATTACCCCACTCGTGACTTGGAGCTTGCGGCAATTGTTTTTGCTTTGAAGATTTGGAGACATTATTTGTATGGTTCTAAGTTTGAAGTATTTAGTGATCATAAAGGGTTGCAGTATCTGTTCGACCAGAAGGAATTGAACATGAGGCAAAGGAGATGGTTGGAATTGTTGAAAGACTATGACTTTAGCTTGAACTATCATCCGGGGAAAGCTAATGTGGTAGCGGATGCTTTGAGTAGGAAGTCCTTACATGTATCTGCAATGATGGTGAAAGAACTTGAATTGATTGAACAGTTTCGAGATTTGAGTTTACTCTGTGAGGTGACACCTAAGAGTGTGAGATTGGGTGTGTTGAAGATCCACAATGAATTTTTGAATGTTATTCGAGAAGCTCAAAAGAAGGACATTAAGCTAGTTGAAGTAGCAGTTGGGATTGACCACTCCCAGAGTGGAGATTATGAAATAGATGCACAAGATGTGTTAAGGTACCGCGGAAGGATTTGTGTTCCTAGTGAGGAGGAGATTAAAAAGGCAATTCTAGAAGAGGGTCATCGGAGTAAGTTGAGTATCCACCCGGGAGCCACTAAAATGTATCAAGATTTGAAGAAACTGTTTTGGTGGCCTGGTATGAAGCGTGATGTGGCTCAGTTTGTGTATGCTTGTTTGACGTGTCAGAAATCGAAGGTAGAACATCAAAAGCCAGCAGGATTGATGCAACCATTGGATGTTCCGGAATGGAAATGGGATAGTATCTCTATGGATTTTGTGACTGGTTTGCCGACTACAGCGAGAGGATTTGATACTATATGGGTGGTTGTTGATAGGTTGACGAAGTCTGCTCACTTTTTACCGATTAATATTACTGATCCAATTCCGAAGTTGGCGGATATCTATGTTAAGACAATTGTGAAGCTGCATGGTGTACCTTTGAGTATAGTGTCTGATAGGGATCCTAGATTTACTTCTGAGTTTTGGAAAAGTTTACAAGAGGCCTTGGGTTCCAAATTGAGGTTAAGTTCAGCGTATCATCCCCAGACAGATGGGCAGACGGAGAGGACCATTCAGTCATTAGAGGACTTGTTAAGAGCATGTGTTCTTGAGCAGGGAGGTTCATGGGATTCTCATTTACCGCTGATTGAATTCACTTATAATAACAGTTTTCATTCGAGTATTGGGATGGCGCCTTTTGAGGCATTGTATGGGAGGAGGTGTAGGACTCCGCTATGTTGGTATGAAACTGGAGAAAGTGTGGTGCTAGGTCCTGAGCTTGTGCATGAGACCACAGAGAAGGTGAAAATGATTCGGGAGAAGATGAAAGCTTCACAGAGTAGACAGAAAAGTTATCATGATAAGCGAAGGAAGGATATAGAGTTTCAAGCCGGTGATCATGTATTCTTGAGAGTTACTCCAACTACAGGTGTAGGTCGTGCGTTGAAGTCTAAGAAGTTAACTCCACGTTTTATCGGACCATATCAGATTTCAGAGAAAGTTGGGAAAGTTGCTTATCGGGTGGCCTTGCCACCTAATCTTGCTAATCTGCATGACGTGTTCAATGTGTCTCAGTTGCGGAAGTATGTCTTTGACCCGTCTCATGTAGTTCAGATGGATGATGATGTGGAGGTGAGAGAGAACCTTACGGTGGAGACTATGCCAGTTAGGATTGAGGACCGTGAGGTGAAGGTCTTAAGAGGCAAAGAGATCAATTTGGTGAAGGTAGTTTGGTTAGGAGCTGTGGGTGAGAGCATGACTTGGGAGTTGGAAAGCAAGATGAAGGAGGCTTACCCAGAGTTGTTCGATTCAGGTAATTTCGAGGACGAAATTCTTTAAGTGGGGGAGAGTTGTAACGCCCAAAATAATTTAATTATTTAATTAATTAAGTTATTTAAGGCTTGCAACATTTAATTAAGTTAATTAAGTAGTTAAAGTTTATTTTATCTAAAAGGGGTCTAATCTATTTAAATAGGATATTTAAGTTGGAATTATTTTTATTTCAGGAGGTGGAATAAATTAATTGTAGAGGTGGGAATAAGGCCCAAGGGCCATTAATGGGCCCAATGTTAGTCTTAAAACTTAGGGGTTCCTAAACTAGGGTCTCATTACCTCATTTGTGAAAGAAAGAAAAAAACAAAGGAATAGAGAGGAGAAGAATAGAGGCCGACGGCGTGGAAGGGGTGGAGAGGAAAAGAAGAAGCTTTCTTGAGTTCTTGGTTGGTAAGTAGAATTTCTTGGTCCTTTTCATCACCATTTTCCTTCCTCTTCCTAGTATAGTAACCTTTAGCCTCTCATTCTCATTGTTGTTGATTTTTCATTTTCACCCAAAGGAGGAGACTTTTCGTGTTGCTGGAAATCAGAATTGGGTACTCCATTTTGGTTGATTTTGGTGTTTGGTTGAAGCTCTAGTTCACCATAGGTTAGGGGATTCTCCACTACATTTATAATAAGTTGTAGGATATGTATTGTGTGTGGAATAGCTCTAGGAATGGCTTGATTGTGTGAGTTTTTGTGTTAATGATATGTTGGTTGTTGTAATTGACGCTTAATTTGGTGATACCATGTTGCTTGTTGTTGGAAAGATATGTGTTGATAATTATGCATGTTATGTGTTTGATGAAATGTTCCATAAGAAAAAGTATGTGAATATGATGATTTAATGGTATTGATTAATTGTTTAAATGAGTGATGTTAAATGTGGGAATTGGATTGTTGAGTAAAAAGTAAGTTTGAAGTGGTTTGGTGAGAGTGTTAGAGTGAGGGGCGCCAAATGCATAGGCAAATGGCGCCTAGTTGCTGTTTTTCTGGCGTACGTGTGTGCAAGTGCAGGGAGGGGCGCCATTTGCTAGGAAAAATTTTCTATGAGTTGAAAAGAGAACATTAAAAGAATAGGTTGGCAATTTTCTCTCCTATGCACAAGTTTTTTTCTTTAGAGGTATGGACAAAACACTCATATGACACCAAATCTTAATAAACCTAAGCGCATTAATAGCTTGAAAAACTAAAACAGAGATATTAGAATAATAACTTCAGCATGTCTATCCTTCAACAAATAACAACTTCAACATAATTAAAATAATAAAACGACTATCAATTAAAGAAAAAAGTCACAACAGTGTGTATTCGAAGTTTTAAACATTGCACACATAGTCATTCATCCAACTTGGTTTAGCTAGTTGACGTCTTGGGCGAGATGAGCCAGCTTGTGACATTTCCACATGACTATTGGGCCTCTCTTCTACTTCTTTTGTTCTACTGACATAGGGGGTGAAAACTCCATAATCACGGTGCTAGAACTTTTCTTAAATAAAAGAAGCTTCTCTTTAACTTTTTCCACTTCGGAGCAGGTCAGTTTGTAATAAAACAAAAAACTAATCCTCTCCAATACCAGAGCATTCTCCATCACAAATTTAGCAAAACTTAGGTCGCACACACGTCCCAAAAAACCTTTAAATTTGACCACCTTAAGAGTAGATAGAAAACAATCAGGTACAATTGCAAAATCTTGCGTTTTTTCATCAGAACCGCCCATCTGATCATCAGCCAAAAAAATACATGTTGCATTACAGGTTCAAATAAGGTAACAGAAAGCTCAAACAAAGACGATCAATGAAGTCTAAACAAAATTTAAAAATACCTGTAAAACTAGAGTCTTCAGACACGGTGACTTTAAAAGTAAGCTTATCAAATATTCACCAGGTACAATCAGTTGCATATGATCCAACATTCCAAATGCAAGAATACCATCTAAAGGATGTTCCACTTGTGCAAGACACTGGACGACAAAATGCAAAAACTAGTTGTGTTAGGATTATTTATAACACAATATTCTTCATCATCATGGGATAAAGTAAGTGACATGTAGAATTGAACAACTTTCTGCTATTCAAGGACCTTATATATCACACGTGTTAAGTGTAATAATAACTATTGAAAAGTTGTGTGGCCCTTTTACTTTTCTTCCTCATTAAAAATCTTCTTGTGTTACATTCGTAACAGCAATGGTGACAAGGTGTAACAACAATTACTGAAAAGTCTCAAGGTGTAACTTGAACAGCGCATGAAGCAAGAAAACATACCTGGAAATTAGAGAAATATAGCACTAGATGTTTTGTATTAGTAAAGGCACTGAGAATCCTGCGAAGAGAAACCCATGTTTCTAACACATTAATACCCTTTAAACCTAGGATACTAATTTTAGCAGAAGCAATGTGTCCATCTACCAAAATGGTCTCTGATAGTGGAGAGACATTAGTTTGGTAAACAAACTTGGTAAGATGTGAAGCACAAAACTTAATTTTAGTAGGTGACTCATACCCTGCAAAACAATGTATTATAACCTCTTCAAGTAAGGGGGCTTCTAGAGTGACACTCTTTACATCTGACCAAGTGCAATTAAATGCACTATAGGTTCTAAGAAGTGGTAACTTAAGGGTTAACTCTCTCAATTTATTAGAAGAGCAAAAAGTTAATCCGATTCCAAGCAAATCCAGGGATTTGAGGGATGAAAGACACGAAAAAGCGGGGAGTCCAATGGTAAAATAAGACATCGATCGAAGCTTTAGTGTCTCTAGGGAAGGAGATTGGAAAAGGGCATAACAAGAAAACCTAAAGACGTCGAATGAAAAAAGGATAGAAACATGTTTTACCCCCTTATTCAAAAGAGCAGATAGCCATTGATTGGTATCGTAGGCATCATAGTCCTCACTGATGGAAAGAGAAAATGAAAAGATGCTTGCATGGTTGATATGAAGCAGCACTCTAGTTACAAAGTTGGAAAATTGTTTGATTTTATCTTGGCGATGATGGTAATGGTTATCTCTGTCATAAAAGCGTAGCTTTGTAAGAAATGTCCACATATATTTCCACCTCTTTGATAAAACACTTGTGCGAACTGCATCTTTAGTACGAAGATAAGAAAGAATATGGGCAATAATAAAGTCGGGTAGGTTGCTTATATAATCTTGAGCCTCACTAGATGATCTTTTCCTCTTGGGCATGTTTGTTTATAGCAGCAGCAATAGGATAGGAATGTCACGGTATTAACCCAGTAACAGTGACAATCTCAATGTAACAGTAACCGTAAGGGGAAAAGGAGTGTAAGTAACAGTGTAAATGTAAATGAAACAGTAACCGGAACTGATATATCAGTATTTCACTGATATAGCAGAAATGGCAGGGGATAAGCTTGCTAGGGTGAAGCTATGTCACCGGTAACTAGCTCTAGCAGAACCTTGGGGCTACAATGGAGGAATGTGGCCCGGAAAGCAATGCTGAAAGTGACGGATAGAATGTTTGTAGATTGAGAAGAATATTTTGTGAATGATTGATTGTTTTATTCCATGAAAACAGCCTATAAATAGGACTGAGAATTACAATCAAAACCTAGGAATTCTCTAGAATACTGCCAGCTATGGTCAGTACTAGAATGACAGCAAAATGAGGCAATACATGTCCTCAATAAGACAAAATAACAGCTACTAAAATGAAATACAACAACTGAAATTGAAATGCACTAAGTGCTTTAGGGAAAACAGTAAAATCTAGTGATCTTCACAGTAAATAGTGCGAATACTGTGACAATACCCCGCCCTTGTAGCACACACTTGTCCTCAAGGGTGAAATTCTGGAAACTGATTGATCAACTCATAATAAAGCTCCCACGAAGCTTCAGCAGCAGGCTTGTTCTTCCACTGCACCAGAACTTTAGTAGCATGAGTGTTCCCTATCTTGACCATTTTCCTCTCCAATATGCGTTCAGGAATGCCTTTTGCCAATAGGTGGCCAATAGGAGAAGCTTGAGTAGTTGATCCTGAAGGATTGAAACATTTCTTCAATTGAGAGACATGAAAGACATTGTGGATTGCAGCCTGAGGTGGTAGCTCCAACTGATAAGCCACAGTTCCAAGCTTAGCAGTAATAGGGTAAGGACCATAGTATTTAGGAAGAAGCTTATGGTGGGCATGAACTTTGAGGGAGGATTGCCTGTAAGGTTGCAACTTCAAGTAGACAAAATCACCAACAGCAAATGATCTCTCACTCCTTTTCCTATTAGCATTCTGAGACATTCGATTCTGGGCCCTTAATAAATGAAATTGCAGTAATTTAATGGCCTCCTCTCGAGCAAACTAGTGACTGTTGTGATGATCGTAGTAGATTCTCCCGGCAAGTAAGGCGGATGAGTAGAGGTGGTCATCCCATAGACAATTTCAAATGGAGTTATGCGAGTAGATGAATGGAAGTGAGTATTGTACCAATACTCGCAAAGAAGACTAGCCAATTTGACCAAGTTGCGAGTTTAGTTGAACACATACATCTCAAGTAGGTCTCTAAAGCCTTGTTCACAATTTACTGTCCGCCATCGATTGTGGATGATAAGTTTGTAGATTTATTGAGTTGCACACCTTGTATTTTGAAAAATTCGGACTGAATTTGCTCAAGAAAACCGGGTCTCATCACTAGTAATGCTAGCGGGCATTCCATGCAATTTAAATACATTATCCATGAATACTTGTGCAACCTCAACAAAGAAGATAAGGATGAGATAAGGGTAAGAAGTGAGCATACTTACTTAACCTATCCACAACCACGAAGATAACATGTTTACCTTTAGAGTTGGGAGGCCTTCATGAAGTCAAGATCGATGTCTGCCAAAACCTTGTTAGAATAGAAAGTGGTGAAGTAAACCGGGATATGCGGCTTGATCCGGTTTACAGTTTTGACACTCCACATTCCTAATGTAAGATTGAATGTCTTTAGTCATGCCTCTCCAAAAGAAAAAGAGACTTCACCTTTGCAAAGAAGAACCTCCCCGCTGAATGGCCACCAACAGTGAGTCATGAAGCCATTGAAGTATAGCATTCTTCAAACTAGAATCATTAGCTACCACCAACTTGCCTTTCCTTCTCAGTTCCTCATTGAGCCAAGTAAACTTGGGGTGACTATCCGAGTTAGAGACCGTGTCGAAAATTAAATTGCAGTAGAACGAGGATCGATGAGACCAACCTGCTGAGTAAAGCCAATAGATCTTGGTGAGCATTATCAAGCAAAGATAGGTAAAAGTTACTGCGGCAGGATTTCTAGAAAGCGTGTCGCCAGCTATGTTGGTAGAACCTCCTTATATTGAATATCAAACTCATATCCCATCAAATTAGATACCCATACTTGCTGGAAAGGAGTAGTCAACTTCTGTTCTAGAATATACTTGATGCTTTTCTGATCAGTCTTGATTGTGAAGGAGCATAGGCCAAATAAGTACTCCATTTTTGTATAGCATAGATCACGACCAAGAGTTCTCGCTCAGTAAATGGAAAGAGCTTGTTGTTTAGGACCAAGAGCTTTGCTAATATAAGCAATGGGATGATTTTCTGCATGCATTGCAGGATCGCACCAACTGCTACCCAAGCATCTGTCTCACAATAAATCTTTTGGTAAAATCAGTAATTTTAAGACCTGGAGCGATGATTAAAGTTTGTTTGATATGTCCGGAAAGTCAGTAGTAGAGTCATCATCCATATAAATGAATCTTTCTTGAGCATATCGATCAATGGTTTAGCAATAGAGCCAAAACCTTTGACAAATCTTCTCATAATAGCTTTGCTAAACCGAGAAATCCCTCAATTGTTTGAGATCCGATGGAAGAGGCCAATCTCTAACAAATGCAATTTTGCTAGGATCTGCTTCCACACCTTGTTGTGATATAAAATGGCAAGATACTCCACCTTAGTAGTGTGAATCGCATTTGTCTCTCATAAGAATAATCGATTACGTCTTATAGTGTCAAACACAATAGATAAGTCTTTGCACATGCTCAACCACGGTGTTACTATAAACAAGAATGTCATCAAAGAAAACTATAACAAATTTTCTTAAAAAGAGTGAAAAACATGGTTCATAAGAGCTTGAAAGGTGGCGGGAGCATTAGGTAAGCCAAAAGGCATAACTAAGTATTCATAAGTGGCCCTTTATGAGTCTTAAATGTTTGTCTTGTGTTCTCACCATGTCCATTCGGACTTGGTGGTAGCCGCACCTTAAATCTAGCTTAGAAGATTGTTCTTGAGCCTAATTCATCCATTAAGTCTTCAATCAAAGGAATAGGAAACCTATCCTTGATTGTGTGAGAATTCAACCTTCTAAAGTCCACACACAGGCGCCATGAACCATCCTTTTTCTTGACCAAGACGGTTGGTGAAGCAAAAGGATCGTACTATGTTGAATCACCCTCGATCAAGCATATCGGTGACCAATTTATCAACAATATTCTTTTGGATAATTGAAGACCTATAAGGACGCAAATTAAAAGCTTGTGTACCTTCCTTTAAGGAATACGATGGTCAAAACCAGGCCTTGGAGGTGGTAACTGAGTAGGTTCCTGAAATATATCACTATAAGCAGAAATGAGATCTTCAATTTCAGGGGGAATTACTGCAGGTGACGCAGAATAGAGCAGCATACATGTTGGTAATGAAAACACAGGGCCTGTGTCATCTACTGTCATAAAACACAACTCAGCTCCGTGAGAGACAGCTTGAGCAAAAGTTTTGTTGTTAATAAGCTTCGACAAGTAGGAATTCTTGCTCCACGTAGCATAACTCTGCGTCCTTGAGTGGTAAATTCCATATGGAGTTTCTCAAAATCCCAAAAGGATAGGACCAAGAGATTTGAACCATTGAATGCCCAAAATAACATCATAGCTTCCTAGCGGCAAGACAAACATATCTCTGCGATGAAAGTCACTGCTGCAATTGCCAAGTGAAACCTTTACATATATATGGAACATGTAATTGATGACCACCACCGTGGTAATAAAGGCTTCATTTGGGCGAGCTTCCAACTATGCAACCAAGTTTCTTTGCTAAAGCTAAGTCCAAGAAATTGTGAGTACTACCACTATCCAACAAGATGTGTAGTAGTTTCTTATGATAAAGGCCTGTAACACGCATAGTTTGGAAACTAGCTGTACCAGTCATGGCTTGGAGTGATAACAGAGGTTGTTCAGTGACAGGGGTTGGTTCTTGGGTGGCCTCTGGTGGATCAGTGTGTGTCTCAGACTCATTAGGTTCCTCCTCATCAATTTCTAGTACCATAAGTTGTTGGCGTCTATGTTTGAGATGATGTCCAGGTGTGAATGGTTCATCGCAAAACATACACAACCCTTTGGCACGTCTGTCAGCCATATCAGCAGGGGTAAATGTCCTTGTGGTGTTTTTGAAAACAGGTTTGGCTAGTGTTTGGGTGTCATCTGTGGCAGGGGGTCTAGTGTGGGAGGTGGAAGGCTTATTTGGCCAAGTAGTGTATTTAGGAGAGTTTCTGGTGGGTAGAGTTTTTGCTGAATCATGTAATCTAGCTAGGTTAGAAGCATGGGTGATGGAAGTAGGGTTAAACATGCGTACATGCATCTGAGTGTTATGTTCTAGGCCAGCAAGGAAAATACTAAGAGCATGCTCAGGTAATAGGTTCACTTGAGTCAAGGCAAGTTCAAAAGAATCAAGATAATCAACTAATTTACCTGATTGCTTGAGTTGAACAAGTGAAGCCAGTGGATCATCATACACATCACCAAATCTTGTGCAAACATCCGCAGCATCTTCTTTGCCGCCATGGGGATACCGATCAAATTTACGCCTCATGTAGTTCAAATGCCATTGTAAAGCCAAGCCTTCGAGGTGGATTGAAGCTAAACGCACACAGGAAGCATCGGTGTCTCATCTAGCGAAAGAACCGGTCACACTTGTAGATCCGGTCTCTAACGTTCTTACCATCAAAACGTGGGAACTCCACCTTTGAAATACGAGTAGCTAAGTAGTGTGGGTGGTTGTTAGGTGGGGAGGAGAGGAGGAGGTGGTGGAGGTGGAGGTGGAGGAGGAGGTGTACCATTGCCGGTATTGCGGCTTGCACCGCACGAAGAATGTGGCGTATTTCATCCATACCTTCGTTCATTTGGGCTGCAACTCATTCAATCGTGTGTTGAATGCCTCGGTGGTGTAGTAGTGAAACGTTGGTCCGTGTCTTGCATGATGCAGTGAAAGAGTCATACTTGCGAGAATCGAACCTCTACCGATACCAAATGTCACGGTATTAACCCGATGCGCGATGACAATCTCAATGTAACGATGAAGTAAGGGGAAAAGGAGTGTAAATAGCGAGTGTAAATGTAAATGAAACGATGAATCGAATCGATATATCGATTATTTCACCGATATAGCGAGAAATGGCGAGGATAAGCTTGCTGGGGTGAAGCTATGTCACCCAGAACTAGCTCTAGCGAGAAACTTGGGGCTACAATGGAGGAATGTGGCGGAAAGCAATCTTTGAAAGTGACGGATAGAATGTTTGTAGATTGAGAAGAATATTTTGTGAATGATTGATTGTTTTATTCCATGAAAACAGCCTATAAATAGGGTGAGAATTACAATCAAAACCTAGGAATTCTCTAGAATACTGCCACTATGGTCGATTACTAGAATGACAAAGAAAATGAGGCAATACATGTCCTCAATAAGACAAAATAACAGCTACTAAAATGAAATACAACAACTGAAATTGAAATGCACTAAGTGCTTTAGGGAAAACAGTAAAATCTAGTGATCTTCACAGTAAATAGTGCGAATACTGTGACAAGGAAGTTGCTCCTACAATTACAAATACAATGAGATGAGTTGGCAATCAATAGAATGATGAAGAAATCTATCTATCTCCTTATTAAAGAAAGTTTCATAATCAATCAGCAAAGGGAGGAATGAAAAGATAGTAAAACAAAGATGAGAATAATAATTAGGAAAAGAACAATCAGTAGCATCATTAGCGACCAAATTAAGGTAATTAGAAGCATAAAAATTGCTTGCCATTCTTTCTCATATGAACATTGCATCAAACACGTTAAAGACATGACGACATTCTCATATGAACAGTACAATTTCTGAATCAATCATTTTTATGAAGGGAAAACTTGATAAATCATACCTTAATTTAACAGAGGAGGGAATCAATTACGTTTTAGGAACATAAATAAACGTGAGAGAGAGCGGAGAAGCACGAAGCTTGAGAGCCAGCAGATGGTGGATGAGTAGCCAGTAAGAACACAGATTGTGAAATAAATTAAATCAGGGGAGACGAGACGGTGAGGCGGTGGTCGAATCTGAGCCACATATGCACATGAATCGCTTTTGAAGGGAAGTTGAATTTGCAAAAAGTGATTGTATTGTTGAAGACTCAAGATCTGACTTTGTGATACAGTTACTGTTGTGAGTTTGGTGGTGGTAGCAGTAATGTATCCTCCATCATCTCTCTTTCAATGTGCAAGCAAGCTTGTGGCCTTCAATCGGAGGAGGAATTTTGCGAGCAGGATAGAAGATGAAATGGAAATTAGGGTTAGTTAGTTGGAGATCATTGAATTGAATGACAATGTTTTTTTTTTCCCTTTAAGAACGAAACCGACGAAATGAGGAGGGAGGAGCTAAATCATTTGGGCTTTTTGAAATTCACATTGGAAATTGTGCCCCAACAGAGAGAAATTAAACGGGCCATATTTGTGATCCAAAATTTTGATCAACGGCTCATATTTGTGATCCAAAACTATGCGGACTCCAGAAGAGGTTATCTATATTGTGGAGAGCACGCTTTCTATACAATCGACCATAAGGGCCACTTCCTGTACAATTCACCGTAAGGGCACAATGTTGACCAGAGAATATGGTGTCTATTTCGAAAGTCCAAAACCCATCTACTCCGGGCTTGACAACAACATCACCTTCCACTGCTCTCAAAGAAAAACTAACGAGAGCGTGAGGAGCAAAAAGTCACTCGTATCGTTTATCGTATGCCCCTTATGGGCACTAATAATCGTGTTCGGTGGGGCTTAATGGATCTGAAAAAAGATGAAGACGCTCGAGGAATGATGGATAGGCATCAAATGTTCCAACTTCGAAGGAATGAGGGAGTACCTTTGGAGTTGTTCGTCGAAAGCCGAATCACTGTTGATGAGATCCGTTGTTGTGTTAGTAGTTTGTATCATGTTTGTGGGATGTTTGTGAGGTGCAGGCTAGTCGGCTCACAAGTATCAGCAGCTTGAAAGAGAGTTTTGAAGAAATTACAAGCTTCCATTTTTAGAACTTCCTCGTCATTGCACAGATGCCATCAATTTTCAAATTCACAAATTTATTTCTCCTTCGATGGATGACAGTCTCAACGTGATAAAAATTAAAATTTGAATATATCTTTGCAAACTACATACGAATAATCAATAAAATTATTTAATTATATTTTAGTTTTCGTTTTAACTTTTTTATATGCAAAATTACTTATGAGAATACTAGATGAGTAAAAAATTAAAATGTTACTTATAATGCTTCTTATAATTTGAATACCGAATTACAATAACAATATGAATAATTATGGAATATGAAATTGAACTCTATTGAAAATGGAAAAGAAAATAGTTCAATATTTTTCATTTTAAATTATTATTTCTTAAGAAAATAAGTTAAGTCCATAGAAAAAGAAAATGATTTTAAAATTGTGGCTGATTATTGCAAAATAATTTCTTTAATTTGAAATAATCTCATACCACAAGCGTTCACAGATATTTGATGTAATACAAGTAAACACACCACAAGAAAGAAACAGTGTAGAACACAAAATATTTATGTGGCTAGACACCTCTTACATCCATAGAAATCTCTCAGCATAATTCTGTTAAAATGTTAACCCTTTTTTGATTTTCTTTGCAGGAGGTTGGAGTAACCAAATGTGGGTGGTGCAAGAAGTTGATTTTTTTAGTCCACTTCAATTTGGTCCAGCCCAACACTCTTCTCCTGATGGTTCAACCAATTAGAACCAAATGATGTTCCACCGGGTTAAAACGGGACTTGAACCCGTATTATGTGGATATTACGCGGATCCTCTTGCCCGAGTTACTTAAGCGAATCTTGCACTCGATCTTTTGTTTCTTGGGTCACTTTCGCTTCTCACTCTCTCTCTCTCAAGCTTCGTCTCTTCTTCTTCTCTCTCTCTCTCTCTGAGAAATCCTAGATCTCTGTGCACTCTCACCACACTTCAATGGTGATCGAAGCTGCAAGCTCTAAGGTTTTATTGCTAGTGATGATCTTTGACGATGATGATGCAAATCTTAGTGATTTGCAACTGAGTCACTGCGATCTGATGCTTCGTGGAGCACTTCTCACTTCGCGATGTTGAAACTTGCTGTAACCTTTGAATCTAGGCTTGATTTCCAGAATCAGGCTTAAATCGAAGGTATATTACACACTACTGTATCTGGTTTAGGTTTTGATTCCTTCAATTTCACCGATTAGAGTTTTCTGAAACGCTAACCCTAATTTGTTTCTTTATGCACTCAAGTTCTAACTACCTAACTAACTAATAACTAACATAACAAACTAATAAAAGACTAACAGATACGCAAATTCATTTATTTAAAGGACTAGCAGAAACTATAGGAAACAGAGCAAGAAAGACAGAGCAATTGCTTTAAGTTCTATACACCCACGCGGGTGTACAATACATCCCCACGGGTGTATTTTACTTTTATAACTCACACCGGAACTTTGCCTTTCCTTTTGTAGGTGAGTAGAGGACTAACAACATGTCCCTAGATATTGTTGACTTCTTCTTTAGATATGGTCGCTTATGCAAAGGGAAGAAGGCGAAGCGTACGAAGCACATGTTCTGGTTAACAACATGTTGGAGTGTGTGGCTTGCTAGGAATGGTGTTATTTTAATCAACGAGGAACCAAATGTCGAATCCGTGGTGAACCGCATCAAAAGCTTAACTTGGAGTTGGTGTGTGTATAGATTGAAGCTAGGCTTCTCTATTTCTATTTCAATGTGGTGGTCTAGTCCACTTCAATGCTTCGAAGGGGGAGAAACGGTGTGACATTCACATTGTTAGCAACCCAATTCTGTTTTGAGGTACTCTTTTTCCTGTCTGAGTCTTTTCCCACTGGGTTTTGGCTCAGGGAGGTTTTGATTCACATTGTCATTACAAAAAAGAGATGATCCAAGTGGAAACTAGACTGAGATTCTACTTTAAGGTCTTGAGTTCAAATTTTGAGTGTGGCAAAAGGTCTATTGAGAGGGAAGAATCACACCGACAAATCCATAAACATGACCAATCGATACAGATTACTCACCGCAAAGCGGTATATACAAATTGCATTAATAACACAATAAAAAGTAAAATTGTCATTAGAAAAGATAGGAAAATACCGAAACATACCAAAGATCACCACAGTAGCACTTTGCCAACAATCCAACATCCTTGATCAACCAAAATTATTATATATAATTATGTTTATATTGATAATCTGTTAATGTTAAATTTTTGAAATTTATTAATAGTCTTAACTTTTAATTTCTTACACTAACTTTGTTTCACCAAATAATATTTGAATTTTTATTTAAGAAGTGCATTGAAAAACATATATTTATTGATGTTATGTCATGTCCTGTGTGAGTTATAGAAGTTATGGTGAAAATCTCAAAGAAGAGAAGAAGTAAAATAGGCCTGTGGGGATATATTATGTACCCACCCAGGTGTATAGAGAAGTTAAAGCAGATAGACCCGGGGGATGTGTTATGTACCCACGCGGGTGTATAGAGAAGTTAATGCAGATAGACCCGTGGGGATGTATTATGTACCCGCGTGGGTGTATAGACCCTAATGAAAATCAAAGAATCAGTTTCACTCTCTCTTTTTCTATATTGTTTTACTCTATTTACATGGTATCAGTAGACTAGTCGATGATCCATGGCGACGGAAGACCCTATTGCTTCTGCTCCTCCTATTGGAAACATACCAATGATAACCTCCACTAAATCCAGAAGAGCGTTTTGTTCCTCACGAAACCCTGATGGTCTGTCGTCGGAATACAACTCCTTTTGTCCCTTGAGATCCGCAGAATTTTGTTCCCTGCAATTTGGCAAGCCAAAATCCATGTAAAACACAAACCAATGAAAAAGATGAAGAATGCAACAGCGATAAATTCCTTTAAAGAAGAAGAAGAAATAGTATGTGACAAGGTGAGGGGAGTCATGGCTTCGTTATAAAATAATGAAATGGAGAGGGGGAAAGAATGGAGATAGAGAGAGGGAGAGAGAGTTACTGATGGTGAAACCAAAGCTGGGAACGAATCAGAGTTTCCTTTAGGGTTTGGTTGATTTGGGGGAACAAAAGGAAGATGGGTTTATTTTTGGAGCCAGTAAGCGGGAAGTTATCACCGGGAAAAATTAGGATTTGCGGGAAACGAAATTGAGAGAGGCGCGAGTTAGGGGATTGCCGTCAGTTGATTGGATTTACCGGCGGTTAATGACTGACAGTAAATTCCGTTTTTGAATCCCAAAACCCCTACTTTAGCGTCAGTCGTAGGCACGTGACGCCAATTAAGTGATGTAAATTTCCTTTTTTCTTGTACGCAGATTTCAGAATATTACAATTACCTTTGGGGTCCGGTGGACACCATGAAACCCCGATACTTCAAAAATGAAAATGTATCGTGTCAGTTACGTATTTGATATGATACGCACCTGATACTTCTCGGTATTTCTCAAACATATCTTCAAGACATATCTTATCAACTAAAGATATGATTGTCACCTTGATACGATATATCTTCGATATCTCTTACTAAAGACATGAAGTTTTGTAGACACATTCATAGTAGAAATAATATATTCTAATAAGTGTGGTGAAAAGCTATTCTAATAATATATTATGATCGCTAAGTAATTTTTTTCAACATTGCGATAGTTATATATTGACTACTAATATGTTTGTGTCATAGTAATGTGAATGTCTCTCTACAAACATTGTGTGTCTATATATATTATACACACATACATATCTTAGCGGTGTTGTATCTTGTTTTTTAAAAATTTCTCGTATCCCCATATTTTGTATCATATCGTATCGATGTCGTACTAAGTATATTAAGTATCGACAACATGAAAGAGTCAAGGCGCTTCATTATAATAATTTAAATTTAAGATTCAGTGCCCTAGCTAAGAATAAACAACAAAAATATGTGCAAACATGAAAGCTATGGAAACACAATTTAGCATCGACAGGCAAAATAACAGTCATTCGGTATGCACACTAGTTACACTACTCTTGGACAGCATAAAAACAATTGAAACAAACCTCGACTAAGAATAAAAGAGTCAAGGCGCTTCATTATAATAATTTAAATTTGAGATTCAGTGCCCTAGCCAAGAATAAACAACAAAAATATGTGCAAACATGAAAGCTATGGAAACCCAATTTAGCATCGACAGGCAAAATAACAGTCATTCGGTATGCACACTAGTTACACTACTCTTGGACAGCATAAAAACAATTGAAACAAACCTCGACTAAGAATAAAAGAGTCAAGGCGCTTCATTATAATAATTTAAATTTGAGATTCAGTGCCCTAGCCAAGAATAAACAACAAAAATATGTGCAAACATTAACAAAGTAAATAACTTACACCAAAATAATAATAATAATTACGAATACAACTGATAGACCATTAAAGACCTACTCTAGAAGAATTAAACATAAAACAGGTACAACTAATTAACTGTTATGTATCTTAGTTGTTGACAGATATTCAGTTAGGATAGTTTAGCTGTTAGGTTAGTTTAGGCTGTTAGTCACTGTCATAGGTTGTTATGACAGTTAGTAGGAGTTAGAATTGCCACATCAGCTCTAATCTTCTAGGATGAGTATAAAATAGAAGGTTATGACTTTGGTGGTTTAGTTTTTGTTTTCCAATTGAAGTAGAGTGCTGGGTGAAGCCAGTTAGGCGCTAGTGCGTCTGTGTATGAGTTATTTCTTTCCCGTATTCAATAAAATAGCTTTGTTAGGACCAGATAGCGTCCTATACAGATTCCCTACACTCTGGTTCTAACAATTGGTCCGACCTGCCGGATTCGAGGATGACAAAGCCAACAACGCGTGGAGATACGGAAGTATCGGCAAAGAGAAAAAGAATGGAAGAAAAACTTCATGGGGTGACCAAATGATATGGAAATACTAAAGAATCAAATGGTCGAGATGGTTGAGATGAACAAAAAGGTCACGCACACTATGAAGAAATGATGAAAATGATGCAGAATCTCCAATTGAACCAAGAAACCATCCAGAATTCCAAGAAAATACAGGGAAACCTGAAGTGGTGACAATACATGATGATGGCAAGATTGAACCGAAACAGGGGTGGACAAAGAGGGTGGAGCTCCCCACTTTCGAAGGAGATGATCCACTCGGTTGGTTGACAAAGGCAGAAATTTTTTTCGAGATACAACAGATAGAAGACGACAAGGAAAGGATGCGATTGGCTCTGATTTGTATGGAGGGTGAGGCGAGCCACTGGTATAAATATTGGCGTCGTGAAGTTCTTTGCGAGAAGCAACTTTGGTGCAAGTTATGCAAAGCAATCTTGGAGCGATTTGGGGACTGTGCTCAAGGGACGGTTCAAGAGAGGTTAAAGACTATCAAGCAACGCAATTCTGTGGGGGAGTACATACGAGAATTTGAGCTCCTTCTCGCTCAAACTAATGATACACCAGAGCATATTATCTTGGGTTGTTTCTTGGGCGGGTTGCGTAAGTCCATACGTGACCAAGTGAGAGTTCACGACCCAAAACGGTTGGTTCATGCTCTATAAATGGCGCGAAGGGTTGGAGAAGCACATCGCGTGATACAAAGAATCCAGTAAATTCCTTCAATCGGTTTGGCGGATCGCGTTACCGAGGAAATGGAATTATAGCAAGAAACGGGTCACGAGACGACCCGGTTAGCCAAAAACAACCCGATAACTCCTCGACGGCGAACGCGAAGACACCTACCACATCTACAGCCACCAACGGCAGAGATAACAAGCCCACTAACCTCAAAGGACAATTCCGATCAACGGGAACTCGTTTCTTGTCTAACGCAGAGCACACACGTCGCCGGCGTGAAAACCTCTGTTTTGCTTGCGGTGGTCCGTTTGGGCCTGGGCATCGATGCCCTGAAGCAAGTCTTCGAGTGGTAATTCTGGGCGAGGACGAAGAAGTCACTGATGCAGGGAAATCGCTGTGGTTGAAAATCACGAAGCATCGGATGCAGAAACGGATGAGGAGGAATTAAATGAAATTGAATTATCTCATATCACTTCTAAAGGTCTCTCTCAACCCAGAACAATGAAATTACTGGCTATTATCAATGGGGTATGGGTCTTGGTTCTCATTGACAGTGGGGCGACTCACAATTTTATCTCAAAGGAATTGGTGGAAAAACTGGGTTTGCAATTCAATAGTGCAGGGGTCTACAGTGTTCGGCTAGGTGATGGTAAGAGGAAGAACAAGATGGGTAAGTGCAAAGGTATCTCTATACAAATGGGTGACTACACATGCAGCATTGATGCTCTGATATTTGAGTTAGGGGGTGTGGATTTGATATTGGGTGTCTCATGGTTGGCAACTCTTGGGGAAGTGCAAGCTAATTGGAGAGATCTTACCATGAAATTTCAATCATCTCAAGGTCCAGTGGTAGATCTAATGACCATTTTATTGTTGACGTTGTTGATGATGATAGATCTAATGACCAAATTATGATGATGATGGGTCTATGACCTTCTATTTGATGTTAGTGTTGATGTTGTTGTGTCACTTAGATGGCTATGAATGTTGATTGTCCATGGTGTCGCATGCATTACATGTGCATTATTCGAGTGATATAAGGCTTCGACCTTCGAGCTATAGATGATGATGATGCTCAAAAGCGACGATATGCCCGATTTGCAAATTTATTTGATGATGGTACCTCATGCATATGCCTGATGTGGGTTGCATTTCATACATATATTCATATCATTGTGTTATTTCCTTGGTGGTTATATATATGGATGTGGTAGTTATATATGTATTGATGTGGTTGTGTAGTAGTTGATGTAGTGCCGTACTCTAGTATATTCTTTATCATTTATGCTATTATATTATTAGAGACTCACCCCTTCTGTTTGAATGTAATTACCCCTATGCTGGTAACGTGCAGGTAACCATATGTGAAGGCTTGACTTCCTTCATCTTTTGAGTCGGTCATCACTCTGATACGTAGCACTCAGGGGAGGGGAACGGACACTGGTTATTAGTTGATTTTGCTATTGATTGTTGAACTGTTTTATTGATGATGATTATGTCTGTTTTTATTCCGCTACGTGGTGATAGAGATTACCATTATGTAAACTAAACAGAGTGTTTTGAGGGTTCGTCCCATTTATGATGTGTTACGCATTATGTTTTGATTAATGAGCAAATTGATTACCGACTCTTGATGTTTATTGAAGTAAATGTAGCATTCCCTTGAGGGTGTCGTGAAAAATGATTTTTTTAAAACTCTGATATTTTATTATAAATTTACCGGTTAGAAACGGGGTGTTATGTAACACCCCATTTCTACCCGGCAATTTAAATTAAAAATCAGAGTATAAAAATCATTTTCAAATGGAGTGCTACACTCACTTCAGCTCAACCACAACAATTATACACAATTACTTCATTAAATACTATAATACGCAACACCACTCACGGGATGAAATTTCTCAACACTTTATTAAATAATTCCACGCACCAGAAGGGTAAACATTACGCATCGGAAATAGAATAATGTCTCAGATGGACAACATCAATCTCGAATACAACGTGGAGTGTCAAATAAAATAGTTTAATAGTCAACAAAGAGGAAATGACTAAAATCCTAAACCCATCCCCTAGGTGTTACGTATCAGAGCAAACCGACTCGGGGAAGTGAAGGGACTAAGCCTTTACTCATGGCTACCTGTGGTAAACAACAACAGAAAGGGGTGAGTCTCAAACCACATAATAGAAACTATAATAAGCAGTATATTTAATCATAGCATCAAACAAAACACAGTTATACAGCACAACTAGTCACACCAATATCAACCAACAACACTCATGCTTTTATTAGAATGGATGCAGTGCAATGCAGTCATGCATGTGGTACCATTTGCCCTCATGGCATCATCATCAACAAAAGGAGTCCTCATGACTTTGGCCCCCATGGCCTCATCAATCACAGTATAACGTCGCGACCGCAGCCGAATGTATGCATGAGACTCTATGAACATGCCACAATCACACTTCACAATATCACAGTTAATACATTATTTCTCAACTCATTATCAATCTCTTTTACAGCCCCCATGGCTTTAGCCCCCATGGCTCATGCCCCCATGGCATCATCAGTAACCTCAGTCACTAACTCAACACAATCAAGTCCCAAGGACTAATCACAACTAGAGGACTCAACCTCACTCAGGGACCTAAACCACCCTTTAGGACCAAATCAACACTTAGGGACCAAATTAACACCTTTTGGACCAAACTGGCACCTAGGGACCAAAACAACACCTAGGGACCAAAACCACACCCTTAGGACTAAACTGTCACCTAGGGATCAAAACAACACCCACAAAGACATGAATATTGCACTGGCGCCATTTTCCCAAAGAAATCGGCGCCAGCAAAGAACACCTGCACACGCAGACACAACTCCAAAGACAGAACAGAAACCCAGCGCCATTTCCTAGCCATATGGCGCCCCTATGAGTACCTAGGGTCCCAAAAATCATTTTCAACCAATTTTTCCCAAAACAAATCACCCACACCAATCCAAAACACACTATGATCGTATCAACAACTTCAATTACTCATTTTAAACATCAATAACACATCAACACGAAATCAAAGTCATGAAACCCTAACATCAACATATAAATCGCTTTTTCATGCAATTATCCAATTTAATCAATTCAAACACTCAATCAACAATCAAATTCAATATCAATTAACAACAATAGAGACCCTATGACCTACATACACCCTATCATACTCTCTATTATAAGGCGAGACTCCCCTTACCTCGTATAAACCGAAAGCGGAGCTCTCTCTACGAAGTCACCAACAGACCACAAAGAATGACTCTCCCTTTACCGAGACAACAGTCACTAAGAGTCCGGCGTCAACTTCACCGAAATGAGTGAAAGACTAGTGCTTCTCGAAGGTTTCGACGCGTAGAATCCGAATACGATATCCGTTTCACCAACCGACGACCGTGGTGGTCGGAATGTTCTAACAACCGTCCGCCCAAATTTACAATAGGTAACAAACGGTGCTTCTTTTGATTAAACAGAGGCTGGAAACGGATTCAGGAGGAAATTTCGAGTTGGAATGTGAAGTTTGAGGGTCATCCATGGAGAGGAGAGTGAGAACGAAAATGGTGAAGGAACCATGAGGGTTGCCGTTTCTGCGTGCTCTGCAGCGTGAGGAAGAAGAGAGGTAGCCGGTTCGGGTTTCTGGGCTGGTTCGTGTGGGCTCGCGTGGATTGGTTTGTGTTTTAGTGTTTGGGGTGCGCCTAACAAGGAAAGGGGGGTTTGTGCGAGTAATATGCACAAATTCACCTCTAAATCATTTTACAACTTCCAATTTCACTACAACTCCTATTTTAATACCTCAAAAGCTTACAATAATGTCTATAATAAGTGACATCTCAAATCCCAAATATTAATATTTATAAAAATAAAATATAGAATATAAATACATATAACAATCATATATCACAAATAGAATATAAAATACATTTAAATGTGATTTCAACTAATTTTTATGACTCAAACACTCAAGAAATTAAAATAATCTAACCTTATAAATAAAATGATTCATAAAACAACACATACTCAAAGAATCACTACTCACGAAATTCGGGGTGTTACGATTCAACCCCCTTGATTTAATAAAATACCATATTTTTTTATTTCTAATATTTTTCCACGATCTAATCCCCAATACTTTATTAAATAAATAGCCAATAAACTTTGGGGCGTTACAACTCTCCCCCACTTAGAATATTTCGTCCTCGAAAATTTACCGGTCAAAACTAAACATCCTCCCACTAACAACTACAGCCATCTAGACAACTATTGCTATCTACCCTGCTGATTATCATTTCATGTATTACCGACGGTGAGTGATTGGGCGGCCGTCCCTCCTACTTCTTCAGCCAGGTAACTCAAGAAATAATAACCAGACTCATTCATACAAACATTAAGAATTAACCTTAAAAGTAATCTAATGCCCATCTTTTCAAACTAACAACGCGAATTTTAAAATAACTAAAATATCAAATAATTAATCTACTCTATAAACAACTAGAAGTCAAGGTCTTGGGCCTAATATGTTTAAAATAACATTAACATCTTAAACGCTAGACCTCTCAAAATTACAAACGAATGACAACATATAATCTATCAACTAAAGTGATATTTGCATTCTCATATTTATAAAATTCATCTGGTCCTACTTTAATTTAATTTTCCTTCTCTTATATATAAAATTCACCTCGCTCTATCTTTACTAACTTAACTTTGCTATTTTTAAAAGCAAGTAAGACAACTCTCTAACTATAAAAAGACCAGTTTATCCCATCTTCACTAAGTAACTAAAAACTAGTTTCATAAGATCTCTCTCTATATAATTAAAAATTCAATAACACATAGTCTTTCTCATTATCCTCAAACTAATCTTACAACTATAATTAATCTACATTTCCTATCTCCGTCATATACTTATTAGTCTCATTATCCGAAATTCAATTCTAAAAGGGGAGGACTAAACATATGAAGTAAATACTCATTACATTCACACCTAAACCGCTATCCCTCACTATTTGGGAATTGGAAATCTCAAGACATAGTCAAAATAATAGATTAATCGATTAAAATTAATCATATCAATCCAGTGTACCAAACACAGGTAAATATGAGAAACACATAGTATACACAAATCAAACAATCGAAGAGCACACAAAATTAACAGTCAAATTCAGCTTACGCATTCACACTAAATGACTAGGGTCAATTTCAAACGGTCTCTTCAATAACTAAGTACCACTGTACAAGGTCTCACTAGATAACAAAATACTACAATTAATTGCAAATGCAAACAAACTGGCTTCCTAAAAATGTATCTTCCTACTATTCAACCTTAATCCCTACACCCTACTCCATTTAGGTATCGCCCAAGTATTGACAGAATCATGATACTCACACTTACTACACTTGTTATTATATGTTACAATACTAGCATATCCCAACTAGGATTAATATACTCCTACAGCCTTTACACGGATTTACAAAATTGGGGAAAACATGGTACTAACTCCTCCCCTAGTCCTTCTTGTTAACCATAGCTTGCTTTGGATTATTTTTTCAATCTCATCACTATATTGGGGCGGTTTTCTTGCAGACCAAAAATTATTTCTACTCCTTTGGCAAGTCCATAATCTATAATTTTAAACATAAATCACTCTTATAATACTAAATTCTACTCAAAATAAGACAACCACAATTATAAATTATCTACTTATTATATTTGCACCTAAACCTCTATTTCACATTATTTTCCAATCTCAGGATATCATAAACCATAAACCTGAAATACAATATAGCAATCAATTAAAATACATCAAATCAATTCAATTTAATACAATACACTCAATTAGATAAATTACAATCAATAGATATTACACATAAATCAAACAATATATAATTTCATAGTCAAATTCAACATCATGGAGCACACAAAGTCTCATAGCCAAACATACCTATTCTAATTTAATCACAAAACAATCCACGAATTAGGACTAATACACTTAAACTAAGATTAATGTCACAAACTTTGCTTCCCCCAATTGAAGAAATAACACTACCTATTATTTATGAAGTCATTAGATATTTACATCGTCTTATTTATAATTTCAACTCACAAGATTTCTTATTTAGTTAAACCTCATATTTCGAACCCCAAAAGTCACAACTCCTCACTCGTTAGTATATCAGCCTAACTCATCTACACTAAATGACTAAAAATTGTTTTATAACTTTTGTTTGTATAATTAGATACCACAACCATTTGCAATCCACGCTAATCATGTTGGTCTCTTTTACAATACTTAATTTTTTTGTGTCTACCTTGCATCCATTCCTAAGCCCATTCTTTTTGTCACTTAATTATTTGCTAGCGTTCTGCACCTGCACTAGTTCTTTTATTACTATATGTTCCTGGGTGTATCAGCAATTACAAGGATCGCCAATGCAATGAAGTGGGCGTCACCACCATGAACCAAACCGCCCAAACACGCTGCTTGGACCGCAATTCTCGGGACCGGCCGAAATCTTCGCTAACGGTCGGGACTCTACAGTATATATATGCCATTCGCACATGGCATCAGGTACGTTCTCATACCTTGTGCTATCTGCCCGAGCGACCTCTCACTAGATCGTCGGAGTGTCTTTGCAGGTACCACCCGAGGTGCTCAGCGTGAAGCCAGGACCGGTCCTCTCATTCATTCAACGACCGGCCCAGTCAGCAGGACAACAACAACTTCAACACTTCATTGGTCAAGGTACGATCACTATACTAACATATATCTATAAAGGTAAGCATACCTTTACAACCTTAGTCCAATTAGCAAATACTAATACTAATAAATAACATCCTAGTAATATTACCATTCCTAAGTACTTCTCTTTAACTATATATAGCCTGATTGGGATCTTCTATCAATTTCATTACTAGTGTGGGGATGTTTGCTTGCACACCACAAATCATATTATAGGTCCTTCAACATCTCTAGCTATCTTTCATAGCCATAAAATATGAATCACTACTTCACCTTATATTGACATCTCTAGACACCAAAAGAATAAAACAACCGTAAGTTATCATTCACCACATCAATTCAAGGCTCTTAACAAAACAAGAATTCTAATAATCCTATCCGTTCGTAATTTCAGCAATAAACAGAGAGCACAAAATATCACGACAAAATCAACGTTGTTTTGACACACAACTATTTCATTATAATTTATATAGAAGTTAGAAATACTAAAATAGAGATGGGATTGGGTCTAAGGCTAACACCTCTACCCACAACCATTGTTATACCCATGAGTAAAGTAATCTCCCCCCTTACAAATCAAAGAGTACATCTAACACATCACATTCCCTTGAAGATTTAACCAACTAAACTAGTTAGTTTCACGACTTTCAAGAATCAAACAAACAGTACATTCAACTCTATTCAGAGTTCACACATCGGAAGACACAACAGATAATACAAATGGTCTGGTTAGGGCCGACCTGCACTACAGCATATTAGGACTAAAAGACTCTACGACCGGACAACTTGGTCGGACAGACCGAACTTTTGCTCTGATACCACTAATGTAACACCCCATTTCTACCCGACAATTTAAATTAAAAATCAGAGTATAAAAAACATTTTCAAATGGAGTGCTACACTCACTTCAGCTCAACCACAACAATTATACACAATTACTTCATTAAATACTATAATACGCAACACCACTCACGGGATGAAATTTCTCAACACTTTATTAAATAATTCCACGCACCAGAAGGGTAAACATTACGCAGCGGAAATAGAATAATGTCTCAGATGGACAACATCAATCTCGAATACAACGTGGAGTGTCAAATAAAATAGTTTAATAGTCAACAAAGAGGAAATGACTAAAATCCTAAACCCATCCCCTAGGTGTTACGTGATCGTGAGCGCATCGACTCGGGAAGTGAAGGGACTAAGCCTTTACCCATGGCTACCTGTGGTAAACAACAACAGAAAGGGGTGAGTCTCCAACCACATAATAGAAACTATAATAAGCAGTATATTTAATCATAGCATCAAACAAAACACAGTTATACAACACAACTAGTCACACCAATATCAACCAACAGCACTACTGCTTTTATGAGAATGGATGCAGTGCAATGCAGTCATGCATGTGGTACCATTTGCCATCATGGCATCATCATCAACAAAAGGAGTCCTCATGACTCTGGCCCCCATGGCCTCATCAATCACAGTATAACGTCGCGACCGCAGCCAAATGTATGCATGAGACTCTATGAACATGCCACAATCACACTTCACAATATCACAGTTAATACATTATTTCTCAACTCATTATTAATCTCTTTTACAGCCCCCATGGCTCATGCCCCCATGGCATCATCAGTAACCTCAGTCACTAACTCAACACAATCAAGTCCCAAGGACTAATCACAACTAGAGGACTCAACCTCACTCAGGGACCTAAACCACCCTTTAGGACCAAATCAACACTTAGGGACCAAATTAACACCTTTTGGACCAAACTGGCACCTAGGGACCAAAACAACACCTAGGGACCAAAACCACACCCTTAGGACTAAAGCTGTCACCTAGGGATCAAAACAACACCCACAAAGACATGAATATATTGCCTTTGGCGCCATTTTCCCAAAGAAATCGGCGCCCCGAGCGTAACACACACACCGCATTACCTGACTCCAAAGACAGAACAATAACCCCAGCGCCATTTCCCTAGCCATATGGCGCCCTATGAGTACCTAGGGTCCCAAAAATTATTTTCAACCAATTTTTCCCGAAACAAATCACCCACACCAATCCAAAAACACACTATGATCGTATCAACAACTTCAATTACTCATTTTAAACATCAATAACACATCAACACGAAATCAAAGTCATGAAACCCTAACATCAACATATAAATCATTTTTCATGCAATTATCCAATTTAATCAATTCAAACACTCAATCAACAATCAAATTCAATATCAATTAACAACAATAGAGACCCTATGACCTACATACACCCTATTATACTCTCTATTATAAGGCGAGACTCCCCTTACCTCGTATAAACCGAAAGCGGAGCTCTCTCTACGAAGTCACCAACAGGACCACGCCAATGAATACTCTCTCCTTTTACCGAGACAACGGTCACTAAGAGTCCGGCGTCAACTTCACCGAAATGAGTGAAAGACTAGTGCTTCTCGAAGGTTTCGACGCGTAGAATCCGAATACGATATCCGTTTCACCAACCGACGACCGTGGTGGTCGGAATGTTCGAACAACCGTCCGCCCAAATTTACAATAGGTAACAAACGGTGCTTCTTTTGATTAAACGGAGGCTGGAAACGGATTCAGGAAGAAATTTCGAGTTGGAATGTGAAGTTTGAGGGTCATCCATGGAGAGGAGAGTGAGAACGAAAATGGTGAAGGAACCATGAGGGTTGTCGTTTCTGCGTGCTCTGCAGCGTGAGGAAGAAGAGTGGTAGCCGGGTCGGGTTTCTGGGCTGGTTCGTGTGGGCTCGTGTGGATTGGTTTGTGTTTTAGTGACTGGGGTGCGCCTAACAAGGAAAGGGGGGTGTGTGCGAGTAATATGCACAAATTCACCTCTAAATCATTTTACAACTTCCAATTTCACTACAACTCCTATTTTAATACCTCAAAAGCTTACAATAATGTCTATAATAAGTGACATCTCAAATCCCAAATATTAATATTTATAAAAATAAAATATAGAATATAAATACATATAACAATCATATATCACAAATAGAATATAAAATACATTTAAATGTGATTTCAACTAATTTTAATGACTCAAACACTCAAGAAATTAAAATAATCTAACCTTATAAATAAAATGATTCATAAAACAACACATACTCAAATAATCACTACTCACGAAATTCGGGGTGTTACGATTCAACCCCCTTGATTTAATAAAATACCATATTTTTTTATTTCTAATATTTTTCCACGATCTAATCCCCAATACTTTATTAAATAAATAGCCAATAAACTTTGGGGCGTTACATGTTACAAGTAACGCACGACAATAGCGGAGACTTGTGTAACAGTTGGGATGCGATGAACAACATGAGTAGGCTACAACATATCGAGCTTAATATGTCAGTCGAGCATAGATTCAGCAAAATCATATTTGATCAAATGTTCTCAGTAATTTAAATTCTTTAATGTAATAGTGTCTAGCAATGTGATAGACTATATAGTCGAGGAGTTGCGACGCTTTAACATGGTTGGTATTGATTCATCTGCATGCAGCTGCACGATCAGATACACGCACGGTCTAGCATATACCCGTAAGCTTGCTAGGTAAATATTCTATTTGACACCATTAAGTATTCAACCCAGTCTCTTAAAATTCTAAAAAAAACATATATTTTTTTGTAGGTACACGTCCAATTTCATCCCAATTTCGATATCCATGATTTATCTTCACTAGAAGAGACTAAGTTTTAAAATAGTCGGTGAGGCTGATGAGCAAAGTTCTAGGAACCCAGTTGATGAGCTAACCCTAAAGATTGAATTTGAAACATTGGTGGGAAGGTTTCAAGAGTCGGATTATGCTGATAAACTAATGTTGATGGAAAAAGTGTGTGAGTTGTCATTTGTAGACATTACATTCATGTGTCCACCTCCAGATGAGGTCAACAAAAAAGGAGCACCTAGAAAGGGCACAAAATGGAAAGAAGAAATCTCAACAAAACGAGAAAAGTCACACTGGGAACACATAGACGTATTTTGGGCATTCCACGATGATAACACATCTTCTCCCCAAACTCGTAAACGACGTGCCCCACTGATAACTCTATTTTATATAGAGTTATTCATATGTTTAAATTTAGTAAATTGCTCTCTTTCAAGTAAAGATAAGGAGTTTATATAGTATTTTGTGTGATATATGATAACTTGAGTGATTGACATGGTTATAGTTGTTAATAGGCCATTTTGGATATATTGTGGTATGTTTGATATTTTTGTTCAGTGCAGTCTACAGATGCTCCTGCACTAAATCTACATCACTTGGAGAGAGAGCAGCTAGCCACTTGCACATCCACTTGCTCATCCACTTTATATTTTGGCGCCTACCATTCCCACATAGCCTTGAGCATAGCTTTGAAGAGTCATCAACATAGGGACACATGTTCATATCTCATTGGACCTCCCTATACACTTGATCAAAGATCTCAACTTGGGAGACAACTTCTGAAAAGTAACTACAGCTCAATCCTCTCAAGATTACTTCAACATGAAGGAAGGAAGCACCTCTCTTGAAGACTATAAAAGGACCTCACATCTTCATTTGGAAATATATCACAATCCATAAATTAGATTCAAATTTCAATATACATAGTTAGTTTCTATTTTGTAAGAGGGAAAGGAAGGAATTGACAAACCATCCTTACTTCGATTTCATAGTGTTTACATAGTGCTAAGGAGTAATGCTAGTGCATTGCTAGGAGACGTCATACAAAGAGCTTCAACTCGTGTAATTTCTCTCTTGTTGTTTCTCTTTTGTGATTACAATTATATAAACATGTTCTATTTAGTTTATATTTGCCTTGCAATGTCTATGTTGAGCTAAATCTCTCTTAGTTGGAATGTTCTAATCATTTAATGAGCTTTTAAGTAAGTATGATGCATATATGTAATGTGTGCACTTTAATTCTTGCTTGATAATACTTTCAACACTTATTTTGAGATTGATCACTTAGAATAAATAGATTTGTAAGAGCAGACATGACTTACAATTAAGAACTCAAGAACTAATATGGGTGAGTGTTTTACATAAAGGAAACTTTGTGAAAACCATGCTAAGTCCAAGACATAGGATAGTATAGCCCATAGGGTGATACTGTGGGTACTTTAAAAGGCAAGAGTGAACTTATTTAGCATGCCTAGACATAGGAAGCTTGTAATGAAACTCTGAAGAAAGTGACTGAAAGGCACATAGCTAATGCAACAAAGATTCAATTACAAATCGCATCACATACTGCATCAAACACTTAAAGGTAAATTACTTGGTGAAAACATTCCAACTAGCTTTTCTCATTTGCATTATAAACACTTGTAATTTGCTTTCTTATCTAACTTAGTTGTGATCACATCAACTCCACTATAAATTGTTATTTGGTTACTTTTGCACTATATTACTTTATATTGAATTTAAAAGAGCGTTCATCAATCCCTGTGGGTTCGACCTGTTCTAAACACTATATTACTTGTTAAGGACTGTGTATACTTGCACATGCTTTCCTCACACCACCCACCAGTATCAAAGACCCCAACTCTTACTCTGAGTAGAAGTACAACTCCTACACCACCACTACCAAAGAAGCTGACTCCCACTCCAACCCCAACACCACCCCCACCACCACCACCACCAAACAAGCCAAGTTTCACTGCAACTCCACCACTACCACCACCACTACCATCACCAATGAAGCCAAGTTTGACTCCAACTCCTACCCCTACTCCCGCTCCAAATCCATGGGGAACGCGACATTGTGCATTCATTGGCGGTATGTCATCGATAGCTTGTCCTTATGTTGAAGATATAGTTGATGCTATGGATTTTGGTGCACCGTTGCATTACTTGCTATGAGTTAGAATGATTGGCCTATTGTGAGACAAGATCGGTTGAGCGAGCTTAGGCGAGACCCAGACTACTATACTAATCTGTTTGGTAGATTTGAGAAATACAACAAAAAGTTGAAATCGTTGATTGTGGGACAACCAAATTTTAGGGATAATTGGATGACTATCCCAAATGTAGGGTACTTGATCGCTAACAAATGCCAAGTCGTTCTTGTGTGTTGGTGTTTTAGCGGGTCTTACACAATTTTTCCCTTTCAAAGTGCATCAAAATTGCTTGTTTGCTCAACATCTTGTATGTAAATTATTTTGATCACTTTATACATGTAAACACAAATTATAATTCACTTAAATATTATCAAGGGTTAGTTGCCATGATTATTATGTTGTCTTTATAGGTACTTATGAAATATGGAAGTCCACTACCACCGCCCAATAAGATATGGTGTGCTCTTAGGTCAGACATAGCATGTGATTGGGAGAAGCCATGTGTTTGTCGCATGCAACAATGGAAGTTGTTAGCCGCAAAGACAAAAAATGATTATGTAGACTTGATTGACAATTGATAATATTTCCACATTATAATAGTTAATTTAATATTTGTCGTGTCATTATTGTTAGTTAAATATTTACCACGTGTTTATTGTATTTTGAATATTTTCCATATTATTTGGTATATAAGAGAAATGTTGTTAATTAAATACTATGGGAAACTGCAGTATCAGTAGGGAACGTGAAAATTGTGACTCAGTTAGGTAAGGTACCTTAGTATCAAACTGATTCGGTACTTTGGTATAGCACCTATGCAGGCAAGCAAGCATAACACTCGAATCTTAGTACCAGATTGGTTTAGTACTTTGGTATTGTACCGTATATTTGTATACTCGGTATCAAAGTACTGAATCAGTTTGGCAATAAGGTACCTGTTAGATTTAAACATAGTGTGGTGTTGGTTTGGGAGTCTGGAAGGGTGAAGTGTATTTTTGGATTTTTTTTTATTTTAAAAATGAGGGTTTATGAGTAAGAGGGGATGTTTGAAAGAAAAAATGCTCATGGGACAATCAAATAGAAGAGGAAAGCACTCAAAACATAGTACCGTCAAAATGGGCTAATCCGGCCGGTTAGTCCTAAAAAAGGGATCACGATTCTCTTCAGTCATGTTTGACCTGATCGGCTAGCCTAGAAAAGAGTCCTAAATTTAGCCATAAAAACTTTTTTGGCAATAATCATAAGGTGAATAAAAAAATTTGGAGAGAGTGTCAATGTTTTTTGCCTAAATTCAGAAAAAATAATTAGTTTGTTTAAAAGAGAGTGACTCACTGCTCCTATTCTTTGGTGCGATTAGGTCTCTCTGAATTCATGATACAGATTAAGTCCTTTAAAAACCGCACTGAGAGCATCCAAAATGGAGTACTCTTCTTTTTATTCTTTAAGTGAGACTTACGTGTATACATCACTCATTTATATATTTTTTATGTTTGTTCTTTATAAGGATTAAGGACTCAACCTCTCCAACCCAGCACCCCAAAAAGTTTCTTCAATGGGTCCCACTATAATCCTATGTCAGTTCTGCAGTTCACTTCAGTAATAATTAATTTATTAAGTTATACTTATCTTATTTATGAAATATTAAAATAAAATTATAAAAATTGTAATAATTATTTGCATAGTATTTTTTTTCAATTTTTTTAATTTATACATTTCAACGGTTCTCCATCATGATAAAAAAAAATAATAATGTTGAAACGGCTAGGAAAAAAAAAGATACCCAAACATTTTACAAGACCAACAACTAATTTGTGAAGAGAGAGAAAAATAATAATTTTTTTTGTAATGTGGGACCTAGAGAGAGAAAATAATAGGTAAAATTAGGTTTTAATAGTGGGGTCTGTGGAGAGAGAAAGTCCTAGTAGAAAGACTCCTCCTTAATAATGAATACTTTTATTTTCTCCATAATTGTATTCCTTATAGCAAACTCTCCTTAATAAGGAAAAATGACTATAAAGAACACCATTATGGATGCTCTGACAAACTAAAGACATTTGAAGATTAATTTATAATTTTAATACAATTGTGACAATGCCTTCACGCAATTAGAGACCAAAGTAGCTTTTTATCCAAAACACATATCATGTAGCTATTAATTTGGCCTGAATCAACATACGAACTTGGTGCTTCAAGGACAAAACTACATAGTAAAAACATATTTGAGAATTAATTTGTACTTTCGATGCAATCATGGACAAAAATGTGACTTCCTCACACACATTCAGGGGCAGAGTAGGTATTTATTTACATAAAACACTTATCATGTCCCTCGCCCTAGCCTTCATCTATACTAGTATGTGAAGGCTTCCTACTTTCACTACTTTTGCCAATTTACAAATACAAACATGTCCAAGTTGTATGGATAAAAGCTAAGTGGGTGTTTGTTTTCACAGCACAGACCTTACAAACGTGTGTTAGAAGCAGTGGTGGACCTATATAGTAATGAGGGGTTCACTTGAACCTCCTGGAAAATGTTTTTTATCCATTTACCCCTTATATGATGTAATGTAATGCTTTTTGGTGATTGGGTTGGAAGCTTTCATATACAGAGGTCAGGAATCAGGATTCATTTGACCCAGCAGAGAGAAAAATAGTCAATACTGAAGCAGATACTCGCAATTATTGAAGCAGATACTAGCTGTTCTCTGGTGCTTGTGTTTAGGAGGGAATAAACCATGCATTTCAGCTTGATATACGCACAAAGAAATGTTCCTCCTCATACATCTATTAAAACAGCAACCCAAATAGTCATGTCTTTGAATTCTGAACTGTTTACATAATTTGAGTCCGCAGCACCAACCTCATTACAGGTTCCTAATTTTTCACAGTTGTTACATACTTCAGGAGCATGGCGACAACATCACCTGATATTCTTGCAGCCTCATTTGTCAGGTGATGGATTTTTGCTTCAGTTTCTTGCTCAAGTCTCTTGACATTAGCTCCAGAATCACCACTGCTCTGTATTGATAGAAAAGGACACACACAAGTTGGAGAATACATCATGTCTTATTAGAATAAGTGGTAGTCTAACAGCTAGCTGTATTTATCAAATAATAGACTCACATCAGACACTTTCTTCTGATACTCGCGTTTAGACAAACTTTTTTTCCAAGCACTTGAAGAAAAAAATGTTGAAATGATCTTATAATAACTATGAGCATTCTAGCTAATAGCTTTAAAATCAATTTCTGCACTTCAATTTTTTTAGAAATGCTCATTTAGTTTCTCTATAAATACCAATAACCTTGCAAGAGGTTTTTCAAGTTAGAACCTAAATGCTTATTTCAACTGAAAAGTTCCTACAAGTTAGTAGCTAATCCAAGCTGGGCTTTGATTAGATATAAAATTTTCTACGAAGACGCATAATTAGCATTTAGACAGACAATTGGATAAAATATTGCAAGAACATGGACAGAATGGCAGATATGATAAATAATGAAGAAAACAAATACCATTCTTTGCAGCATTCACAATTCGTTGTGCTTCTTGTTCAGCAGCCAACAACTGCTGAATCCCTCCTTGACCCCTGTTGGATGCCATTCTGTGACCAATATAAGTTGTAACTGTAACTGTTAACTAATTAAATTAAACTACAAAGCGTGTAACTGTATAAGCAAGCAACTCTATATATAGATTATAGAGTAACAATATTGTTTAACATAAAATAAAACTCAAAATCACACACTTCATTTCCTTCTATTATACTATAAAACAAAACAATGAACAGAGACTAAAAAACATTTTTTAAGGGACCAACACTGATAAGTTTTTGATGTATCTTGTTTTCATAGCTATAAGGGACCAAACTGAATGTACCAAAACTCTAAACCTCTCCAATTCAAAGATAACATAAACAAATAATTTATCTTGATTTGCGCAATTGAAAACATCACAAGTGAAATTACCAGAAAACCAGGATCGTCTATAAGAATCACAATATTTTACGGAACCAACACTATTGATCTACAAAAGTGAGTAGCTAATTACTCATGGTTAGCTTGATGTAAAAATTGAACACAAACAAAAAAGATTTGATTTAATTGCGAGCGTTTTCACTTGTTCATAGCCAATGGAAATCAGATCAAATAAAAGAGGGAAAACTGAATTATTCTAGAAAGCGAAGATTGAAAACCTAGGGGAGCGAAAGCTTCTCTATGAAAATTAAACCCAAAACCAATCAAATAAACCCAAACAAGCCCAAATTAAAACAGGAAACAATTAGATTTTGGGGTTTTTTTTTACCCCCCCGCATCCTCCCTCCCACCCCCATAACCCATTTTATTCCAAAATTACCCTTCAGTTTTTTTTTTAAAAAAAAAACATTTTAGAAAAATTTCCGGAAATACCTCACAAAAAGGTATTTCCTGTTCGTATTTTTTTGAAAAAAAATTACGTTGGTATTCTTGATTTACCTCATAGGTAGGTAAATCCGTTCATAAAATCAATGAATCTGGATTTACTTACCAATGAGGTAAATCCGAGAAACCCCCTTTTTTTTTAAAAAAATTATTTTTAAAAAGATACGCGTCTGGTACAATTTAGAATACGATACGAACTCGTTACGATAAACGAATAAAGATACGCCTAAATACGAACTAATATACGCCAAAATAGATGGCGAATACGCCAAAGTAGTGCTCCTCATAGGCGGTTGCTACACGAGATCATAGAGCGGTTGATGCACTCGATCGCCACGATGATTTTTCTGCGGCGAAGAGACAGAAGTCACGGGGAGTAGTAGGATCATAGGCGTGATTGCCCGTCTATTTTGATGTATTTTAGATCGTATTTAGACGTATCTTTACTCGTATATCGTATTTAAAAAAAGGGGGTTCCCGGATTTACATCATAAGTAGGTAAATCCGGTTCACAAATTGTGAACCCGATTTACCTACCAATGAGGTAAATCCGAGAAACTCCACGAAACAGATTTTTTTTTTTCCATATTTATGAACCGGATTTACCAATATTTGAGGTAAATCTGGGAAAGTTAAATTTTTTATTTAAAAAAAAAAAAAAAAGAGGGCATTTTGTCCGTTTTGGTATTTTGGGGGGTGTGACAGAGAAGGAGGGGTTGAAAAAAAACCATTAGATTTTAGATTTAAAAACAAACACGATATCGCCACAAATTGCATGAAACAAAAATCAAAAAATTCCAAAAGAGAATCAACTAATGAGATCTCCGGCAATGATTCACATGAAAAATAATGATCAAATCGAAGAAATGGCTCACGAGAAAACCCCCGAAAAAGATAGATAATCAATAATAGGAAAACGATGTCGCATCGAATGGATCCAAAATAGGAGACGTGAACCTGGAATCGGAGGAGGATAGAGCAATAGCGGCGGCGGCGGCGTGAATCCTGGGCTCCGAGATTTTAGTTAGAGAGAGCGAAAGGCGGAGAGAGAGAGAGAGATGGAGGGAGGTGATGATGAGCAACGGAGAACAAAGGCATACCCCAAAAAACGTTTTTTTTTATTTTTTATTTTCTACTTTATTTGTCTCTATTTATTTATTTTTTTGAAACATTTGTCTCTATTTATTAATATTTATGGATATTCATACTTACCTTTTTTATTAATTATTTTCTAGTTATCTTTTACTTTCCTTATATATTCTAATAATTAAGGTATGACAAACAAAAAACAAAAAATTAATATTAAATCACAATAAAAAATTATTATTTTTTGTTATATATTTAGGTATAAGGTCTTTAGGAACAACACAATATTATTTCTAATTCAGATTTGTGGTATAGTTAATATATTATCCGTTAGTTTGGAACGACCCAATTACACCTCTGATATACGAGTAGAACTCTTAATAGCAAAATATAGTATAATTTTTAATGTGTATTTTTTAGAAGCATTTTTTAATGTGTATTTGGTACCATGACAAAAACTAATTCTATACATTTTTAATTATAGTCATATGTAACCCAATTAAAAAAATGATAACATATTTATTCTTTTATTAGTATTTAACGATTATTTGCAAAAAAGATATTGGGGACTTTTCTTATGTGTTTTGTAGAGAGAAGGTGTTAACGAAAATTCATATGTTATTTTTTTAAATCTAATTATGAGATATTGTTGGGTTTTTTATATAGAATTGAAGAACACTAGTGAGAAGATTTGATTCATGATTCACTTCTCTTTTTTAAGCCAAATTATTATTTTTGTTACCTCTTAAAAGCTTCTTCCTTATACCAACCAATTATTTTCTAAAAAAGCTTCTGCATCTCTTCGTAAGTACCTTTCTTAATTTCCATGTTTTTTCTCTTCATAATGACATCTATGCTTATATTTAATAATGGACAACTCATCCTACTCTCTCAATGTATCAGATCGATGCATACTAAAAATGAGGAAGATAGTTAAATTACCAAATATCATGCTTCATTCCTACATTGGTACCTGTTATGGTGTTCTTTTTGTTAATTTGAAGTTAGTTTTCATTTAATTATTTCATCGCTGATGATCTTATGATCTTTGCGTGGCTACTATTTTATGAATTTCAAATACTAAATTCAGTTACTTTTGACATGTTTATTAAGATGCTCATTTCATTTATTTTTCCCACCTATCTACACTTCTAATAACCTTTTAAGTCGCCTATATGATTGTCTACTTTATAATCGGTATTTGTAGTTTATCTTTCATCTTTGGTGATTGATCAATAAAAAAAAAAAACCAAACCTTGGGGACTGATACTTCAAAGAATGGATTGTGATTATGATTCTAGCCAAACTAATCCCACTTTTGTTTGACATGCTTATATTTATATTTACTATCATTTCGTAGTACTTGCTTATCACTCTCTTTGCACTACCATATATGAACCCTCAAATATATGAAATTGTTAAACGTTAATCATGCTATATATATATATATATATATATATATATATATTCTGCCATTGCCTTTAATTTACATGTGTTGTTGTAGTAAGTAATTAGTCTCTGCATTTGTAAAATGTATGATAGATGTTTCTGAGAAGTGTCGAGAGAAATATTTTAAATAGAATCACTAGTGCAAAAATGACTTTAGACAGCACCATTTAGTATCGGTTGTTTAAACAGCCGATACTAAATGTAGACGCGGTGGCAATTTTGAAATTAAATTGAAGTTTTCAATTTTCACGCTTACATTTAGTATCGGTTGTTTAAACAACCGATACTAAATGTGTGTCTCAAACACATTTAGTATCGGGTTTTTAGTCAACCGATACTAAATGTGTGTCTCAAACACATTTAGTATCGGTTGTTATTACACCCGATACTAAAGGTTCCTTTTATTTTTTCCTATTTCTCCTTCACACACGATCTCTTGCGTTCTCATCTCTCTTCTCTGATTCCTCGCTCACTTCTCTTCTCTGATTCCTCATTCTCATCTCTCTTCTCTGATTCCTCCTCCTACGATTCTCTCTCTTTTCTCTTCTCTCTTCTTCTCACTCTCTTCTTCTCTCACTTCTCTCAATTTCCAAACCTTAAACCCTCCTCTTCTACGCCAAAAATTTCCCAACAATGGAACCCAACCTAAATCCCTCATCTACAGTTCGTCTCTCTTCTTCTCACACTTAAATCTGTCCCTATTTTCTTCTTCTCTCCTCAGCCTCTTCCTTCTACATCGACGACACTGTAGGGGAGAAAAAGGCTTCGCTGAAACCCTAGGTTGCTATGCCGCCGCGATGAACGGGGAGAAAAAGGCTCCGCCACTGTGTTATTCTTCCACAGGTAATACTTTGAAATCCTTGTAATAATTGTTCGTTAGCTTAGAGATCTATGGATTTTGTTTTATTTGTGGGTTTTCATTTCTCTCTTCCTAATTTAAGATCTATGGATTTTGTTTTGATTTGTGGGTTTTAATTTGTTGGTTTTCATTTCTGTGTTCCGAATTTAAGATATATTGATTTTGTTTTGATTTGTGGGTTTTCATTTTACCCCAATGCTTGCTCTTCTGGTGATTTCGAGTTCTCTTTTGGTTTTGTTGGGTTAAGAGTCTGAAGGTGAGCTATTTTTGTTGTTCGAGATCTTCTGGCATTTGAGGTTGTGGTTCATGTTCTAGTGAAGTTGAGAAGATGCAATCACCATCTGGTGTACCTTCAGAATATCCTTCAGAATATTTATGTAAATCATTGATAATAAGGATGCAATATTAGTCGTTTGATAAGGGATTGTTTGGAATGATTTTTTGAACTGAATTTGATTTTAATTATAGAGAATGATTAGGAATGGGATGAAATATTGTTGAGAAGGAAATGGGTATTAGAGGCAGTGAGTTTGGTATTTGCAGTTGAAAAGGAATTGTATTAAATTAGAGGCAGTGGATCAGTTTTTGGTATTTATCAGTTTTTGGTTTATTGAGTTTAGTATTTGCATTGTGATGAGACGATATCAGAGGCAGTGATAGACCTAAACTGCAAACAATAGTTTAGATTATATCTGAGAGTAAACTGCTAGTGCATGTGTTGGAGTACCAGAAAAAGTGGTGGTGAGACTAAGAGTCAATGAATATCATCCTTGTGAGGAACCAAAAGCAACGCATTTTATTCATATATAGTTCTATATAATGTATGTATATATACTTCTAGTGCTATCATACCTTCACGTGTCAAGCCTGGACTTGAAGATTTTGTATATATGCCTTGAATTGGATCCATCATTCTCACTTTTTTGGTTTTCAATTTTTATGTTTTACATTAACTAGTCTTTTTACATTATCAGTTTTACATTAATTGGATCCATGAAATTTTATCAGTTTTACATTAACTAGTCTTTTTTTTTGGCTTCCTTTATTATTTCAAGTTGCTGCCACTTTTTACTACTTTGGTCAATTTGATTGATCATATTTCCCTTCTTTTTGTTGATGCTAACACCTTCTAGAACTAATATCATAGAAATGAGGCTAATAAGTTATTGAGGCTGGAGGTAACAGTTGTGATAAATACTACCAAAATGCATTACTACTACTATAAATCAGTTTCTCTCTTGTTTTCACACAACAAAAATTCATGGTGTGTGTTCAAGGTTTACGGTCTGCAACTTATTTCATGGTGTGTGTTCATAGTATTTGATAAGAACGTACTTTCCAGGTTTAGGTAACGTGTGCTCGGTGTGTTCTCCACCTCATAGTATTTGATTTTCATATCTCGATGATTTGCATGTTCTTGCACATTTGCTGTAATGGTACTAAATATATTTCTTTGGAGCTTCTAAAAGTGATAGCTAATAGTTAATAGTTAATATATAGTTTCAACTTTCAAGTGTTTCAACATGAGAATTATTTAACAAATTCATAAGTTTGTGTATTTTGATTTTTGAAGTTTCTGCTTTGCATTTATTACCTGCCAAGAGGGGTAACAAAAAATCAATTACCACTTTATATACAGGTTGCGAGAGGCTGGTTTTAATGCTCAACAGCTTTCCATTGTTTCAGTAAGTTGCTGATCCGCATCTTATTTGTATCACCTATCCTTGACTATTTACACAAGGAATGAAAGTGTGTCTGTTTTTTTTTTTAAAAAAAATTCTGCTGCTGAGCATATTGATAGCCCTCAGATAGAGTTTGGTACAAGATTTTGAATTAAACCTTTTAATCCTGACATCATGATATAGAATACCGTACCATACTGATATGGAGGTACATAATAATACATAACAATTTTCAAACCATCTATACTCCGCTGCCAAAATCTATACACCGTGGCTCCAATGTTGTCAATGCTCACCATGTTATTAATTACTAAGACTTTTACCTTTCAGTGGTATCTTCTATAATACTGCATCAGTCATTAACTGTTCTGCTATTATCTCAATGACTCTACTGCCATTTGTGCTGAAACCACTGTGGGTGCTTGGTCAAAGTGGCTGCCATGGCCCTCAATTAAAATCCTGCCATTCCATGGCCTTCAAATGGCATGTTGTTACAATTCCGCCACGCCATTATGCTATTGCCTTTATTTGACAATGTTGACAATATGATGACATCGCTGAAAGCAATAACTAAGGTGGAATGATATTTTTCTTTAACATTTTGACACCCTCCATCCTTGTAATTGTAATATTGCACATTTCTAGTGTTATTGTCCTCGTGGACTTGATGAGCCTTAATTACTTTGCCTTTCTAATATTTATAGTACCAAGTGCTTTTGAAAGGTCTATTTTTGGGTGGGGAGGGACATCAATTGCTTTTGAAAGGTCTCTTTTTTAGGGTCAGAACACGTTTTGCATTAGTAATATACAATTCTACATCACTTACGTGTGTGCTAATGTAAATATTTCATAATTTAGCTAATATTGTCGTTGTATTGTCTGTATTTAGCCGGGTTGTTTTCATTCTAAAGTAATGCTCTTTTACATGAAAACTAAATCTACTGTTCTTTTATTTTATCATGCAATAATTGATTTGTATTTCAGGAGAACTTCTTGGCTTTAGATTTTGTTGATAAAGAAAATATTGAGAATCTTGTGCCCATAAGCCCCCCTTCACTAGAAAGCACACCCTTCATGCTTGTGGAGGATGTCAAAGGATTGAAGGAGTTGGCTGCTAAGCTATGTTCTGCTGATGAATTTGCGTATAACATGAATGCTATTCATTATGCTTTACTAAAAGTTTCCTGCATGACTTGTTGCTGTTATCCTTCATGACTTGTTGTACCTTTATGTTATTTTTGCCTGTCTGTACTTTCCATATAGAGCTTGTTTCCCCTTTAGTCATAAGCTGGACCATGTTATAATACTATGTCGTCGTCTCTATGTGTGCAACTGCAATTGTTCATGATGGAATCAAAATTCTCACATTCACTTAAAATGTTGATCTCAAGGAGCACATATATTGGACCAGAGGTAGTATTTGGATTTTCTTTATTTTCAGTAGAATTTCAATTTTGTTGCCTATTGAACGTTTCTTGACCTGTGGAAATAAACTCAATTTCCAACCATTAGAAATTAGGAGCTTCATGTTATGTAGATCTAATGTAACTTGGATATTAAGGTGTGTTTTCACTCCTTGTGCAATAACACTTGTTATTATACCTTTTTCCCTGATGTTTTGCTCTTTGTAGATGATTTATTGATGTTAAGATAGTGATATGCTCAATTTGTATCACAGATATGATTGCATCATTTTTCTGTTTGAATTTATGTTTCTCTTGTTGTGATCATATTCCATGTTGACTAAGTTGTTATTTCGCTGATTGTCGGTTTTTCTTACAATATATAAATTTCCTATCTTGTTTTGAACTATGGAATCCTTCTGCTTTTTTATTTTCCTCTGTATGCTGGTTCTTTTTAATGTGTTTTTTCAATTATTGGACTCCCTTTCTTGTAGTTACTTCTCCAGTCCCTTTCTTTGACTATATTTTTCGACATTTTCATATGGACTTGGAATATTTAGGTGGATTTGGAACATAATCAATATCGGTCTTTTCAAGGTTTGACCTGCTTGATGCAAATCTCAACCAGGACTGAAGATTTTGTTGTCGATACTCTGAAGCTCCTAACTCATGTTGGGCCATACCTGAGGGAAGTCTTCATGGACCCTACCAAGAAAAAGGTGAGATGCGCATGATTATTGTTTCATTAAACAATAGACTCTGCTTATTTCTGTTGACTTCATCTTCATGGTTAATTAGGTCATGCATGGAGCAGATCGAGACATTGTGTGGCTGCAACGCGATTTCGGCATTTACGTTTGTAACATGTTTGATACTGGCCAGGTTTGTTTGGAAAGCCCACGATATTAAGAAATGGTGAAACAAGCTCCAAAGCTCTGCTGCTTTTGCTTATCTGTCATAACCCATGTTCCTTGATTGCATGTTAGGAATTCATGCTATTAGTTTTTCTTTTTTTATCAAACAGGACTAATTTGTATTTTGATTGCATTGTTCAGGCTTCAAGAGTGTTAAATTTGGAGAGACATAGTTTGCAATATTTTTGCAACAATTTTGTGGGGTTACTGCAAACAAAGAGTATGCTGTCTTTATTATTTTTTGAATTACCTCTTTTTGTCTTTCCATTGTATTAAAATAATGACTTGTTTACCGTCCCAGCAATTTTAATTACTATAATCTAACAAACTGTTGTTCTGATGATAGATATGGAAGAGAAGATACACACTATCTGATGAGGCAACAAGTTAAGATATCTGGGTATACTATATAGATTTGTCACTATGATATTGTAGATATCTATTTCAATAGCTTATGTATATTTAGGCCAATTTTGTAGATATCGGTTTATAACATTTGTATTGTAAGATATTAAATTTCAATAGAAGTTGAAATATTTTTATGAATTCATTATGAGTCGCTTTGTGGAGATAATTTTGTGAATTTGGAATTTATAAATTGATCAATTGATATCTATTAATTGATATCTATATATGCAGTGTGTGTGGTAAAATGTGAATAGAGAATTTTTTTTAAAAAGTAGACTTTTAGTATCGGTTATTTAAATTAACCGATACTAAAAGTCACTTTTAGTATCGGTTAATTAAATAACCGATACTAAATGTCATTTTTGACAACAAACACAATGTTGAAAAGACATTTAGTATCGGTTATTTAATAAACCGATACTAAATGTCACTTTTAGTATCGGTTAATTAAAATAACCGATACTAAATGTCATTTTTAACAAAGAAAACAATGTTGAAAATACATTTAGTATCGGTTATTTTAATTAACCGATACTAAAAGTGACATTTAGTATCGGTTATTTAAATAACCGATACTAAATGTACGTTTTCAAAACATAAAAGTCACCAAAAAAACGTCATTTAGTATCGGTTTTTTGAAAATCCGATACTAAAAGTGACATTTAGTATCGGTTATTTATCCGATACTAAATGTCAGACATTTAGTATCGGTCGAATTAGTATCGACAGATAACCGATACTAAAAGTGCAAAACAACCGATACAAAAAGCCTTTTCTGCACTAGTGAATTAACTAAATTTGTATACTTTTGTGCATGCATCTCAGATTCGTATCCAACACTGATAAGTTTTTGATGTTCTTGTTTTCATAGCTATAAGGGACCAAACTGAATGTACCAAAACTATAAACCTCTCCAATTCAAAGATAACTTAAACAAATAATTTATCTTGATTTGCGCATTATCATTCATAATCTATTTCAAAGAAAAAACTGGCGTTGATAATAATGCATAATAAGACATTAAAATTCAGAGATATGATTAATTGACGTGATCTTTTCTTTTGTCTTTGTCATTTATCAATGTGAAGATTACATTGTCGCACACATTCTTCTCAATATGCATCATATCTAGATTGTGTCGCAGCAAGTTAAACTCCCAATATGGAAGTTGAAAGAATATGCTTTTCTTTTTCCATTGTTGAGTTTGGTTGTCACTGGTGTTCTTCCCACGAGTTCTCTTTCGACTATCTAATGATTGTGGCTTTTTCCAAAAGTGACATTTAAGTTCTCTACTTGTCTCAAAATTTCTGAACCAGTCAATTGCTTTGGAAGATTCCTATCCTTAGTTTTTCCATTAAAGCGGGCTCGGCTCAATCGAAACTTGTGCCTTCTAGACAAAAATCGACGGTGACCCATGAAACACCATTTTTTACTAAATGGAAGGCGAAGAGGAATTGCATCAAAGTTACAGGATGGACAAGCTAACCCAATATAAGTATTCCATCCAGAAAGCAATCCAAGTCCAGGAAAGTCACTAATTGTCCATAAAAGACATGTTCGCATCATGAACACTTCATTCTTTGAAGCATCAAATGTTTCAACGCCTTTTTCCCACAACTCTTGCAACTCTGCTATAAGAGGTTGCATGTATACATCAATATCATTACTGTGCATACGCTTTCCGTGGATCGGGCTTGAGAGAATAAAGTTTGTTGGCTTCATACACGCGTCACGGGAGTGTTGTATGGAATAAGATTCAATGGCCAAATACTATAATTGGCACTCATCGATCCAAAGGGATTGAAGCCATCACTTGCTAAGGCCAATCGTACATTTCGAGGATTTGAGGCAAAGTCAAGATACTTTAGATCAAAATTCTTCCAAGCCTCAGAGTCTCTTGGATGTCTCATCATTCCATCATTGTTATTCTTCTCAGCATGCCAAATCATGCTCTTAGCTGTTTGTCAAGACATAAACATCCTTTTAAACCTTGGGATCAATGGAAAGTATCGCAAATTTTTGCGAGCAATTTCTTTTGTGACTTTAGAATAGTTGAACCACAAACACTTGCATTATCCTTACCACTTTCCTTCCATCTAGATGTCTGGCATATTTTGCATTCCTCTCTACCTTCATCTTCTCCCCAATATAACATACAATCATTAGGACATGCATGTATCTTAGTGTAATCAAGACCAAGCTTGTTTATGAGCTTCCTCGCCTCATAACTAGATGAGGGATCTTTGCATGTTCAAAGGCATCATGCAAAGAATTCAATGATCATTGACATTGCTTTGTCGCTAAATTGACACAAGATCTTGATGTGATATAATTTCACAAAGAAAGACAATTTTGAATACTTGGTACAACCATCATACAACGGTTGCTCGCCATCTCTTAGTAAATCATAAAAATCCATGACCCCAATAGTTGGTCCATGGTGTGAATCCGGCATACCTCCTCCATCCCCATTTCTATGTGCAGTTGATGATGGAAAAGGCTCTTTGTTAGCACGCATTCTAGAGAATTCAAATGCATCATTTATCATTGTCTACATTGGATCTTCATGTGCTATATTTGACATGAGATCTTCATTTACCAAGTTCTCTGAAATTAATTATAGGAGGGCTAACATCTAATTCCCCAGATTCTTCCTCTCCGTGGAAACACCAAAACGTGTAACCTTCGGGAAACTGTTTACTTGTCAAGTGGTCCCACACTTCTTTTCGAGTTTTCGGCTTAAAACCACAACTTTTACATGGGCATAGTATTGTACCCGCACTGGAGTGGTGTTGAAATTCAAAATCTAAAGAGCCACGCACTCCCAATTGATACTCCAGTGTATTGCGTGGCAATTTGATCCAAGATTTATCCATCTCTAACTATAAGCATATGCAATCAATTAGAGAATAACCAATAGCAAGGATATAAAAAAATTATGCGCCTCAAATCTTATGAATCAATAACAAGAATTTCTAAATATTCATAAATCAATATAGCAACAGAATGTTTCAAAAAAAAAAAAGCAACAAAAGAGTATCAGTACCTAATTGAACAGAATGTTTCACAAAAAATAGAAGCACACCACTAATAAAGTGCAAACAATGACATTTGATATTTCAATCTATCAAACAAACAGTGACATGAATGAGATGAATGAGAAGAAAGAATAGAAAAGAAAACTGGACAAACTTTACAATTGGGACAAAATTTACATGATTAATTGTACAAGATTTAACTCAAAAGAATGAAAGTGCCACATCTATAATGCATGTAGCGATGAAAGTGCCACACCTATACTAAAAACAATAAAAATAAGTTTTCCTAGTTGACACCAATTTGCATGTTCTAGCCACCTACTTTCTATCATGACAATACCTGGACGCATCCACTGTTATTTCCTATTATTCAACGCCCATCTTCAATAAATCTCTCAATTTCTCAATAATTGGTTCAATTTCTCCATCTATCTTGACACACTCGGTCTCTGTAGTTTGAATGCTCTCATTCTTATCATCACCCTCCGTAGTTTCAAAGCTCTCATGTCTCTCATCACCCTCCTTGAAATTGAAACCGACATGTTTAGTTTCCTTCCCATCAGTCTGCATATCATCCTTGACATCACCAGATCTAATTTCATCCCCATCAAACAACACATAGTTGGAACTCTCACTCTCCACAGGATTCAAATTATTTTCTCTTCCACTTCTTTCTTCTTGGCTTTCCTCTTCCTTCTACTTGGTCTACAATCTACCTTGACAATAGATTCTAAATATGTCACAGGCTTGTTCTTTATTCTTGTTGAAAGTGGTCTTCCCGGTGGTCTTTCAACCCTCCTTCTTTGTTGTCTTTGTGGTTGTTGTAGTAACCGACCCTCCATTTCATTATTATCTCCTCGTTCCATCATTTCTTGTCTTTCCTCCCTATCACCACCCTTCATTCCCATTTCATCCTCAACTCCTAGTTTATCACCACCATTGCCTTCACCCAAATCATTAACTTGATCACTCAAATCAGGAATCCTTTTATCCTTTCATCTAAAATTCTTCTTCTAATGTGACACTAACTCCACTCATGTCACAGAACGTAAACAAGCCAAACATCTAAAACTCAAATCCCACACATATTCATCATCATGAACATAAAATGATTTTATTTATAACCCCAATGGCCAATATACACTATCATCATCATTTTCATTTCACCTATATACAACTAAGAATCCACCACTAAAAAACTAACCACACAATCCACAGATAAAGTCACCTTAAAATCAAATAAGATACCCAAAAATTTCCAACTATGAAATAATGAGGAAAATCAAAGAAAAAGAGATTACGTGTCGACGAGAAGTGTGAAATCGCAACTATTCAGCCTTCCAATCCAATAATACCTGAAAAGATGAATTGGAAATAATGTAGATAAATAAGATAACCATTCATAATTTGAAAATTTCCCAACTATGAAATACATCAAAAAGAGACAAAGAAAGGGCATACGTATCTCGATTCTTGAAATCGCAAATCGCATAGAACAAAAAAACGAAAACATAAACTCAAGAAAATCCGAAACCATCAAAATGGAAATTGATTCGTGAAATCTAGAAGCATACTTAAAGAAGAAGAAGAAGCATGAAGATCAAAACGCTAAATATGTAAGAAATAGAAACAAACACGAGAACAAGATCAAGCGAGAGTGCGAAGATTGAGGAACAATGGACGAAGAAGACTTTGAAGCCCCAAGGAGAGTGCGATTCGACTTCTCTGCGTGATTTGATACAAATTGCTTCTTCTGCGTGAAAAATCTCTTCGATTTGGGAATTTAGGGTTTGGAGCCTGCGTGTGCGTCATTTTTCTGCGTGTTTTACGTTTGGAAGAGGAGGAAATAACGGATCGGATTCGGGTCACTTAAAAAATTTAGGGTAACCGGCCCATTTTTTTAATTCAGAGTGGTCCATGAACCTTATAAATGGAGTGGGCTTTTTTGGTTTGGTTTGGTCTAGTTTATTGAAATGGGCTGGTTACCCTTATTATTTGCACACCCCTAATTTGGTTACTGTCAACCGCACGTGTATTTGTATCAGACACACCCCCTTTTGAATTTCAGTGCCTTTCCGTTGACACTGAATCAATTAAAAAAATTTCAACAGCTCAAATTCCACCGACACTTTAGATCAACGGCGTACATACAGTCAAAGGTATCGGAAAAATGAATAGATGAAATTAAACGGGCCATATTTGTGATCCAAAATTTTGATCAACGGCTCATATTTGTGATCCAAAACTATGCGGACTCCAGAAGAGGTTATCTATATTGTGGAGAGCACGCTTTCTATACAATCGACCATAAGGGCCACTTCCTGTACAATTCACCGTAAGGGCACAATGTTGACCAGAGAATATGGTGTCTATTTCGAAAGTCCAAAACCCATCTACTCCGGGCTTGACAACAACATCACCTTTCGCTGCTCTCAAAGAAAAACTAACGAGAGCGTGAGGAGCAAAGAGTCACTCGTATCGTTTATCGTATGCCCCTTATGGGCACTAATAATCGTGTTCGGTGGGGCTTAATGGATCTGAAAAAAGATGAAGACGCTCGAGGAATGATGGATAAGCATCACATGTTCCAACTTCGAAGGAATGAGGGAGTACCTTTGGAGTTGTTCGTCGAAAGCCGAATCACTGTTGATGAGATCCGTTGTTGTGTTAGTAGTTTGTATCATATTTGTGGGATGTTTGTGAGGTGCAGGCTAGTCGGCTCACAAGTATCAGCAGCTTGAAAGAGAGTTTTGAAGAAATTACAAGCTTCCATTTTTAGAACTTCCTCGTCATTGCACAGATGCCATCAATTTTCAAATTCACAAATTTATTTCTCCTTCGATGGATGACAGTCTCAGCGTGATAAAAATTAAAATTTGAATATATCTTTGTAAACTACATACGAATAATCAATAAAATTATTTAATTATATTTTAGTTTTAGTTTGAACTTTTTTATATGCAAAATTACTTATGAGAATACTAGATGAGTAAAAAATTAAAATGTTACTTATAATGTTTCTTATAATTTGAATACCGAATTACAATAACAATATGAATAATTATTGAATATGAAATTGAACTATATTGAAAATGGAAAAGAAAAAAGTTCAATATTTTTCATTTTAAATTATTATTTCTTAAGAAAATAAGTTAAGTCCATAGAAAAAGAAAATGATTTTAAAATTGTGGCTGATTATTGCAAAATAATTTCTTTAATTTGAAATAATCTCATACCACAAGCGTTCAAATATATTTGATGTAATACAAGTAAACACACCACAAGAAAGAAACAGTGTAGAAAAAAAAATATTTATGTGGCTTGACACCTCTTACATCCATAGAAATCTCTCAGCATAATTCTGTTAAAATGTTAAACCTTTTTTGATTTTCTTTGCAGGAGGTTGGAGTAACCAAATGTGGGTGGTGCAAGAAGTTGATTTTTTTAGTCCACTTCAATTTGGTCCAGCCCAACACTCTTCTCCTGATGGTTCAACCAATTAGAACCAAATGATGTTCCACCGGGTTAAAACGGGACTTGAACCCGTATTATGTGGATATTACGCGGATCCTCTTGACCCGAGTTACTTAAGCGAATCTTGCACTCGATCTTTCGTTTCTTGGGTCAATTTAGCTTCTCACTCTCTCTCTGAAGCTTCGTCTCTTCTTCTTCTTCTCTCTCTCTCTCTGAGAAATCCTAGATCTCTGTGCACTCTCACCACACTTCAATGGTGATCGAAGCTGCAAGCTCTATGGTTTTGATGCTAGTGATGATCTTTGACGATGATGATGCAAATCTTAGTGATTTGCAACTGAGTCACTGCGATCTGATGCTTCGTGGAGCACTTCTCACTTCGCGATGTTGAAACTTGCTGTAACCTTTGAATCTAGGCTTGATTTCCCGAATTAGGCTTAAATCGAAGGTATATTACACACTACTGTATCTGGTTTAGGTTTTGATTCCTTCAATTTCACCGATTAGAGTTTTCTGAAACGCTAACCCTAATTTGTTTCTTTATGCACTTTCAGGTACAAGAACACTTGATCAAGGTTTCAAAACACCTCAATTAGGTAAAACTACACTTCTCTGTAATTTTCCCTTAATCTTTTGGTAGTTTCGCACAAACCCTAATTTCTGTTATCTGTATCTGTTGAATGCATGAACACCAACTGAGTTCCTTGGATGAACCCGGTCTGAAACTTACCCAGAAACTTCACTCAAGTTCTAACTGAGGTACTTTCTTCTCTCACTCTCTCTGGTATTTCACTTTCTTTCGCCAATCACGTAAATCTAACTCTAATTACTCTTTATTCACTGTTTACAAGGTACAACCCTCTGTTGCAACTTGAACAAACCCAGAAACTTGAGTTCTTGGAGCAAAACTTGAAGAATAATAGAAAGTATAAGAGACGAATAGAAAGATAGCAGTAGTAAACAAAAATGTGTGTAAATTTTATTGAATGTGTGTAAATCTGTAATTGTACAATAGAGTTCTAGGTATTTATATACACATAGGTGACTAGAGAACGGACATGTTGGTTAAGAGGGAGTTAAATAGAGTTAACAAACCTCTTAACCAAATAAACCGTTAGGTAGGCACACACACTACAAGAAAAACTGAAAATCCAAGGCAAAACTTTCTGGCGGATTTTAATCCCCCACAAACTTTCCGGCGGATTTTTGACATTTGTGGGGGATTTAATCCACCAGAAAAGTTTTGGCGGATTTTTGACATTTGTGGCGGATTTTTGACGTTTGCGGCGGATTTTTAAAAAAAAAAAAAAATTATTTTTTTTTTTTTAAAAATCCGCCGCAAATACATTAAAATCCGCCAAAATTTTTTTTTTTTTTTTTTAAAATCCGCCGAAAAACCAACAAAATCCGCCGAAAATGACCTCGGTCAAAACAATCTTAATTCCGCCGAAAATGACCTCGGAATCCGCCAAAAATGACTACCTCGGTTAAAGCAATCTTGATTCCGCCGAAAAAGCCAAGGAATCACTAAAAATGACCTCGATTCCAACGACTCTCTTCATCCTCCCTTAATAAATCTGATTTCAACAATTCACTTTCAACACTCTCTCAACATTTCACTCTCTCAACACTTCATTCTCTCAACATTTCACTCTCTCAACACTTCACTCTCTCACCATTTCACTCTCTTAACAATCCTCACATTAAATCTTTACTATTTCTCAACACTTCTCTCAAATTTGTTTTGAAGGTATGTTTTAATTTAGACTTTGTTTTAAGTTATATTTTATACTTTGTTACTAATTGTGGTGTTGTTTGTTTAAGATTTGTTTGAGTTTGATGATTTTTGTTTCTTTGTTACTATTTATATTTATAATTTAAATTTATTTATTTTTTAAAAACATTTTATCACTATTTGAGTTTTTAATTTAAATATGTTATTTATATTTTTTAAAATTTATTTAATTTTAAAAACGTTTATAAAAATTTTTAAAATGTTTTAAATTTTTTTTTTTTAAAAAAAAGTATTTTTCGTCGGAAATTAGGTTATTTGCGGCGGATTTTTTTGAAAAAAAAAAAAAAAAAAAAATTTTAGCGGATTTTAATGTATTTGCGGCGGATTTTTAAAAAAAAAAAAAAAAAAATTTTTGGCGGATTTTAATGTATTTGCATATGGATTTTAAAAAAAAATAAAAAAAATAATTTTTGGCGGAAAAATCCGCCAAAAAGTGTGCAAATTCCGCCAGAAAGTACAGGGAAATCCGCGCAAATTCCCCATAAAAATCCACGAAATGACTTAAAATCCGCGGAAAGTACGGCGGAAATTCCACGGAAATATCGTTGCCACCAAATTTTTTATCGGCGGAAAAATCCGCCAAAACACACAGTATTTGCGGCGGATTTGGGTGTTTTTTGGCGGAAAAATCCGCCAAAAAAACCTATTTTTCTTGTAGTGACACTAACAGAAATATAACCACTGTAACAGAATTTTTGTAACAGAATTTAGGTAGTTATAAGTTTGTTAGACTGCTGGTTGTAAACTGTTTTTCTGTTTTGTTTTATAAAACAATTTACAAAATCCTTGGTTGTTGACTAGTTTGGGTTAAACCAAACTCAACAAATTCATTCATCACCTCAAATAAGATTATAAAAATTTGTAACTCACCAAAATATGTGATAAACTCTAATTTAGTGCATTTTTAGGAATATTTTTGAGTCACTTTTAGAGCAATTATTATCTATTATATAAATTACTAACTTAACTTGTTCTTTATTTTGCAGAAAAGAAGAAAATATGAAAAAGAATGAGAATTCAATTTAGAGCCACTTAGATGTAATATATATATATATATATATATATATATATATATATATATATATATATATATATATATATATATATATATATGGGGCTGCTAATTTACACCCACCTAAAAATTAGAAGGTGTACATAAACAAGCCAACACCTTTTCATTTGGACAACAAAACCCACCATATTCTTGTATGAGTAAATGAATGTTAAAATATAAGTGTAATTTGAAATTTCACTTATTTAAAAAAATTGAAATCTTTGCATTTACTATTGTTCACCTTTCCAATTTTCAATGAATGCTACACTTAGAATTTATAAGTCACGTTTGGTCAAAAAAAAAAGAATTTATAAGTCACGTTTCCAGTAAAAAAAAGTCTGAATTCATTTGTATATATACACGGTAAGTCACGTTTCCAATAAAAAAAAAGTCTGAATTCATTTGTATATATACACGGTAAACCCGTTAAAGAAATAAAAATTGTTTAATTGTCAAAAAAAGGAAATAAAAACTTAATAGCCACCTTCGTTTCAAAAAAATTGTTATTTAATAAATTAATATTAAGATTTTTCAATCAAATCAGCTAACCCCTATCCTGCAACAACTCTAACTAATGTGTACTAGTATCTATCACCCGTGTCAGTACGGATATACATTTTCTTTTAACATAACAATTGAATTCGCTGTTTGGGACTTAAAAAAAATGCAGTTGTACACTTTCGTGTCTTATGTGATATGATGATGCATCTGTATTTCTTTGTACACCATCATTTATAAAATCATTATGTTATATAATATATTTCTCCCATATATTTTGCATATATAGATTTAAATATAATTATTTTAGTCAATTATATACATTTATTTTTGATTAAAATATGTATATTTCATAATCACGAAAAATACCCTTGTGGGTATTTAGTATGTTCCGATAAATTCTATAAACGGGAGAAATTGAACTAACGATTTAGGACAACTATTAAAAATGAGGACATTAGATTATTATCTAAAAGCATAAAATAGTCACTGACTATCAAATGGGAGGAGGTATCTATTGACTATCTAAAAGCCTAAAATGGTTTCCTACCACGATTTGAGTTTCATGGGGAAAACTCGTATTGGCCTGGGGGAGGATTTGGGGATGTTGATACCCTCCTGATCTCCGCCTCGAACCCATTCAACTAAACATTAATTATTAGTTTTTATTTTATTTTATGCATATTTAATATTTCATTTTGTTACATTTTTTTTTAATTTTTATTGATCTCTTTTCAATTTTAAAATCTTTTTAAATGCTTTTATTTTATTTTACTATTGTATAATTATTTTTAGTCATTCATTTGAGCACATCTCCAAAATACTAGACATAGAATTGCAAATCTTTGTTCTATGCATTTGGTAGTCATATAACGCATCTTGAGCACTATAGCCACTACACGTGACAAACAAAATTTTGAGAAACAATCCATGTCTTTCATAATTAAATCTTGTTTGATTAGGAATTCCATAGGCACCTTGGTTTTTAGTATTGTTGTGATCTACAGGAAGAAGAGTCAACTGTATTTATGAATTGTTAATGAAATATTACTGGCATCCTATCATTTTTGTACATATTAGGTATCTTTGTTCTCATCTATAATCTATAATCTATAGTCTCCTTTTTTTATAGTGTCCTTTTTTTATCCCCTATTGCATATCAAGTTTAAGAACCACATTATTGAATATCATTAACTTAATCCAGATTAAAACAAATTTCATGTAATTGTTCCATCAAGAAGTACATTATTTTTAAAGGCTTTGAGAGCTCTGTAACATGTGATTGTTCATTCAATTACAATTATTCTTCTCATGCTGTAAACATGTACTTGACTTTCACCTCTACATCTTTGTCTACATGTTTCCTACAATGTATTTTTGGGTCAAATCTCTTGATTGTGTATAATATGTCTGACGAATTGTGTTTTATAAATGGTACAATTAGATTGCCCTCAAGCTATGTCGTAGTATCTCATTATCTGTGGCAAACTAAGAGGGTTGACAAATTAAATTGTACAATTAGATTGTCCTCATTCTCTTAAAACAGGTCAATAGAAATATACAAATTTCACTCCTATACCCATATGTAACTGCTCATTAGTGTCACAAATAGTTTCTATGTAAGGGCCCATTTGTTACATAATTTAGATATTAGTTTTTAGAGATTTTTGAGAAAATGAGAAGTTGTTTTATGTTTGAATAACATACTGAAAATCACTTATTTTAAAAAAATCATTCTTAAAAAACTTATTTTCTTGAGAAGCTACTCAAAGCAGCTTCTCATATGAAGCAGTTTTTAAATTATTTTCAGCTTTTCATTTTTTTAAGAATATGTAACAAACAGATAACATGTCGTCATATGTGATTTTTTTAAAAAAAAGTGATATGTGATTTTTTTTTTAAAAAAAGTGATTTTTAAAAAAAATAAGTCATAACAAACGGGCTCTAATATTATAGTTTTTAGACTTAGGCATTTTAAAAACAAATTCAAATATTCAAACTCAGTAGAGCTACAATTTCATGATTCAATTTCATCCCAATTTGTTGTGCCATGAACTAACACGAAAAGTCAGAAAAAAAATTTTGACAGCAATTATAAACTTACATGCCTTTTGCACTAACATTGAACAACATTTTGCTGTGGGGTTTCTGAGTTTGTGCTAACGCATATGAAAGGAAATATTCTCAAGTCCACACCATTGAATTCCCTCTCATCAGCAAACAAAAGAAATGTATTGAATACAAAGAGGCAGTGACACATTATGTTGCAAAATACCAAAAATCGAGCTAATTATATACTAGTTTAATTCAATTTTAAAAACCCTAAGTCAATCAACTATCTTAACATAAAAATCATCCTAAAATCAACTATAGAAAACCTAAAGAGAATTAAATGATGAAAGTAAGAAGGAAAAATCAATTGCAAGAAAAACAACATGTGGGAACCATAACATAAAAATAGAGGTATAGCAGAGGAAGTCTTTGGATACCAAGCATATCTGAGAGAGAAACCTTCAAATATCATGATGGCTCCTAATCTCTTGGGAGAAGAAAAAATATGAAAGTGGTGCTTCATATTTGGAAGTGAGATTTGTCTTATAATGTACTTTTTACAATACAAACGGTGTATACAAAGTGTATAAGAGAAGCTGCATAAAAATAACATTCATTGTGAAATTTGTCTTAAGATGACATGTGTCAAAAAAATAAATGAGATTATTTAGAATTGTTAACAGTATAGATTGTGTAATTTTCTATGGTCATTTTCTCAAAGACTTGCTAGTGATTTTTCCTTTCCTTAATGGTCCATGTCGGAATTATCTATTAACTCTCACATTGCATCTGAATTATTCGCAAGGCCGGCCCTGGGCATAGGCCAGGGGTGCAACCGCCTAGGGCCCACGTTTGTAGGGGGCCCAAAAATTTTTTATGCTAAGCCAAAAGATTTTATACCAAGCCTAAATTTTAATAATTCGTAGGTGCTAATAAAATCGCAACAACGAGCTCTTGATACCCAAGAAAATTTGGATAACAATGATGAAATTGATGATAATTCAAATGTTCCTAATGATGTGCCAAATGCATCTAATATTGATAATCTTGATTATATTGATATGCGAAATGCACCTATTGATGTTCCTAATGAACAAGAAAATCCTCATTTTGATATTTATGATCCAAGAAATTGGGAGAATCTAGGTAACAATCGAAGGATATTCTAGTTGAAATGGGCCTACTAGATAAATGAATCTTAACTTTCCCTTAAGCAAATATTTTAGGCATTTTTCATATAAATATTATTCAAGAAAATTAAGCAATGATGAGATTAGTGATCGGAAATAGTTAGTTTATTGCAAATATGTTGACAAAGTATATTGTTTTAGTTGTAAATTGTTTTATTCTTCTAGTAACTTGAGTTTGCTAGCGACTGAGAGCTTAAGTGATTGGAAGCATATTAGCCAAAGACTCAAACAACATGAAACAATGCCTGCCATTGATATTCTTAAATTTGTCAAACCTGCAGATTGTAAAACCCGTAGCAAGTTAGGAACCGTTAAACCCTAACACAGCCACTCACTCCTTCATCCGTGTATTTGTCTCTTTCACCGTTGCACTCGCCGAAGAAGCAGAAGAAGAAGAAGAAGAAGAAGAAGAAGAAGAAGACTGTGAACTGAAGAGGGAAGAAAAGAAGATGGATACGATGATGAACGAAGAGAATGGAGAAGCTAGCACAAAGAGAATCCAAGTCCGTTTCGTAACAAAGTTAGCCGCACCTTACAAAGCTCCATCAACCGCCATTGCTATCCCCGTCGATCTCACCAGATACGGTCTCTGCTCTGTTGTCAATGGCCTTCTTCAATCCATTGTCTCGTGCATTTGGCTGCATTTATTATATATCGTAAGTTGGATACATGATAGGGAATCATGCCATTGTATCATTCATTTAGTCAATCTCATCTAGTGGGATAAGTTTTGGTGGTTGTTTTTGTTGTATATTTTGCAAGTTGTCACTTATATATACACTAGGACGATTACCCGTGCGATGCACGGCGAGGTGATTAACAGGACAGATGTAGTTTCGAAAAAACATCAACATTTTATAACGGGGGTTTAAAAATACACATCACATATATATAAGACGAAGAGGCAACAATGTCGGTCCAAAAAAATAGAGTGGGAGTATATTGGTAAACAGTGGGGTACAAAATGAGGGGTACATTTGTTAATAAAAAAAAGTGTTGGACAAAAAAAAAATTGTCAGGGGTATGTCGGTCCAAAAATATAGAGTGGGGGTATATTGGTAAATAGTGAGGTACAAAATGAGGGGTATATTGTTAAATGGTGGGGTACAAAATATAGAGTGGGGGTATGTCGGTCCAAAAATATAGAGTGGGGGTATATTGGTAAACAGTGGGGTACAAATGAGGGGTATATTGGTAAATGGTGGGAATAAAATTTTCCCACCAAAAGTGGATAAAAAAAAGAGTGTTAGACAAAAAAAATGTCAGGGGTATGTCGGTCCAAAAATATAGAGTGGGGGTATATTGGAGTGAGGTACAAAATGAGGGGTATATTGGTAAATGGTAGGAATAAAATATTCCCACCAAGAGTGGATAAAAAAAAGAGTGTTGCACAAATAAAAAATTTGTCAGGGGTATGTCGGTCCAAAAATATAGAGTGAGGGTATATTGGTAAACAGTGAGGTACAAAATGAGGGGTATATTGGTAAATGATGGGGTACAAAATATAGAGTGGGGGTATGTCGGTCCAAAAATATAGAGTGGGGTTATATTGGTAAACAGTGGGGGTACAAAATGAGGGGTATATTGGTAAATGGTGGGAATAAAATTTTCCCACCAAAAGTGGGGAAGTCAACGATTGTGTATTAATTAAGAGAGATAATAATAATAAAAAAAGAGTGTTGGAGAAAAAAAATTTGTCAGGGGTATGTCGGTCCAAAATTATATAGTAGGGGTATATTGGTAAACAGTGGGGGTACAAAATGAGGGGTATATTGGTAAATGGTGGGGCACAAAATATAGAGTAGGGGTATGTCGGTCCAAAAATATAGAGTGGAGGTATATTGGTAAACAGTGGTGTACAAAATGAGGGGTATATTGGTAAATGGTGGGAATAAAATTTTCCCACCAAAATCTCTTAAGTCAACGATCCTCTCTTAATATGTAGAGATACATAACCAGAAGGTCTCCAATTGGGTTGGGTAGGAAATTAGCAAGCCCCTTTTTTTTATACCCCTACCCCTACCCCATCCCCTCCCACCCCCACCGTTTTATATTATTCCCAAAATACCCCTGCCATAATTTACCACTTTTGACTTGTATTGACTTCTCTCTGATTGGGACTCACTTTATCTCGCATCGTATATACCTCAATGGAAGGTATATACGATTACATTAAAAAATGCAAGTTGACCTAGAAAAATGAACATCATATATATGGCCTTTGAGACGTATATACGATTGAATTATTAAATGCTTCATTGACTACCCATCGTATATAGCGTAAATACGATTGAGCTTTAAACATTCACTCGTGATATATCGTTGGGTGTAATATATATATATATATATATATATATATATATATATATATATATATATATATATATATATATATATATATATATATATATATATATATATATATATATATACGATGTTCAAATTTACCCATCGTATATACATGGTGAAAGAGCCAAAGAGGTATATACGATGGGTTTTTTTTTTTGCAAATCGTGATGATATCTTTTTTTGTTGGAGCAGAATCTTGACCGGTTCTTTGCAGATGACTCTCAATTGGCTCCTCCGTTCGATATCGATACTACAGCGGCGTTCACCACCGATACGGTATATTTTTGAGTCTAAGTTTTGTTAATCAAGTTTGGTAAATATTTAATGAATTACTTAAGTACTTAACATTTATTTATGTATTTTGTAGATATTTTCTACACGCGAGGCTGTGGAGGAGTGGGCTAGAGCAGTTGGTAGAAGTATCGGTGTAGTCGTAATAAAAGTGAGATCGGACAAAGCAGTAAAGAGGGGGAGGATCGACAAGATTGATTTTGGATGTGAGAAGCAAGGCGGGTTCACTAATGATTCTAGGGTTTTCGGTTCTAAAAGGAGAAGTTGTCCTTTTAGATTGAAAGCTACTTGCACTATTAAGCGCGGGGGTTGGGGTGTGAAGGTTAAGTGTGGTAGACACACACATGAGTTGCTTACAACCCCCATCAGTACTAATTCTTTTGGGCGTCTGTCTAAGGCGCAAAAGGATCTGGTTAATAAGCATGCTGATCTGGATGTTGGTCCCAAAGCTACTCTGACTGCTTTGAAGAAGCTAGATCCGGAGAATGTGACTAGTCTTCCTCAAATTTATAGGCAGCGTCACAAACACCGGTCTACAAAGAGGGGTCCTAGAACGGACATTCAGGAGGTTATGAGATTGATTGAATCCCATAATTATCTATGTTGGAGTAGAAAGATTCCGGAATCTGATGTCGTCAGTGATATCATGTGGGCTCATCCAACTTCTATAAAGTTGCTCAAGTTGTTTCCCAAAGTTCTCATTCTTGACTCAACCTACAAGACCAACAGATATAACTTGCCTCTTCTACAGATTGTGGGAGTCACAAACACTGAGATAAGCTTCCACGTTGCATTTGCTTATATTGGGCAGGAGCTTGCTATTCATTTTTCTTGGGTATTGCAGCAACTGCGAGGTATATGTCAGTTGCATTCTATTCATCCTCAAGTTTTCTTGACAGACAGAGATCTCGGCTGTATGTCTGCTATTGTTGATGTCTTTCCTTCTGCTACAAATTTATTGTGTCATTGGCATGTTACAAAAAATGTCAAAGCAAAGATTAAGGAATTGGTTCACAAGGATAGGCGGGAGGAGGACATTTCTCTATGGCTATGTATTATTGATTCTATTGATGAGTCGAAGTACGTATCTAATCTGAAGTTTTTTGAGGCTTCCTGCTCTGATAAACCTGCTCTCATTAAATATGTGCACGACACATGGTTGACACCGCACAAGGAGCGATTTATCTCAGCATGGACAAACTGTATCCCACACTTGGGGAATTCCACGACCAACAGGTATTTCTATCTGTTACTTGATTTTTTTGACACGTGCACATATTTTTTTTTGTCGATTAAATTTCTTTGACACTTGTTTATTATTTCTATCCGTTACTTGATTTTTTTTGACACGTGCACATATTTTTTTTCGTCGTTTAAATTTCTTTGACACTTGTTTATTATTTCTATCCGTTACTTGATTTTTTGTGACACGTGGACATATTTTTTTTTGTCGATTAAATTTCTTTGACACTTGTTTATTATTTCTATCCGTTACTTGATTTTTTTTGACACGTGCACATATTTTTTTTCGTCGATTAAATTTCTTTGACACTTGTTTATTATTTCTATCCGTTACTTGATTTTTTTTTGACACGTGCACATATTTTTTTTCGTCGATTAAATTTCTTTGACACTTGTTTATTATTTCTATCCGTTACTTGATTTTTTTTGACAAGTGCACATATTTTTTTTCGTCGATTAAATTTCTTTGACACTTGTTTATTATTTCTATCCGTTACTTGATTTTTTTTGACACGTGCACATATTTTTTTCGTCGATTAAATTTCTTTGACACTTGTTTATTATTTCAGAGCAGAGTCATTGCATTGGAGTTTGAAGCGACAATTGAAGACTTCCAAGGGTGATTTATCTAAATGTTTCATATCTATTGATGACATGCTGACAATTCATTTTGATCACATTATTGGGTCTTTTCAAAGAAGCATCAACAGAATTGAAGTCAAGTCCAATATTCCACAGTTTAAAAATCTTCAAGGTCTTGTTTCATTATCTCGCATTGGGTCACATGGTGAAAGAGTTTGAAAGATCTAAATCAGGGTTGGATATGGTCGTGAACACTCAATTTTTTCCAAAGGAAGATATATGTCTCACGAACCTCATTGTCCAAAAATACGATCCAACAGCTTAACGAATCCGTAATCGCATTTTTATGATGATAGGTTTGAGAAAAAGCGGAATTGTGTTCTCCAAGTGGGAATTGTTTTTTCTATCTTGTTTTAGTCCCACATCGCTTGCAAGAAACATAAACCCCATAGCAATTGACTATAAAAGAGGTTGAGAGGTGAAGGTTTATGGAGAGATCATTGGCGGGTTAAGTGATATTTTGGGTCAAGCCTTTGCGGCTCATTTCACTAAAAACCTATCTTTGATCATTTAGAATGTTTTGAGTCGGTTTTCCGGTTCTCAAAGCGATTTTTGCGGTTTTTAGGTCAAAATGGACCGACGGGAGCCTTGCTCACGGTTGACTGGTCGATCGCTTGGTCCGCTTTGGCATTCATCGTGTTAAGGTTGGTCTTGTATTTATTTATTTTTATTATTATCTTTTTTTGTTTATGTACATATTTGCTTATTTTTGTCATTTATTTATTGTTTATTTATTTATTTTTGTGTATATTTATTTATTTATGTATATGGTTTTCTATTTATTTATTTATTAGTTTTATCATTTTTTTAAATACACAAATTATTTATTTATTTATTTATTTTTCTTCAAAAAACTAAAAAAAAAATAAAAAATGGGTTTGGTCGAGATGTACATCTTATCAAACCCGCAACACCGGTTTAAGAGACCCAAGTTGTACAACTTGGTCCTAAACCACCTTAAAACTAAAACCAAATGACACGTTTTCCGAAAAATCCCCAATCAGTTTATTTCTATGTAGCATCTATTTTCAAAAATACAAAAAAAAAATATGGGATTGGCCGAGATGTACATCTTGTCAATCCCGATTTAAGACTCGAGTCGTATGACTTAGATCTTAAACCCCTTCAAAACTAAAATCAACCAACAAACAAATTTTCAGGAAGAACTACGTGACTTTGAGTCTCTCATTGCAACAGAGAGTACGTAGGAGCAGGTTTCCCTGTCAAGTCAAAATTAAATTTTCTTAAATTAGTCCTTTGTAAATAATTATATTTCTACTAAATTTTATTAAGTCTTATTTAGGGTAAACAAATAATTAAACGACTTAGTAATTATTGCACAAATCAAATTTAGGTAACTGTCTTAGGACGGATGTGTTAGGGTGCAATGAAACTAGTTTTCACCCCTTCCCTTCTCGCATAACCGACTCCCGAATCCAACCTAGTTACGCAGACCGATAACCTTAGGTTTAGGTTTTCTCAATTTCCTATTTAAAAATAAATTGGGTGGCGACTCCTCGAATATCTATATTTGAGCCGTCCGTGTCGAGACCACGGTCACGACAGATGGCGACTTCACTGGGGATAGTGAGAGTCAAGCCCGGTATGTTTGGTTGTGCAAAATGATTATAAGGTACGATTTGTTTACCCCTCTTAGTTTTTTTTTATTATTTATTTTTTATTTGTACATATTCAATTTATATTTATATTGTGTCTGATATAAAACCCTAGGTTAGAAGACATGTATTATCTCCTGTTTGGTTGTATTCTCTAGTTACTTTGCAATAATAATTTGTGATCCTATTTTTTAGAATTTGGTTTTGTATGCTCCCTTCACACACTACACATACACTGTGAGCACACACTGAGAGTTGAGCTCATACCTGAGCCGCAAAAGCACATAAGTTAGAACGAGGATAAGTGGGACTCATTCTGGATGTACATCCTATGTGACTTCCATGAATTCCTCATCTAGAGAACCATTCTTCTATGCGGGTACTCACATCCGGGATGTACATCCTGTTGTGTTTTACCTTCTAGAAGAGTATTTGGCTCTAGAGACCTCAAATCTCAATAGGTTAGTGATCGTACCTTGACCAATGAAGTGTTGAAGTTATTGTTGTCCTGTTGACTGGGCCGGTCGTTGAGTGAATGAGAGGACCGGTCCTGGCTTCACGCTGAGCACCTCGGGTGGTACCTGCAAAGACACTCCGACGATCTAGTGAGAGGTCGCCGCGATAACACAAGGTAAGAGAACGTGCACGATGCCATGTGCGAATGGCATATATATCTTTATAGAAGTCGACCGTTAGCGAAGATTTCGCCGGTCCCGAGAATGCGGTCCAAGCGGCGTGTTCGGGCGGTTTCGTTGAAATTTGGGCGGGCCGACGGCCCACTTGCTGTTGGCAGTCCTTGTAATTGCTGATACACCCAGGAACAGTTGCCCCCCAAGCCTAGGTCGCTTAAGAGCGGGCTGAGGCTTGAATTGCTGCCCCCAGGAGCGTCGTTTTGAACGCGACGGACGCGGCCGTGCGCTTTCTTGATTTGAACGGTTTCGACCGCTCGCCTACCATCGGCCGTGCTGACGCGACGGTTGGTCTTTACTGACATTTAAGACATGACGTTTGGTGTTTCCGAGGTTGTCTGAAGGCAACTATTGGTGAGAAGGTGAAACGTTGCGACGCTTCGTCTCCCGGTCCCCTTCGCGCCGTGGATCCGTACTATAAATACCCCTTCAGTCACAGATCATACCTCACACCTTCGTGAATAGCTCTGCCAGCGACCGACTCGTCTGCCGCCGACTTACATCCGTTGCTGCTTACGTATCGCTCGTCTTTGCTGTTGCGACCGATTCACCACATCTGTTCAAGGTATGGATCGATCTCTTCGTTTACTTTTTAAATTTAGTTTTTCTTTGAACGCACTTCGCGCTCTTCTACGCCTCGTGATAGGGCGTGTCAGGTCTGAGGACGGCCAAGTCGCCCCCTCTCACGAGTATTCTGCTCGATCGACCTGACTCGATCCCCTTATCACAGGTGCTGGTATATGCCGCGGACGAAACACACCGCTCGTATTCCCGGAAGGCCGTCCCAATCTTTTGCTGTCCATATGTCTAAGCCGTCCGAGGCTGCCTCCCCGGAGGAGAAGGCTAAGTCGTCTTCGGTCGACAAAAATTCTGGTTCTTCGAGTAGCAGTTCTAATACAAGCTCGAGCTCCAAATCTTCCAGCCAAGGGTCGACCAGCTTGAAGAGTTCCGGCTCTAAGTCCGCCCATTCTGCTGATCGGCCGTGCAACACTCCACCACCGGAGAACGCCGCATCTCGAGCGGTAGGAGAGGAGGAGGTAGAGGTGGTGGATATAGATGATGATGAAGTGCTAAGCCCCGTCCAAGTCGCGGGCGAGGAGATGGCGGAAGCCGAAGGCGACCGAGCTGAAGAAACCAACGCGGAAGTGGTAGTTCAGCCCGCAGCTAGCTCCTCTGGTCGAGAGGTCAACAACGAAGGAGGATCGAATGAAGAGGCGGCCGACGTTCAAACTGATGTAGCCCGGGACCCATCTGACATGTCTTGGGTGTCAGAAACTCTTCGCTCACACAGGAGTATACTTACGGTCGGCCACCTCGCCTTGCCCGACCTTCTCTTTGCTTTCAATGAATCACCGGGCCGAGGGAGGGTGAGAGGCATGAAAGATGGAGAAGACATTGCCACTTATTCCAGCAATCTTAAGTTCACGATGTATCAGATCGTGCTCGAGAGGATGAACATCATCCACCTTTCACCGAGTTCCAACGTGACGTTCTGCGTCATATCGGGGTCGCCCCCTCTCAACTCCATCCCAATGCTTGGGCATTCTTAAAAACTTTTGAAGTCCTGTTAACCAAACTTGGTCGGCCGGTGTCGATCATGCTATTCTTTGCCCTCTTTGAGCTAAGCTGGCTCAGGGAGAAAGCGAACAAAGAGAAGAGGGAGCAGGTCTGTTTCAAAATGCAGAAGACTCAGCACCGGTATTTCAAAGCTTATCAAGAGTCACTGGGCGCGGCCTGGAGAGGCCACTACTTCTGGATCGTCCCGACCAAGGAGGCCGGCAAGGCCATATCTGAAATCCAACCCGATGGACTGCTCGGTCCCCCTTATTTTCCAATCATGTGGAATGAAGCTCACTTCTTCAGGAGGCCGGGCGATTACATCTATTCTGTCAAAGATTTGGGCGAGGCCGACTTGGAATCTTTGGAGATGATTAAGACTTTGGCGAGCATGATGCTTCCAGACCCTAAGGGGGACATACCTTGTCGTCCCTTCGTCTTGCTCACGGGCCGGGCTCTGGAGGCCGAGATTGGTTTGCTCCCGAACCTTGCCTTTATATTTTGTTGTCAATATTCTCTTCTAACTCTTAATTTGTTATTTTGCAGAAAGAATGGCAGGCAAATCGTGGGCAGTGATCGATGCCGTCCTGAATCCCATGAAGGGTAGCGCCTCCAGGCCGCCCCCACGTAAGGTCGTTGACTTGGAGGGCCCGTCAAAGGTGCCTCAAACTCCGAAATCTCAAGGGAAGAAAACGGTTGCTCGGTCGCCCCCTCCTGCCGATGACCGTTCTGCCAAGCGGCCTAAGCTCGATAGTCGGGACTTGGACCTTGCTAAGGATGATATTCCTATTCTCTCGCTCGACGGTCTAGGGCAGGTTGAGTTTGAGCAGTTCAAGAAGAAGCCCATGGCGGTCTGTGCCTCCCTCTGTATGGGAGTGGACAAGATTATTCAAGACACGCGGGCCGGCCGTGAAGGTATTTTATTTTTCTAGCCCGTTGTCCTTTTGATCACTTTCGGCTGACTAACCGATCATGACTATCTCTGTTTGCAGGAGCTCGGGCTGAGAAGGACAAAGCCTTGATGGAGGCGCATCAAAAGTATGACAAACTGGCCAAGTCCAAGAAAGATGCTCTGCAGCGGGCCGAGGACGATCGGGCCAAGCTTTCCAAGAGGAACAAAGAGCTTGCCGGGCAGGTTGCAAATCTGAAGACCGATCTGGAAGTCCTGGAGAAGGAGAAGGCCGAGTGGGGGCACCGAGAAGGCCGAGCCGATCGCCCAAGTCGGACAATAGCGAGCACGCCGGAATCTTCGCGATCGGCGCTTCTTCAATGCTCTAGGTCAGGTGCGGGTGTTGAACTCAGGCTTGAGCATCAACTTTGATGAAAAACTGATCAAGCCCGAACACTATGTCGAGAACTGCAAGATCGTGCAGCCCGAGGAGCTTGATGATCAGGGTAATGTCGTCCGTCCTAGCTCGATCCTCTTCTGAAGCCCGCCTGCGAGCGGAGAAATTTTTGTAATACTTTGACTTGTCTTGTTTTGTTTATTTGAATTCGCATTGCTACGCCTATTCATCCTGTATGTTTATTTGTCTAAGTTTTTCGAACTTGTAGGCCGCTCGGCGGCCGTTTTGTGCTATTTCAAAAGCGCTCGTTGGTGGTTGGGCCATTTCGATGGCACCTGTTGGGATCATTTCGATGATCTCTCGAGGTAGGTCGTTTCGACGGCCTATTATGATGGGTTATTACTTAACCCTTGGGCCATTTTCGATGGCGCTCGTTTGAGTCAACTCGGTGACCGTTGTTTGTCTTGGCCGGCGACACGCTGCGCTACTGGTCGTTTCGACGACCTGAAGTTTGCGGGTTATTGAACCCTTGGGCCATTTCGATGGCACTTCGAGGTAGATCGTTTCGACGATCTGCTCAAGTTTGATAAATCTTGATCGCTCCTTTGCCATGGGGCGCCTTTGAAGCGGCATCGGGCATACATTCTTGCGGGAAAGTAAAGAACACATCATATTTCTAAAGGTCAGGCCTCAGTAAAAAACCCAATGGGAAAAAGAGCGCCTGCCTGATTTTCATTTATCGATCGGTCGTTCATTACATTCAAGCATAATATTTTCTGAGTTTCTCTGCATTCCATGTTCTGGGGATAGTCGCCCCATCCATGGTTTCCAGCTCGTATGCCCCCTTGCCGGTCTTGTTGATGACCCTATATGGACCTTCCCAATTTGGTGCCAGCTTTCCCTGTCGAGCATTCTTGTTTCCCACATCTGCGCGTCTCAGGACGAGCTGGCCGACCGAGAAATCTCTCTTCTGAACTCGAGCGTTGTATCTCGCTGCGACCTTCTCTTGCTGATCAATTGTTCTCTTAGTGATGCTTGGGTGCGCAGACTCTTCAACCGAGTCCAACTCTTCTCGTATAGCTCGGTTGTTGTCAACCACCGTAGGGGATTCGAAGTTCTCCAATTTAGTTCGCCCATTTCTATGGGTATTACAAAGATCGATCCCATATACGATCAAGAAGGGACTCCCGGTCGTTGAATGAGGGTTGTCTATAAGCCCACGAGCAATTTGCGACTCTTCGACCAGTTCCCATGCTTCATCGAGTCTTCGCCTGTGCCACGCAGATAACTCTGTTGGCCTTGGCCGCCGCCGTTTTATGCGAGGGTGCTCGAGGGTGAAGCTATTTGTTTTACCCCTAAGTCGCCAACATTTCTCTCCGAACCTTTTGTCTGCGAACCCAGGTGCCGTTATCGATTATCGATTCTTTGAGGATCCCAAAACGGGCTAGCACACACCGTCCGAAGAACTTGCTGACTTTGGCCGATGTGATTGTTGCGAGAGGCTCGGCCTCGATCCACTTTGTAAAATAGTCTACTGCCACGATCAAGAACTTGAATCGCTCGGAGCGAGTGGAAACGGGCCTAGCGGATCCATGCCCCACCAGCGAACGGCCAGGAGAGACAAGACTTTGTAACTCGAGGAAGGTGCAATGTGGACATCGGCATGTACTTGACATTTTTCGCCGAACAAGCTTCTTAGCGTCCTCGTCCATGGTCGGCCAGTAATAGCCGGCCCTGAGAGCTTTCTTAGCTATGGAACGTGCACCTTGGTGACTTCCACAAACACCTTCATGAATATCCCTCAACACATGGTCGGCTTCGACCGACGTAAGACATCTTAACAATGGAGAGGAGAATCCTCTTCTGTATAATTTCCCTTCTATCACCGAGTACTTGGTCGCCCGAGCACGACCAATTTAAACTGCTTTGGGTCACTCGGCTCTTCTCCTTCGACGATATACCGTGTAGGATGGGGCGATCGGTCACGAATCTGTGGTGACACAAAGAACGGCCAATGCCTGGCTCGGCTTGGTGGATACGCTTGGTCGAATTAGTGTCTCCTGAATCAAACTTCTGTGATTTCCAGGAGTCTTGGTACTTGCAAGTTTTGATAGAATGTCTGCTCAAACATTTTCGGTCCGAGGCACATGAACCATACGCTTCGGGCCGAAGTGCTTGAAAATCTCTCTTACTTTGGCTAAATAACTCCTCAAAGACGCGTCGTCCTTAGCATCGTATAACTCTTTGATCTGCGAGACCACAAGTAAGAGTCGATCGAAGTTCAACCCGCCGACATTGAAGTCCTGGCGAGCTGCGGGCCGCTATGCACGCCTCATACTCGGCACGATTGTTTGATGTATGGAAAGCGAAAAGTCAAAGACACCTCCACGGCCAAACAGCCTTACGAATTTTCTAGTATTAGGCTGCTCCACTTCCTTTCTTTGTTGGGCGACCCATCTACATGTAGGATCCAGTGTCGTTGTGGCTTGATCTTACGTAGTCGAGTCATTTCGCTATAAAGTCGGCCAACACTGCGCCTTGCGGCCGATCTTGATTCAAATTTGATACCAAATTCACCGAAGTTCTACCGCCCACTTTATCATTCGTCCCGCCAGATCGCCGGCCAGATGGAGGACTTGCACTGATTGGTGATCGGTCCGCACTACGACACAGTGGGCCACAAAGTAGGTCTCAATCTTGGAGCGCCGACTAGAAGAGCAAGGGCAAATTTTTCTATTTTACGGTACCTCGGCTCGGGCCGCTGCGATTACGCTACGCGATGAAGTAGGCGGGATTACGCTTTAAGTCGCTTTCTCGACTAACACGGCACTCAAAACTTCTTCGCTATCGCCAAGTATAAATCTGATGTTTACGCCAGCGGCTTGGTCATAATTGGCGGGTTAGTCAATGCTTCTTTCAATTCCTCCAATGCTCATTGGCATTGGTCGGTCCACTCAAAGTCTCGTCTTTCTTGGGAGTTTGAGCAGTGAGGCGACTTGCGAGCCGCTTTTGGTATGAATCGGATAGAGCTGCTACCATCCGTTCGGTTGTTGGATTTCTTTTTTGGTCTTTGGCGGCCTCATGTTGGCGGCCTACACTTCTCGGGGTTTGCTTGATCCTCTTTCGGTTAGGTGGAAGCCCAAAATCTGCCGCCCTCACCCCAAAGGTACAACTTCTCGGATTCATCAGTGAATTCTTCCTAAGCTTCTTCAAAGATTTCCCTCGGTCGTTCGCATGATCTGGATCGGTCCCACTTTTGATGATCATGTCGTCCCAAGTACACTCGGAGATTCGACCGATCGCCTCTTGAAAATTTTATTCATCATTCGCCGGTAAGTCGCTCGGCAGTTCTTTAGAAAGCGAAAGGCATTACCTTATCTTGAAAATTTCCTCGATCGTCATGAAGGTTTGTCTTGTGTCGATCGGGTGGATACATCGTGATCGATTGTATCACGAATAAGCGTCAAAAAGACAATAATTTATAACCCGAGGCACCATCGACCAATTTGTCAATGTTGGGCCTTTGGGAAGGCATCCTTGGGCATGCCTTATTTAGGTCGGTGTAGTCTACACACATTCTCCATTTGCCATTCTTCTTTTTAACCAACACGACATTGGATAGCAGTGTCGTGTACTTGATCTCTTCGATGAAATTGGCCTTTATGAGGTCCTCAGCGGCGCTTCAGCGGCTTGAGATTTTCCTCGTTCGAGCTCGCCTTCTTTGAGCGTCGCTTAACTCCTTCATCGGCCAGAAAGTTGATGGCGAGGCTGCCGATAGGAATGCCGGGCATGTGCGATGCTTGCCATGCGAGCAAAGTCAAGCATAGTCTTTCAAACATTGCACAAGAGTCTTGCTTCACTTGCTCGGTAGGTCGCTCACGAGAAGCCGATCGTCTTTGTTGGGTCGTCTCCCAACCGCACATCTTCCATTCCCATGAGGTTCTCGGTCTTTTCAACTTGTTCTTTAGCTCTCGGGCTAAATCTTCATCGTTATCCTCTGGGTGCATATCTCCGGATCATAACGAGCATCCAAATCGAGATTGACTGGTGACCTTCACGGTGCTTTGAGAACTTGGGCCACGATCTACCTCATCACAAATTTCTTGATATAAGTAGTGGCTCGCCTTGCTTTGCGCCTCTAGGTCGGCCGCCGCCAGTAACTACAGTCGTCTCTGCCGTAAAATTTCATTTTCAAGTGCACCATTGATGCCACGGCCTCTAGCTTGCCCGTGGTCGCCTACCAATGATACAATCGATAGCATGATTTGAGGAAGCACGAGGAACGTCGTGCGGACGTCTCTGTCAAATAAAGTGCTCTCTCCGGTGTCGCCACCAAATGTGACCATGAGTTTGATTGTTCCCAACGGGTGGGTGATCGCTCCATTCATGGTCACATTTGGTGACGACACCGGGAGAGCACTTTGTACAGACGGACCGTCCGCACGACGCTCCTCGCATTTCCTCAAATCATGCTATCGCTGTATCATTGGTAGGCGACCTCGCAAGCTAGAGGCCGTGGCATCAATCTGGTGCACTTGAAAATGAAATTTTCTAGCGAGACGCACTGTAGTTACCCTCGCGGCGCTCGACCTAGAGGCAAAGAAGCGGAGCCACTACTTATATCAAGAAATTTGTGATGAGGTAGATCGTGGCCTGTTTCTCAAAGCACCGTGAAGGTCACCAGTCAATCTCACGATTTGGATGCTCGTTATGATCCGTGGATAGCGACCTGCAGGATAACGATGACGATTTAGCCCGAGAGCTAAAGAACAAGTTGAAAAGACTGTAACTCATGGGAATTGAAGATGTGCAAATGGGAGACGCACCCAACAAAGATACCAAGCTTCCTGGTGAGCGACCTACCGCAGCAAGTGAAGCAAGACCTGTGCAATGTTTGAAAGACTATGCCGACTGCTCGCATGGCAGCATCGATATGCCCGCATTCCTATCGGCAGCTCGCCATCAACTTTCTGGCCGATGAAGGAGTTAAGCCGCCGCCAAAGAAGGCGAGCTCGTAATCGAGGAAAATCTCAAGCCGCCGCAGCGCCGCTGAGACCTCATAAAGCGCCAATTTCATCGAAGAGATCAAGTACACGACCGCCATCCAATGTCGTGTTGGTTAAAAAGAAGAATGGAAATGGAGAATGTGTGTAGACTACACCGACCTAAATAAGGCATGCCCGAAGGATGCCTTCCCAAAGGCCCAACATTGACAAATTGGTCGATGGTGCTCGGGTTATAAATTATTGTCTTTTTTGGACGCTTATTCAGATACAATCGAGATCACGATGTATCCACCCGATCGACACAAGACACCCTTCATGACAGATCGAGGAAATTTTCAAGATAAGGTAATGTCTTTCGGCCTAAAGAACGCCTGGAGCGACTTACCAAATAATGATGAATAAAATTTTCAAGAGGCGATCGGCCGAATCTGAGGTGTACTTGACGACATGATCATCAAAAGTGGGACCGATCCAGATCATGCGAACGACCGAGGGAAATCTTTGAAGAAGCTAGAAGAATTCACTCGCATCAATCCGCAGAGAAGTGTACCTTGGGGTGAGGGCCGGCAGATTTTTGGGCTTCCACCTAACTCGAAAGAGGATCAAGCAAACCCCGAGAAGGTAGGCGGTCGCCGACATGAGGCCGCCAAAGACCAAAAAAAGAAATCCAACAAATTAACGGGATGGTAGCAAATTTATCCAGATTCATACCAAAAGCGGCTTGCAAGTCGCCTCACTGCTCAAACTCCCAAGAAAGACGAGACTTTGAGTGGGGACCGACCAATGCCAACCGAGCATTGAGGAATTGAAAGAAGCATTGACTAACCCGCCAATTATGACCAAGCCGCGCCGCGAAACATCAGATTTATACTTGGCGATAGCGTAAGAAGTTTTGAGTGCATTGTTAGTCGAGAAAGCGACTTAAAGCGTAATCCGGCCTACTTCATCGCAGCGCACCGCAAGGGCCCGAGCCGAGGTACCGTAAAATAGAAAAATTTGCCCTTGCTCTTCTAGTCGCCGCCAAGATTGAGACTTACTTTGTGGCCTACTGTGTCGTGGTACGGACCGATCGCCAATCGTGCAAGTCCTCCATCGCCGATCTCGGCGACGAATGATAAAGTGGGCTGAGAACTCTGCGAATTTGGTATCAAATTTGAATCAAGATCGCCGCAGCGCGCAGTGTCGCCGACTTTATAGCGGAAATGACTCCGACACGTAAGATCAAGCCACAACGACTGGATCCTACATGGTGATGGGTCGTCCAACAAAGAAAGGAAGTGGAGCAGCCTAATACTAGAAAATTCGTAAGGCCCGGCCGTGGAGGTGTCTTTGACTTTCGCTTCCATACATCAAACAATCAAAGCCGAGTATGAGGCGCATATAGTCGCCCGCACCGCCAGGACTTCAATGTCGACCGTTGAACTTCGATCGACTTTACTTGTGGTCTCGCAGATCAAAGAGTTATACGATGCTAAGGACGACGCGGCCGAGGAGTTATTTAGCCAAAGTAAGAGAGCTTCTCAAGCACTTCGACCGAGCGTGTATGGTTCATGTGCCTCGGACCGAAAATGTTCGAGCAAATATTCTATCAAAACTTGCAAGTACCAAGACTCGGAAATCACGTAAGTTTGATTCAAGAGACACTAATTCGACTGCCGCGATCCACCAAGCCGAGCCAGCATTGGCCGCTCTTTGTGTCACCACAGATTCAGACCGATCGCCCCATCCTACGTAGATATCGTCGGCGGAGAAGAGCCGAGTGACCCAAAGCGTTTAAATTGGTCAGCCTGCAGCACTCAAGCATTCTGGTAATGTATGAAAATTATACGTAAGAGGATTCTCCTCTCCATTATTAAGATGTCTTACGCCATTGCCAGCCCACTCATGTGTTGAGGGATATTCATGAAGGTGTTTATGAAGTCACCAAGGTGCACGCCCATAGCTAAGAAAGCTCTCGTACGGCTATTACCGCCGACCATGGACGCAGGACGCTTAAGAAACTTGTTCGTAAGCGCAAAAATGTCAAGTACATGCCGATGTCCACATTGCACCTTCCTCGCAGAGTTACAAAGTCTTGTCTCACCTCGCCGCTCGCTGGTGGGGCATGGATCCGCTAGGCCCGCTTCCACCGCCTGTCCGTGCCGCTCAAGCTCTTGATCGTGGCAAAAGAGACTATTTTACAAAGTGGATCGAGGCCGAGCCTCTCGCAACAATCACATCGCCAAAGTCGCCAAAGTTCTTCTGACGGTGTGTAGCCCGCTTTGGGATCCTCAAAGAATCGATAATCCGATAACGGCACCTCACCTCGCATGTAAAAAAGGTTCGTAGAAATGTTGGCCGCACTTAGGGGTAAACAAATAAGCTTTCCTCTGGCCGAGCACCTCGCACTAACGCCGCTTCCGGCGCGCCAACAGAGTTATCCTACGAGAAATCAAGCCAAGACTGACGAAGCAAAAGGAATCTGGTCGAAGAGTCGCAGTCCGCTCTGCGGGCTTACAGACAACCCTCATTCAACGATCGGGAGTCCCCTTCGGGATCGTATATGGGATCGAGGTCGTAATACCCATAGAAATGGGCGAACTAAATTGGAGAACTTCAAACCCCTACAAAGGGGTTGACAACGACCGAGCTATACGAGAAGAATTGACTCGGTTGAAGAGTCATGCACCAAGCATCACTAAGAGAACAATTGATCAAGGTAAGGTCGCAGCAAGATACAACGCCGAGTTCGTAAGAGAGATTTTGGCCGCCACTTTCTTCGCCCGAGACGCCGCAGATGTGGGAAACAAGAATGCTCGACAGTGGAAAGCCGCACCAAATTGGGAAGGTCCATATAGTGGTCATCAACAAGACCGCAAGGGGGCATATGAGCTGAAACCATGGATGGGCGACTATCCCCAGAGCATGGAATGCAGAGAAACTCGTAAAATATTATGCTTGAATGTAATGAACGATCGATCAATAAATAAAAATCAGCAGCGCTTTTTTTCCCATTGGGTTTTTTATCGAGGCCCGACTTTTTAGAAATATGATGTGTTCTTTACTTTCCGCAAGAATGTATGCCCTGTCAAGCAAGATCGCCATGGCAAAGGAGCGATCGAAGATTTATCAACTTGAAATGTATCGTCCGAAACGATTCTACCTCGAGTGCCATCGAATGGCCCAAGGTTCAATAACCCGCAAACTTCAGTCGTCGACACGATTCAGAGCGTAGCCGCCGAGCCGCAGACAAACAACGGTCACCGAAGTTGATTCAAACGAGCGCCATCGAAATGGCCCAAGAGTTAAGTAATAACCCATCATAATAGGTCATTGAACGACTCTACCTCGAGATCATCAAAATGATCCCAACAAAGCCATCGAAATGGCTCCAATCGAGTGCCATCGAAATGGCCCAATCATCTACGAGCACTTTCGAAATAGCGCAAAATGGTCGCCGAGCGGCCTATAAGTTCGAAAAACTTAGACAAATAAACATACAGGATGAATAGACGTAGCAATGCGAATTCAAATAAACAAAATAAGACAAATTAAAGTCATTACAAAGCGAGACGCCGGCCGAAACCGAAGCGCTGAATATCTCGCCGCCAAGGCGACTTTCAAATTGTTGGGCCCAAGGCAAGTCAAAGGATTACAAAATTTCTCCGCTCGCAGGCGGGCTTCAGAAGAGGATCGAGCTAGGACGAACGACATTACCCTGATCATCAAGCTCCTCGCGTTGCACGATCTTGCGCTTCAACATAGTGTTCAGTTCGATCGATTTCTCATCAAAGTTGATGCTCAAGCTCGAGTTCAAGACCCGCACTTGACCTAGAGCGTTGAAGAACCGCCGATCGCAGCATTCCGGCGTGCTCGGCTATCGCCCGACTTTGGGGCGGCACCGCCTTCTGGTTCCCCACTCGACCTTCTCCTTCTCCAGACTTCCAGATCGGTCTTCGATTTGCAACCTTCCCTGCAAGCTCTTTGTTCCTCTTGGAAAGCTTGCCCGATCGTCCTCGCCCGCACAGAGCATCTTTCTTGACTTGGCCGCTTTGTCATACTTTTTGATGCGCCCATCAAGGCTTTGTCCTTCTCAACCCGAGCTCCTATGCAAACAGAGATAGTCATGATCTGCTAGTCTACCGAAAGTGAGCAAAAGGACAACGGGCTAGAAAAATAAAATACCTTCAGCTTCGTCCGCCAAGTCTTGAATAATCTTGTCCACTCCCATACAGAGGGAGGCACAGACCGCCATGGGCTTCTTCTTGAACCGCTCAAACTCGACCTGCCCTAGACCGTCGAGCGAGAGAATAGGAATATCATCCTTAGCAAGGTCCAAGTCCCGACTATCGAGCTTAGGCCGCTTGGCAGAACGGTCATCGGCAGGAGGAGGCGACCGAGCAATCGTTTTCTTCCCTTGAGATTTCGGAGTTTGAAGCACCTTCGACGGGCCCTCCGAGTCAACGACCTTACGTGGGGGCGGCCTGGAGGCGCTACCCTTCATGGGATTCAGAACGGCATCGATCATCGCCCACGATTTGCCGCCATTCTTTCTCGCAAAACGACAAATTAAGAGTTAGAAGAGAATATTGACAACAAAATATAAAGGCAAAGTTCGTAAGCAAACCAATCTCGGCCTCCGTGAGTCTCGGCCGTGAGTTAGCACGAAGGACGACAAGGTATGTCGCCTTTAGGGTCCGAAGCATCATGCTTTGCAAAGTCTTAATCATCTCCAAAGATTCCAAGTCGGCCTCGCCAAATCTTTGATGAATAGATGTAATCGCCCGACCTCTCCAAGAAGTGAGCTTCATTCCACATGATTGGAAAATAAGGGGACCGAGCAGGTCCATCGTGTTGATTTCGATATGGCCTTGACGGCCTCCTTGGTCGGGACGATCCAGAAGTAGTGGCCTCTCCAGGCCGCGCTCAGTGACTCTTGATAAGCTTTGAAATACCGGTGCTGAGTCTTCTGCATCTTGAAAGAGACCTGCTCCCTCTTCTCTTTGTTCGCTTTCTCCCTGAGCCAGCTTAGCTCAAAGAGGGCAAAGAATAGCATGATCGACACCGGCCGACCAAGTTTGGTTAGCAGGACTTCGAAAGTTTTTAAGAATGCCCAAGCATTGGGATGGAGTTGAGAGGGGGCGACCCCGATATGACGCAGAACGTCACGTTGGAACTCGGTGAAAGGTGGGATGATGTTCATCCTCTCGAGCACGATCCGATACATCGTGAACTTAAGATTGATGGAATAAGTGGCAATGTATTCTCCATCTTTCATGCCTCTCACCCTCCAAATTTCCAAGTGATTCATTGAAGCGACAGAAGGTCTCGGCAAGGCGAGGTGGCGACCGTAGTAAGTATACTCATGTGTGAGCGAAGAGTTTCGACACCAAGACATGTCGATGGGTCCCGGCCACATCGGGCTGAACGTCGGCCGCCTCTCTTCGCTCGATCCTCCTTCGTTGTTGACCTCTCGACCAGAGGAGCTAGCTGCGGGTTGAACTACCACTTCCGCGTTGGTTTCTTCAGCTCGGTCGCCTTCGGCTTCCGCCATCTCCTCGCCCGCGACTTGGACGGGGCTTAGCACTTCATCATCATCATCTATATCCACCACCTCTACCTCCTCCTCTCCTCCTGCTCGAGATGCAGCGTTCTCCGGTGGTGGAGTGTTGCACGCCCGATCAGCAGAACGGGCGGACTTAGAGCCGGAACTCTTCAAGCTGGCCGACCCTTGGCTGGAAGATTTGGAGCTCGAGCTTGTACTAGAACTGCTACTCGAAGAACCAGAATTTTTGTCGCCCGAAGACGACTTAGCCTTCTCCTCCGGGGAGGCAGCCTCAGACGGCTTAGACATATGGACAAAGAAAAGATTGGGACGGCCTTCCGAATACGAGCGGTGTGTTTCGTCCACTGCATATACCAAAGACTGTGATAAGGGGATCGAGTCGGTCGATCGAGTAATACTCGTGAGAGGGGCGACTTGGCCGCCCTCGCACTGACACCCCCTATCACGAGGCGTAGAAGAGCGCCAAGTGCGTTCAAAGAAAAACTAAATTTAAAAAGTAAACGAAGAGATCGATCCATACCTTGAATGATGTGGTGAATCGGTCGCAACAAAGAAAAAGACGAAGCGATACGTAAGCAAAGAACGGATGTAAGTCGGCGCAGACGAGTCCTCCGTCCGCGCAGCTATTCACGAAGGTGCGAGGTATGATCTGCGGATCAAGGGGTATTTATAGTACGGATCCACGACGCGGCGGGGACCGGAGACGGTTGCGCCGCAACGCTTCACCTTCTCACCAATAGTTGCCTTTAGACAACCTCGGAAACACCAAACGCCATGTCTTAAATGTCGGTAAGACCAACCGCCGCGCGGCAAGACGGACGATGGTAGGAAGCGAGCGGTCGAAACCGCTCAAATCAAGAAAGCGCGACGGCCGCTTCCATCGCTGCGTTCAAAACGACGCCCTGGGCAGCACTTCAAGCCTCACCGCTCTTAAGCGACCTAGGCTTGGGGGCAATCGTTCTCGGGTGTATCAAGAATTACAAGGATCGCCAACAATGAGTGGGCGTCGGCCCAACCATCTAAAAACGCCCGAACACGCCGCTTGACCGCAATTCTCGGACCGCAGAATCTTCGCTAACGGCCGGGACTCTACAAGATATATATGACATTCGCATACGGCATCGTGCACGTTCTCTTACCTTGTGTTATTCGCTCGAGCGACCTCTCACTAGATCGTCGGAGTGTCTTTGCAGTACTACCCGAGGTGCTCAGCAGAAGCCAGGACCGGTCCTCTCATTCATTCAACGACCGCCCAATCAAGCAGGACAACAATAACTTCAACACTTCATTGGTCAAGGTACGATCATTTCTCTTTCGCCTTCTCTGAGGTCGGTCGCCTTCCTCCGATCTCACATACTTGCCCAACTTGCCTTTCGAATGAGCTCTTCAATATCGCTCTTTGAGGTCATACACGATCGTTAGTATCATGACCCTTGCTTTTGTGGTAACGGCAAGTACCTCTTCTGGTCTGGTCGTGCCCTTTCTTGAGCACGAGTGGATCGGGCCGCTTTACACCCACAAACTCATTGTTCGCACTCACCGTAGATTTGTGCAATGGAGGTGTTGAGACGAAAAGCGATGATCAAACTTCTTGTCTCTCAAATCGTGCCTGTTATCTCGGCGACCTTCACGAAGCTTTGGCCGGGCCTGCCTTGCTCTTCCTTTGGTCGCGCGACGGCGCCTTTCTTGCGCTAAAGTTTCTTCATACGCCATATGGACGCTGGCCCTTGTTAGGAAGAAGTTAGAGATCTTGATAATGGTTCAATGTGAATTCTCTACGAACCTCGTGGTCCTGGTCGAATACCACGCTTTAGATACTTCAATTTATCTTTATCTCGACAAGTCACGCAATGCATCTAACCTCGGTGTTGAATCGGTCTATGTATGCCTCGCCGTCTCATTATCACCTTGAACAATCGTGTCCAAGTGTTCTTCATATCGATATTGGCGGTGGTTGGTCGTATAGTGCGATAAGAAGATTCTCGATCGATCTTGCCATGAGGAGATAGTATTGGGGCGAAGGTCTCCCACCATTCTAATGCCCGGCCGTCCAAAGATCGAGGGAACAGCCGCACTTCATGGTCGAGCCCACTCTCTCTGAATCGCAATAATTGTTAAAGTCACGAGATGCTTGTCCGGTCGCCACGACCAGCCAAACTTATTCAGATTAGAGGCTTTCTTAAATCTCTCAGGAATCAGAGCGCTGATTTCCACGGTGAATGGGCCATGACCGCCTTGAATGCCGTTCGACCCAAGTGGTTGCATAGCGAGGCACGCCTCGCTGCCGGCATTCCATAAAACACTCGGAGGCCGGACGGTGGAAGTTGAGGAGGTCTTCAGGCGCTCGCTTTGGCCTCTCTCGGCCGATGTGAGACGCCCCCGATCCTTCCATCTCTGTAATCTTCAAGCCCTTCACGAGTCCCAAGACTCGCTTCGACCGACGTGAACCGGACGACTCATTAGAAGAGTACACGTGGGCGAGCGGCCGGTGTCGTCGATTCGGTGAGCTGGAATCATCATAATCATCGTAAGATAACGAACGCGTCACAAGACGCTTCCTCGCTACGCGCGACCCACGTGCCTCTTGTTCGCTGCGCCGAGATCGGTGGGTGGTGCTCTCTCGGCGAGAAAGGCTCCTTCTAGGAGGGGAGCGATGTGCACGCGTAGGTCGGCGTCGGCGTAAGGTTCTCCGCCTTCCGCACGCCGGGCGGTTGGGAATTGACCCTCTTTAGTGCGAGAGATCGGCTCATCTCTATCTGCGATAACCTCGTTCTTGTTATGCAGTATCTGTAGAACGACCTGAGTGACATGCTCTCGCAATGGTTCTTGAATGCCCACTTCAATCAGCTCGGGCGGTAGATCATTAGGAACGGGCGGCTCAATCTGTTGAAGAACCGGTCCACGATCACAGTGTGCAGGCTCTCTGCCGTGGATGTCCTTGAGATTCGTGGATAGTAACGGCCACGCCCTCCGGGGTCTGTTGCTGAGGATGTTGCCCGGAGGGGTTGAGTCTGGATGAGGCCCTCGTCTGGGGCCGGTCGCGTGGAGCCATGAATGGAGTAGGATAGCGCTCGGGCCTCCCACTGTGGTCGCCAATTGATCGTACCTTGACCAATGAAGTGTTGAAGTTATTGTTGTCCTGCTGACTGGGCCGGTCGTTGAGTGAATGAGAGGACCGGTCCTGGCTTCACGCTGAGCACCTCGGGTGGTACCTGCAAAGACACTCCGACGATCTAGTGAGAGGTCGCTCGGGCAGATAACACAAGGTAAGAGAACGTACCTGATGCCATGTGCGAATGGCATATATATACTGTAGAGTCCCGACCGTTAGCGAAGATTTCGGCCGGTCCCGAGAATTGCGGTCCAAGCAGCGTGTTCGGGCGGCCGGTTGCCATGGTCGGGCCGACGCCCACTTCATTGCTGGCGATCCTTGTAATTGCTGATACACCCAGGAACAGTTAGGACAACCCACCTTGTGATTACTCATAATAGAAGCCATTAGACCCAAGGGGTCTAAAGGCCAATATTAGGACAAACTCGTATAGGCCACAAAGGGAGTTATGTTGTCTCTTAACCTTGTTTTTTTGTTGTACATTTTTTCTCTCGTTAACAATGCATCCAAAAATGAAAATCATATTGCATTTCATGCATAAAAAAAAGCATAAAAACATTGCATTTCATGCATGAAAGACAAAAAAATCATGTTGCATTTGAAAAGAGAAGTTCATTTCATGTAAAACAAAAAAATATATAGAATTTATCATGTGTCATTTAAAAATATAAATCCATTTGCATTGCATAAGTCTTTAGAAAAACTACATGTAGTGCACACTTTAATCATCATTCATCATTCATCACAATTCATTCATAATAAAACAAATTACAGTACTCATAGCACATTCCCTTTAAATGGGGCAAAAAATAAAAAAAAATTCATTGCATTTCTTGCATAAAAAATATAAAAATTTACAGAGCAAATGCATGTTGCATCTTAGGACGAGTGCTTGCATACATACCATGCATTCCATAACATCTTAGTTTCTTTGACCCATTGTCACGTAGTATTTTTTTTTTCTTTCTCTTTTCTCTTTAAAGAAAATCAATAAAAAGAAGAGTTTTGAAGCTATTTAGTCTTCATTCATGTTATCTTCACAATAAAAGAAAGAGTTAAATTTTTTGTGCTTGAGTGAAAATGGATGCCAATCAAGCTTACACTCATGGAATTGGATCATTCTCTTGAAAGTTATTGGGAAGATTAATCATTAGAGGTGTAGAGAAATAATGTGAGAGGGAAGATATCATGGGGGTATATCGGGAAAGAGGGAAAAATGGAGACGTAAGGTTGGCAATCAGTTCTTGAATAAAAAGTTCAAAAGCCAAAAAGAGAGAGAATTGTCATTAGCGTTTGTTTAGTCATGTAAGGTTGAAACCAAGTTAACTTAGTTGAAGCTTTACACTAATAGATTTGCATGAATCTCCTTTCTCCCCGTGTCCCCTTAAACACTGACCCCTTTTCGAGTTCTTGCCTCAAGTGATAATTCTTAAAGCCCTTTTGGTTGTGTCATTCAAGGATGAACCAGTGAGCGAATATCAAATCTCAAAGGTCCATTTCCCAAAAAAAAAGCAAAAAAAAAAATAGAAATCAAAAGAAATAAAGAGCAAAGAATGTGTAAAAGAGTATATGTTATTTCGAAATTAAATTTTTGAAAATGCGGAATCATGATTTCAAATGAAGAGTGACCATTTTTTTCTATCCCATAAAAAGAACCCTCATTATCGCTTTTGAGCACGCAACTTCCATTCACTAAACCCTCGGACAAGGATCAACACTACAATAGAATTTAGTGCATTCATTTTCAAAAGTTATGAAGTCAAAGAGATAGTGGAAACAGTTCAAAAAAGAAAAAGAGAAAAATGAATAAAGCCCGCAAGACCGAAAGCAAGTATTGTCATTTTGGCAAAAGATAGGCACAAAAAGAGAAAGTAATGAAAAGCAGAGAAGTGAAAAATTTTTTTAAAAATGTGAATGATTTGAGGATTAGGAAACATAAGAGGAAGTCAATGCACTAAAGATTCATGATCCATTCCCATAACCCATTACCCATACCCATAAGATGTTTCTCTCAACCTTCTACTCCTTTCTCTTCCATAACTCGTATCCAAAAAAACATTTCTTTAAGCCTTCTAGCCATTTTTCTTCCATAACTCATAACCCATATTCATAAAACCTTTCTTTAGCCCTCCATTCATTTTCCTTCTATAAAACATAACCCCGCCCAGAAACATTTCTCTGGGAGCCTTCTAATCACCTTTCTTTCATAACCCATAACCCATAGCCACATTGCAAACCTCTAAAAGTCCACTTTGATTGATGAGTGATTGTTTTCATTTTCACAAATGTTAATTTTGAAATAATCATTTGCTTCTTTTAAGCTATCTTTTGCTCTAAAAAGAAATGTATATAAAAGAAAAAAAAGAGAATCCTACTGGATTGAAAACCCGAAAAAGGGCTGTCTAGGCAAAAATTAGGGATAATAATAAAAATGATAACAAAGCCTACTAGATCGAAAACCGCAAAGCGCGTCTAGACAAAAATTAGGGCACAAAAGGGGGAATGAGACTTACAATGAGAAATATATGTAGTTCATCGAAAAATTTTTTTTCCACTTGCGCCAAACAAAAGTGTACATTGGGGCAATTTATTGATGGTAAAACCCCACACTGGGCAAGGTTTCGTAAAGACCCTTTAGGAGTTAAAGGTTTCTTGCTACACCATGTAGTATTCTCTCCGGAAATGTCTTTCACTGAATGAGGCAAAATTCTTACCATACCCTACATCTCTGCTAAATTTGTTTGCCAACCAAGACACTCTTGTGAGCAACAACTTTTACCAATATTGGGGCAAAACTGGTGCAAGACCTTTTACGAGTCAAAATCCTCTTTCCACACTGGTTGTTTTCTTCAAGAATGCTTGTTGCCACACAAAAGCAAAATCTTTACAGGGGCCCTTCATGAGTCAATCTTTGTTTGGTACACCCGTGTAGCCTTCTCTCAGGCGATACCTCTTACCAACACAGGGGCAAAAATGTTTGCTTGACCCCTGATGGGTCGGATTTTGCTTGCTATGCCTGATGGTCTTCCATCTGTGATAAAACTCAATTCCCAGCAAGTCAGGTACCTCAAGTAAATGGAATGCCCAATAACTCGAGGTTGCCATAATACCTCTTCCTCTACCATCTTGTATCACCTTTGTTCTCCCCATGTTTTCCTCCAAAATACCCTCCACTTTCGAGCCAAAAGTCCAAAACCCAAAAATCTCACTCTCAAATACACCGTGAGTCCATGCATGTTCGTTAAGTAATGCTTCAAAAATAGTCAACTTGGAATCAGGATGTGATTTAGAGATCTAATGCGATCCATGAGAGAAAAAAGGAGAAAAAGAGAGCGAATGTCAAATTTGAAAAGTGTTGTGCGAGAAGTGATCCAAAAAAGAGAAAGGGTCTAAGAAAGCTAGCAAGGTGGGGATAATCTTCCATGTAAGGACAAGCTTGATTGGTTTCAAATGAAACAGACACAAAGAAAAAAGCGCTTTTAAGTGAATCTAATTTTTCAAAACGAGTGCATCTCAATTTCAATTCAAAGACTCATGCATAATTCATGCATTTCATGTCATAGTTTGCATACATTTCATGTCCATCCATATCCATAGATTCCACTTCATGACTAGAATCATACGTTTGTATTCGATGACTTTGTAAATAAAGTAATAAAAAGAGTCTTTCAAAGCAAGATGTGCATTGTACACTCTCTACTTTTCGTGCTAGCAATTGCTCAACCCTGGCACTGCTTCTTTACTTTTCATGCTAACGGTTCAGCCCTGGCATTGGCACATTCTTTCATGCTATCGGTTCAGCCCTGGCATTTCCCTTCTCATCCCCGTGCTATCGGTTCAGCCCTAGCACATTCTTTCATGCTACCGGTTCAGCCCTGGCATTTCCCTTCTCATCTCTCGTACTATACGGCTCACTCACCGACACATTCTTTTTCATGCTACCGGCTCAGCCCTGGCATTTCCCTTCTCATCCCCGTGCTATCGGTTCAGCCCTGACACATTCTTTCATGCTACCGGTTCAGCCCTGGCATTTCCCTTCTCATCCCCGTGCTATCGGTTCAGCCCTGGCACATTCTTTCATGCTACCGGTTCAGCCCTGGCATTTCCCTTCTCATCCCGTGCTATCGGTTCAGCCACGCACATTCTTTCAGTTACCTGGGTTCAGCCAGCATTTCCCTTCTCATCTCCGTGATATCGGTTCACCCCTCGCACATTCTTTCATGCTACTGGCTCAGCCTCTAGCATTTCCCTTCTCATCTCGGTGCTATCGGGCTCAGCCACGACACATTCTTTCATGCTATCTGCTCAGCCCTCGCATTTCCCTTCTCATCCCCGTGCTTATCGGTTCGCACTGCACATTCTTTCATGCTACCGGCTCAGCCCGCATTTCCTTCTCATCCCCGTACTTTATCGGTTCGCACTGCACATTCTTTCATGCTACCGGTTCAGCCCTGGCATTTCCCTTCTCATCCCCGTGCTATCGGTTCAGCCCTGGCACATTCTTTCATGCTACCGGTTCAGCCCTGGCATTTCCCTTCTCATCCCCGTGCTATCGGTTCACCACACACATTCTTTCATGCTACTGGCTTCAGCCGACATTTCCCTTCTCATCCCCGTGCTATCGGTTCAGCCACGACACATTCTTTCATGCTACGGCCCAGCCACGCATTTCCCTTCTCATCCCCGTGTTATCGGTTCACCGCACATTCTTTCATGCTATCGGTTCGCCTCGCTTTGTCTTTAACTTTCATGCTATCTGCTACGCCGGCATTGTCTTTAATTTTCTTGCTATCGGTTTCGCCACAGCACTCGCCTTTAATTTTCCTCGCTATCGGTTCCGCCGCATTGTCTTTAATTTATCGCTACCGTATCGCCTCGGCATCGCCACCATTGTAATATAACCTTAACACCGCACTTCAACATCACCGCTAAAATTGAGGTCCATGTTCGTACTCATTTCTTACTTTGATAACACAAGGAAACGTGACGCTTTTTGTATTATATCGTAAGAAAATGAGCACAGAGGGGCAATTGTGAACACTCAATTTTTTCCGTGTTTTTCACTTTTTCAAAAATTACAAAAATAGTCACTTTTTGCGTATTTTTCGGTTTTAGTTTTTAGCTACTATGCGAAGGTAATTTCTCTCTCGTCGGACCTCTTTTTGACGATCCGAACGGTAAAAGTGAAGACATATGTGCCACTTAACTCGTTGTCAAAAATGAAGACGATCCAACGGTTAACCAATCCGGAATCGCACTTTTACGGTGAGAGGTTTGAGAAAAAATGGCCCAAAATCGCAGCTATTGCGAAAGCAATTTCTCTCTCTCGCACCTCGCTTTGACGATCCGAACGGTGGAAGTGAATATATATGTCTCATGAACCTCTTTGTCCAAAAATACGATCCAACGGTTAACGAATCCGAATCGCATTTTTATGATGATAGGTTTGAGAAAAACGGAATTGTGTTCTCCAAGTGGGAATTGTTTTTTTCTATCTTGTTTTAGTCCCACATCGCTTGCAAGAAACATAAACCCCATAGCAATTGACTATAAAAGAGGTTGAGAGGTGAAGGTTTATGGAGAGATCATTGGCGGGTTAAGTGATATTTTGGGTCAAGCCTTTGCGCTCATTTCACTAAAAGCCTATCTTTGATCATTTAGTATGTTTTGAGTCGGTTTTCCTGGTTCTCAAAGCGATTTTTGCGTTTTAGGTCAAATGGACCAGACGGGAGCCCTGCTCACGGTTGACTGGTCGATCGCTTGGTCCGGTTCGGCATTCATCGTGTTAAGGTTGGTCTTGTATTTATTTATTTGTATTATTATCTTTTTTTGTTTATGTACATATTTGCTTATTTTTGTCATTTATTTATTGTTTATTTATTTATTTGTGTGTATATTTATTTATTTATGTATATGGTTTTCTATTTATTTATTTATTAGTTTTATCATTTTTTTAAATACACAAATTATTTATTTATTTATGGCTTAAATATCGTTTACCCCCTGCAAATATGGTCATAATCCATTTACCCCCCTGCAAAAAAAAACTTTTAAAACAAACCCTACAAATATTAATTGTTTCTAGTTACCCCCTACAGTTAACTTTCTGTTAAAAAAACTGACGTGGCACGATATCACCCCATGTCATCATGGCTACGTGTGTGCCACGTCAGCAACCAATAGATGGCTGACACGTGGCACTTAAATGGCAATGTGAGGAACACAGTCACTAAAAAATTAAGAAATTTGTAGATTGCAAGTGTTGAACCCATGACCCCTTAATAATTAGTGCTCCTTCTTACCACAAGACCACCTACAGATTTATTAACTTATTTCCAAGAAACAATATATTACATAGTTACCTATTAATTTTGAAAAATAAAAACAAGAACACAGTCATATATCCCACGGACCTTCATCTTCTTCACAGATCCAATACCCAGACATTTCTGAAGATGAACAGATCTGAAAAAGTTTCGTTTTTTTCTGAACTAAAATCAAAATCACCTTCATCATTTATGCAAGCTTCGATTTTTCTTATATTTGAAACCTCGAAATGAATTTTTTCAGAAACAAACATGAAAGAAGAAGAATGAGAAGAACCAACACAAAATTTTGGATCTGGATAAATAGAAATCGAAACATCAAAACATGAAGAAATGTAAATATTCCCAGTTGGGAATAAACATCAAACAATTTTGGATTATTTCACAACTTCAAACGAAAATGGAAACTTAAAAAACTGAATTCGGAAATGAATTTTGTTTATGGGTTTAGAAAATGAAAACGAAATGGGTTCAAAGCACAAAGCAAAAAGCGAAATGGATATAGAAAGATAAAATCGTTTTGGGTTTTTGAAGATGAAATGGGTTTAGGAAGAAGATGAAGTATTCGAGATCGATTTTTATGTAATATATATTTATGGTTGATAATTTAATCACAACTCATTAGTTGGTTCAATGGGTTTAAGGTAGGTGGGATGAGTAAGAGGTCCCAAGTTCTATACCCATCCCCAAAGAAACTCTTATTTTTAAGTAATAGAGGTGTACCACATTTCCATGTAAGCGCCACGTGGCGCTCATTTCTTCAGTTCTTTGATGTGGCAGTGGTGACAAGGATTTGTTGATGTGGAATTCCGTTAGCCAAGTCAATTTTTTTGGATGAAAAGTTAACAGAGGGGCCTAACTAGAAGCACTTAATATTTGCAAGGTCAATTTTAAAACTTTTTTTTTTGCAAGGAGGTAAATGGATTATGGTGATATTTGCAAGGGGGTAAATGATATTTAAGCCTTTATTTATTTATTTTTCTTCAAAAAACTAACAATAAAAAATAAAAAATGGGTTTGGTCGAGATGTACATCTTATCAAACCCGCAACACCGGTTTAAGAGACCCGAGTTGTACAACTTGGTCCTAAACCACCTTAAAACTAAAACCAAATGACACGTTTTCCGAAAAATCCCCAATCAGTTTATTTCTATGTAGCATCTATTTTCAAAAATACAAAAAAAAAAAATATGGGATTGGCCGAGATGTACATCTTGTCAATCCCGGTTTAAGAGACTCGAGTCATATGACTTAGATCTTAAACCCCTTCAAAACTAAAATCAACCAACAAACAAATTTTCAGGAAGAACTACGTGACTTTGAGTCTCTCATTGCAACAAAGAGTACGTAGGAGCAGGTTTCCCTGTCAAGTCAAAATTAAATTTTCTTAAATTAGTCCTTTGTAAATAATTATATTTTTACTAAATTTTATTAAGTCTTATTTAGGGTAAACAAATAATTAAACGACTTAGTAATTATTGCACAAATCAAATTTAGGGTAACTGTCTTAGGACAAATGTGTTAGGGGTGCAATGAAACTAGTTTTCACCCCTTCCCTTCGCATAACCGACTCCCGAATCCAACCTAGTTACACAGACCGATAACCTTAGGTTTAGGTTTTTCTCAATTTCCCTATTTAAAAATAATTAAATTGGGTGGCGACTCCTCGAATATCTATATTTGAGCCGTCCGCGTCGAGACCACGGTCACGACAATGACAAAGGGCGGTGTCGGTGCATTAAAAGGAAGACACACCTTCTTCCTTGTGCTTGTGAGATAGGTATTTTTCATGCTTCCGGCAATTCTATTCCGTTGAATGTTGTTGATGATCACTGGAAACACTTGAGATGGATGCAGTAGATGATAAATCCACTAAGGATAAATAATATACCTGTGATATTTCTTATCAGTTTGACGCTATCCAGGCAAGATTTAATAAAGTGAGTGAGGAGGAAAAATATCTTATTAAGAGGCAGCTGAATGAGATAGCATTCCCTTCTACTTCTTCAATGGTTCCACCTAAATCAAAAGTCAAAACAAAAGGTGCACCAAAGAAGAAAAAACAGAAATTATTTGATGTTAAGCGTGATCCTTCTGGGTGGGAGCATGTGGAGGAGAAGGTAAAATTGACTGAAGAATCTGCGACTTCTAATTTAAAATCATCACAGCGGGCTTCCAAATTATCTTAGGCTGCTTCTAGAGTTTTAACACAGACAGCTGAGACTAACATCCATTTACCGTTTGTTCCACCACACATGCGCAATTATGTTCAAAAAATAGTTGATGTTGAAGGTGACGGTAATTGTGGTTTTAGAGCAGTCGGGGTTGGACTTGATATGGGTGAGGATTCTTGGCCTCTAATGAGGCAAGATTTGATTTAGGAAACAAAGGACAGGGAAACAGTGTATTCAGCCATGTTTGGGACGAACCGACTGTTAGAGCTTCGCAAAGCTTTAACTATTGAGTCATACGGACGTCAGCCGGAGTCGAAGTGGTTTGATTTGCCAGAGATGGGGTATATGGTTGCAACCAAGTATAATGTTGCACTGGTTCAGTTTTCTTTGCCTATGAATTTTACTTATCTGCCTTTGAGAGGTACTTATGGTTCATCTAAGTTTAAAATCATATCTGTTCTGAACAAACAAAATGTACACTGGTTGCATCTTTCAATCTCTCCCACCTATCTGTTGCCTCCTATTGCCCCGCAGTGGTACCAACACTACTCACCCAGAGTCTGCTTCATGGTTGCATCCGTATGCCGGTCGTTTTACCCTCTGGCAGTCTATGCGTCCTTCCGTGCAGCCTCCCACTCACAGTGATGCGCGTAGATGTGTCTATTTAGCCGATGATTCTATTGACGATTTATAGATTCACACCTCTTTTTGTATGTATTACACGTGTATATATTACTATACCGGTTTTTTGTAATTACACGCATTTATTATTATACCGCGTTTTTGTAATGACAACCGTTCATCAAATCACGAGACTTCAAATTAAAACCGTTGATGAAATCACAACCGTTAACACAGGGGTCTTCGAAAAATACTACACAGCGGTCTTCCAAATTATCTCAGGGTGCTTCTAGAGTATTATCACAGACAGCTGAGACTAAAATCCATTTACCGTTTTTTCCACCACACGTGCGCTGTTATGTTCAAAAAATAGTTGATGTTGAAGGTGACAGTTGTGGTTTTAGAGCAGCCGGGGTTGGACTTGATATGGGTCAGGATTCTTGGCCTCTGATTAGGCAAGATTTGATTCAGGAAACAAAGGACAGGGAAACAGTGTATTCAACCATGTTTGGGACGAACCGACTGTTAGAGCTTCGCAAAGCTTTACTATTGAATCATACGGACGTCAGCCGGAGTCGAAGTGGTTTGATTTGCCAGAGATGGGGTATATGGTTGCAACCAAGTATAATGTTGCACTGGTTCAGTTTTCTTTGCCTATGAATTTCACTTATCTGCCTTTGAGAGGTACTTATGGTTCATCTAAGTTTAAAATCATATTTGTTCTGAACAAGCAAAATGTACACTAGTTGCATCTTTCAATCTCTCCCACCTGTCTGTTGCCTCCTATTGCCCCGCAGTGGTACCAGCATTACTCACCAGAGTCTGCTTCATGGTTACATCCGTATGCCGGTCATTTTACCCTCTGGCAGTCTATGTGTCCTTCCGTGCAACCTCCCACTCACAGTGATGCGCCTAGATGTGTTGATTTAGCCGATGATTCTATTGACGATTTATAGATTCACACCTTCTTTTGTATTACATGTGTATGTATAACTATACCGCGTTTTCTAATTACACGTGTTTTTGTAATTACACAGTTGATCAAATGACAACCGTTCATCACAACTGTTGATGAAATCACAACTGTTAACAAAGATTAAGCCCATCGTATATATCCTTGGTGGGACATATATACGATGTGTATTATCAAGGCATCGTATATATGTCCATTGTGCGTTACACAATCAAGAGATTTGACCCAAAAATACATTGTAGGAAATATGTAGACAAAGATGTAGAAGAGAAAGCCAAGTACATGTTTACAGCATGAGAAGAATAATTGTAATTGAATGAACAATTGCATGTTACAGAGCTCTCAAAGCTTTTAAAAATAATGTACTTATTGATGGAACAATTACATGGAATTTGTTTTAATCTGGATTACGTTAATGATATTCAATAATGTGCTTCTTAAATTTGATATGCAATAGGGGATAAAAAAAGACACTATAAAAAAAGATACTATAGATTATAGATGAGAACAACGTACTTAATATGTACAATAATGATAGGATGCAAGTAATATTTCATTAACAATTCATAATTACAGTTGGCTCTTCTTCCTGTAGATCACAACAATACTTAAAACCAAGGTGCCTACTGAATTCCTAATCAAACAAGATTTAATTATGAAAGGTGTAACGCCCCGAAATAATTTAATTAATTATTTAATTAAGTTATTAGAGGCTTGCAATATTTATTTAAATAAATTAATTAAAAACCTATTTTATTTCAGGTGGTGTCTAAAGTGATTAGGGGTGTGCAAATAGCCATTAGTGTTAAGTGGCCCAAACCCAATTAGTAAAACCCTTGGGTCTTAGGAGAAACCCTCATTAGAGAGAAAAAAATCAAAAATTGAAAAGTGAGAAGAGTGAGAGAGGGATCACGACGGCTTAGGAGAGGAAAAGAGAGAAGTTGTGTGAAGCTCAAGGAGAAAGAAGGAAAACTTGGAGTGTTGGTGTCTTGGAGGGGATTTTCTTGAAAGGTTGAGTGTCTTCCTTCAATTACCAAGGTAAGGGGGCTCTCTTTCCATGTTTAATAACTTATAGAACTAGTCTCCATAGGAGTAGGTGTTAGGAGTGATTTTGATTGAATTGAATGACCATGTTATATGATTGTCATGATTATGTGTTGTTGTTGTTGATTGTGGATATTGTTTCCTTGTTGTATTTGAATTTGGTGATAGATGTCAATTGATATTAAGGTGATTAGTTGTCAATGGGGCTGTGTGGGGCGTGGCGCAGGTAGGGGCGCCATTTTGGCGTGCCAGCGCGCTATGTTATCAAGCTTGGGCGTCTTGCGCAGGATCGGGCGCCATTTTTGCGTGCCAGCCGCCGCTGGGTTATCGTGTGCGTGTGTGTGCGCAGATCGGCGCCACTTGCATGCCCGGGCGCGCTGTGTGCGTGTCTTGTGTGTGTGCGTGTGTCTTTATGTTGCACAAGCGGCGCCACTTTGGCCCAAGCGCGCTGTCTTCTTGTGTTGCGCATGGCATGCGCCATTTGCTGCCCAAGGCGCGCTGTGTGGTTGTTGTTCTAGTGCGAGCGCCATTTTGCCGCCCCAAGTGCACCGTGGGTGCTTTGTGTCTAAGTGCGCGTGGCGCCATTTGGTCGCCCAAATTGCACTTGTTTTGTCTTTGGTGTGTCTAGTGACAGGCACCATTTGGCTGCCCCTGTGTTTGCAGTGTCGCTTGGTTTAGGTGAGGGGCGCCAACTTTGGCAGCCCAAGGCGCAACCTCATGCGCCTGTGTCTAGGTGTGGGTTCAGTCCCTGGTGCAATTTTAGTCCTTGAGGTGTCAAACTAGTCCATAGGTGTCAAATTAGTCCCTAGGTGTCAAATTGGTCCTTAAGTGTCAAATTAGTCCCTAGGTGTCAAATTGGTCCTTAGGTGTCAAATTGGTCCCTAAGTGGTGTTTTAAGTCCCTAGGTGTTGATTTAGTCCCTGGAGTTAGTTTTAGTCCTTGGTGTTCCTTTAGTCTCTTGGGGTGTCGAATTAGTCCTTGTAGGGATATTCTTTATGGTGATGCATGTTAATGGTGACTATTATTTGGTGATTGGGGGTCTATGACCCCTCTTGGCGATTGGTGAGTATGTAAACTATTGGTGAGGACACTAGTGCATTATTTGGTGTTTGGTGTTATGGTGCATAGTCATGGTGTCGCATAATCATATGCATATTTTGGTGAATAGGCCTCGGCCTCATAAATTATTTGGTGAATGCCCTCAAGGCTATTTTGGTGATGGATCCACATGCATATGCCCGTGGAGTTTTGGGCTGCATCTCATACATTACATACATTTTCTAGTGATTGCTTGGGTGTTCATAAACTAATGGTGAAATTGATTTGACTGTATTTTTGGTGTGCTAGTTGCCTGCTCTACTGTGTTATTTGTTTTATTTGTTATTACCTATGTAAATAGACTCACCCTATCGCTTTATGTTGCTTCTTATGTCGGAATCGCAGTGATGATGGATCAAGGTGACTTGAGTACCTTCTTCTAGTATGGTCGAGTCACTCCTCGATCACGTAGCACCGGGGACGTTTAGTGATTGTTATTTCCTTTATGTTTTGAACGTTTGTTTTTGGCTTTGTATTTCCGTATTCTGAGTCTGCTATATTCCGCTGCAATGATGTTTACTCCCCAGATTTTATTATGGTGCTATGTATCCCTTACTTGGAGTTATTTTATTTATTATTTTGGAGTTTTAAATGTGGTTGTTTAAATGTGGCACCCTCGAGTGGTCACACTAAAAATTTTCGTAGACTCTGATTTTCAATTAATTAAATAATAGATTATGATGGAACAATTACATGGAATTTGTTTTAATCTGGATTACGTTAATGATATTCAATAATGTGCTTCTTAAATTTGATATGCAATAGGGGATAAAAAAGGACACTATAAAAAAAGATACTATAGATTATAGATGAGAACAACGTACTTAATATGTACAATAATGATAGGATGCAAGTAATATTTCATTAACAATTCATAATTACAGTTGGCTCTTCTTCCTGTAGATCACAACAATACTTAAAACCAAGGTGCCTACGGAATTCCTAATCAAACAAGATTTAATTATGAAAGGCATGGGTTGTTTCTCAAAATTTTGTTTGTCACGTGTAGTGGCTATAGTGCTCAAGATGGGTTATATGACTACCAAATGCATAGAACAAATATTTGCAATTCTATGTGTAGAATTTTGGAGATGTGTTTAAATGAATGACTAAAAATTATTATACAATAGTAAAATAAAATTAAAAGCATTTAAATAGATTTTAAAATTGAAAAGAGATCAATAAAAATTAAAAAATATGTATCAAAATGAAATATTAAATATGCATAAAATAAAATAAAAACTAATAATTAATGTTTAGTTGAATGGGTTCGAGGTGGAGGCAGGGAGAGTATCGACATCCCCAAATCCTCCCCCAGGCCAATACGAGTATTCCCCATTAAACTCAAGTCGTGGCAGGAAACCATTTTAGGCTTTTAGATTGTCAAGAGACACCCCCTCCCATTGGATAGTCAACGACTATTTTATGCTTTTAGATAATAACTCAATGTCCTCATTTTTAATAGTTGTTTCTCCTAAATCGTTACTTCAATTTCTTCCGTTTATAAAATTTATCGGAACATACTAAATACCCACAAGGGTATTTTCGAGATTATGGAATATACATATTTTAATCAAAAATCAATGTATATAATTGACTAAAATAATTATATACATGAAATTGTTATCGCTAATGGAGCGTCACCTGCGCCACGATCCGAAGAAACGGAGCAACCATCAGGTAACTAAAAACTAAGAGCAAAACATTTGTCAATAACATTAAACATAAAAGAATGTTAATTTGGTGGGTAAACAGGTACCGAAAGGAGATACACAAATTGTTATCGCTAATGGAGCGTCACCTGCGCCATGATCCGGAGAAACGGAGCAACCATTAGATAACTAACAACTAAGAGCAAAACATTTGTCAATAACATTAAACATAAAAAAATGTTAATTTGGTGGGTAAACAAGGTATTAGACAGATCACATACTTAATTATAAAATACAGTTGAATATTGACTTTAGGCTTCGACAATAGAATGTCGTTTTAAAAATAAATAAAAAAGGTCGATCAGTAAATCTTATTTTTAAAAAATGTCTACACATCTCTATATAAATACCGGGTTCTTCTTTTAGTGAAATTACACTGTACAATACCAAAATTTCAATGGAACTAATTTTTTCTCAACTTATTACCTAATATTAATTTTATTCTGTTGGATGCATAATTAGTGTTATCGTATACTACTATTTCAAATAAAACTGAAATACCCGATCGGTAAAGCGCATCTGCTGATACTAAATCTCATAATGTTTTCGAAACAATTACGACAACATCATAATGTTTTTGTCATGAAAAAAGGTTTACCCGTGCTGGCATGGGTGTTGCAAACTAGTAAACATTTGATAGACGATAAATATGAAGTATTTATTTGCAATGTAAAAAATATTTTTAAGCAAATTTGTGCATTCAATAGCACATGTATACATTGGGATTATGATGGAAACAAATAAATATCGATTATTCACAAAGCACCAAAAAAGGGTAGGAATAGCTTGGATCAAAGCGCCAAAAAAGGTTCTTGGTGAAATGGTCCGTTTGCAAAGAAACTTTCTGTGGGGTGGTGATGAGGAGCATAGAAAAATAGCTTGAATCAAATGGGACTTAATATGCCAACACAAGGATAAAGGAGGATTGGGTGTAAAAAACTTGGAGGCTTTTAATATAGCTCTCATTAGCAAATGGAGGTGGAGATTGCTGAATGATAATGATAAATTGTGGTGCAAAATTATGAGATGTAGATATGGCGCTGAGAACACTGCCCAGATCAGAACTTGGTCTCCGTATGAACTCCGCAAGGCATCAATTTGGTGGCGTGATTTAATATCGATAGGCGCAGAATTTTGTAGAGACCCTTGTTGGTTGGGCCGTGTGGCTAAATTACAGTTGGGAAGAGGAAACAAATGCAGATTTTGGCTCGATCCATGGTGTGGCACAACATTGTTTTGTGACTTATTTTCTGAGTTGTTTGGTGTTGCTGTTTCAGTAAATAGAGACAATTTGAAGGTGATGGAATATGGGTCTTTTATTGGTGGAGCTTGGAGGTGGAATTTTTCTTGGGGAGAGGAGAGCACTGGAACGACATTAGCTCAATTGGAAGAGCTGAAAAATATACTTGCAAATATTAATATTTATGCTGATACTGATGACAGGTGGTCATGGCTGGCTGATAGTTCGAAACTATTCTCAGTTAAGTCGTGTTATGTGTGGCTCACTGAGAAACGAATGGGAGCTGTGTGGCAGTTGGAGGAGGATCAAAGAATGGCCTGTTCGAAAATTTGGCGTTGCGATGTTCCGTCCAAAGCAGCGTTTTTGGCGTGGAGGCTCATATTGAAGCGGTTGCCCACCAGGGACGCGTTAATTGCGCGTGGCGTGGTGAATGGAAATTATGATTTTGCTGTGTTTTTTGTTTCAGGGAAGCAGAGACTGTTGAACACATGTTTTTCGAATGCAGCAAAATGCAGCTGGTGTGGGATGCTATAAAAGCATGGCTGCAGGTGGATTTTCCTGGCTTGCAGAATCCGGTTTACACTTCTTTGCGTTCCGTAAAGCCATGAAAGGGAAGAAGATGAGGAGGGTGAAGCACTTGGTGTGGATTGCTTCGGTTTGGGCAATTTGGATATTGAGAAATAGGATTGTCTTTGAGGGAGAAGTTTGTAACTTTCAAAACACTATTAAGTATATTAAGCTAGTGTCGTGGCGATGGTTTATTTTCAGGAAGGGTAGGAACACATGTGCTAGTTTTCGGGACTGGTTAAATTGCCCAATGGGCTGTATGTTATCTGTGTAGTCTGGGTACTCTTTTTTCCTCTTAGGGTCTTTTTCCCATAGGGTTTTGGCCCTGGGAGGTTTTAACGAGGCCCTTGGAGGGTCCCTCGCGGGTCCCCTCCAAATTTGTATATGGGTTTGGAGCACCCCTTGTGCGCCTTTAGTCGATGCTGTTTGCTTATCAAAAAAAAAAATATCGATTATTTATCATCTTATTGTATGTATACATGTAACACAATTAATTTGGTTTTTGTAAAGATAGTCAAAAGTGTGCCCATAATATAGAACTGTGTGATACGTATCTTCTTAACAGATTAGAATATTTACTTTCTGAGATTTACAATATATAAACTTAGTCTCTGAATTTTTCAAAGATATTTCAATTTAGTCTTTTCTGCTTAGGAAAAAGAGGGACTGATTTGATATAATAGAGTGACTAAATTAAAATAATTTCATAAAATACAGAGACTAAGTTGATATAATGTAGATGTTAGAGACTAAGTCACTACAAGAAAATCGCTGATTTGCCACGGACATTTCCGTCGCAAATGAACAAATTTCCGTGGCAAAACAACATTTGCCACGGATTAGCCACGGACCAAAAATGGTGGCAAAAACGCTCGTCGCAAATCGTTTGCCACGGACTTTTCCGTGGCAAATTTTTCCGTCGCAAACCCGTGGCAAATCCGTGGCAAATTTTCATCGCAAATCCGTGGCAAATTTCATCGCAAGTCCGTGGCAAATCCGTCGCAAATATTTAGAAAAAAAATTAAAAAAAAATATAACATACTTTGAATTCTTCAACCTATTCTACCCAAAATATTACATTCAGAGCATTAAGAAATGAAAATTCAACATACACTTCAAGAATAGCATTATTTCAAACATTATTTCAACCTTAAAGAGATAAGTTCTGGAAACTTAGCACAATATTTCCTTCAGAATAGCATACACTTCAAGAGACTGGAAATGCTATAACTCAAACAAACTTTCAATTCTGTATTAAAATATAACATAGTTTAATAAAATTCAAACTACTACTACCCAGTGTAACAGCAAATGTGTGCCAACACAATCAACACTAAAGTTGCTTCCCATTCTGCTTGGCAAAATAAATCAGCAAGAAACAATATTAAACCTTAATCTCTGCAACTCTAAGTAAGAATGAAATTTAATTTCTAAACTATTTCCTATTTGTAAATTTGCTTTACTTGTTTCTGAATTGCTTACAAAGATAATTGGGAAGAAATGAATTTGTCCTCGTGCTTTGTTTGTGTTTCCTTGAAATAAACCAAGATAGGGAAGTTTGGCCACCGTAATTCCCAATTAACAAATGTTGAGTACACACTCACAGCATATAAATTTCTTGAAATGTCATTGTGAAATTCTAGTCTGTGTTGACATAAAATGGGATACTTACTTCCAGTTTTTTCCTCCCACAAAAGCATTTTCACCGATTCTGAGTCGATCACCTATCTTTACCTCCTAAACCACATTTTGAATGTAACTCTTATATGAATAGCTAAAAATAACATAACACAAAATACACTATAATGGTAAATATACTAATATGGATAAACAAAAAAGTTATTGGAGAGGTAAGTAAGACGGGAACAAACCAGAGTGTCATTATCAAAGACGAATCTCACTCTAGTGGTCTGGGAAAATAATAAGAGTAAAATTCAGCTTCTGAAAAATGGAATGGAAAATTTAAAATCAGTTTGTAGCAGAGTGAAGGCAGATAAAATAATTCATAGCTGCTTTAAAAGAGGTACTTGGATAATCATACTAGTCTGCACCTTTCTTGATTACAGTTTCTTTTCCTCTACTAATAATTAATTACCCGGAACAATGAAGCAATCCAAGAAGACCAATAGGTACCAAGGCACTAGATTATCTGTGTAAACCAAACCACCAGCTATACCTGAAAGAGTGATAGTAAAATTTTAATTCATAAGTAACAATTCATGACGTGTGTGAATCTGAAGAACACTTTAGACAATGAGCTCAAATATGTAAGGCTGTGGATGCCAACCTAGTACCACAATTGGAATCCTGTAATCTGGTTCAGTAATTGAGTTGCTAATATTTTTATGGTCCACGGAAATTTCTGTCCATATGTTTTGGCTGACTCCATCAACTTAACATTGATGTCTCTTTCACCTATCTGCCACTTCACCTCTCATCCTCGTACAAAAATGCAAAAATACAAAGAAACCCATTAAAATGTACAGAACATTTAAAAGGAAATAAGCATTAGCTATGAACTCAAAAAATAGAAGGAAGGCGAGAAAATGTAGAACCATAGATTGAAAAATTATCTGGTTGCAAAAAAAATTAAAACACATGTGTAGAGGGAAGCATATAACAGACCCCATAATTCTCGAGCAATGAGAGCTCCTATTCATGTATGCATCAATCAAAAATTAAAGTTATAGCTAAAATATTTACACCTCAATGCTAGTCCGACCATAGCTAGGAGATTATTTGCAGCCATTGAAATACACATCTTAACATCATTGAAATACACATCTTAACATCATTGAAATACACATATGCAAGACTGAAAAAGTAACGTAAATATTGATTTAAATTAAATTTAAAGCAACATATTATTAGGGTCTAAAATGGAAATACAAACCACTCTTGTATCAATGATTACACCTCCCATACATAATTGCTCCAATAAATGTGTCCCTTGCCCCAGTTGTATAGGTTCAACAATGTTTTACCGAGGATATACAGGTTGGAATAGCCAAGCTATCATCTATCCCTTTGTACAAGAATTCTAAGAAACTCTCAACATTCCTTTCTTCTATGTCAGCATCCTCTGCACAAAAGCCCAAAATCCCCCAAAATTTTAGCATGAAAACTTGAAAGTCTATCTCCAATGTAATAAAAAATGGTAGTAGATGAACTCACCTAGGCGAATATCCTGATCCTTTGTAAGAAAGATGTTGGAACACTGCCAGCAGAATCAAGAAAATCAGGCCTAATATATTTCTAATAGAAGGCAAGAAACATAGGCCATATAGTTTGTTTCATATCGGTATACCTTTAGGTCACGATGTAAAACATAATTTGAATGAAGGTATTCAATCACCAAAATAATTGAGTGAACCATTTGCGAGTTTCTAACAATTTCAACAACTTCCAATGTGAGCCATTATATATAACTTAAACATTAACTCAAGATGTTGGAAACCAACACACATAAATGTACACACACACATCCATGGGACAAGAATACCTCCTCGGAAAGTAAGCACCATATGTTTTTTTCATCAATTCAGCCTGTTACATATTTGTGGACAAAATGGTATTTTTAAATAAATAGGAGGAAAATAAGTATAACAAACTTTGAGAAATTGGGCATATAAAATTGGATTTAGTTTATACAATCGTGTCGGTGTAGAGATTTTTATACTTGTCGACCAATGAAATGACATGTCATTAAAAATGATTGTCTCTCTCTCAATTTCCTAAAAGTCATTCATATCATGGTTTTTGATTGGTGACACAATGCAAAACCTTTTACACAACGATCATCGCATACCAATTAAACACTACAAGTTCATAGGTACTATCATAGACTCACATGTCTCCACCTTCACAAAGATCCAAAGACAATACGGACATAGCAACCCTAAAAAAACAAGTAGAATATTCTTAGTGATAATTTTTCATTTAGAACAAAGACAGCAAAGTTGTAACTATAAACAATTTGTTGAAAGAAAAATAATAAGAATATGATTACAAAGACACAACATCATAAAAAACTCGTAAGGATCTTTCACCTTCTCAACCCATGCCTCCTTGAATTCTACAATATAAGGGTGCTGGATTCGGCACAATAGCCCATCTAGAATTCCCAACAGACAACAAAAGTCAAATCTCCTCCACAAACAAAAGCGATTCCAAGTATATGAAGTAAATCAACAAAAAGGGATACCCAAAAAGATAATAAAAGCAAAAACAAAAGAGTACCTCTTGATGAGCGGATCTTCTCCATCTTTCATCATTTAGCAAGCCTCCGATTTTTTTCAACACGATTCTGCAACCCATGAAAAAGAAACACACATCAAATTTCTAAATCAACATACCCATTAACTAATTTTGCATGAATAGAAAGAGAAACCCCATAAAAATATTGACTATTAGTACTTCTTTTTCTCACCTTGTGATTAACAAGAATAGCGACTCCACAAGCTCCACGACCGATCTGCTCCATGATCTCATATTGATCCATCCGAGACTCCATTACTCTCAATCCCTCAAAACCAAAAACAAAACCAACAAAACCCAATTGCTTGCAACCAATCTCGATTACGAGGTTAGGGTTTCGCGAAAATTGGGGAAAAAGTGAGGGCGAGAGGAGAGGGAGAGTGGAAGGCGTCAGAGGAGGGCGGACGTTGAAGCCTTGGGAATCAGTCAACACAAGAAAATCCGTGGAGGGTGGAAGAAGGCGGAGGTTGAGGGAGAAAGAGAGTGGAGTGCCAGTGTGAGCGCCAGAGAAGTGAGTGGACGAAGGAGAGAAACGTTCTTATCGTGGGAGTTTTATTTTGATCATTCGGTTGCCACGGACTTGCCACGGGATCTCCGTCGCAAATTTATGTCCTTTCACAAGTCCGTGGCAAACCCGTGGCAAACGCCAGCGAGAAATTTCGTGCTCTTACTTTTTACACATGCCGTCGCAAATCCGTGGCAAATTACTGACGGAATAAGCTCCGTGGCAATTGCTGGTGGCTAAAACAAGCTTTTCTTGTAGTGAGTATTGTCAAAAAAAAATGTTAGAGATTAAATTAGATTTTCGTTAAATTTTAGAGACCAAATTTACTTTTTTTTTTATTTTACTAAAAGACCAAATTTACTAAGAACTCAATCACTCATCTCTTTCTCCCTCACACAACAATGAGAGTAAGAACGCTATCTTCTGTCTTCGTCGGTGAAAATTATGTGAGCTCGACGCACCATGTTCGTGACTAACGACTGCGCAACAACTCCAAAATTATATGTCTTAATGGTCAATCCAATATGTAATAACCTACATTAAATTTGAATATTTTATGCATGATCCATACTATTAGAGGTAAAGTTGTACCTGTGTACCAGCCTTGGTTGACACTGCATCACCCATTGTACCTTCAAAGTTATCTGCATCCTGCTTGCGAGTTTGAAAGTAAAGATATGCAACTAAGACCATTTTTCTCTAAAAATGTTTAATTTACATTTAAAAGTTTACAGAAACAACACATAGATAGTTTACCTCCAATGTCTATTGCCCTATTCGAATTTGTCTAATACATCAACTTCAAGTATAAAAAACATGCAACAGTACACATACATCATATAGTAATCGGGTAAAGAAAACTTAACACTAAACAAAGTGATGGAGAGGAAGGATGAAATTTACCTAAGTTGACGTCGGTGTCTCCTAAAGGCTTGTTGCCAAGAGAAAAAGATTAACCATTAACAAAGTGACAAATTAACAATTAACAAATTTGCTACATCTGTAAAAAAAATGGAGAAGGAAAAGATACTCACAAATGAAATTGAGAGAATTTCATTTAATAAAATATATTCTTAAACCTGTCAAGTCAAAAAGAAATGTGTACAAAAAATTCATTTCAACTTAGAAATCATATAGATCAAAATAACCAATAACTTATATTTCGGGCATAATTAAAGGGCATAAATTGGACAAAAAAATTGAGAATTGTGAACAACCACATATGCTATCAAATTGGAATGATCTACATTGAAAATCCATAAATTGTATAGGAAGTAATTACAGAAATAAATGGATAGAAACTCATATTTTCTAATGCCCGAAATGCAAACAAAAGAATTTTTAGAAAAATTTAAATTAATTTCATTTTATTATTATTTTTTAAATGAGTAAAAAATAAAAATTTAGTATTAACAGTTATGCTTCAATTTAAATGAATCCAAACAATGCATTGATTATTGCGTAGGAAAATTAGAACCTAGTGAAAATAACATTAGAGGTATAACATTTTAATTTTAATTTAAAAAGTACAATAAATGAAACCAAATTCTATTAGTAGTAATAAAAGAGGGAAAAAAATCCATTTCAAAAATTAAAACCATTTCAAAAATAAAAGAGGGAAAACCAACGGGATTTAATATTACTAAATTCGGTTATCATTTTAGAAACCGATATTAAATTGATTTAACATATAATTTACATAATTTATATAACTTAAAGTGTGAACATAAATTCTATCATAATTTATAATTATATATTTATATAATTTAAATACATTTTAGACCACACACCTGGTCATGTATTATTAATTTTATTAAGAAATTTTTCATATTTAATTTGGATGATCAACATCAGGATTTAAAATGGACTAAATTCCACCATTTTGGAATTGTATAATTAGACATTATAACTCTGTTGTCGGTTATGGACATGTAATTAATTTCGTTCCAAAATAGTTAAATGTTGGCTTCATTTCGTTGAAATTTCGTCGGTGTGTGTTAACTTGCATAATTTGTGTTGGTAATTCTAGCCTTGCAGAGGACGTGCGTTTTCACCGATGAGGTGGTCCAATTCAACTTTGCTGAGTCATATGCCGAATAGGATTTACATTTAATTTAATACCCATAAAATGCGGCCAAGAGGACTCATAAGAAAAATTACATTGAGGAGAGACAGAATTGTATAAGGATTTACATTTACATTCCTTATATAGTGTCGAGGTGGTGGTAGTAAGGCAATGAAGGAGGTGGTCGATATCTATGGAAGCCGTGACATTTGGGTCGTCTTAGATTCATCGGCGATGTGGCCACAGACTTTGAACACGATGAAGGATGATGCGAAAATGTCGTGCCATGTCATTCGCGAGAGGCTTCGCAAGGAAATTTTCGCTAGATTTATCACTTTCCTATTTCAATAAATTTTCTAAATATAAACTAAAACCATATAAAAAATAAACAATCTGAGCCTAGAAAAGGAGATGATGGAAGGAATAGAAAATCAAATAGTAATTAAGTGGCAAAAAACGTGATTATATTTACCCGTGATGCAAGCAAATCATGTTTGCTTTGTAACCCATCAATAACTGTTTTTATTAAAGGGAATGAATCAGCTGGTTCAAAAAACGTGTATTATTCATTGAGGTACAAATATGGTATTTTCACCATAGAATCAATGACATTATTATTTGGTTAAATGCCACTTTGATTATATGTTGGTCAACCATATTGGAAATTGTTTTAATGGAGGCGTTTCTTTTTTGTGGCTTGTTTAAAATAAAATCCGAGAATAATGGTCACGTTGGATGAGGTAAGTGTTTATGGCATGGACCAATGAAAGCCAATAAAAAACGTAAATAACTGCAACATTGGATGATGATTTGGGCAATGTTTGATGATGTGGACCAATGAAATTTAAATTTCGTAAATGCAATTTGAAATTCCTAGTAAATATTTCTCCTTGAAATTCTCTCGTGATGGCACATAGGATTAAGGTACTTTGAGGCACCTACAAAATTGTATTATTATATAGATAGATTTCTTTGTCGATGCAAATGCTAGTGACGTGGTACATGTTCAAGGGAATGATAGACTGGCTAGTTTGACATACAACTCTAAAAAGATAAGTTTGATTTAGATATCCTGTAAGCTGAAATGTATTATTTTCCTGCAAATTCATGGATATACGCGTAAGATTTAATTTTATATGTAGAATATATAAAATCATAAACCAAATATAGATTTATATATTATAAAAGTATATTAACAAAAATATAATATGTATTATATAATACGTAATGTATGAGATAATGCATTTTTGGTTAAAAAAAAGCATAGTACATTGATAGGTGTTGGATCATGTATATCAATGAGGTGTTGATTATAAACCGAAGTGCAAAGAAAGTTGACAAGGACCAAAACAATTTGCACTTGTAGTCAAAGACTCAGACTTGGAGACCATGACCTACGCATCAAAGTAAATAGTGAATCAAAAGGTCCAAAAAAAACGTGTTTTCAAGAGTCATAGAAAACTTAAGAACAAAACAATATATTTAACCCGTTAGCATGGATAACTTCGGCGATGCGAGCTAGCACGACAAAGCTAAAATCCCGTAAAAAAGTGTACAAAAAAGTTGTTGTAAGTACAGTAAGCACTACCTACTAAATACATATAAGTATTCTACCCTACATCCGAACCTGACCGACCTCACGGAGACCCTGTCCGAAGGGACTTTGTTCTTCCATTATTCCTTTGTCGAAATAACGCAGAAGCAAAGCTATTTTCTTGCCTTCTGGGAAAGTGTAACAAACAGAAAGTGAAAATGATTAAATGATACAACATCATGGATTTGCAAGAATATCCAGAGGGACTTTTTATTTCTTGAAAACCAGCTTCCAATTTTTGTTTTGGAGCAATTACACAAGAGTCGTCTATAATGGATTTTTTTCACAATTCTAATGTTTTTCTCACACTTGCAGGTAATTTTGCAAGAATTTCACAATTCTAATTTTTGTTTTGGAGCAATTACACAAGAGTCGTCTATAGTGTATTGGGCTCAACCAATTGAGGCCCAATCCACTTGAAGGCACAGCTGAGTCTTGGTGAGTTAGCCTTGCTACTTCCGGGTTGTGCGGAACCCAAACCCGGTTCAAATGAGACACGCGGATCTTCACTTGACCCGGTGAATATATTCACTTTCTTTCACTCCTCTCACCGGTTATTCAAGAATCTCACTCTCTCTATCTTGAAACTCCGGTACCTCTCTCTTCTTCTTCTCTCTACTTTCTCTGAAACCCTAGCTCGTTTTGAGCTCTCACTCCGGTGATTGAAGCTTGAAACGAGCTCGGTAATTGTAACACCCCCTTATCTAATCAATTCGGTCTACTAAATTAAAATCAGAGTTTCAAAATTTCACTCAAAGGAGGGCTACATTTGATGATTTAAAAAGGAAAACAGAAATTCAATTAAGTTCAAACAGCTGCACAGCATTATACTAAACATGTAATCATGCGCATCACATCGGCAAAAGGGTCTAAGCCCATAACATAAGGCACCTCGGCCAGTAAGACATCAAGTCATAATACATAGTAAAAAGTTACAACAAAATGTGATAGTTTTAGTTCAAAAGACTATCTAGCGAAAAGTACACAAGATCGGCATAAGAAGCACTAAAATCTACTCGCCCCAACCCGGTGTTACACGCACTGCAGAGCGGCACACAACCGACTTGAGCTAGGCACAACTATCACTCATGTGTACCGCAAGTTGCCGACATGAGAAGCAACATAAAAGCAACTAGGGTGAGTCTCTTAACACAAGTAATATAATGTGAAGAAGCTTAAGGTTAGAGATAGCACTAAAGCACCTCGGTTCAGCTAATACAGCCACTCACCGATAGTTCAAATAACCACAACAATTATCAATCAGCTCAAAAACACATTAAATTATGAAATGTATGCATGTATGCAACCCAACTGTAACACCCCAAAATAATTCAATTAATTAACTTAGTTGAGTTATTAAGGGTTTGCAACATTTTACTTTAAGTCAAGTAATTAAGTGAGTGCTAAGCATGTGTTACTATTTTAGGGAAATGTCTAAATTAGGAAGGGTGTGTGTGTAGTAGAAGGCCCACGGCCTAAATAAGGCCAAGGCCCATTTGAGTCCTTTAAGGACATGTTAAATGGTACCTCCGTGGGAGACCAAAATTCCATTCATTCCAAAATTAGTTAAGTTGCTAAATTGAGAAGTAGAGAGAGAAGTGAGACCGAGGAGAGAAGGAGGAGAAAACGAGCGTGGAGAGTTCAAGCTAGAAGAAGAGAGGAGAGCATTGTTGCTGTAGTTACTTGGAGAGTGAAGGGTTCTCAATCTTCTCAAGTTGTTAAGGTTAGGGGGTCCTTTAATCCTTGTAATGTTTTGTGTGATTGTGTTTTTGGTGTGAGTGGTTTCTGAATCACCTTGCATGCATGTTTTATGTGTTGTACTTAACATGTTTTGTTGTGTTCTTGCCCTTTGATGTGATTTGTGGTGAGGAACGACGGTGGATCAGCTTGGAAAGAGAGAGGAGTGTAACACTCTCTCTGTTCTGAGTGGTATGAAGAGAGAGCACTGCATGGTGAGGCATGAGAGTGTGGATCGGTGTAGTGTGAAGAAATGAGCTTGCATGTAGAGTTAGGGAGAGGATCGGAGCAATAGAGTGAGTACCCAAGTGTGCATGAGTGTGGTGAGCTGAAAATGAGCTTGCATGTTGAGTTTGAGTAGAGATACAAAGTGAAAGAAGTAAAATGGGAGTTAAGCGCCTTATTACGCGCGTGGCCAAAGTACCCTAAGCTTAGAAGGAGAGAAACCGAAGTTGAAAGACGCCAACGCTTATAGTGTCTTAAGTGTTGAGGGTCCATTGGTGAGTTTGAGGATGAGTACATGTCTAAACACCATTGGCGAGGATAGGGACACATAAACCGGGCGTGTAGGTGTTTTGCCTTAAGGTTACCGAGGTGTGTAGGGTAGTGAACCGAGGTCATCAGCCGCGTGTAGCGCCACCGGGTGAAAACGCCCAAGTGCCTAAGTGTAGGTGAGCTGAACCAGGGGAATACTGAGAAGTGAATTCTCATGACCTAGGTGATTTTGGTGTAGGGTAGAGCATACTGTGAGCGCGTTACCAAGTTGAGGGTTGAGTGTGGTTAGCCGAGGTACACACGTAGTGTGCCGAGGTGATGTTGTGTGGATTAGCCGAGGTACACACATAGTGTGCCGAGGTGACGATTAGGCGCCAATGTTGTCTAACACATTGTGGGACGCCACTATGAGTGCCATTTAGCACCAATGTGCATAAGTGTTGGAACGATTAAGTCCATTTTGGTCCTTAGGTGACAATTTGGTTCCTAAGTGTAGTTGTGGTCCTCGGTGAGACACTTAGTCCACTGTGAGTGCCGAGGTGATTGAGAAGTGCCGAGGTGACTGAGAGGTCGGTTGTAGGTCCTAAGGTGATTCTACCGGTGTCGTAGGGTCGGCCTTAGCACTGTGATGATGTCTAGGTGGTGTAGACGTCAGTGTGAGCGACGGAGTAACGACGGAGAGCCAAGACGGTGAACGACGGTGTAAACATTCACATACGTGATGATTGATTGTGTGTGATTGTATTTGTCATGAGGTCGCATGGTCATGTGCATATTACGACGGAGGAGGTCTCGGCCTCGGATATGGTAAGACTTCGGTCTCCATATCAAATAACGACGGAGTTAACGACGGAGATGCCGACGGGCTAAATAACGACGGTGGAGGTACCTCATTGCATAATGCCCTGTGGATGGGTTGCATACATGCATACATTACATGATTGAATGTGTTGAGCTGATTGATATTTGTTGTGATTTGTTTTTGAGCTATCGGTGAGTGGCTGTGTTAGCTGAACCGAGGTGCTTTTAGTGCCATTTCTAACCTTAATGCTTTCTTCACATTATATTACTTGTGTTAAGAGACTCACCCTAGCTGCTTTTGTTGCCTGCTCTCGTGGCAACTTGCAGGTACTCATGAGTGATAGCTGTGCCTAGTTGATGTTGGTTGAGTCTCTGGTGCGTGTAACACCGGGTTGGGGCCGCTAGTAGATTATTTTGTACTCTTTAGACTGATCTTGTGTATATTCTACTAGATAGTCTTTTGGAACTAAAACTATCATATTTTGTGTAACTATTACTATGTAATATGACTTGTTATGTTACTGGCCGAGGTGCCTTATATGATGGGCTGAGACCCTTTTTGCCGTGGTGATGCGCATGACTGCATGCTTTGTAAACGCTGCGAAACTGTTTTTGAACTTGATTGAATTCTGTTTCACTTTTAATCACTAAATGTAGCACTCTTTGAGTGGAATTTTGAAACTCGATTGTAACTAAGTAGACCGAATTGATTAGAATAAGGGGTGTTACATTGTTGGTATCGAGCATAAGTTCGGTCTTGTCCGCCAAGTTTGTCCAAATGTAGTGTCTCGTAGATCCCTTTGTCGATCTCCAACCGAGACTTTGTTGTAGAGAGTTGTTTGGGTGTTTTCGGTTGTTATTCGAGATAGGTGTAATTAGAATAAGTAATTGATGGTTGTAACATTACTTGTAGTTGTTGTGGATCGTTGTTTGTATTAGTGAAGTATGTGTGATTAGAAGGTTTTAACGACGCCAAAGGAGTGGGAGGCGTGACAATGCCTTCGTCTGACTGGATCACGTTAATAGTCCTTCAATGAGAAAAGTGTAAATTTTGAAAAGACGTAGTTTTGTGACCTTAACTAAATTGGATGCGTGAGTAGGAGGGACTGATCACCCCGATAACTCATTCCCAATGAAAGAGGTGACAATAACTCGTAATTATTATAAATTCTGAATATGTACTAATTACAACTTGATTAATTGAGTGCTATTTGCAAGTTGGTTTGATTCTTAATTTTAGATAAATAGGTGCCTTAGGGATGTTTGTGTTTTGATGTGGGGGTTGATAGTGGGGAGATGTAAAGATAGGGATTGACACTTAGAGTTTGAAGTTCATGCAAAGAAAATAGAGCATGCCTTTTTGGAAAAAGTTTAGAAATATGGTTTCGGAAAGCCTAAGGTAGAAAAATTGTTCTTAAAAGTATGGTAGTCGAAGGAGAGGAGTGGGAGCCGAGGAACACTCGGTCCCAAAGTGAGTTGTTGTTGGTGTTGTCACCTTCGTTGAGTTCTTGAGGAGTGTCGAATCGTTTTTGAAGGAATAAGTGTGTAATAGTTACGTCTAAGTCCGATCGTGAGCGTGAGGACCGAGAGAGAGAACAAAGAGGTAGGTCAAGCGTGTGAGAGAGGCATAGGATCCGAGGTGTAGCATAGCTATACCGAGGTGATTACTAGAGTATAGTGTGTATTTATACACATAAGTGTAGTTGCTGAACTGTGGTTGCCTAGATGGTATAGCAACCGAGGTGAATGAAATAGAGGCTTGTACCTAAGTGAACTAAGGTAAGTAATAGGTTGCCTAAGTCGAGTAACCAGGGTAACCGAGGTGAGGCGCAAGGACGCCATTGAAAATAAGATGCGTGACTAAGCGTAGGCGTAGCCGAGGCGATTAAGGGTGAATTGAAGTAGAGTAACATAGTTGCGTTAAGACTAAGGTGAAGTAAGTATGGTAGTTGTGGTATAAGTATAGATGCCGAGATGATTTATGGTGCCAGGAGAGGGTGCCGAGGTGCCGTTCGAAAGCCACAACTGCCAAAGCGCAATCGGGAGTTGTTGTTTGCGTTGTGAACGCCAAAGTGGGTGAAATGGGATAGTCCGTTTAGTCCCTAGGTGATGTTTTAGTCCTAGGTGACGTTGTGGTCCTCGTAGTGACTGTTTAGTCCACTACGTTTAGTGCGAGGATGTTGAGGTAGTGTGAGAACTACGATTGTGGGAGTATCTAGTGGAGGGTTGGACCATAGCCATGGGGCTGTGTCCGAGGTGCGAAGTCAGCCTTAGAGCTTTGAGTGGCAATGTGTTTAAGTAGTGAGGTTCCAAATGGGAACCGACGTTGAGTGACGGGTCTAGGACTTCGCTTCTCGTGTTGTACCCGTGGTGTTTGAGGTCGCCTTCCGGCATTCCAAAGTGAGAAGACTTCGGTCTCTTTGAGGTTGAGGCGCCCGATGGAGTTGGGCGTTAGTCCGTAGAGCTAGTGAGCGTGGTTGAGTGAGAGTTGCTATGTTTTAACTAGGTTTATTTGGAGTTGAGGATTAATGGCTTGATAGTGTGTAACTTTGATGATAGTTGGGAGTAAGAATAAGATTGATAGAACTGGTGTGTTCATGTTGAGTGTTTTTGCATGAATGATTTCTGATTGAGTTCTGAATGTGTGCTTATATGTTCCTTAAGTATTCTGGTTGTGTTACTTCACCTTGGTGAAGATTGTAATGGTTGATTTCTGAGCTGGTCACGTAAGTGACCATGGAGAGGAAATGAGAACTGAGAACTCTCAGTCTCAGTGAGCGTGAGAGTTTAAGAGTGTGTTCTTGAGCTTAATCCTAGTCAGGAGCACCTAAAGAGAGGAGGAGAATTTAGGCGCACGTGATCGTGAGAGAAAGTCAAGTGCAATGGAGGTTTACGCATACGACGTAAGTGTTAAAGCGTAGTTCCTAGGCTTAAAGGGGACGAGTTGAGTGCACTTGATGGACGAAGGTGCGTAAGTGTAATTAGAACCCGGTCACGAGTGTCATCAAGTAGTTGCTTAGGTATAACATGGTTATGCCGAGGTGTTGGGTCAAGACGTGGGACGTAGGTAAGTCCGCGCGATGATAGCCGAAGTGAAGGAGTCGACTTGTAACATGTTATACCGAGGTATGTATGTATTGAAGTGAGCTATAGGCATGTCGGATTATGTGTCGCCGTGGTATAGTGTAATCCTAAGTGTTGACAGTAACGTAATCAAATGAAGCGTGAGTGAGGGATTGAAGATGAGGTAGTGCGTGAGTAAGTTGAGTGATGAAATCAGTAGATTCAAACCAAGCGTAGGATCGGTTTGTAGTTCTTGGTGTCTTTGAGTAAGTGTTCGAGATGTATATGTCGAGTCAGGTTGTGTATGTACTTAGGTGGAGTTGCGAGAACTAGTACGATCGAAGTTAAGCTTAGTATAGCCGAGACTAGTGTAGTCGAATCGGCGTGGCCAAGTCTTGCGTGTTCGAATCTAGTTTAGTTAAAGCTCGGAAATGGGCGAAGTAATGCCGAGATGTTGTGTGGTTGCCGAGATGCCAAAACGGGGTACCTAGGTGTCGCGATTTGAGCTATGTTTAGCATATTTCATCGCGCGAAGCGACGGTGAGTGCTAAGGTAGTGACATTAAGTCCAAACTATGGAGCGATAGGTGTTGTTTTGATCCTTAGGTATCGCTTTTGGTCCTAAGTGACGTTGAGTACTCGGATTGACTATTAGTCAAATGCTTGAGTGTCGAGATGCTCGTTGAGTGGGCGACACTATGGAGCCGCTGGCGTCGAGGTAGGTATGTCGACCTTAGTCTTTGGATTGATGGTGTCCGGATGTTGTTAGCCTTAGTGCTACAATTGAATGGTGAGTTGAATGATGCTTTGAGTGTTATCCCTTAGAGAAACCGAGTTAGCAAAGTGTAGAGTATATATGTGCTGAAGTATAAATGTTGAGGTGCAGTGAACATAAGCCTAAGCGTAGTTATTAAGGTCTAAGGTAAGACGAGAAGAGGCGAAGGTGTAGTTGAGAACCTTAGGCATAAAACGAGACGAGAGAAGTAGTGAGACTAGACGAGATCCTAAGCGTGAGGTTCCAGGACGAAGTGGAGAACTTTACGAGTGGAATGCCAAGTGAGGTGCCACCGAGTTGAGTATTGGTGACGTAATGGGTAGCGATACTTCATCGCCTTAGCGTCTTGAGTTGGGTAGCGTGCGTGTGTGCTAGTGAAGTCTTGGCGCAGAGCAAGCGCCATGCCGTGCTCAAGTCGCTCAGGTGGTTGCGCATGCTGGAGCCCATCGCTTTGCGCCAACTGCTGTTTTAGTTCTGAGGCGAGGTGTCATGGCTATGTGCCGAGGAGAGTAGATGGTCAAAGAAACGTAAGTGTGTGATGAAGTATAGATACCTAAGTGTAACTTTGGATGATTAAAGGGTTAAAACTCAGTATGAGGAATAGGATGAATGGATGAGGAGGATATTATTTGTAGTTGGATATAGGTTGATGTAAGAGATGAACATTTGTACCTTAAGTAATTGCTATAGTGTGGTTTCCTAATGATATGGTAAGGGTGTCCGGATAAATTAAGTAGGATTTTGAGGATCCAAAAGGTGTGTATGTCCTAGTACTTAGTGTACAAGAAGGTGTTATTGATAGTAAGGAACAAAAATGAGATAGATGAAATTGATGTGTTCATAGGATTGGTGAGATTTTCGAGGACGAAAATATTCCAAGTGGGGGAGAGTTGTAACACCCCAAAATAATTCAATTAATTAACTTAGTTGAGTTATTAAGGGTTTGCAACATTTTACTTTAAGTCAAGTAATTAAGTGAGTGCTAAGCATGTGTTACTATTTTAGGGAAATGTCTAAATTAGGAAGGGTGTGTGTGTAGTAGAAGGCCCACGACCTAAATAAGGCCAAGGCCCATTTGAGTCCTTTAAGGACATGTTAAATGGTACCTCCGTGGGAGACCAAAATTCCATTCATTCCAAAATTAGTTAAGTTGCTAAATTGAGAAGTAGAGAGAGAAGTGAGACCGAGGAGAGAAGGAGGAGAAAACGAGCGTGGAGAGTTCAAGCTAGAAGAAGAGAGGAGAGCATTGTTGCTGTAGTTACTTGGAGAGTGAAGGGTTCTCAATCTTCTCAAGTTGTTAAGGTTAGGGGGTCCTTTAATCCTTGTAATGTTTTGTGTGATTGTGTTTTTGGTGTGAGTGGTTTCTGAATCACCTTGCATGCATGTTTTATGTGTTGTTCTTAACATGTTTTGCTGTGTTCTTGCCCTTTGATGTGATTTGTGGTGAGGAACGACGGTGGATCAGCTTGGAAAGAGAGAGGAGTGTACCACTCTCTCTGTTCTGAGTGGTATGAAGAGAGGGCACTGCATGGTGAGGCATGAGAGTGTGGATCGGTGTAGTGTGAAGAAATGAGCTTGCATGTAGAGTTAGGGAGAGGATCGGAGCAATAGAGTGAGTACCCGAGTGTGCATGAGTGTGGTGAGCTGAAAATGAGCTTGCATGTTGAGTTTGAGTAGAGATACAAAGTGAAAGAAGTAAAATGGGAGTTAAGCGCCTTATTACGCGCGTGGCCACCAAGTACCCTAAGCTTAGAAGGAGAGAAACCGAGTTGAAAGACGTCAATGCTTATAGTGTCTTAAGTGTTGAGGGTCTGTTGGTGAGTTTGAGGATGAGTACATGTCTAAACAGCATTGGCGAGGGATAGGGACTCATAAACCGAAGTGTAGGTGTTTTGCCTTAAGGTTACCGAGGTGTAGGGGTAGTGAACCGAGGTCATCAGGCCGTGGTAGCGTCACCGGGGTGAAAACGCCCAAGTGCCTAAGTGTAGGTGAGCTGAACCAGGGGAATACTGAGAAGTGAATTCTCATGACCTAGGTGATTTTGGTGTAGGGTAGAGCATACTGTGAGCGCGTTACCAAGTTGAGGGTTGAGTGTGGTTAGCCGAGGTACACACGTAGTGTGCCGAGGTGATGTTGTGTGGATTAGCCGAGGTACACACATAGTGTGCCGAGGTGACGATTAGGCGCCAATGTTGTCTAACACATTGTGGGACGCCACTGTGAGTGCCATTTAGCACCAATGTGCATAAGTGTTGGAACGATTAAGTCCATTTTGGTCCTTAGGCGACAATTTGGTTCCTAAGTGTAGTTGTGGTCCTCGGTGAGACACTTAGTCCACTGTGAGTGCCGAGGTGATTGAGAAGTGCCGAGGTGACTGAGAGGTCGGTTGTAGGTCCTAAGGTGATTCTACCGGTCGTAGGTCGGCCTTCGGCACCGTGATGATGTCTAGGTGGTGTAGACGTCAGTGTGAGCGACGGAGTAACGACGGAGAGCCAAGACGGTGAACGACGGTGTAAACATTCACATACGTGATGATTGATTGTGTGTGATTGTATTTGTCATGAGGTCGCATGGTCATGTGCATATTACGACGGAGGAGGTCTCGGCCTCGGATATGGTAAGACTTCGGGTCTCCATATCAAATAACGACGGAGTTAACGACGGAGATGCCGACGGGCTAAATAACGACGGTGGAGGTACCTCATTGCATAATGCCCTGTGGATGGGTTGCATACATGCATACATTACATGATTGAATGTGTTGAGCTGATTGATATTTGTTGTGATTTGTTTTTGAGCTATCGGTGAGTGGCTGTGTTAGCTGAACCGAGGTGCTTTTAGTGCCATTTCTAACCTTAATGCTTTCTTCACATTATATTACTTGTGTTAAGAGACTCACCCTAGCTGCTTTTGTTGCCTGCTCTCGTGGCAACTTGCAGGTACTCATGAGTGATAGTCGTGCCTAGTTGATGTTGGTTGAGTCCGCTCCGTCGTAACACCGGTCAGGGCCGAGTAGATTATTTTGTACTCTTTAGACTGATCTTGTGTATATTCTACTAGATAGTCTTTTGGAACTAAAACTATCATATTTTGTGTAACTATTACTATGTAATATGACTTGTTATGTTACTGGCCGAGGTGCCTTATATGATGGGTTGAGACCCTTTTTGCCGTGGTGATGCGCATGACTGCATGCTTTGTAAACGCTGCGAAACTGTTTTTGAACTTGATTGAATTCTGTTTCACTTTTAATCACTAAATGTAGCACTCCTTTGAGTGGAATTTTGAAACTCTGATTTTAACTAAGTAGACCGAATTGATTAGAATAAGGGGGTGTTACACCAACCACAGGGCATTATGCAATGAGGTACCTCCACCGTCGTTATTTACTCCGTCGTTATTTGATATGGAGACCGAAGTCCTACCACATCGAGGCCGAAACCTCCTCCGTCGTAATATGCACATGAACATGTGACTTCATGACAAATGCAATCACACACCAATCAAACATAACGCATGTGAATGCTTACACCGTCGTTCACCGTCGTTACTCCGTCGTTCTACTCCGTCGTTACTCCGTCGCTCACACTGACTTCCACACCATCTAGACATCATCACAGTGCTAAGGCCGACCCTACTACACCGGTAGAATCACCCTAGGACCTCGTCTAGTCACTTCCACTTAGGCATTTTGGCGTTTCACCTCGGTGACGCTACCTCGGCTTGAAGACTTCGGTTCACTACCTCTACACCCTCGGTAACCTTAAGGCGAAACACCTACACTTCGGTTTATGCGCCTCTTACCCCTCGCTAATGGTATTTGGACACATACTCTCCTCAAACTCACCAACAGACTCTCAACACCAAGACACCCTAGGCGTTGACTTCCTCAACTCCTTCGGTTTCTCTCACTCTAAGTCAAGGGTACTTCGGTTTACGCGTAATAAAGGCGCTTAACTCCCATTTTACTTCTTTTACTCTGTTTCTTTACTTAAACCCAACATGCAACCCATTTCCAAAGATCACCACACTCATGCACACTCCTGGATACTCACTCCATTGGCTCCGATCCTCTCCCTAACTCTACATGCAAACTCATTTTCTTCACACTACACCGATTCACACTCTGATGCCTCACAATGCAATGCTCCTTCATACCACACTGCAATAGAGAGTGTTACACTCCTCTCTCTTTCCCAACCGATCCACCATCGTACTTCACCACAAATCACAAAGCAAAGAGCAAAACACAAAGAAACATGTTATGAACAACACATAAAACACACATGCAAGGTGATCGTAACCACTCACACCAAAATACTACCAAACACAAAACATTACAAAGATTAAAAGAGCCCCTAACTCGATTATAACCGTAGACACACCCTCTTCACTAGCACTTCTAGGAATCCTTCAAGATTCACTCACTCTTCCCTTTTTCTCTTGGTTCTCCCTTCAGCTCTCTTCCTTCTTCTCTCTAAGTCTCACTTCTCTCTACTTTCTTAATTTGGTAACTTTGACTATTTTTGGAACAATGTAAATGGTCTCCTACGAAGGCACCATTTAACATGTCCTAAGGGACTTAAATGAGGCCTTGGCCTTATTAGGCCGTGGGCTTCTTCTACCCACACCCTTTCCTAACTTAGACATTTTCCTAAAATGCAACACATGCTTAACCTTCACTTAATGAATTATTTGACTTAAAAGTAAAATGTTGCAAACCCTTAATAACTCAACTAAGTTAATTAATTGAATTATTTTGGGGTGTTACAACCTCCCCTACTTAGGAGATTACGCCCTCGAATCTTACCTCAATCAAACAAAACTCGGAATAGGCTTCCTTCATCTTGCTCTCTAGCTCCCAAGTAGCATGCTCACTCACCAGCTCCTACCCAAACCACCTTCACCAACTTGATTTCTTTTCCGAGGGTCTTTACTTCTCGTCTTCAATTCTGATCGGCATTGTCTCCAAAGTGAGGTCGTCTCTCACTTGCACTTTATCCATTTGAATGACATGGGACGGGTCAGGAACATACTTCCTCAGTTGAGATACATGGAACACATCGTGCAAATTTGACAGATTGGGTGGCAATGCAATTGATGCGCCACCTTCCCAACTCTCTCCAAGATTTGATAGGGTCCAATGAAACGAGGTGATAGTTTCTTGGACCTCAGAGCTCGTCCAACTCCAGTCACAGGGGTGACTCTAAGGAATACATGGTCGCCGGCTTGAAATTCTAAGTCTTTCCTCCTTTTGTCATGGTAACTCTTCTGTCTGCTTTGTGACGCCCTCATCTTCTCTCTGATCATCTTAACCTTCTCGGTAGTCTCTCTAACCAACTCGGGGCCTAACACAACCCTCTCTCCTGTTTCATGCCAACATAGTGGAGTTCTACACCTACGGCCATACAATGCTTCAAATGGTGCCATTCCAATACTTGAATGATGACTGTTGTTGTAAGTGAATTCTATCAATGGTAGATACGAATCCCACGCACCTCCTTGCTCAAGCACACAAGCTCTCAATAAGTCTTCTAAGGACTGGATAGTCCTCTCGGATTGACCATCAGTCTGAGGATGGTATGCCGAGCTCAAACGCAACTTGGAACCCAACGCTCTCTTGCAAACTCTTCCAAAATTCGGCAAACCTTGGATCTTGTCTCGATACAATACTAAAAGGGATTCCATGAAGCTTCACAATGACATTGATATAAATTTCGCTAACCCTAAGACTTTGGGTATGTGATGTTAATAGGAATAAAGTGTGATGACTTTGTCGACCTATCAACAATCACCCAAATGGTGTCAAACCCTCTTGTTGTCCTCGCAACCCGGTTACAAAGTCCATGGAAATGTTGTCCCACTTCCATTCGTGAATATGCAACGGTTGCATCAACCTGCGCCGCTTCTCGGTGCTCCACCTTTGACTTCTGGCAAGTCAAACAAGCATAGACGAAACGAGCTACATCCTTCTTCATTCCTTGCCACCAGAATAATTTCTTCAAGTCTTGATACATCTTCGTAGCTCCTGGATGGATACTCACCGACTTCTCGTGACACTCCTCCGCACTGCCTTCTTGATCTCCTCATCATCGGTATACATATCCGACCTCCGAACCTCAACAATCCTTGCGCATCCAACTCAAAATCTTTGTTATCAGCTCGACCAACTCTCACAAACACATCAACCAACTTCACATCAACCTTCTGTGCTTCCCTTATACTAACCATGAACTCATTGGTGATCTTCAGCATCCCCAACTTAACACTGAGGTGTTACTTCACATACTAGGCTCAAATCTCTAACTGCTCAATCAATTCCAGCTCCTTTACCATCATCGATGACATATGCAGAGATTTCCTACTCAACACAGATCGCCTACAACATTGGCCTTCCCCGGGTGATAGTTCGGATCAAAGTCATAGTCCTTCAATAACTCCAACCATCTCCTCCGCCTCATATTCAATTCCTTCCGATCAAACAAGTATCAGTAAACTCTTGTGATCACTAAACACCTCGAACCTCGAACCATAAAGGTAATGCCTCCATATCTTTAATGCAAACACTACTGGCAAACTAGTTCTAAATCATGAGTGGGGTAATTCTTCTCATGAGTCTTCATTGCCTTGAAGCGTGCACGCCACTACTTTACCTTCTTGCATCAAAGACACAGCCCAAACCTAACTTAGATGCATCACAATAGATCACAAAAGGATCCTCCGGATTAGGCAACGCCAAGATCGGCGACGTTGTCAATCTCCTCTTTAACTCTTGAAACTCTCCTCGCATCGGCCATCCCATACGAAAGCCCTATCTTTACATGTCAATTGGGTTAATGGCAACGCCAATTTGGAGAAGCCCTCAATGAATCTTCTCAGTAGTAACCTAGGCTAACCCCATGAAGCTCCTCACTTTGGTGGGCGACTTGGGTGTCCCCACTTCAACACAACTTCAATCTTTGAAGGGTCCACTGCAATCCCATTGCTAAAAATCACATGGCCTAGGAAACTCACTTCCCTCAACCAAAACTCACACTTGGATAGCTTCGCATACGCCTTCTTCTCCTTCGTAACCTTCAAGACTACCCTTAAGTGCTCGGCATGCTCTTCTCGCGACTTGGAGTAGACCAAGATATCGCCTATGAACACTACCACAAACCGATCTAAGTACTCATGGAAAATACGATTCATATACTCCATGAATACCCCGGAGCATTAGTGACACCGAATGGCATTACTAAGTACTCGTAGTGTCCATACCGAGTTCTAAAAGCCGCCTTTGGTACGCTTCGTCCTTCACTTTGATTTGATGGTAGCCCGACCTCAAATCAATCTTGAAAAATACCCGAGCACCTACCAATTGATCCATCAAATCGCCAATTCTTGGTAGTGGATACTTGTTCTTAATTGTAAACTTGTTCAACCGTCTCAGTAGTCCACGCACAACCTCATGCTTCCATCTTTCTTCTTCACTAGCAACACAGTGCTCCCCACTGATACGCTCGGTCTCACGAATTTCCTTTCTAGCAATTCTTCCAATCAAGCTGTTTCTTTCTACTGGACACTTTCGGATGCAGACATTCTGTAAGGTGCCATAGACACCGGTCTTGTTCCAGGAATCAATTCTATGGTGAACTCGATCTCTATCTCAGGTGGCACATCAGGAATTTCTTCAGGAAACACCTCTTCTCCTCGGCCTTGCACTCCTTCGCCTTGTGCCCAGGCAATCCACAATTGTAACAGTCGTAATAGCAGGGCGTCTCCCTACTAGGCTTTCCTTTCCCTCGCGAATTTCCCTTCCTCTACCACCAGAATGGTCGTAAGGTTTCCAACGGTACTAAGGTTGAAAAGTCTTCTTATCTTTCCCAGCTCGGCTAGTAGCCACACTATCTTCTTCATAAATTCTGCAACTGTCTACCAACTCGGAATACACCCTTATCCTTTGATACCCAATTGCCCCGCTTGATCTCAAAGCTTCAAACCGTTTCAAACTTGATACACTTGGAGAACTCTGCAATCGGTCCAAAGTTGTAATGGGGTAAAACTTTATCACTTCGGAAAACTTGGCAAAGATACTCCGACACGGTCATGTTACCTTGTTTGAGCTCCAAGAATTCCATCTCTTTCTTTCCTCTCACATCTTCGGGGTAGTACTTCCTCATGAACTCTTTCTTAAAATTCTCCCATGTGATCTCCTCCTCTGCAGCTTCCAATCTTGGAAGAACTCCAAGCCACCAATCGTCGGCTTCCTCAAATGAGCATATGAGTCCCAAACCTCACTTTTTGCTCATCTGCAATCTATCACTCTGAATATTCTCTCTATTTCTTTCAACCATGCTAGAGCCCCATCAGATCATACCTCCCCTCAAGGTAGGAGGATTCTCCTCTAGAAAGTAGCGAGCCTACAAGCTCCAAAGATCATCGGCATTCTCACGAGGTCGATTCCCATAGCATTTGCCATCGCCTCCAACGCAGCTAAACTATAGCAAAGATCATCTCTTCCACTCTTCTAGCCATTCTTACTTCATTGATTACACAATCAAGAATCGGTTTAGAACGAGCCTAAGACTCGAGGCTTAAGACACTTAGACTCAATACTTGGTCTGGACAAGACCGAACTTATGCTCGATACCAACAATGTAACACCCCTTATCTAATCAATTCGATCTACTAAATTAAAATCAAAGTTTCAAAATTCCACTCAAAGGAGGCTACATTTGATGATTTAAAAAGGAAAACAGAAATTCAATTAAGTTCAAACAAATGCCTGACAAAGATTATACTAAACATGTAATCATGCGCATCACATCGACAAAAAGGGTCTAAGCCCATAACATAAGGCACCTCGGCCAAGAAGACATCAAGTCATAATACATAGTAAAAGTTACAACAAAATGTGATAGTTTTAGTTCAAAAGACTATCTAGCGGAAAGTACACAAGATCGGCATAAGAATCACTAAAATCTACTCGGCCCCAACCCAGTGTTACACGACCAGAGCAGACACAACCGACTTGAGCTAGGCACAACTATCACTCATGTGTATCTGCAAGTTGCCGACATGAGAAGCAACATAAAAGCAGCTAGGGTGAGTCTCTTAACACAAGTAATATAATGTGAAGAAGCTTAAGGTTAGAGATAGCACTAAAGCACCTCGGTTCAAATTTAATACACCCACTCGTACGATAGTTCAAATAACCACAACAATTATCAATCAGCTAAAAAACACATTAAATTATGAAATGTATGCATGTATGCAACCCAACCACAGGGCATTATGCAATGAGGTACCTCCACCGTCGTTATTTAGCCTATCGGCTCTCCGTCGTTATTTACTCCGTCGTTATTTGATATGGAGACCGAAGTCCTACCACATCGAGGCCGAAACCTCCTCCATCGTAATATGCACATGAACATGTGACTTCATGACAAATGCAATCACACACCAATCAAACATAACGCATGTGAATGCTTACACCGCTGCTCACCGTCGCATCTCGCCGTTCTACTCCGTCGTTATTCGCCGCCACACCGACGCCCACACCATCTAGACATCATCACAGTGCTAAGGCCGACCCTACTACACCGGTAGAATCACCCTAGGACCTACAACCGACCTCTCAATCACCTCGGCACTCCATGGTGGACTAATTGTCACACCGAGGACCGCAACGACACTTAGGGACCAAAATGTCACCTAAGGACCAAAATGGACTCTATCGCTCCCTTACTTATGCACATTTGGTGCTAAAATAGCACTCACGGTGGCGTCCCACAATGTGCTAGGCAACATTGGCGCTAACATCACTTCGGCACACTATGTGTGTACCTCTGGCTAACTACTCCAACTCGGTATTCTACATCACCTCGGCACCTAGCTCGGCTTTGCACCTCGGCATGTTACACGCAAACCCTCAATTCGGTAGCACGCTCACAGTTACGCACTCCCTTAGGCTAGAACCTCTCACTCGTGTGGATTCACTCCTCGTACAATCTCGCCTAGTCACTTCCACTTAGGCATTTTGGCGTTTCACCTGGTGGCGCTACCTCACTTGAAGACTTGGTTCACTACCTCTACATCTCGGTAACCTTAAGGCGAAACACCTACACTTCGGTTTATGCGCCCTTACCCCTCGCTAATGGTATTTGGACACATACTCTCCCTCAAACTCACCAACAGACTGTTTGCTGGTGTTTTTAGCAAACAATCACTAGTTTTCAATATCAAGACTATGAGATCAAACTAGAAAATCTCTTTGACAATTGCCATTGAGTTTGTGTTTTTTGAAGTACGTAAGAACAGAGAATGGTAGAAAGAAGTAACTTGAAAGCGAAGTAAAAGCAATAAATGCACAAGCGTAAAAAGAAAGTAAAGACTTTGCATTAAATGAAGAAATAAAAGTGGTTCACCAACACATACAATGATCTGCTTCACTCGCGTGTTTCGCTGACTTGGAAGTTGAGTTTCCCAAATGCTTTTTGTAAAATGTGGTGACCCCGCTTCCTATTACAAAAGGGTATTTATACTCCTAGGAACAATCGTGGGGAAAGGGTAACTGCCTCCTAAAACTACGGGGAAGTAACCGCCCACTACTTTGCTGCTCTGCACTTTCGACTGACCCATTGTCGACTGCTTGACGAAATGTTGTGTCCTCGCTTGTCGAAGATTCCTTGCTTCATGGCTTTGAAAGATAAACTTGTCGAAGATCGCCTGCACTCCTTGCCCTTATCTGCTTTTCCTGTCGAAATCATGGTGCATTGACTTGAACATTGACCTATGGCCTCTGTAACAATATTAAATGTGAAGTCACCCCATTTAAAGCTTCATTTAATGTGTCATTAAATTTTGAGGTAATAGATTGCCCCCAAAAAATGCTTTTTGACGGAATAAGGAAAGGAGTTAAGAAAAGGCATTTTATGAATACTCGTGCAATAGTCACTTTTGCCGCCTTTTGCACTTCAACAAAGGGTCGAAAAGACACCATCATTACTTGGCGCAGTAAAACGAACCGCTTTATTGGCACACGCTGCATAGTTGGTGGGCCATCACGCCTCTCAAACGTCGCAAACGCGCGAAGTTATGGCGAACGTGCCAATAATCAAGCACTTCCAAACATATATAAACGCCACAACCCTTCAAATTCCTCTTTACTCGCTTTGAACCTTTGTGAAGTCTTTCTCGCACTTTCCATTCTCTCAAGTTTTGCAAAAGATTCCAAAATCACTAAAGTTTCAAACTTTCATCTCTTCTCTTTAGTCTACACCCGCATTCCACCTTGTATTCACTTTTCTTTACTCATGGCTTCATCATCCGCCAGAACGACGCGACCGAGAGCTCAAAGAAGAACGATGAATCCGTAAACACCCAAACCCTAGATGGCTTCGTTGATGAACCCGACATCAACGACGAACGATCTACTCAATGGCAAACCTGTATTAATCCCTTCTCACGAGATTTACACCCATGCCTATTTGGGTCCTCTTCCCGACATCTTGTTAGAAACTACCGAGGTTTCGAGATTTTTCCCACCATGTTCGTCTCCAACCTAGACTCTTTCAATAAACCCCTTTCCATTTAGAATTTATGGCTAACCCTTCTAGTGGTCTTTAGGTTCCGCTTCCCAGGCTCGACTCAAGAAAACTACATAGACTGCTCGACAAAGTAGAAGCTAAGAAGGCCAAAGCCCGGAAAAAACAAGGCATCTTTGACTGATCCAGCTTGTCTAGGTATGGGCCCCAAGCACGATAGCACCTCCTCTTGGTCGCTATGCGCTTCTGGGACTGCTCCACCCATAGCCTCCACCAAATGTGGCATGTTATCTCCCACTCGCTAGATGTGGTCGCCATTACAGTGTCCGAAACCCTTAGGAGAGACCTTCGATCCCGCACGCCCCGACTATACGCACGGCTTCAAATTCACCAATGCCACCTTTGCTCCCTACATTGCCGAGAGCACCACAATCTTGACATCGAGGAAGTGTCCGCTATGGAACACGTAGCCTTTTTAACTCTGTGGTTATCTATTTTCGTTTTTTGCACACACTCCCTCCAAGTCTCCAAAACTTACATCCCCTTGGCATGTCAACTTCATGATCGAGAAGACATCAACCTGGCCAAGTTGATTTTAGGCTCCTCATCGCCAGCCTTGATAATGCCGCTATAGAGTCAAGGAGAATGAACCGCCACCAAGTTTTTGGCTTCGCCCACTATGGTCATTGCGCAAATTGTGGTCATTGGTTACTTTCGAGTCTCGACTAAACTTGTATATCCCCAAGTCCGCTCGACTAATCAGAGAAACAAAGAAGATCGAGGGGATTCGATTGCTCGCTTTAGGCCTAAACAAGCAACTCTCCTCGCCGAGGAATCCTTTCTAGCCTATTTTGAAATTTTCTGAACTGTACTCACCTTCACCGATTCAATGGCTCCTTTTCTCCAAAGGTCTTGTGGTCCAACGATGGTTTAAACAACCATTTCCTTCTTCCACCGTCGATTCTGCTGAGGAAGTCAACCGTATTTGGCAAGCTTACCTCTCTCCTGCTGTCCTCTCCACTAGGCTCACCCCTGGCAAGACAAAAAATAGTTTGGGAATTACTAGATATTTCCCAAGTTATCTTGCTAGCGCTTTGGCCTTTGTCACCCGCCTGCGCTTGTTATGCTTTCACAAAGTAGAATTTTTAAGTCCGTAATCGGTTGCTTATAAACAAGCCTTCAAGAAGTTTCACTATAAAGCCTTGAACTTTGAACCTCTCAAATTCAATCCAAGGTTTTCATGTACTGTGAAATTTCATGAATGGTGGACCGGTTATTATACCCAAGCTGCTGGGGAAGCCATTGATACTTTTGCTGGCAACATTGTGAAGAAAGTGGTAGCAGCCTTCCCTTCGACCAACACTGGTAAACGTTTTTCGATACTCAAAGCTTTTTTAAGTTTTAACTACTTATAACTTGGCTTCATTTCCAATTGCTTACCAATGTTTTCGACAATTTCAGAAAAACCTGCAACAAAGTTGAAGGTCAAGGTGGGCAAAGCTACCACATTAACATCATCTCCCCAAGCTACGAAGAAAGTGGCCTCAAATCCCATTCCAGACAATCCTCCAAAAAAGGTATGGCACTTTCCACTCATCTTAAGTTGTCTGTTGACTATGGCTTTTACTCATGTTAGATATTCCCTCCAGGTGACAACCCAAACAGCTAAGCCTCCTCAAAGGCCTAAAGCCAAGAAGAAATTGGTTATTCCCTCCAGCTCTGAGGTACTGCATACCTTACTACACGTCGAATTTTCTCTTCGATTTTATCATTTACTTTCTTGTGGCATCACCGTACTCATAACTTGATCTCTTTTGCAGACAATCGAAAGTGAAGACAACACTCCTCTCACTCGCAGGTCGAAGAAAAGGGCTTTACCAATCCCAAAGGCGCACTCAAGGCATCACCATCACCGAGCCTTCAATCACCTTCTTCTCCTCCAATCAAGAGGCTTAAGGTACACGAGGTAACCTTCCTTTCGACGCCATTTCAAACTCTTTGATCTCACTTTTCCCGCTTTAACTTAAGTGGTATTACTTCATCGTGAATGTGCAGTGGACCGCTTCGTCGAGAATCTCCGACGCTGAGTCTTTGGTTGAGGTTGCCGAACGGGAATTATCGGCCCAATGCTTCCTTTCCCTTCTTCGCCTCGGTGTGTGATCACAAGAGGTTTTTCAAGCACTTGCTGACCCTGGGATTCCTCCTTTCGAAGAGCTTGTTCCCAATGTGGGCGTAGAAGCGGTTGTCGAAGAGAACGCCCAAATTCCGTAGCCTAACATTCTAGAAGTCGAAAGACAGAAGCAATGGCTACCTCACGAAATTCCTCAAGAAAATATGGTCGATCAAGAACCAGAGGAGCCTAGAGTGGAGGTACCTGCAGATCAAGGTGCTTCTGCCAGAGAGTCGTCCAACAGCGCTGTTAGCGATCAAGAGTTGGCTGAGCTAAAGAAGACGAATCCCTTGGCAGCCTTGAAGATCATGTTGAGTCTCAAGAGCTCGTCGAGCCGCTTGATTTGCAGTTCTTCGAACAACTCTCTGAGTTCTATCAATCAGGAGACGGTCGAAAGCCTGCTTTGCCAGCTGAAGACGAAGGTGTTAGAAGGGGACTTGGTGGCAACCATTGAGAAAGACCCATCTGTGTATCTTGAGGTAAAATCTCTCATTCACAAGATCACCAAATTGGACCCTCCTCAAAACATCCTCTCATTCTTCATGGAATTCGGCCCCATTTTTTAGCAACTTTCTCTTCTAATCAACCAACGGTCGACCACCTCCAAGCGCAAGGTTCAAGAGACTCAACTCGCGAGGTAGAACTCGCCTCGCTCAAGGCCGATCAAGACGACATCGAGGCTCTCAAACCTGCGAAATTAACGATGAGAAAGCAATCGCTGAATGGGATGCGGAGATTGCGCCAGATTGACGAAGAGATAAAGACACTTCAACTCAAGTCACAAACGCTAAGCATCGGAAGGGCTCGATCGTCGAAAGAATGAGTGCCGCTTCTTCGCCCACCCAAACCACCAAGGCATTGGCAGCTATAGAGCACTTGGAGAAGATTGATAAGCATCAAGCCATTCTTGCCGACTTCGACAAAGAGCCGCACCTTCTCGACACCTCTATCTCTTTGAGTGTTAGCATTATGGAGAGGCATAAGGCTACCTTGTCGAACTTCGAGATCGTAATAGTTTAGAATTCTAAAAATGGTCAGTAACTTTGACATTTCTTTATACGTTGCCATTTATGAACAATTTTCGCTTACTTATAATTGCTCAATTTTTATCTCGCTTAACGTTGGCTTGTATCGCTTTAAATACTTGCCATTTATTCTAAAGATTCTATTTTCGCCACCTAGCTCTTCGACTTCATAAGCGCCATTCGAAAAGCATCGCAACACGCGAAATGGGCCTTCCCACCCTCGTGACCATTTGCCTAAAACTCTATCTTTTTATCCATAGGTAATAGGACTTTCCACACTAACTCTCCTTCCTCAAAGGTTTTTAACTTAACCTTTTATTGTAGGCTTTAGCTACTCTTTCTTTCTCGTCGAATAAGCATCTCTAAAGCTAACAACCTTTCTTCGCCTCTAAATCAACTAATTCATCAATCATCATATCCCAATAGTGATCAAAGGGAATTTCACATTGTTTCAATCCTTGTTGATCAGAACAAATTTCCACAGTAACACCGCATCATGCCCAAATGTTAACCTCGTAAGGAGTAGTGTTTATAGACTCTTTAGGTGACGCTCGACAAGCCCATAACACTTGGTCAAGAGAATCGTACAACTTTTAGGCTTACGCCCAACGTGCTTTTTGATCAAGTTAATAATGATTTTATTTGCAACCTTCTACTTGACCGTTGGCTTGCGCGATAGTATGGTGTCGGTCAACAACTTGAAACCAATTTCAAGAAATAAATCTACCATTTTTCGACCGTAAAAACAATGCAACAGTCTGTAGTAATGGTTTCGGTATTCCATATCTGTAAATGATATGGTTTTGATGAACCTTATCATCGCTTCTTGATCAACGCTATTGGCTAAAGGTCGCTCTACCCACTTAGTAAAGTAATCAATCCCTACCAAGATGTACCGTGGCCTTTCGACGACGTTGGTTTTATTTCTCCAATTACATCTAGAGCCCAACCTCTAAATGGCCAAGGTTTCACTATAGAATGCAATTCATTTGCAGTACATGCTGGATCCCAATGCTTTTGGCATTCTTGGCAGCCTTTAGCAAATTCTATACAATCTTTTAAAATGGTTGGCCAATACATTCCTTGTCGAAATAACAACCATTTCATTTTGTGGCCTACTTGATGTGAGCCACATGCTCCACTCGCGTGTATCGAAATCGCTAAATATGCCTCATTTTCACTAAGACATTTTAATAGTACCCTCTTCGTGAGTTTGCTTGTACAATTCGCTTCCAATTAACACGTAGCTTAGAGCTCAGACTTTACTTTTTATTAGTGTTCCTCGTAGGATTTTGCAAATACTCTACAATGGGTTTGCGCCAATCATCATCACCATGTTGTCAATAGCAAAAATTTCTCGCTAAGTCAACATCGCCGAAAATGTGGCGCTTTTCGACGCCAGATTTCATTTGCACTTATTGCCCCCCCAATTTTTGGTGTTGACAATAGCGTCGAAGTAGTATTATAGAGAGAGTCTTCTGAGATTAGTTTATCTTTTATCTCAATTAGCTCTTCTAAGCTTTGTTTTGATACCTTGTAGCCTGAGGCAATTTGTGCCAACTCATTCGCCACGTGATTTTCAATTCCTGGTAAATGTTCTAGGTGTACAAATGTAAACCTTTTTAGCAATGTGTTGGCAATGACGAAATATTTAATAAGGTGCTCATTTATGCACTTGTATTCTTTTGTCAATTGTTTGACAACTAGTTGTGAATCACCTTTTACTTCGACATGGCTTGCCCCCAATTCGAGTAAAATTTGAAGGCCTACTATTAGGGCCTCATACTCAGCCTCATTATTGGAGCAAGAGTCTCGAATTTTAAATTTATATTTCGTTGGAATGTTCTCTGGGGAAATAATTAATATTCCAATACCCACTCCATTTTTATGGCTTGAGCTGTCAAGTATAGTCTCCAAGGACGTATGTCTAACGAATGTATTTCATGTTCGACAACAGAGTGGTCCACTATGAAATCAGCAACCACTTGTCCTTTGATTGATTTAAGGGGCTGATACGTTAAGTTGTATTCTAGCAAAGCCAAAGCCCATTTTCCAATTCGACTATGTAACATTGGTTTTGACAACATATGTTTAATTACATCAAAATTCGAATAAACATAAACATCCACGACTTTATATATTGCTTCAATTTTGTACAAGAGAAATACAAGCAAAGGCATAGTTTTTCTATTGGACTATACCTAGTTTCAAAGATCAATCAAAACCCTACTAAGGTAATAAATGGGTCTTTCGACACCACTATCATCCTCTTGCGCTAACATGCTACCTATTGTGTTATCGTGTCGCTATGTACAACTTTAGCAATTTGTTTCCAATAACAGCAATAAAATTGGTGGTTTGACCAAATAAGACTTGATTGCGTCGAAAGCGCTTGGTGAACTCCGCTCCCACTTGAATGCATCTTCTTTCTTCATCCTCAAAGAATGGCGAAAAAGCTTGTGTTTTGCCACTTAGATTTGAAATAAATCTGCTGAAGGAAATTGATTTTTCCCAAAGAAGGATCAAGTTCTTTCTTGGTCGAAGGAGCCTTCGCTTCCATAATTGCTTTAGTCTTATTTTGGTTGATCTCAATGCCTTTCTTGTGCACTACAAAACCCAAGAATTCACCCGCACGCATACGTAAAGCACATTTGGTTGGATTCATTTTCAATCCATATTTCCTCATTCGCTCGAAAGAACGTCGAAGATGGTCTAAATGACCAATTTCGAGGATGACTTAACCACCACATCATCTATGTATACTTGCATAAAATCATCAATAAAATCATGAAACATAGAATTCATTGCTCTTTGATAAGTGGCACCAGCATTTTTAACCCAAAGGGCATTACTACCCATTCATAAACACCCAATGCCCCGACATCGAAAGTCAAGCTGACATCGTCCTCTTCAAAGAATGAAAATTTGATTATACCCCGAGTAGCCATCTAGCATACCGAGATAATCAAATCCTCGCCACTGAATCTATTAGCATTTCGCTTTCTGTGCATTGCGTATTCATCCTTAGGTGTTGCATTATTTAGATCCCTAAAGTCTACGCAAACTCTAAGTTTTCCGCTTTTCTTCATTACGGAACAATATTAGCTAGCCAATCGACATACCCGCGCTTCGATGAATTTGCTTTTGAACAAATTTCTCTATTTCTTCTTTGATCTTAGCCAATATTGGAGGAGCAAATCTTCTTGGTGTTTGCTTTCTCGGTTTCCTTCCCCGGTCGAATAGGTATTTGAAGTTCCACCACTTCTAACTTAGACCGGGCATTTCGTTGTACTCCCAAGCAAAGCAATCTTTGAACTCCCGCAGAAGTGAAACAACTTGGGTTCTCGAAGGCGAGATCGAGGTGTGCACTAATGTATGTTGGCCTTTTGACTAGGCCATCTCCCAAATCCACTTCCTCCACCGGATCTTGAGCTTGCATGCGCTTTGTCGAATCTTTAGGGTCTTTTTCAAAACCTAATGGTTCGTCATCATAATTGCAATCAAGCTTGCCATCTATGACTTCACCATTTTCTTCAGATGAAGTTATGGCTTCGACAGCCATTGTTTGTTGATTTATCTCGCTTCCAAAGCCGCTTTATTTTTTTATTTTCGCCATGTAGGCCGTAATTTATCCTGAAGCATTGGGCACCGACATCTAAAACTTTTTAAGAATCGGTGTCCCATCCCGCTGGAGGTAGCACACCCTCGTGATAGACATTTGTACCTTCTATCACCTCTCTTTCCCACACAAACCCATGTGTTGGGTATAAAGAACAGAGGAAAGCACATTATCTCAAGAGATATATGCTTGGCTAGAAGATGAACATGGCGCAATGTTCGCCATTTGTTTTTCGAAATTTTCCTTGGTGACATTATTTACGCTGCCAAGGAAATAACTTTGGTCCGCTTCAACATATTCCACAAGACCATCTTCCTTCCACATTACCACTTTCTCCGTGTAGGCTTGAAGGGACAGCTCCTACCCCATGTATCCACTCTCCCCAGGGAGCAGATTATAGCTTGCTTTCAAGCGATGACAAAGAACATGGTAGTCCTTCCCGATAGCCTCCTACCACCACTTCCACTTCAACGGCCCCCAAAGACCGGCCGATTTACCCTCATAATTAGTCAACACTATATTATGGGGCCTAAGGTCTGTATCATACATCCCTATTGTCTCGCAAAGATGGCCCGAGGCATCGATTGACAAAGAAGCACTCTCCGCCGACCAATATTTTATTGACGCCACACCATTAACTTTGGCTTGACGCATGCAGGCTTCGTGATGATGTTGCATGCCTCCGTCTCGCCTTTCGAAGTGGCCATCCGCTTCTTCGATGCAGCCGTTGTTCATAACATAATAGCACATTGGCTTATGATTAGCCATATCTCCAATGAAGTCTTCTTCGACATCATTTGGTATCAGAATACGTCCATACTCACTAGGCGTAATGGACACCACGCTGCGTATGACGCCGGCGGCTTCGTAGTCTTCAAACCAAGTAACGCTCTTCATCCATGTCGAACGGCGCTTTCTTTCTTCAATGATGTTAATGGAGGAAAAATTCTCTCCAATGCAGCCTCCTAGGTTCCTCTATCACAATAGATTTTCCTTTAGCCTTATTTCCAACCTTTACCCGATTGGCGCAAACGATGTTTACTTTCGCCGCTCCTACGGCTCTAGATGTCATACTCTTAGCCGCTTTTGAACCTTCTCTGGCGTTTTCGTCGTAAAGCGAAGCAAGTTCGCCTTCTTCTTCGAAATACCGATAACGACGCCATTGGGTCTTAGTCATGGGATTCTTCCTTTATAATTATTCTTATAATTATATTTTGCGGCCTCACCATGACGTGGCTTGACTGCTTTCAAAGATTCTCGAGCAAGATTCCTATAGTGCCTACACCCAGCCGTGTATCCACTTTTCGTTGGAGAGATCCGCTCTTGGAATAAATGGCTTAGCAGAGGCGTATAACACGAATTCCTTCTTGCTGCGCTCTTTCCAAAGAAATCGAGGTTTGCTTGTCGCTAAACTTTGTTCGAACTTTTGACCTTGTAAGGAAGGTCCCCTCTTTAAAGCTAAAGTTTGGCCTCTTGTCCGCCATTTCCTTTTCGAGAGGTTGTCGAACCTCACAAAGATTCGACACTTTTAGCCGCCTCCTTATCGAACACAAAGACTACACCTTGGGCACAACATGACCTCGTAGTTTCTCGCTTACACACTGCTCAGAAGTCTATCAACTCTTCCTCACTCGGGGTACACAGATTGTACCTTCTCATTATATTCTTCCCGAGTGACATGTTGTACAAAGAACACCCCATCTCGCACTACACTTTTGATTTTGTCAACCGGGGTTTGATAGGCTTTGGAGAATCCACAATTTTAGCATCCACCATATTGATATTCATCTCCACCGGTTCTGCACAGACATAGCCTCCACTTGATGAAGTGGGTCACGATTTGCATAGGTGCTTTATTTTTCTTGTCCCCAAATTTGAGCCTTCCTTCTTCGATTGCTTTCTCAACCATATCCTCGAAAAGAACACAACGGCCGTTGTATGTCCCAAAAATTATGAAACTTACAATAACCCTTTTTCTTCCTCTGCTCGAGAGAGGAGGAACTTTCGTGCCATTTGGCACTATGATTTGGCCGTCGCTTACTAATAAATCAAAGATCTCATCGCATTTAGTAACATCAAAAGTGTATGTCTTAGGCACAAATCTATCATTCTTTGGCTCCACGGATTATTCCCATTTGCGTGCCTTAGTAATTTACGAGGCATAGGAGGACCGTGCTTAAGTTCAAATACGCTATCTCCTCAGATTCGACATCACTAAACGCAAAGTCGAATTGCTCATCGACATAGGCTATCTTTTCTTTCTTGTGAAAGCCAACTGAGTTTTCTTTTCTATTGAACTTACTCACTCTAGCCTTTTCCTCTTTAAGCCTTTCGACTTGTCGAACTCTATCGCTTAATCGGGCCATGTCTCTCAAATGAGAGGTATCCAATTTCTTTCTCGATTGAATAATCAAGGCCGCTGCAGCCCATTTCGACAAGCTCATGCTCAGCACTTGTGTGAAACACCTAGCCTTTAACAGCCTAAACCTATTCAGATAGTCGTCAATGGCTTCAGGCACTTTACGTCGAACACTAGCCAATTCTTTAAGACTAATTTTCGACTGGCCCATGTAGAACTGCTCATGAAAAGCCTTTTCTAATTGCCCCCATGTATATATGGAACTGGGGTAGAGTGGTAAACCATGTAAAGGCATTCTTAGTTAGAGAATTTGGAAAATACTTCATTTTCAAACTCTCATTTTGGGCTATGTCCCCTGCCTCAGTCATGTACCGGGCAATATGTTCGACAGTGGACTCATTGGTGTCACCCCCAAACTTAGTGAATTTAGGGATTTTCCAACCCCTCGGCAGTGCACTCAGTAGGATATATTCACACAGTGGGCGATATGAAATTAGGCTGTGTAAAACCCACGTTAAGGCCATTCTCAAGCGCCATTATGGTTTCTACCAAGGTGGCTATGTTGTCTTGAGCACAAACGTTATTTCGTTGCACTTGTCGAACAACTTCGTCGGCATTTTGGTTTCGATTTACCATGACTACTTCAGGGACGTGGTTTCCCACCCCTTGTTGTTCGCCCATAATCGCCGGGCTTCGGCGATTCGATCTCTCGTGGGGTATTAGGCGCATTATTCCCACCATTGGGTAATCGCCTATTGTTTCTGTAGGAGCCCCAAAGAAATCGCAATCCTACCCATTTGGTTTGCTAACATTTGGTAATCGGTATTTGTATTCAATCAAAGGATTGAACATAAGGCTAATTTGTTGAGTCGAAGATATTAACCATATCATGATTGCTTTCGCTCTACTTGTTGTCTTAACGCCAACAAGGACGCGTTGGTTAATGCAAAGAGGATTTCACCAAGCACGCCCTCGTAAGAGACGTGTGAAGGAGAAAAGGTCGAGACATGTGGCATTCCAAAGAGGCATGCCATATACCCCAAAAAGTATGGTGGTAGACTCATGTTCGAAACGTGTCTCCAAACTATTTCCTGTTGCCACATAAGGACTAGAGGGAAGTCCTATGCTTTGTGGCAAGGCCATAGACGATGTCGAACCAACATTGGTCATTGACATCGTGGGAACGGTTATTGATGTCACTGGGGCCGTAGTCCCTGTAACATTTCCAACGCTGACATTGGCGTAATCTACCGCTGTCCCTTGCACTTGTGATATCACGTACCGGAACTAGAGGCGTTGTTAGAATTGGTGCGTACCATCCTACCACTCTCAAGTGCATACAAACACGATATCTTGTGAAAAAGACACAAAATTAATGGCAAAGGTCCCATCAAGCGTGCAATTTGTTTCTTTGGTGTTTTTAGCAAACAATCACTAGTTTTCAATATCAAGACTGTGAGATCAAACTAGAAAATCTCTTTGACAATTGCCATTGAGTTTGTGTTTTTTGAAGTACGTAAGAACAGAGAATGGTAGAAAGAAGTAACTTGAGAGCGAAGTAAAAGCAATAAATGCACAAGCGTAAAAGAAAGTAAAGACTTTGCATTAAATGAAGAAATAAAAGTGGTTCACCAACACATACAATGATCTGTTTCACTCGTGTTTCGTTGACTTGGAAGTTGAGTTTCCAAAGATTTTTGTAAAATGTGGTGACCCCTGCTTCCTATTACAAAGGGGTATTTATACTCCTAGGAACAATCGTGGGGAAAGGTAATCGCCTCCTAAAACTACGGGGAAGTAACCGCCACTACTTTGTTTGCTCTCGCACTTTCGATCGACCCATTGTCGATCGCTTTGAAAATGTTGAGCCCAACTCGCATCGAAATGTTGTGTCCTCGCTTGTCGAAGATTCCTTGCTTCATGGCTTTGAAAGCTAAACTTGTCGAAGATCGCCTGCACTCCTTGCCCTTATCTGCTTTTCCTGTCGAAATCATGGTGCATTGACTTGAACATTGACCTATGGCCCACGTAAACAATATTAAATGTGAAGTCAGCCCCATTTAAAGCTTCATTTAATGTGCTGTCGAAATTTTGAGGTAACACAGACTCTCAACACCAAGACACCCTAGGCGTTGACTTCCCTCAACTCGGTTTCTCTCACTCTAAGCTGAAGGGTACTTGGTTTCTGCCAGCGTAATAAAGGCGCTTAACTCCCATTTTACTTCTTTTACTCTGTTTCTTTACTTAAACCCAACATGCAACCCATTTCCAAAGATCACCACACTCATGCACACTCGATACTCACTCCATTGGCTCCGATCCTCTCCCAACTCTACATGCAAACTCATTTTCTTCACACTACACCGATTCACACTCGATGCCTCACCATGCAATGCTCCTTCAGTACCACACTGCAATGCAGAGTTGTTACACTCCTCTCTTTTCCCAACCGATCCACCATCGTACTTCACCACAAATCACAAAGAAGAGCAAAAAACACAGAAAACATGTTATGAACAACACATAAAACACACATGCAAGGTGATCAAGCACCACTCACACCAAAAATACTACCAAACACAAAACATTACAAATATTAAAAGAGCCCCTAACTTTGATTATAACCGTAGACACACCCTCTTCACTAGCACTTCTAGGAATCCTTCAAGATTCAACTCACTCTTCCCTTTTCTCTTGGTTCTTCCTTCCGGTTCTCTTCCTTCTCTCTAAGTCTCACTTCTCTCTACTTTCTTAATTTGGTAACTTTGACTATTTTTGGAACAATGTAAATGGTCTCCTACGAAGGCACCATTTAACATGTCCTAAGGGACTTAAATGAGGCCTTGACCTTATTAGGCCGTGGACTTCTTCTACCCACACCCTTTCCTAACTTAGACATTTTCCTAAAATGCAACACATGCTTAACCTTCACTTAATGAATTATTTGACTTAAAAGTAAAATGTTGCAAACCCTTAATAACTCAACTAAGTTAATTAATTGAATTATTTTGGGGTGTTACAGTAATGGCTGATGATGAGTGCTTATGATGATTTCATAAAAACCCCTTTGGTTTTATGTTGAATCTTGCGACCCTGAAGCCTCGACACCGTCTTCTCACTTCGTTCACAAACCCTAACCTATCACTTCTGATCTGGGTTAGATTTCTGATGATTCCTACCTTCAATCACCGTATATTGAAGGTAAGAACTTCCTTTCTTTGATTTGATTCGAAACCCTAATATCTCGGTTTCACAATCCAAACCCTAATTAGGTTTTGCTTGATTAGAGATCAGATGCAATTTGTGTTCTATCGAAGGTAACAAATTACACCTGAATCAATTTTACTTGTCTGCTCTTAATCTTTTACAAAACCCTAATTTTGGTTTTATCTTGCTTTCATTGCATACACCATCGAGATATGATGATTGCTGAAACTCTCTGATTTCACCCTAGAAATCACTCACATAGAACAACAGAGAGGTAGTTACTTCCTCTTGATTATTCTTGTGACTCTTCTTTGTAACTTTGTTCCTGCAAACCCTAATCCCTTGATTTTCCTATTTGCAAACAACACCGATGAGGATGATATGATTCTTGGAAACTCACTTTTCCAGAAACAAATCAAATGACATACAAGGTAATCCCTTTTCTGAACTTAGACCTTCTGCTCCTTCTTTCTTCAATTCACTTTAGTCACAAAAGTGAATTCTAATCCTTCTTTCTTTATTTTGCAAGGTACAATCTCACTTGATTATCCCTACAAACTCAAGATCTCAAGGAAGAAGACAATGGAGCATACAGTTGTTAGAATCAGGGAGTTAGAGAATAGAATTCTATTTAAAACTGTAAAACTCAGAAACTTCTATTGATTGTTTGAATGTATGTACAGAATTGTATATCTATTTACACTTATATACACCACATAGGCACATGTGGACATGTTAGTTAGAGGGTTAGTTAGAAGCCTAACAACCTCTAACAAAATAAACCACTTAGGCTCACAAAATAACAAACTTTTAAATTGTTTGCTATTTAGAGCCCAACGGTCATATTTAGGTATTTAGGGTTTTTATAGTACAAACCCCAATAGTCTACAAAGATAATAATAGCCTCACTTTTCTTGAGTTTGCATTTAACCACTTTGAAGATTACTACAACAACATACAAGGGATAAATAAAGATCAAAATGAAGAGAAGATTGGTACAGAGGTGAACCTGAGAATGCACCCTCTTTGAAGCATTTCATCAAACAACTTCTTTGCTGGTTCAAAGTTCTTAATCTGAGTATCTTCAATTTCATTTACCTTGAGCATTGACAGTGGGTTTTTCAAATATTCCAAATCTGAGTATCTTCAATTTCATTTACCCTTGCCGATTCATCGCCAAGGACCACTTATTTCTTCGGTGGAATCATTGTCGGTGACAGCTTTTTTGGGTGGAACCATCGCCGACGACAGTAGCAGAGTGTTGAGAAGTTATATCACTTGCTGATTTATTGCTGGAGACGGTGACAGCCATAGTTCATCGCCGGTGAAGTGATCATGGAAGTTGACGATGTGAAATTTCATTTGGAGAAGAAGCTTTGACAGTTGACACGCTGCCACATCATTCGCGAAGTATTTTCGTTATTTTTTCTCGCTAGGTTTAGAATTTTCCCCAAAAAAATGTGCATATGTAAAATGTTAATTATTATTATTATTATTATTATATTTACGTTAGGAATTATATAGTAACCGTCTCATATAATGCCTAAAATGTAACTGTATCCACATTGTTTTTAGCTTAGTATTTGACTTGAGCATCGAACACTTTAAATACTCCCTCCGTTCCTATTTACTTATCGTTTTTTGGTTTTTTACACATACCAATAAGACTAATAAATTTTATTACTTTTGATACAATTAATTCTCTTTTACCTATAATACCCTTAGTAATTTATTATCTCATTTAATTCATTTCTCTCTGTAATAAATACTTAAGGATATTATTGACAAAACAATAATAAATGTTGCATTAGACTTTGAAAACGACAAGTAAATAGAAACAAATTGTTTCTACAAAAGAGACAAGTAATAAGGAACAGAGAGAGTATCTTTTAACCACATGGTTAGGCATTGAATACGGTGGTTTTGAATCAGAAGCCGTTATATTTATTTTTTTGCTTAATAATTACATTCCACATGGTTTTGAATCAGGTGGAATTGACGGTGATGAGCTGGACCAGCGAAACTATATGTGATGAGTGTGCCATGCTATATTAGCATTGAATGGTAACAACTTGAGTTGCGCTATGATCGACACATAGGAAAGAAGTGCATTGAACAACAAACAATTTTGTATAATTTATAGATAGATATCTCACACACTGTCGGTGTATAAAGATTAAATCCAATTGACAACAATTTAAATGGTGAACGTTGTTCAAAATATGTGGTTAATTGCGTTTGGTAGATGGTTAATGAATATAACAAGGTTATATGACTCATTAGTCATTAATCATCTACTAAATGTAATAAACCAAGATTTTGAATGTCATTAATTATGATTTTTAGGTGTTTAAATATACATGATATCCATTACAACCATCCAAATTATGTTCAAATATGCATGATATCTATTAGTCACTGTGTTCAGAGGTGGATACTCTGGTCTCGACCCAAAAAAATACATGATTTTCAGGTTTATAAATCTACATGATATCTATTCCACAATTTGTCTTCAAATATACACCTAGAAATAGTAGTTAATGACATTCAAAATTGTCGTTAATTGTGTTCTGTGTATGGTTAATTAGTTGCAACACCTTGTTATATTCATTAACTATAAAAGTTGTTGACATTTTGTGTCAAAATAACTCCCGTTAGTTTCTTCGGATTATTTCCTACTTATCCAAGGATGATATTGGCCACATGTAACGTGGAGGATGAGGTATATCCTCTCTATTAAAGCATGGTTCTCAACCTCATCTTTCACATTTAGCATACACATAGAAATAATGAATTATTTTGCAGAGAGAAAGCCACATGCTGTGTTGATTCCATATCCAGTTCAAGGCCATATCAACCCATTGTTCAAATTAGCAAAGCTACTTCACCTTAGAGGCTTTTACATAACCTTTGTCAACACTGAATACAATCACAAACGTTTGCTTAAATCAAAGGGTTCTAATGCCCTTGATGGGCTCCCAGGCATTGGATTTGAGACTATTCCAGATGGTCTTTCCCCTCTGGATGGTGATGGTGATGTTAGTCAAAACTTGCACTCTCTTTGTGATTCAATCAAAAAGAACTTCCTCAAATACTTTCACGAACTTCTTGCTAGACTTAAAGACTCTGCTAATGCTGGTCTTATCCCTGCAGTTACTTGCATAGTTTCTGACTGTTATGTCTGCAGAAAAACTGTTAGAATCACTACAAGAATAAGCTTGCATTGCCACTAAAGTTTGCCCCGGAGGGTTGACCGTCGCTAAATTGCGACGGATTTGCGACGAAAAGACTAGGCGCTAAAGATCCCGCTCAAATTTGCCACGGGAATTGATAGTGGTCGCTAATTTGCGACGGATGGTGGCAAACCCGTGGCAAAAATTAAATCCCAAATAAAACCACATGCAGTTTTGATTCCATTTCCATTTCAAAGCCATATACTATCATTATTAAAACTTGCAAAATTACTTCATCGTAGAGGCTTTCACATAACCTTTGTAAACACTAAATACAATCACAAACGTTTTCTTAAATCTAAAGGTTCTAATATTTCTTTTCTTAATGGTTTCACTGATTTTGTCTTTGAAACCATTCCAGATGGACTTTCCACTATGAATGATGATGATGGTGATGATGGTGATGGTGATGGTGGTGTTCATAAAGATTTACAGTCTGTTTGTGAATCAATTAGAAGAAATTTCCTTCAATATCTTCATGAACTTCTTGCTAGGGTTAAAAAATCTTCAAATGATGGTATTGTTCCACCAGTTACTTGCTTGGTTTCTGATTGTTTCATGCCATTTTGTATAGAAGCTGCTGAAGAACTTTCACTACCTATTGCTTTGCTATGTCCTGTTAGTGCATGTTGTTTCTTGTCTGTTTTGCACTTTCGTACTATGTTTCAGAAAGGTCTCATTCCACTCAAAGGTAACACTTTATGTTTTGTTTTTGTCCATGTATATTGTGTGTTAGCTTAAGGGCTCATTTGGATTGGCTTATTTGAGTTTATCTACCCATAAGCATGACTTGTGAAGTTGTTTGGAGGAGCTTATGAAATAGCTTATGATATGTTCATAAGCTGTGTTCAGCTAATTTTTATAAGTTCTAAAGGATAGTTTATGAAAACAGCGTATGGCTTATAGAAAAATAGTTTAACATTATTTCATCTTTTAGTATATAAACAATTTATGCATAAGCACTTATATGATAAGCGCATATTTAAATTGTTTATCCAAACAGGCCCTAAATATATGCTTCTGTACATGAAAATATAACCTTTTTTGGGCTTAGTCCTTGCCAAATATATTTTACATTGGAATTGATCCGTGTAGTATGTAAAATATTTGATTTTAGTCCCTCCAATATGAGTTGCATAAAGGACTAAAATAAATATTACACATATATTATAGGAACCAATTTCAATATGAACAAATTTTGTAAGAACTAAAACGAAATAACAATGACCAAAAGCAAAATGTGGTCTGTTTTTGCAAACACATCAAAAAAAAATTACAGGGACTAAACCCGAAAAGGTCATATATTTATAGAGTTATTAGTCAATTTGGTCATTGAAATTTCACAAAACTTCAATTTAGTTCCTGAGATTTACAATATATCGACTTAGTCTCTGACTTTTGCCAAGTAATTTCAATTTAGTCCGGCGTTATATCAGTTTAGTCTCTCTATTTTTCAAAAACCCGAGACTAAATTGAAATACTTTGCAAAAGTTAGTGACCAAATTGATATATTGTAAATGTCAGTGACTAAATCAAACTTTTGTGAATTTTCAGGGATTAAATTGACTACTAACTCTATATTTATGGAGAGAAATATATATATTTAAACCTTTGTGTGTTTGTGTGTGAGTCATTGAAGCTTCATGTTAATGAATTTTGTGATTATGATGTGATAACATGCAGATGAGAGTTATTTAACAAATGGATATTTGGACACTAAAGTAGATTGGATTCCAAGTATGAAAAACTTTAGACTAAAAGACATTCCTGATTTTATAAGAACTGCTGATCCAAATGATTTCATGCTGGACTTTCTCATGGAAGTGGCAGATATGGTTCCAAGAGCTTCAACTATTCTTATTAATACTTATAATCAACTTGAGAGGGATGCAATGAATGATCTCAACTCTATGTTACCTTCTTTATACACCATTGGCCCTTTACCTTCATTTTTGAATCAAAGTTCAAAGAACAACTTAACATCTTTAAGTTGCAATCTTTGGAAAGAAGATACAAAGTATCTTGTATGACTTGAGAATAGAGAACAGTTTTCTGTTCTCTATGTGAATTTTGGTAGCACTACAGTTATGTCGCCGGAGCAACTATTAGAGTTTGCTCGGGGCTTAAGTAACAACAAGAAACCCTTTTTGTGGATCATTAGGCCCGATCTTGTAATTGGTGGTTCTGTGATTTTATCAACTGAGTTTGTGAATGAAACTTCGGATAGAGGACTAATAGCGAGTTGGTGTCCACAAGAGAAAGTGTTGAATCATCCTTCAATTGGTGGATTTTTGACTCATTGTGGTTGGAATTCAACTCTTGAAAGTATATGTGGTGGAGTTCCAATGTTGTGTTGGCCATTCTTTGCTGATCAACCAACAAATTGTAAGTGTATTTGTAGTGAATGGGAGATTGGGATTGAAATTGATACTAATGTGAAGAGAGAGGAAGTGGAGAAGTTGATCAATGAATTGATGGTGGAGAAAAAGGAAAGAAGATTAGAAAAAATATTATTGAGTTGAAGAAGAAGGCAGAGGAGGACACTAGACTTGGTGGTTGTTCATACATGAATTTGGATAAAGTGATTAAGGAAGTGTTGCTTAAACAATATTAGATAAAAGTGTTTTTGATTTCAGCAATGTAGTATTGTAGTAAATCATTGATTGATCATAGAAAATGTTTCAATGTCAAGCAAAAACTATGTATTAGTGAAATGTGCTGGTTATGTAAACTATCAATGGCATTATGCTTTGCACTTATAAGTACCATTTTAATAATAAAAACTAGATTGTGAAAATTTATATCTATAATGTTTAGGTTTGTTTACTATAATACCCCTTACAAATATGATGCTCAAAATATTCTACCACGTATAATGTCCTTTTATCTTCCAAAATGATGTTCAACCTGATGAAGATTATGAAGAACATATATGTGTTTGTTCCCATTATGTCCTTGTTATGGTCACTATGTTACCAATAATCTTTTCCCTTTTAGTTGTATGTTAGGTATATCGTTTTAGCAATTGAATATTAGTGTAGTTTATGGAAGTTTGACACTTTTAGTTTTACGTTTTGACACTTATCAAATTAGTTATAATTGGTTTCACTTATATTAGTTTATTGAACTTATAGTTTATGTGAATTTTAGTTAAGTTGGTTTGGAAATATAAGTTAGTTTATGTGAATTTTGAATTGGTGGATTAAATAGTTTATGTGAATTTAATTTGTGGATTGATTTCAATTGGATTGGTATGGATTGAATTGTTTTGGAATTATAAATTGTGAATTGAGTTTGAATTGAATTTCAATTTAATTGGTGGATTGAGTCTGAATTGAATTTGTAACACCCCGGAAATAATTTAATTAAATTATTTAATTGAATTATTGATTTTATTGGAAACGTGATTAAATTAATTAAAATGATGGGCGTGGTTCAGGAAGTGGAACGAGTATTGGGGGTAATGTTGGCAACTCGGGGGTGGTGAAGAATGGCCCAGGAAGCCCAAGCCCAATAGCTTAGGCGCTCCTGAGGCTCCTGAAGCCAAGGGGGTTAGGGTTGGCGCCTCACTCCTTGCATCAGAGAAAGAAAACAAAACTTGAGAGAGTGAGAAGAGAGAGAGCTCGGCGCTAAGAAGAAGAAGAGGAAGGAAGGAATCGTCTCAAGTTTTCGTTAGAGGAGGAGATCGCGACTTGTCAAGGGAGAAGGAGAAGCTTGTTCGATTTAGTTGCTGTGGTTTCGTGTACGTGCTCTCATTCATCTTCCCGGAGCGTTCCTATTCAAGGTAAGGGTGAGCGTTTCGTTTGGCATAATCGAATATATATATATATATATATATATATATATATAGATATTGATGTATGTGGGTGGTAGGATTTATATTGATCTTGTGATTTTATTGTTGTTTTGATGTATGATTGAAATGTATAATGAATTGATGTTTTCTATGCGTTGTATGTGATTGATTGATGAGTGTATCTGGATGATTCTGAACAGTGATGTTGTACTTGTGAATTTTAAACCAATAGAAGAATCGATCGTTTTTCCTCCAAAATGAGAGCTAGAAATCGATTTCCCACTTTGAAAAGAAGCTAGAAATCGATTTCCCACTTTGAAAAGAAGCTAGAAATCGATTCCCTCCTTTAGAAATGAAGACAAGAATCGATTTCCCCCTTTAGTAATGAAAGCAAGGAATCGATTCCTTCCTTTAGAAATGAAGCAAAGAATCGATTCCCTCTTTAAAAATGAAAGCTATGAATCAATTCCTCTTTTGAAAACAAGTAGCTATGAATCGATTACTCTTTTGAAAATCTTAGGTGTTTTCCCGAATGGAAACGTGACGGTTCTTGACAAAAAGAAAATTTGTGATGCTATGTTTATATAAATGAGTCTCGGTGAAATGTTATACTACTATTGTGCTAATTGACTATGGCTAGACTGTGGTTTACCACTAAGGTCAGAATTTCTTTCGCTGGTGTATTTACAAGGGCATCACTGAGAGTCTTGCAAAGGTGGCCAATGTCTGTTGCAAGTAGTATCAGTTACCTAAGTAATCCCATAGTCAATCAGTTCACTATTTTATAACACACTAAGCTAAAAGACAACTGAAAATATATCTATATATGCTCAATGATGATGAGAAAAAGTATGACTGTGATGATGTTACTAGATGGTTTTGACGAATATGACGAGTTCACTCTATGAGTGATTATGATGATGTGATATATATATGATTTTGATGACTATGACGAATACACTCTATGAGTGTTTTATGGTGGTGATGATGAGTACTCCAGGTGAGTGTTTGATGAATTGCACATGTGTTCACAGAGTTTCATGGCATGTGCTTACTATGACGAATAGGCTTCGACCTCTTATTATGACGAGTATGGTACCATCATGCATATGCCCGCGTGTGGGTTGCATTTTCATACATAATCATGACTGTGAATTGTTGTTGTTTGTGATTGGAGCTGGTGTTGGGTGACTATGATGTGGTGATGATGATGATATTGTGGGATTGTCTGCTCTCATTTCTCTATTATGTATCTGATTATGTTTTATTGAAATTCTCACCCCTTCTGCTTGGAATGTCGCTCCATTGTGGCAACGCTGCAGGTAACCGCGAATGAAGGTCTAGCTGCTTTCTTTTGATAGCCGTCGGGGAGTCTGTCTGTGTCGCTCTCTGATACCGTAGCACCTAGGGGGTGTAGTAAAGTTTAATAATTTAATTTAATTTAATTGAGGAACTATTTGTTTAATGACTGTAACGATGATGTGAAATGGGTTTTCTTTTTTGAGATCATTATTTTTATTCCGCTGTGATGTGATTGAGGGAGTTTAATTTTTATGACGTTGGTTTGTTGCACCAACTTTAATGAGTGCAATTGATGAGTATTCTTCCTGTCGATGTGGCATTTCCGTTCTATCCAATTAAATTAATATTTTTGAGAAATGGAATTACTCTGATATATGACGTGTGAATTAAGGGTAGAATAGGGGTGTTACAGAATTGGGAGGAAATTTGCATTGCAAACAGAAATGGGTATGCAACTGGCTGACTTTTCTAGAATCAGATATCCATGTGTAGATTGTGTAACAACGGATTTACCAACAGATTTTCCGTTGGTAAAATTAGCATTTCCGATGCATTTTGCGCGACGCAGCTTTTCTTGGGTAATCGGTGCATTAGCGGCGCATTTTTCGATTGAAGTTTATGATGGATTTGATACTGAACGGAATTTGGTCTGAAGTAGTTTACGACGAGACTTTTACCAACCGAATTGTGGTCGCGTCGAACAAAGCGATTACCGATGGATTTTACTGCATTAGCGACGGTTTTTTCGTCGATAATCAGTGAAATTCTTGTAGTGTATTTTGTTACCAATAATCATTTCTCTTCATACTCCTCCTGAGTGTTGAGACTTTGGAATTCCAATTGATACGGAATTATAGAGGCACTTTGGAATTCCAATTGATACAGAATTATAGAGGCATTCGGTACAAACTTCAACACTTTCCTCAATCATGTACTATTCAACGATACAACCCTCAAGTCTGCATTGATTCTTCACGTACCGTTAAATTGTATCTTCAAGCATTGCTCAATCAAGTACATCTATCTCATATAGAAAAACCGCGTTAGATGATTGTTGTTGGGAATAACTTGAACAAAGAAGACGTTGATAAAGATTGAACTTGAAGAAATTCAAAGCGTGTGTATTGTGTCCACACTAATCTTTAGGTACAAATCACCCCCACCAACTTATGAATATTGGATGCAATAGAGATGAACAATGATTTCCTTTCATTTGCACAATTACAATAAGTCTATCTTTTGATAGAAGGATGCTATATCTCCCGACAAATCCTTCCCGAAATTCTTCCTAAATGCAGCAATAAGGCGGCCAAGTTAGATTAATTATCTTGATTTATATATAAAAATAATTATAACTATTAAATGAGTTTGTTTTTGTAATTGTGTACTCATCTTGATGACTTTTGGTTAAACTAGAATTTACCCGGTGAATGGTTATTGAATATATATATATATATATATATATATATATATATATATATATATATATATATATATATATATATATATATATATATATGTGTATAATATATATATGTGTATATATATAGTATTATACATATTTTTGATTAAATTGTCTAGAATAATATTTCAATTCAATATAATTTTGTTGGTCAATTATTTTATCTATACCTACATATGAAACAATAAAATAAAGCATCCTTTGTTATCAAAAAATAACATCCTTTAAAAAAACAAAAAAACAAATAAAAGAAATCGTTCAATATAAACCATATAAAAAATGCGTGAGATCCGATGGTAGTGCATGTTAGTTATCATCTTATAAAATTTATGGATATATGTTATATGTTTAATTACTTTCATTGCAAAATAATTTTTCGGTGAATCAATGTTAGCATTGCAAAATGGTTTTGTCAAGTACACCGAGGTTAAAATTTAAAATATAAAAAAATGAAGTTATTATTTGGAATCTCGCAATTATTTTAAATTCAACTCTATAGTTACTTTTTTAACTAAATGTCTAGCAAATTCCTAATATCTCAATTAATTGTCGAGAATTTTCGAATTAAATTAAGATTCATTTAATTCTATTTTCATTCTCATGTGTGGGTACCCCACCCTCTCCCCAAAACTAATTTGCTTTGTCTTCCTATTTTTTTGGAAACTAGCTCATCTCCCAAAGGCTCTTGTTCTCAAGTTATGGCAACTTCCTCTTTTGCAGCCCCAACACAAAGTGTGACACCAGTGTGACCTTTCTCACATAGATGACAACACCACCAACTACAAAGTTCTACACAGCGGATTCAACCATTCAAGAGGCATCTAAAGGATTTTCATCTCATTCATGCTCATTTGTCCCATCTTCAATCATCTCTCACCTAGTTCTCTCTATCTCAGTCCTCATCCTTCATCTCTCGATTTTGTTTCTCCCCCAAAAGATTCACTTCATATCTGAACTTGCAAGCTCTCAATCGCCAGCTACCTCACTCTCAAGCTCCAAATCTGTGACTCTTCATCCCCCATCCTTTTCTGTATGATGCTTTACATTTCTAATGTTATTTTCTGAGATGGTCAAATTCATTTGTTTTTTTCTCTAATATGAAGGTTTAGATGCTTAACATTTTAATTTTTTGTTTGGACGATTTCTAATCTTTTTTAATATCTTCTCCATATTTCAATTTGCAATATTCAACTATTCCCTATCGTCTTAACTACTTTCTTGTTGAGAATTTGTGATTGTCTTCTGATGCGTGAGGGTTTGCAAAGAAGAAGGGGTTTATGATGGGCAGCGAAAATTGTTTCCAAACTGTAAAGTACCCCAAAAGACACTCATAAGCGTTGCGTTTTAGGTATTTTGTAATGAAATTAATATTTTTAAACCGGTTTTTGAGAAAGGAACTTCCCGTATTTGACTAGTTAAAAAAAATTTCCAAACCCAAAAAACAGTGTTACTTTACGTATTTTGTCATGGAATTAATTTTTTTACCAAACCGGTTGTTGATTCGCGTTTTTGAACAATTAATTTTTCCGCACCTTAAAGTATTCAAAAACACACTGCCTAACGTCAGACTTTACGTATTTTTTCACAAAATTAATTTGTTTTTCATCAAACCGGCTATTGAGGAATGAATTTCGCGTATTTGAATAGTAAATTTTTTTTAATCCTAAAGTACTCGAAAACACACTACTCAAATATACTATACATATTTTGTCACAAAATTAAAAAATTTCACCAAACCGATTTTTGGAAAACGAACTTTGCGTATTTGAACAATTAATCTTTTTCTGAATTCTAAAGTACCCTAAAACAAACTATTTAGTATCACACTTTACGTATTTTGTCACGAAATCTTTTTTCTCACCAAACCATGTTTTATAAGTTGTAATGTTATCAAGATACCTCTATCAAGGATTTTTTATTTGTACCCCCTACATCCTCCCTCCCACCCCCATAAACGCTTTTATTCCAGAAATACCCCTAATTTTTTTAAAAAAAACCTTTTAAAAAATTCCCGAATTTACCTCACATGTAGGTAAATCGGTTAGCAAAATGCTAACCGAATTTACCTCACTTATAGATAAATTTGGGGAGAAAAAGGATTCCCGGATTTACCTCACAGATAGGTAAATTCGGTTAGCAAAAATGCTAACTGGATATACCTCACTTATAGATAAATTTGGGGAGAAAAAAGGATTTCCGGATTTACCTCACAGATACGTAAATTCAGTTAGCATTTTGCTAACCGAATTTACCTATCTGTGAGGTAAATTTGGGAACCCTTTTTTCCTCAAAACACCCTGATAAGATCTAAAGTAGATCTAGAAGATTAGGATCTTGGAAAATGGCAAAAGAAGCTGTTTCTCACAAAAACACAAGAACAAGATGAACAAAAACACAACACAAATGAAGCAACACTTACTTGAAAGGAAGAAAAGACAAATATGAGAAGATGATAAGGACAACACTATCCTTGAGCTCTCCTAGCCTCAAGGTTGTGTGCTCAAGGTTCTGATCTCAAGAAACCTTGGAGAATCTATGATGAACCTTCACCCACACTAGCAACTAGCCACTCACCACTCTCTTAGGTATTAGGGCACTCTCTTGGTCAAAATGTAATAGTGAATTTCATTCATCAAAGTTCTAAGATTACACTAGGGTTTCAAGCATTTATATTGGGCCCATGCTTCGTACAATCCCCCTCCTACTCACTAGAACCCCCATTTGGGTGTGAAATGACCAAAAGCCCATGCTGAAAATTGGTTTTTATATTTTTTAAACTAAAAACATTGTTCGGCGCACGCTTGATCGATATGGGTCGAATCTCGCAACACCGAACATGTTAATTTAACTCAGGGCCCATGCTTCGTACAACCCCCCTCCTACTCACTAGAACCCCCTTTGGGGTGTGAAAAGACCAAAAGCCCATGCTGAAAATTGGTTTTTTTAATTTTTTAAATATTAAGTACGGTTCGGCGCACGCTTGATCGAACCTGATCGAATCTGTCATCATCGAACCAGTCAAAATTTACTCAGACACCCCAAATTAGGCCACAAATTATGTTCGACTAAGCGACGGTCGAACCTGGTCGATCAAGCGTGCACCGAAATGGTAGGGGCATTTTAGGGATATTTGACTGGAAGGGGTTCTAATGAGTAGGAGGGGGTTGTGCAGAAGGCATGGGCCTAACTCGCATACACCCCAAATTGGACAAATTAACATGTTCGACCAAGAAAAGGTCGAACAAAATCGATCAAAGTGAGGTCGAAACGATCTTGATGTTGGTTTTTAAAGAGTTGTTAACCTAAACTACGTTGAACGATTAAATAACAATTAGACGACGATAAAATACAGATAGATAAGTGCAAACAGTGAGTATAGGTACAATCCGTGCAGTAGAAAAAGTTACAAATAACCAGAATTCAATCCAAAGCAAAGGGAAATGCAAAATACAACTACTGTGGCGTAGGCTGAGAGACATCCGTAGCATGGGAGGCACAGCTGAAGCTCCTAAGCCCCCTCTTGAATGGCTTTGCAATAGCCTTCAACCTCTCCACAATCTTCCAGGTACGGGTCCCACGTGGAATCCCAACACTTTCCAGTCCGTGCTCCAACTCATCATACAGGCCAAGGGTCTTAGGCAAGGCCTATAAGGCAGTAACATCATACTTTAATCACAACATAAAGTTAAAAATGCAAACAGAAACATTGAACTAAATCATCATACCTCTCTAAACTCTGCAGCAAGCAAGGGGTAGTTCTCTGGTTTAAGGTATGGGTGGGATAAACTCCTATACCAGTCAAAGTACTCTGGGATTGTGGCTGGCATCCCAGGCACCACTGCATCACCTTCAGGAATAAGGTGCATATCCAATTGCATCCATGCAGCGTCAGCTTGTACCTTAGTCACCACCGCCCGTCCAATGGGCCTAGGGTCCTCTAGGATGCCCTGTATCCACCCAAACTGTCTAACCACCCGATCGGCGTTATATGCCACCATTGAAGAACCATGACGCAGATGCCCTTTAAAAAAGGTGATCCCCTCCATAGGTCTGTGATATGGGTTCACAAATGGCATCCATGTCACCTCCTCCAACCTGAGATGATCCAGAGCAGCCCTGAACCCAGCCAGTGACCCATCTGCCCTCTTGCACTCCCACCTCTTAGCCCGTGGCTCCACTTCAATGTAGTCATCGCTCAACCACTTGGTACCAAAAATCACCTGAAATGTTCAAAAATCCAGGCTCGTGATAAATAGAAAACAAGTTAGGGATCGAACAACATATAATGAACATAAACTTATACCAATCGAGAAAAAATTTGAAATCAATTCAAATACGGAAGAGAGTGGAAAATCCAAAGAATCGACTTGTCCTGGGAGGTGGCTTGACCAATCGCTTGTATAGATGAGCGATGCCATAGCTCCCCAACAATAGGTACCAGTCAACTATATATCTCTGACCATGTAGAGCAATGCAACCTTCACCTTGTTGCCAGACTTGTCACAAATAATGTCCTGCCCAGCAAGACGAACAAGTAGCAATGGGCTGCATCCAGCCACCTCTCAGTCGCAATGGCATCATTGTAGACCTTCTTCAACCAGGTAAACTTCACACTACATCCTCTATCAGGCAGCTGAGCAAATGCATCATCATATGAACACCCCAGGCACTCAACCAAACAGTCCTGCGCATCGATCTTGCTAGGCTCCACCATGTCATAAAAGTCCCCGACGACGGGGATATGGAGGAGCTGTGAGACATCATCCAGGGTGATGGTCATCTCACCTACTGGAAGGTGGAAAGTGTTTGTCTCACCGTGCCACCTCTCCACAAAAGCAGTACCGAGGAAGTGGTTGACTGTAGCAAATCCCAAGTCATGGAGGGGCAATAGGTTTGTCTCGAGCAATGTAGTCTTCAATGGCTAGATGCATCTCTAAATCAAAAGCATGATTATGAAGTTTCTGCTTACCCCCCTCCGTAGGACGCTCCTACATTTTTGATTATAAGACAAACATAAATGCAATAAACATACAACCATCAATAAAGTAATTGTAACTTATAATTACAAACATAAATTCTTAAGTAATTGTAACTTACCAGGCAGTCCCATATGTTCTTAGCAATGTGGGAACCATAAGCATAAAGGACCCTACGATCATCCGTCCTCCTGATAAGGAAAGTGGATGATCTGTCGGGAGCAGGAGCATCGAGCGATAGCATCAATCGCTCACCGGCAAGATCAAAGATGAACATCAGCCTGAGCAGATGTGGAAGGCCTATCGTGAGAAGTGGATGGGAGAGCATGAGAGGTGGATACGCGAGCATGAGAACTGGATGGATGAGAACTGGATGGTACGCGTCCAATCGAAAGAAAGCAAAGCAGCAAAGATCATCATGCTCTATATCAGCAGCAGCAGCATGATCATCATGGTCTATATCAGCATTAGCAGCAGCAACATCATTGTAACACCCCCTTCTAATAGACTACTATTTAATTAATAAAATCAGAGTTTTCGAAAACTTTTCACACAATTGAAAGCGAGTGTCACATTTACTTCAAAACGAGCTAACATCAATTACATGCTCACATAAATAATGTCATTGATACATAGCACATAAAGTTGGGACGAGCCCTCAAACACACCTGTCTCAGTACATCACAGCCATAATGAATAACTCGCAGCGGAATAGCTCAAAATAATAGTATTGACTCTTTTACATCACAAAGTAAAGAGTGAACACAACATCAAGTCAGTAAAACATAAACTACTACGCCCCCCGGTGCTACGTATCAGAGCATGACTTTACAGACCAAAAAGAAGGTAGAAGAACCTTCAATCGCTAACACCTGCATGTTGCCGACATGACAAGCAACATAAAAGCAGTAGGGTGAGTCTCTTTACATAAATAATAGCAAATAGGGTAAGCATTATACTAGGGAAGGCAACTAGGAACACCAATTCACAAACATATCAGCATATATCATTGAATACACAACTCCAAGAAATATCACCGAATGCATGAAATGCAACCCAAACACCACGAGCCATGCATGTGGATCCATCACCCAAAATAAGCCTTGAGGGCACTCCCAATCACGGCCGAAGCCTCATCACCCAAATAAATGCACATGGTTTATGAGACGCCATGAACAATGCACCAGTCATAACCAAATCACACCATATTCACCACAACATGCATGAAGCATAATCACTCATATTTAATAAACTCCCATTGCCATTAATTAATTCACCATCACCCAAATAGAGGTCATAGACCCATCACCAAAATAAGCCTTGAGGGCACTCACCAAATAGGCCGAAGCCTCTGCACACCAATTAGGCCGAAGCCTCTGCTCACCAAATAATTAATTTCACCATGAGCACATCACCAATTCACACACCTCAAATTATAGCTCTAAGGCTAGCAATTAATTCACCATTACATAACACACCAACTAAATAGACTATTTTAAGGCTAAGACACGGCAGACCACCTCCTGGCGCGCCCACACCACCACCACCCAAATTGACGATACATCACTTAGACAACACCTAGACAACATTCAAGAACATTAGACGAAGACTTGGCGGCGACTTGACAACACTTGACAACGATTAGACAATATTCAAGAAGACTTGACAAAGACTTAGACCACACTCGGCGGACGGACAAAGACTTAGACAACATTCAGCAACATTAGACAACACTTAACATAAGGCACAAGGCCACACCATGACACACACGCACAACCGGGCAACACGGGCAAGCCACTTTGGCGCCCTTGCCGCGCCAATCCCATCCACGTAGCACACCCAGGCGCACGGGGCTTCCGCATTTGGCGCCCCTGTCCGCGCCAACACAGTACACACGCCGCAAAGCCGTAGCGTAGTGGCCGCCACACTGTGCCCCTGCCCATGCCAACACCTGCACACACACACAACACAACACGCGACACACACAGGCGCATGGGGCACGCCAATTTGGCGCCCCTGCCCGCGCCACATTTCCACCCAGCGCACACAGGCGCATGGGCTGCCAATTTTTGGCGCCCCCCTCCCCACAACACACACCCAAACTCCCATTTCACCAACACACACCCACACACCCATTTCACCAATACACACCCATACACCCATTTCACCAACACACACACCCAACACAATATTGGCACAATGCTTCAAACTCCCAAATTCAACACCAATTCACCCACACACATAAACAACACAATAGTGCATATCAAGTCCATTTCAACAACAACCAACCTAGATTTATCACATTAAGCTCAAATTCATTTTGGGCAATTTACCCAACATATTACAACTACCATAATTTCATATTCAACCTCATTGCAACAATACCTCAAACACCATACCTACATAGTTCATATCAAGTTCATTTCAACAACAACATCATGGGTTCATTAAATTGAATTCAACACAACACCAACTAAGTCAAACAACACATAATCAATCAATTAACTATCCTAAAACCTAACCCACACACAATACTCATCATATAACCTATTATGGATGAAAAGAGAGCCCCCTAACCTTAGGAATTGAAGAGACACTAGTACCCTCTCCTTCACAACTTCAAGAACCACCCAAAAATAGCCACTCAACCAACTTTGAGCTTCAAACCCCTTCCATGGCAAAACGAAAATGAGAAGGAATGAGAGCTTGAAACTTAGATAAATGGAAAGAGGAAGAAAAATGAGAGAGAATGGGACCAAAATCCCCTTACCAAGAGCCTAGGTGAAGAAAACTGTAACGCCCCAAATTTTATTAGAAATTATTTGGAGTTGATTTGATAGGGTAGTGGACCATGTTGAGAAGGACTAAAATTGATGTTATAAATACTTAATATAAGATGATTATTATTATTATTATTATTATTATTATTATTATTAATATTATTATTGTTATTATTAAAAGCAAGTTTCTAGGGAAAACCAAAGGGGTTATAGGAGGGAGGAAAAGTAGGAGGAAAAGTAGCATATGGTTGGGAATTAAAAATCAAATTAAAAATGGGTTAGAGTGTTGATGCTCATTTAAATAAGGAGTGGGGTGTAGTAAATAAATGGGGAGTGTTTTAGTTAAATAGGGAGGGATATGAGAAAGTAATTAGGAGGTGCAATTAGGGCCCATTGGAGTTAAGTGGCCCAAACCCAATTAATAAAAACATTAGGGTCTTAGGAGAAACCCTCCTTAGAAGCAAAAGATCAAAAATTAGAAAGGAGAGGAGAGTGAGAAGAGTGTGACGGCTAGGGCTTGAGAGAGGAGAGATTGCGTGATGAACCAAGAAGGAAGAAGAAAAACGTGGATTGTTGGTGTCTAGGAGGTGTTCTTGAGAGCTTTGGTCTTCTTCTTCAATTTTAAAAAGGTATGGGGGCTCTCTTTCATAGTTAATAATTTATAAACCATGAAATCATAGGGATTAGGTGTTAGGAGTAGTTGTTTAAATTGATTCATGAAGTATTTGAGTGATTGGGTGATTGTTTGATTTTATATGTGATTGAATTGAAAGGTTATTGTATTGATTGTTGATATTAAGGTGTTATAACATGAATTTAATGCAATATGATGTGTAATAGGTGTTAATTAATATGGAGATGATTGATTGTTAAATTGATATAATTGAATAGGAGAAATATTGGTGCTTGTTAGGTGTTTGATAGATTGTTTGAATTAGAGTTGAGTAGGAGTGTGTATGTTGATGATGAGCTTTCCTTGTTTATGGTTTTTGTGTGTTTTCTGGACACTGTTTCGGTTTGTCTAAACTGGTACTGTTTGGTTGATCCAAAAATTGTGTGGCTAATTGTTTTTGAAAATAGACTTAAGGCCGGTCGTTTTGGCACTGGTTTCGTTCAATTCGGAGTTGTGTAGCTCAAGTTATGAGTCTCTAAAGTTAGGTCAAATTTCTGGAGTCAAACTGGGAGTAGGTTCAGTTTTTGCAGGTTTTGTGTCATCAATTGAACTCCGTTTTGAGTGATTCTTACTTCATTGAAAAATAGACTTAATTATCTACGAAATAGGCACTGATTTCACTGAGTTTCATTAAGAAATGAGAAAGAAAATTTGGTTGCAAGTTGGGTAAAGCGTTCTGTCCGATTTTGGTACCTCAGTGTAGTGTTTTGAAAAACTGTACCAACTGGACACTTATTTTGAAAAACTAAAATCATAGGTAGAAACTACACTCAGAGGGCTTTCCAATGAGTGGTCTTTTGTAATTTTTCGATGTCGCTTTCTATTTTAAATAATTCGCAAGTAGGAGTACTGCTGTAGGAATCCAGCACTTTGTGCGGGTGTTGCCAATGTTACCCAAAGTGTCAAAAATACTGTTTTGGTCCCTCTGAACTTTTTAGTCCCCAAAATGTTATTTTGGTCCTTAGGTGTGGGTTTAGTCCCTGGTGTTGACTTTAGTCCTTTGGTGTAGAATTAGTCTTGGTGATCTTTTAGTCCCTATAGAATTTCTATTTGTGGTGTGGTGTATTATTGGTGAATAAATATTGGTGAGTTGGGGTCTATGACCTTTCCTTTGGTGTTGGTGAGCCCACAAGGCTATTGGTGAGCATGCTATTGCATTATTTTGGTGATTTGGTGTTTCTGGTGCATAGTCATGGTGTCGCATAATCATATGCATTTTTGGTGAATAGGCCTCGGCCTCTTAAAATATTTTGGTGTTTGGTGAATGCCCTCAAGGCAATTTTGGTGATGGATCCACATGCATATGCCCAGTGGAGTTTTGGGTTGCATCTCATACATTGCATACATGTTCTGGTGATTGATTGTGTCTTCATAATTCTTGGTGTAACTATAATTCTCGGTGTAACTATAATTCTCGGTGTAACTATAATTCTTGGTGTAACTATAATTCTTGGTGAAACTATAATTCTTGGTGTAACTGTATTCTTGGTGTAACTATAATTCTTGGTGTAATCTTGTATTCTTGGTGTAATCTTGTAGTCCCAGTGTAGTTTGTATTAGTAGTGTATTTGAATTGATTGTACCTTTGGTGTGCCTATTCTCTTCTGTGTTTCCTATTTTATTTATTATTATCTATGTATTGAGACTCACCCTACTGCGTCGTGTTGCCTCGTATGTCGGCAACCTGCAGGTGACGGTGACTGAAGGTGACTAGAGATCCTTCTTCTAGTATGGTCGAGTCAGCTCTGATACGTAGCACCGGGGGGGTGTTTAGTTGTTATTTCTTATATATTTGAACTAAGATGTTAAGTTATTATTTCCACTGCTGTAGTATTTTGTCCTCGGACATTGTTGGTGCTATGTATCATTTACTGAAGTTTATTTTGACTAATACTTTGGAGTTTTATTTTAATTACTATTTTGGAGTTGTTTAAGGTGTTTTGTTTTAAATGTGACACCCTCGGGTGGTCTCACTGAAAGTTTTTACGCACTCTGATTTTCAAAATTAATTGAATAGTAGTTATGGTAGAAAGGGGGTGTTACAAAAACCCTCCCCCTTCCTTCCTTCTTGCTGCCGTCGGCCTCCCCCTCTATCCCTCCCTCTCTATTTTTCTTTCTTTTCTTTAAAATGGTGGAGACACTAACCCTAAACTTATTTGATTGGATATGGGCCTATTAATGGGTCATGGGCCCTTATTTGCACCTCCTCAAGTACTTAAACACCTCCTAAATAAAATAAAACTCTAAATTAATTATTTGACTTAATAAAATGTTGTAACCCTTAAATAACTTAATTAAATGAATAGCTAAATTATTTTGGGGAGTTACAACTCTCCCCCAGTTAGAATATTTCCGTCCTCGAAAATCTACGCCAAACTCATGCAATCAACATCAAATCTTCTTATCACCTCTAACCGTTCTCGTCCATGTTCTATCGTACACGCAACAGACCAAACACCCTCCGCTACACTCTTACTCCCCAAATAGGTATTCTAACCTGTAGGTTATCAAAATCCTACCCGACTACCCAAACACCATTTAAGGTTCACCCAAGACACAAAAATTGGAGCAGAGCTCCCGTCACCAAACCATCACCATAAAATAGCCAACTCGTGGCATCATCACCAATTAAGTAGGGTAGAACCTTCGTCGTTGCTTTGAGACACTAGGTCTACATCGTCACTTTTAGACACAAATGCCTATATCGTCACTTTTAGACACGAATGTCTATATCGTCACTTTTATTTTCATATTCAACAGAATGCAAACGCATGCGACACCAGAGACAACAACAACCGTGGCCAGAGGCCCAACAACACCAACAACCGCAATTAACACAACAACACCAATCTCAACAATAGACTCAACAACCACCAACAACAACAATGAACACAACAACACCAATCTTCAACAATTGATACAACATCACCAACATCACCAATTTATCATATACCCAACAACATTAACATCAACAATTAACACGACAACAACAACAAAATTCAACTTCAACCTATTCAACAAATTAATCGTTCAAACTAATCTACCTAAACTCAGGTGCAGAAAATTCTATAACCCTGCGCCTACTTTGGTGAATTAATTAAAATAGTAAACGACATCGGATTTCGACAAATAAATACGTGTTGGAAAGCCCTATGGGTCTATTTATAATTTCTAAGTTCAGTTTTTGAAGAAAAGTATCTAACAAGTACAGTCTTAAAAAAAACACACATACTAGTTTCAAAAGATGCAGTTTCTGTCCTTCAAATTCAAGCAGTTCTATAATGACCAAAACTCAATCAAATTGCATGAAACGTGTGCCTAAAGTGAGGCAAATTCTGTCAAGTTTTCAAAGAAATTGGATTCGTTCGAAAATGAGCTCTTTTGAAAACGCAGTAACCAAAACATTGACCCTATGTCCAGATTGTTCCCAGAATTTTAACCTAACTTGGCGAACGGAGGCAGTGGGACGGATCCTCTCTTCCTCGGCCTGCCTCGCTGCATCAGTGCCACGTCCACGTCCTCGTCCTCGTATAATTGTCTTAGCCATACTGTAAAAAATCAATTGAAATGTCAAAAATCAGTAAAAATAGTCAAAATCAGCATACATCAACAATTAAGGGGGTTCGACCGTGCCAGATTCAATCCCAAACGGCGCACGCTTGATCGAACACCCCCTAAGAGGTTCGATGCACGCTCGATCGAACAACAACTAAACAGTTGCATCACTAGGGTGTTCGGCGCACGCTTGGTCGCCCAAGATCGATCAGTATGGTAAATGAACACCCGAAACAAATGGAAAAAAAAATAATATGCAAAGATGAAGATGAAGAAGCGTACCTAGAAGTGGATGGACGGTAATGGCGTTGATTCTTGATGGAAAATGAGCGAAAATGAAAGATTGAAGTTGAAGGGGTGTTGGGTTTGGTTGTAGGGGAGTTTTTAGGGAGTGTGAAGGTGTGGGGGTGTGTGAGGGTGAGAGGGAATAGATAGGGGGAATTTTTAATTTTAAATTAGGGTTATTTTGGGAATATCAAGTGGTTTGGGGGTTCTAGTGAGTAGGAGGGGGGTTGTACGAAGCATGGGCCTTATATTGTGGACATGTGGATCCTAGGCCCACAACTAAAGTCCAAAAGAAAATACAAAACAAGGCCCAAGGCCACAAACTAAGATACTAAAGCCAACATGGCTCAATTAAAAGTGTCTTACAATTTATTGAAATAAAAACAAACCATAGGAAATACTAGAGTTGGTTATCTAGATATTTCCTACTATTTAGATGGTCACCTTCAATGTGCTCTTGTCTTAATGATTAGGTTGAGCACATTGAAGTATATTCCCTTGAATTCTTGTTGACTAGTTTTGGTATTTATCTTTATGATCTTCATCCAAGCTCCATGCACGTGGGCTCACATCATACTCCCCCTCTTGAATTTCACTTGTCCTCAAGTGAACTCCCCCTCTTGGAAACCTACGTCAAAGATGGACAAAAATCATTTATTTTGAAAAACAAAAACACTAAACTAATGCTAGAATTGTTTAGGCTCCACCGGGATCAAAAGGAAAGTGAGTCACCCCTAATAAAAGCCTAATCCTGAAAAATCCAAGCACAAGTTTTAGCACAAACCAAAGCATGGTAAACTTCCAAGCAAAAGAAAAAGACCTAGGAGAAGGAATGGAGACAAAAGAGAAAATATTATACCTTCGCAACATGAGAACATTAAGCACATTTTCCATTACCTTGGCCTTAATATGTAATTGTGCACCTTTGGAAGTACCACAAATGTTAGAGTTCCCTACCACAACAACAAAATTAATTTTTTTCACCAAACCGGTTTTTGGGAAACGAACTTTGCATTTTTGAACAATTAATCTTTTTCTGAATTGTAGAGTACCCTAAAGCACACTACTTAGTATCACACTTTACGTATTTTGTCACGAAATCTTTTTCTCACCAAACCATGTTTTATAAGTTGTAATGTTATCAAGATACCTCTATCAAGGATTTTTTTGTACCACCTACATCCTCCCTCCCACCCCCAAAAACACTTTTATTCCAGAAATATCCCTAATTTAATAAAAAAACCTTTTTAAAAAATTCCCGGATTTACCTCACACGTAGGTAAATTCGGTTAGCAAAATGCTAACCGAATATACATCACTTATAGATAAATTTGAGGAGAAAAAGAATTCCGGATTTACCTCACAGATAGGTAAATTCGGTTAGCAAAAATGCTAATCGGATTTACCTCACTTATAGATAAATTTGGGGTGAAAAAAGGATTTCCGGATTTACCTCACAGCTAAGTAAATTCGGTTAGCATTTTGCTAACCGAATTTACCTATCCGTGAGGTAAATTTGGGAATCCCTTTTTCCTCAAAACACCCCCCGAAATTACCAAATTTACCTATATTTCTGGAAGTTTTGTTGAATTCAGATGTATTTTTGTTCAAAATGGGATTTATGAGGGTGGGAGGGAGGAAGGGGGGTAAAAAAAATATCGCTCTATCAAGTATGACGGGCATACCTACAATAACTTTATTTTTGTAACTAAAAGAAAGCAAAAATTAGTTGATTGTAAAAGGCACCCAACATAGTATTGGACAAATGGTAGATACTTGAGTTCCTTAACCATTTGATCGTGGGTTCGATCCATGACTGATGCGTATGGAAAAATACCTGGTGGAAGAAGTCAACCCCTTAAAGGAATTTCAGTACCTCGAAAGATTAGTCACTAAAATTGCGCAACAAGGGATACTTTAGTTAAAAAAAAACTGCCAAACTTTGAATCACCAATTGACCATATTATGATTTTTTTTTTCAAATAAATATGAACGAAAGAGTATGCCATTTTACTAACACAAAGTTAAGAGAGATTAACTAATATTAACCAACACTCTTTCATAAATGCTATCCACATAATCCTATAACACTCGTCCATAAACATAGGACTTGCCTAAAATTAACTACAAAAAACTATGTTCCATATTTCCTAATCTCAAGTTCAAACATTAACCCCACATTTCTCTCTTTCTCTCTCTCTCTCTCTCACTCACTCACACTCTCTAACCAAACCCAATTTTGTTTGACTCACAAAAAAGCTTTTCATATTTTGTTTCTTTCTATTTTCATAATTTTCCAAAAATAGAAAATAACTCTCTCTCTGTTTCTCTTTGTTTCTCTCTCTCTCTCTCTCTCTCTTCTTTGATCCATGGAGATGGAAGAAGAACTCCAGCAGAACCCAGAAGAAAGTTAATTCCTTTCAGCTAGATTCAGATACCCATTTGGTTGAAAACCCCAATGCAGTCTTTTTTAAGACATTGGAAAGATTCAAATTCAAAGGGTCATCATCATCACCATCATTATCAAAAAGAACAAAAATGTGGGTGTGGATCTAATGGTGGATTTTATAAGACCACTATGTACATGGTAATTGTTGTTGTCGTTTCATGTGTAACTGCTAAAGTGTCGTTTGTTGTTGCTGTTATTGTCAGTGGCAACAATATTTTGGTGCTACAGCATCATCATAAACAACGATGCAGCTTGAATTCTCGGTTAGTATGAGAAGCATCACAATATCAAGCAACAATGGATTTATTGACTTGATGAGGATCAAAGTCGCAGCTTGTCACATTTCTTATCGAACCATCTTCCACACTATCCTCATCCTTGCTTTTTTGTTTCCCTTTATCTTCATTCTCACTGCTGTTGTTACCCTTGAAGGTGCCAACAAGTGTTCCTCATTTGGTACTCTATTTTTTTTTATTCAACTTATTCTTTTCATAAATCCTCTTTTGTTTTGTTGTTGTTGTTGTTGTTGTGCAATATCATATGTATATGCAATTTGCTCCTTAACCTTCTCATCAAGGATTCAATCCCTGGCCAGTATATCTATTGGGAGAGGTCAATTCCTTAAATAGATCTCAGTAACTTGAGGATTAGTCTCTGCCAGTGTTGTCAAATATCTGCCATGGCGATGGCGGCGCCATGGCAGATTGCGGTGACAGATTTCTTGACAACTGCCATGGCCAATTTGTGAAGGATGGCGGCTTTATGGCGGTTATGGCGGCCTAAAATGGCGGTTATGACAACACTGGTCTCTACAGCTGTATGCAGAGGATACCTTGATTTACCAAAAAAAAATATGTATATGCAATTTGGATTGGCATGTGTTTATGTATTTATTTGCCTTTTTTTATTCTAAGATGAATCTTTTATTTTTTGTGCTAAGTTAGAAGGTGGGTCTTGATTTTTATATAATTGGGTTAGAAGTTACGTTCCTAGAATCATTTTAAGTGGAATTCATAAATTGTTTTCCTTGTTGTTGTCGAACTTTTCTTTACTACTTGCCTTTGTTTTAGGATCTTATGTATGCATAGGTAATTTGAACATTTAAGTTGCATGATGATGATGATGGTGGTGATGATATTGTTGTTTTCTTGACATGAATTGCTGAAAATTGTAACTTGTTGTGTTGTTTCTATCATGTGAGGAATAGATGATTGATTTACTATCTTTACAATTTAGTTTGTATTATTGTTTTTTAGTACCTTGTCTGAGGAATAGGTAATCTGTACCTTGTTTTTGTTGTACATTTTGACATCTTTTGTCAATTTTTGACTCTTGATTCTTGACATTATTTTTTGTCTACAGATTGTTTAGGTAGGCGGTTGGGACCAAGGCTACTTGGTAGGGTTGATGATTCAGCGGTAAATAATTTTATTCTTACATCAAATAGATTTCATAACAGATATTATGTCTAGTAAAGTTTTGATTAAAAACAAATTTCTGAACCCTTAATGTGATGATTGCAATGGTGCAACAGAAACTAGTTAAAGATTTTTACAAGATCCTTAATGAAGTGAAGGCTGAGGAAATTCCATCTGGTTTAAAGCCTCCAGATTCATTTGATCAACTTGTTTCTGATATGAAGAACAATCAATATGACGCGAAAATGTTAGCATTTTTATTAAGGGGAATGGTAAGTTGATGCCATTGTCATTATATAATTAACTGTGATTGTAATTACTTTTCGTTTTCCACTATGAAGCACCGACACAGACATCTGACACGGACACAAACTGGTTTTAATTTGACAAAATCCAAGTAATTTAAGTGTCGGTGTCAGTGTCTGTGTCTGACACGATACATGTCGGACACTGAACACGTCTTCAACAAGAAGTGTCGATGCTACGACGGTTTTCCATATTTGAGTTTAAGAAAACTTAGATGGTTTTGTGTATGTCATACAACAAGTATCCTTTTTTACTTTGGAAAATGATGTATATATTGACCTTTGTTACAATGTTATGCTTCCTTATACAGATGGAAAAATTTGAGAAAGAAATCAGAGAATCTAGATTTTCAGAACTGATGAATAAACACTTTGCAGCTAGTGCTGTCCCTAAAGGGATTTACTGTCTATCTTTGCGTTTGACTAATGAATATTCGTCGAATGCTCACGCACGCAAACAATTGCCTCCTCCAGAGCTACTACATACATTGTCTGATAACTCTTACCACCATTTTATTCTGTCAACTGATAACATCTTAGCTGCTTCAGTAGTTGTTACTTCCACTGTGCAATCATCTCAGAAACCTGATCATATAGTCTTCCACGTCATCACCGACAAAAAAACTTATGCTGGTATGCACTCATGGTTTGCACTAAATCCTGCCTCGCCGGCTATAGTTGAAGTCAAAGGCATTCATCAGTTTGATTGGTTAACTAGAGAAAATGTTCCGGTACTTGAAGCTGTAGAAAGTCAAAGTGGAATCAAGAATTACTACCATGGGAATTATGTTATGGATGCCAATTTTAGTGATACCAGTATGAATCCGCGTAAATTTGCATCGACATTGCAGGCGAGAAGTCCTAAGTACATATCTTTACTCAACCACATCCGCATATACATACCTGAGGTAAGTTGGATTAATCAATCATCATTATTCATGTATTGTTACAACACAAAAAGTTTTCCAATACTGTTGTGTCTAGTACTGTACTGTCCAGTACTTACCTATTTGCAAATCAAACAAATGCCTTAGTCTTATTTGTGTTGATTGCGTTTGTCTTATGTGTGTTGAACAGCTTTTTCCAAACCTTGACAAGGTGGTTTTTTGGATGACGATGTTGTGGTTCAAACAGCGATTTGTCTCCCACTTTGGGAAATTGATCCAATGGAAAAGTTAATGGAGCTGTGGAAACTTGCAAAGGGGATGATGATTGGGTAATGTCAAAGCATTTTAGGAACTACTTCAATTTTTCTCATCCCCTCATTGCAGATCATTTAGACCCTGATGAATGTGCATGGGCTTATGGAATGAATGTATTTGATCTACGTACATGGAGAGTAACAAATATTAGAGAGACATATCATTCATGGTTGAAAGAGGTATAAAGTCCTTATATCATTAAACTAATACTAAATTGCACCTTATTTTACTACTTGTTAATAATATGAAATCTAGCATATTCTTAATTTTAAGTTGATGTTGTCGCGCTTTTTCTTAAATATTTTTGTTATATACTACCTCCGATCCACTTTATAAGAGACAATGCAGTTTTTAGTACATTGAATAACTGATGTATCTGGTCTAAACTATAAAGTGGACTAGAGGTAGTATTAATATACCTGGTAACTATGTGACACCATAACTTCATGTTGAAGGCATGTCTGCGTGTCTCACACTAGTACGACGTTCCTACACACACATCAGACACCCTATTCCGATTTTGGAATATTAAATTTTTCTTTTTCTATTCCAACGCATTGAGGACACACCTAGTTGACACATCCATTCGGCTAGGCATGATGGTTGGTTATCAAAATTTTCAACTTTTTAAAAAATGATGATCAACTAGGAAGTGAAAGTCTTTAAATTGATTAGATCATTTTTATCTTTTGGTAGTAAATGGATGGACTGAAGGTGAAATGCAATTCACTAATTTATCATCTTGTTTTAAGTTTTTTGTTTGTAAAGAAACAAAATGTTCAAATTGTATAATGATGTCTCTTAGTTGTTTAGTGAGGTTCATTGCCATAGGGAAATTGCAATACTTAACAAGTTCTTTTGATATGATAGTGAACATATAAATTATGTTTCTCAATTGAAATAATTTGTCAATGATGTTCCTATGTGTGTGTGCGCGCGCGCGTAAGTGTTGTGGTGTCCTATATTCTGGATCTTAACGATATCTGCGTGTATGTGTATGTGTAAGTGTCGTGTCTGGTGTCATGTTAATGTCTATGCTTTATAGTTTGATAATTGGTAGGTTGTAGCGTGTGAAGAACACATGCACCCTTCAATTTCTTATTCTGATCTTTTTATTGGAAACTCCCATTTTAAAAGAGACCTTTTAAAAGAGACCTGAGTTGGGAAATACTACCTCCGGTCCACTTTATAAGAAACAATGCAGTCTTAGGTTCATTGAATAACTTATGTATCTGTTTTGTATGGCAGAATCTGAAGTTAAACCTAACGATGTGGAAGCTTGGAACACTACCCCCAACTTTGATTGCATTTAAAGATCATGTTTTCCCAATTGACCCATCTTGGCACATGCTTGGTTTGGGTTATCAAAACAAAACCAATGTTGAGAATGTGAAAAGGGCTGCTGTTATTCATTACAATGGTCAATCAAAACCTTGGTTAGATATTGGCTTTGAACATCTTAGACCATTTTGGACCAAGTATGTCAATTATTCAAATGATTTTGTTAGGAGATGTCATTTCATGGATTCATAGTCTACCAATGACAAGAACTATGGTTTTAACAAATAGTTGATTAGTACCAAAGAGACGGGTAAAAATGCAGGTTTCGTCGAAATTTACGTCAAAATGAATTTGAGAAGGCTTGAGTAGAAAACTCGTTGAGAGGACAAAGTGATCAAGACAAAGTAGAAAAATGTAGGTTTAGTTTATGAGATTTCTTTTTTATATGTTCATTGGATTAGGAAACTGTATGTAGGATACATATGTTATAGTTATTCATTGTGTATGGTTACCAGACATTGGAAATGTGCATATAATTCTTTTTTCCATGTCTTTAGCTTTGTAATTCTTCTATAGTTAATGTTATTTTTTGAAACTCGTGCATTCGCATGGTTGATACTGCAATATAAGATAAGAATAAGAGAGATTTTTGTTTTTTTTTCCAGTTTGGGTTGGGTCGAAACCCCATAGTTTTCCTGTCAAACCCAAACTATGTCGATCTGTTCTAATGATGAGCATTGAATTGGTTTTGGTTCGCAATTCATAAGATTTAAAAACATCTTTTAAAATTCCAAAAATAGTATCATTAAACATCCAAAATTCCACAAACACACCACCAAAACTTGGACTTTGGTGATTTCATTCTGACATCAGGTACGCTTTTTGCTCATCAATTATTATCTTTCACTATCTCTTGTTGACTTTGGCATCAGAGTGCTTATAGGTTCACCCCACCGTCATGCTATGCTGCAGTCCAAAGGAATACTGTTGTGGCAATTCGATTGGCTTCGCTGAACAGATTAGTAAGCACAAAGATATTAGAGTGAAACAAAAAATTTTAGAGATGTCAAAGAGACAAAGAGATGGAGCAGAGAATATTTCATATTTCTTTCTGCTCATTCACTTAATTTCTACCAATATTTTCTGAGATCCCTTCTGAAGTTTCTTTCCCCATCACAGTTTTGTGGTGATCCAGCATTCTCCATCAGGGCTTCCCTATCTCTCTTTCTGCTCTTTAACCAATTATAGAGTGAATGTTGAAGAGAGTGTATAAGAGAGAGTGTTACTAGCCCTTTTCACATATTATTAATAATAGCATAAAAATTTTGTTTTACACTTCCATTATATCTTAAACTATAATTACTCTTTGCAAATCTACCATTTGCATCAAATAGTCCTAGAAACAGTACAAACAATTAATATAGCCTATAAATATAACTAGCACTTCCAAACTGATGCATCATTTTTTCCATGTAAGTGAAACAAAATCAAGAGGTGAAAATCATTTCTACATTGTAGGGACAAAATTAAAGACTCCTTAATCTAATTTTGTATAACCAAAACCTCCTTAATCAATTTATCCAAGTTCATGTATGAACAACCATCGAGGCGTGTCCTCCTCGGTCGCTTCTTCAAATTGATCAACTTCTCCACCTTTTGGCAGTCGATGTTTCAATCATCAGAGGGTACCATGCATAGGCTATTAGTTGAGCACCGTAGAAAAAAATGGCGGTTGTATATGGATTTATAATGCAGACGTTGTCGGATAAGGCGCCATAACTTACCCAATACACTCTACTACCGAAGTACACTAGTGTTCGGCGAAGAACACAATTAATTGCTAACACTTTGTGGGATTCCCATAGTTTCTCTAGTTACTTTTCTAATTGTCGCGATAGAACCTTCAAAGAGGTGGCAGACATTTGTTTCCTTCACTCTCTTGCTTATCATGGGCACCCTACTTGGTCTCGTACCACAGTTTTATATCCACACCATACCACAACACTTATGTAAGCAAGCAATTGCAAGTAACTAAGTACCTTTTTCATTTATAGATTAGATAATTAATCGGTTCACACTAGCTCATATTTACTGAAAGGGTTCATTATAGGAATGCAATGCAACCTCCCTTCCCTAACTTCCCTCTAATTCCCTTGCTTTTTTATTTACACTTATCACATATCCCCCTACATTATTAGAAACATGTTGCAAATATCTTTTTTTTCTTATTTTAGTTCTTTATTACCCTTCCCTTTGCGGTATTTTTTGGATTGATATCAGAACAGGAACACTAAGCATATATACATACATACATACATACATACATACATACATACATATATATATATATATATATATATCTTGTTTCAGAATTTCTATGACATATTCTCTTTATTGTCATTAATATTCAACCCAAGTATAATTCAAAGAAAATTCTCTCATGAAGCTATTGCACATTGTCACAACTTGAAGCATGGAGTGTTTCATTCTTCATCTCTTTCTAGCGCTTTTCATTTTTTGCAAAACAGCATCACTTTTCTTTCTTCATAAAAAATGGTCACGATTTCACGTATCTTTTTATTGTTCTTTTTTGTCTACTTCAATGTTAATGGCAAATTTCCTTCATGGGTTGAACCCTCCGGCAAGAAACTTATTTTTAGAAAAGAGGCTCACTATGATGTTATGGTTCTTTCTTTGAAGAAACCAAAATTTCACTAAACTGGCGGATGATGTGAATGTCGTCCCTGAAAAAAGCGTAAAATGTTTTATCATATACATCAAAAAAGGTATATATAATGAAAACATTTGGATTCATGAGAATAAGTGGAACATAGTGATGATTGGAGATGGTAGAGATGCTACTCGTATATCTGGTAACTTGAGTTGTGGTCAAAACAAATTGGGCACATATTACAAAGCAGCCTTTGGTAATGAACCATTAAAATGTTTTGTTTTAATGGGTCCTTACCAAAAGTTGCTTTGTAATATGTGTCCAATTTGTTTTGACCACAGCTCAAGTTACCGATATACGAGTAGCATCTCTACTATCTCCAATCATCACTATGTTCCACTTATTCTCATGAATCCAAACGTTTTCATTAGAAATACCTTTTTTGACGTATATGATAAAACATTTTACGCTTTTTTCAGGGACGACTCTCACAACATCTGTCATCTTGGTTAAATTTTTGGTTCCATCGGCGACAACCATAACATCATAGTGAGTCTCTTTTTTGTAATAAATTTCTTGTCCGAACCCATGAAGGAAATTGGCCATTAACATTGAAGTGGACGAAGAAAAAGAAAGATACGTGAAATTGTGACCATTTTTTATGAAGAAAGAAAAGTGATGTTGTTTGTCAAGAATGAAAAGGGCTAGAAAGAGATCAAGAATGAAACACTCTGTGCTTCAAGTTATGACGATGTGCACTAGCTTCATGAGAGAAATTTATTTGAATTATGCATGTGATAAAGTATTAATGACAATCAAGAGAATATGCTATAGAAATTTTGGAACGAGAAATACGCATTATCCATTGGATATATGTTTAGTGTTCTGTAAATGAAAAAGACACTTAATTACTTGCTACAACTTGCTTTCTGTTTTGGATTGGGCCACGAGGCCCAATAAGCAAATTAGATCTGGGTCGACCCAGTTACCGTAGACCCAGGTCCACGACGCAACACTCCACCTTGGACCTAGAGGTCCATGCGCAATATTGGGCTCAGATCAGCCCATTTCCTTGAATCCACGTCCAAGGCCCGATCCACTGAGCCTCGACGGTTCAGATCCTCCCGAGTGATCTAACGATTAAGAGCCATCACACGAACTCTATAAATAGTAGCTCTCATAATCACTTAAGGTACGTTTTCCTTCACCCCGCAACCTCCACGATTCTCTACTGAGTTGAGCGTCGGAGTGTCTTTGTAGGTACCCCCTCTCATTCAATCACACGCAGATCCGACCCGACCAGGAGCACTCCCAACTGCAGTCCCAAACCTACCCAGAAAAGACAACAAGGTACAGAACACTTACATTATTGGGTCAAACAGAGCAGCATCGAATAAAGAATCAAGGAATTTGACAAGTTATGAGATAGTGTTTTCAGACTCATGAAAATCTCCAGCTTCAGCCAACCATGACTGTCAACAAAAAATTAACAACCTTTCAGTTCATAACAAGGGAAACAAACAAATTCATTTTTATTCCTTCAAATTTTTCTCTTGATTATTATAGGGTATAGTGAGAGGAATGAAGTAAAACTAAAACCAAAAAATAATAATACAGATTATTATAAATAGCGCTTATAATCATCATGGAACAAAGTTGTTAGCATAATCATCGTAAAAATCATTTTCCATATAAAAATCATGGAACAAAGTTGTTAGAACTTAGAATAACTTAAATAAAACAACTTTTTTTGAATTACAAATGGCCTCAAAATGAAATTTCACTTGGTTGAGTGAAATGGACGTCGTATGTATCTCTAATAATAGTATCGGAAATGTGATAAAACAACTTTTGAATTACAAATGTCCCCAAAGGGTAGTTCGCTTTCAAAACATCTTACTTAATCACACTCGACACTATTATTCTGTAGATACATAACTTTTTCAAATCGAATCTAAAAATTATTTGTTGCTTATATTTGAAATTGGATAAGATGTGTAAAAAAATGTTTGATTAAAATTAAAATACTATGCATACGTCTACTCGGGTTTATGAGAAAAATATGATATTTACCAAATCTTTCCTTAAAACTTCTTATGACATCATCCAAATCTTAAAGTTACTCTCTTTTTAATAAATATCTCATTTTTATTTGGATCTACACTTCACAAATTATTTAAATCACAAATGAAAGTTATATTTTTGGAAGCTCTTTAATAAACCCAACCAAAATCATTTAAACTTCACCAAAACTTTTCCTTTCACAAACATCTATTTCGTGGACATCTAAAGATCAAAACTTTAAGCTTGACAAAAATTTGTTTTTCTCTCCATCAATATCCCATTGGTTTTGTGTGAAAGGAATGATAAAAATATTTCTTGATCAAGTTCCATGAAACCACTTATTAAAAATTAAAACTTTAAATCATTGTAGCCAAATTCAACCTGGCAATTCACAAATTGTTAGAAATTTGGATATCACGTCCCCGAGTTGAGCCAACCTAACCTCACAATTATGTGTATGAGTTTCTAGTGGTTGTGACTTGTGACCTCTTCGTCGACATATAAAAAAATTAAAACTTTAATGGATAGATCACGATGAAAGCATCTTATTATCAAGTTTTTTTTAAACAACATATTTCAAGAATCTAAAGGAATGGAAAGGAAAAGATGAAAGATCCTTACCCTAGAAGCAAGTAAGGGGCTGTCATAAAGAGTAGTGGAGAATAAAGCTTGAAGCTTAGATCCATTTTGCTCACCATCACCTACACCTACTCATAAAATCCCAACACCACCCACAACTCAACAACCATGAAGTTAACCCACAAAAGAAGAGAAAAGAGGGAAAGGAATACTCACCCATGGAGCATGGATGGGGCAGCCAAGCCATGAAGGAAGAAGAGGAAGGGAAGCCAAGACACCTCACTAAAGATCACCCACACTTTGCCATATTTTCCTAAGCTTCCAAACTTAGTTCTTTTGGAGAAGAAGTGAGAAAAAGAAGGAAAGAGATGAAGATGAGAGAGAGAGAGAGAGGGAGGGAGGGAGGGAGTGAAGAGAGAATTTTTTTGTCAAAATGGGAGGAATTGAAATTATATGAATGAAGGAAATTAATTGTGACCACAAAAGAAATTGAGCATTGGTGGCACAATATGAGCCGAGTAATGGGAATCTTAGAGTATGATTAAAATAATAGTATCCTAAGAAAATATCTAGATATTTTTTGACTTTATATCAGATCACTAATGTTGGACTCTAAGTTAGTCTTTATTTAAAGGGGTCGTGTTTCTCTCATGGGTAAATTTTACGGTAAATGAAAATATTTGAAATAAAATTTTCTTTGCAAATAATTTTCCACCAACGGGCGAACAAATTATTCTCCGACTGATTTTTCATTCCAAAGTTTAGAAAAATATAATGAATTTCAATTATCGTTATTGTCGATATATAAACTCTCTGTTTAAACTTTGGCGGAATTTGGATTCCATTAAAAATTTAGACAGCAAATATATTTTACTCGTTTTCCTTAAATCGAGGATAAAAGTATTTTCACATTTTTCACAACAATCTCAAAATTATATTTTACATAGCACTTTTGGGAAAAATAGCAAAATCGCCATTTATATAAATACATTTCACAACAAGCATTTACAACAATATTTAATTTAACGCAACCAATTAGAGTGGTAAACAGACAGAAAGAAATAGTAAACCATAATTCTATCTACTGTAAAATTACGAGTCTTACAAAATTTGCGTGAGAGTCAAGCTTTTCAGCCAAAACCCTATTGTGACGGTGCTCCTTCAACCACTCACTTAATATTTTGTCCAACTTAACAGTTTCCTTCATATGACCACCAATAACAAACCATTTCAAACAAGAAATAGCAACTTTGTGCTTCTTCCTCTGCAACCAAAGTTGTATTTGACCAAAATATATTATCCCAACCGTCATTTGAAGAACCATGTTGAACACCAATTGAGTAAAGCATTGCTTCAACTCCACCAACACATCGTTATTCAATTCGTTCTTTTTGCTACACCAAACATCAAAGAGTTCTTTGAACGAAGTTTGAACTTCTTAGACACAACCATGTTGTAGCTTCTCCACACGATAATTAGTGAGGATTTCTAGAGTTACAATCGTACACATTTGGCGCCAATAAGGACCATATGTGCAATGCCAAACATGGCTCCATTATAGGCCATGACTTCAATTGGAATAAGTTTGGGGCGAGTGGAAACAACCTTGTCGATTTTTGTGAGATATTTTTGGCGGATTCTCAATTGTTAAGTACCATAGCACGTTTAGGCACCTTAGATTTTATGAGGTGTTTGTGTGCCTCTCAACAAAGGAAGGTTATTAGGAAGCTTTTCCTAAAATAAGGAAATTAGGGTTCTATCTAAGAAGAAAATGAAAAACAACACTAAAAATGAGAAAATGCACTAAATTAATCTATTGAAATTAAATGACTTTTTCATGGATTTGACTGCCTTGACAAATGTCTAAAAGACACTATATATAGTGCTAGTATGTGCTAATAAAATAAAGCCTAAATTGCACTTTTGATTCTTTATTTTTGAGTTAGGTTTCATTTTGTTCCTTTATCTTCTTTTTTTTCCCATTTTGGTCCTCATCTTCCATTTCTCGTGTCATTTTGGTCTCTTTTTGGTATTTTTCGTCCATTAACTTAACAGACGCCACACTGGTCGTTAACTACTGACATGGTGTCTTAAGTGTCCATCCTGATGTGTCATTCATTTAATGACGTGGCAAATAGGTTATTGGTGGTTGAGTTGTTTATTTGTTAATCGATTCAGAACTGGAACAGGTGGTGGGATTGGGATTTAGGGATTTATTATAGGGATAGGGTTCGAAGGTTGGGATTGGGATTTAGGGTTCTGTTTTGGTGTTGTGGTGGTGGTGTGGCGGTGGAGGAGAGGGTGGTGGTGGCCCGTTGGGGAAGATGAAGATGGAGATGGGGTATTTTTTTTTGTCAATTTGGTCATTTATGTTTTTTTAGCTTAATTTGGTCCCTATTTTCCACGTCATTAAATGAATGAGTAATCATAATGGACATTTAAGACGCCATGTCGGCAGTTAACTGCTAGCGTGGCGTCTGTTAAGTTAATGGACGGAAAATACCAAAAAGGGACCAAAATGACACAGAAATGGAAGACGATGGACCAAAACGAGAAAAAGAAAGATAAGGGACCAAAATAAAACCTAAATCAAAGATAAAGAACCGAAAGTGCAATTTAGCCTAAAATAAAAGGCCTTAGTGCTAAATGTCCAACTAAACAATAACTAAATAAAAATCCAATTAATTAAAATCCAACACTTAACATATTCTATTGTAAAAAAACACTTAAAATATACTAATTGATCTCTCTAACATAGGTGACCAAGTATTGGCCATGCGCCAGCTATTATAGGAGCTTTTTTGTTAACTTTGTTGGAACGAAGAAGGAAAAATGAGAATAAAAACTAGCGGAGATTAATCTTTCATTGAAAGCATTGGGACACTCACGAGAGATAACCAAAAAATAATACTTCTCAAGACCAATTTTGCAAAAATCAGGTACATGAGAAATGCTAACAATACTCTGAGTGTTGTTGGCACTTTTTTCAAGTACATATGTCTAAATCATTACATCTGGTAGCCCATATATAATTATCTGAATCCTCCATTTTTTAAAGCCGGATCTATGGTAGCAAGGAAACTTTCCCCTGTTCCACAAAACGTCAATTTGTTCCCTAGAAACCTCTGCTAGGGTTTCGTTGGCCATCGACGCCGTTTGTCCCTAGGTCACTAGGTTATGTTGTTCACGCTACTACCCTCCTCCATGGAACCGATGTTACAACACCCCCTCCTCTCACTCCGCCTCTGGATATTTATCTATGCTCCTCTTTACCCCCCCTCCGCCGGTTCGCCCCCACTTCTTCCACCCGAATTGCCATCTCCGACCTCCTTCCTCTCGAATCCTTCTCTCCCCTGCCCTCTTCCCAAACCCCCTGACCCAAGCCATATTTTCTTCGCTCTCGAGCTTCTCCAAGGTTGTTTCTTTCTAGTAATCAGTCCGCCTCTTCAATCTCTCTTTGGCGCCCAGATCTCAAGGAAGAATGCTCCTGTGGCCTTTTTGCCATCATTTACGGGGAAAGTTCTGGACTTTCCGTTCTTTCCCCTTCATCTTCTCTGTGGAGCTTAGATCTACTTGTGTTTGGTGACTGATTGTTGGAGGGGTATTATGATCTTTTTGGAGCGTTGTTTTTGAAGCCCTGACCGTTGACCTTTCGTGGTTTTTCTGGCATCCTTCTTCTTTGCTTCTCCTCATCTTTTGTGGCTTTTCTCAGTTTCGAAACAAAGTCCTCGGGGGCAGTTGGCTTTCAAATACGAAGAGAGTTTGGACTTTCCGTCTCTCCTCCTACACCAACTTCGTGGGATTTTCAGTTTTATATATGGGGTGTCTCTAGTCTTCTCGTTGATGGAGCTGACGCTATGGCTGCAGGTTATCTGGGTCATCATCGGTTTTGGTGGAGCTGACACTATGGCTGCCAGCAGCATGAGAGGCGTGCCTACAACCATCTTGGGTGAGGCAGGATTGCCTCTGAATGGAAACCTAGTTTGTGGCCCATTGGGCCTTTCTTTTGTTTTGAGTTTTATTGTAGTTGGCCCTTTGGGTCTTTTTAGTTTTATGTCTTTCCATTCCTAGGTAGATTTGGACTTTAGCTAAGGACAATTGTGTTCCAAAGTCCCTTTATGATATGCTAAGCATGTGGGCTTAAATATTTGAATCTTGTTGTGCCTCTTTGTCGTAAGTCCCTTACATCACTCGTGTTACTGTTCTGGGCTGATTGTTCCTTTAGTAATGGTTTGGGTCTTGCTTGATTAATGAAACTCATTACACTCTTGACCAAAAAAACATCATTTTTCCAATGTTAAAAGCCACCTAACATATACATGTTGTGCTGCATTGACTGATCTGGTTAAAGATGAAACTGTAGGAATAAAAAGGTAATAATAACTTAACAATTGTTAAAGAATATGGAAGTGACACATACACATGTTGTCTGATTAACACTTTTGAAACAGTTGCTGACACCCTCAAAGTTGACCCTTTTCGTTTAATGCTATGCTATGATGGGAAAGAATAACATCTTCCACATTCCATTTCCTTAGAATCTCAGAAGATGGCTAAAATGGTCTCTTTGTTTACCTCATCATACTATCAAAATCTTTGAAAACTCTGAAACACAGCTCTCACTCACTCTCTTTCTTTGTTTCCTTTCACTTTTATATTATACTCCCTCCGTACTCATTTATAAGCAACAAAACACTTTTTAGATTCATTGAGTACGGAGGGAGTATCTATATATGAGTACAGATGAAACTAAAAAGTGTTTTGTTGCTTATATATGAGTACGGAGGGAGTATCTATTATTACTTGAAAAGAAAAACACCACCCACTTCTTCTCTTTTAATCTTCTTCTTCTCCGTTGTTTTTCAAACAAGTTCTCTCTCTCTGATTTACACAATTGCCACCCAGATCAGTGATTGACCCAACTTAGAGAAAAGGTTTCATTTTTATTTATCTATTTGTTATTTTTGGAATTTTTGATGGTTTTTTAGGTGACCCAATTGGGAATTAGTTCCGGTGTATCAAAGAAATACAAGGAGAGTGCGATTAGAAATGGGCGGCCCAACTCAAATAAAAACGACTTCCGAGACCGTGTCTTGGTCCGCAATTCTCGGCGACCGGCCGTATTTCTCGCAACGGCCAGGTCGCCCCAGTGGTATATATACCATCTCCATCCATACTATCAGGTACGCAATTCCTACCCTGTGATACCTTGCCCGTTAGCACACTTTTGACTAGAGCGTCAGAGTGTCTTTGCAGGTACCACCCGAGGTGCTCTCAAGACCGGTCCCCGTTCCACGTCAACGACCGGACGAAGGAGTAACAGACAACATCAACACGGTGATCAAGGTACGATCATCTGGCGACCACAGTGGGAGGCCCGAGCGCTATCCTACCTCGAAGATGGGCCCGAAGAGAATTACTACGCGGGCATCCACACAGCACGACCCTGCCGGTCAAGACGCTCACCCGCAGCAGACTCCGGAGGGCGTGCCTCTAACTGTTAGTGAATCCCAAGACAACCCTCGCCAAGAGCCTTTAGTCCAAGGCGGGCAAGGTGTAGCTTTGGAACAAGTACATCAGCAAATTTCGGCTGAGCTGGCTGAGGCCGGGATCATGGAGCCCTTACCGGAGCACGTCACCCAGGTCGTTCTCCAACTGCTCCAAAGAAAAAATCAACTCATAGCTGACCGTGACGATTTGATATCTCGGCTCGAAAGAGGGTCCATGCCGGTTCGCCAGCGGACGGGCCATGGGGAACCCTCTGCCCAAACTCGCCCTTCGCGAAGAGCCAAAAATCCACCTCGAAGGAACGTTCGCCATCGAGGAAGCACCTCTCGTCACTCTCCCGCTCGAAGAGTTCGGGCACGCAGATCGCCCGCTTGCAGGAACGTGCGCAGTCGCCGTTCCCCTTCACACGACTATGATTATGCATACTCACTCTACCATCCTGAGTCGGACCGTTCGTCTACAAGGTATTCTTCGTGCGAATCCTCCGGCTCCAGGCGTTCTAGAAGCCGCTCGTAGGACCCCTATGACGAGTTGAATGAGTATCGAAATGGGGAAATTAGAGATGTTTCACGGCGGCCGAGGAGATATCATTCCATTAGAAGCAGAGGCCGGTCGCCCCAAGAGCCCCCCATGTACGGACATCAGCCCGGTGGAGGATTATATGGGGTGCCGACCGGCGAGGCGTACCACACCATGCAGCCCTTCGAGCCGAATGACTTTCCGACCGGCCATGGGCCGTTCACAAGGGAGATCAGGCGCTATCGTATCCCTAGGGATCTCAGGAAGCCGCCCAACCTCAACAAATTCGACGGGCGAGGTGATCCTGATAAACACATCAGGTACTTCAACAACTACTGTAGTTACAGGGAGTTGGGTTCCACAATGAAGTGCCGTTTATTCCCTCAGTCGCTCGACGGACGGGCTCTAGAATGGTGGGAGTCGTTGCGGCCGAACACTATTTCTTCTTGGGAAGGCCTGATCAGGGTCTTTTTAGCAAACTACACTGCCAACCGGTGCCAGTACCGATACGAGGAACACTTGGACACAGTCATCCAAGGTGACAACGAACCATTGAGGCAATACATAGACCGCTTCAACACCGAGGCCGATCAGGTGCGCGACCTGACAGATAAGGACAAATTGAAGTACCTCAAGAGGGGCATTAGGCCGGACCATAGGTTCGCTGAAGAATTTACTCTTAACCACTATAATGATCTCAGCACGTTCCTTCGTAGAGTCAACGACCATATGGCTTACGAGGAAACTCTTGCTGCAAGGAAGGCCGCCCGAGCGCGACCTAGGGAAGAGCAGAGCAAGCCGTCCAAGGCTCAAGAAAATCACCGTGACAACAAGCCGGAATTCCGGCCTAAGAAGTATGAGCACCGGACGAGGCTCAACGCTCCCATAGCCCAAATATTTTCTGAGTGTCAGAACAATGAATTTGTCGATGTCAAGCGGCCAGATCCATTGGTACTCAAGAAGGGTGCCCGGGCGACTAAGAGATACTGCCGGTACCATAAGAGCAAAGGGCACGACACCAACGACTGCATGGCCCTAAAGGATGACATTGAAGATCTCATTCAAAAGGGCAAGTTAAAGCAATATGTCCGAGCTGATGGTGCCGAACGGGCAGAAGAGAAAGCCGGGGGGCAGAAGCCTCAGTCAAAGGGCAAAGGAACGACCGCAGCGGCCATAGAAGAAATAGCGGACAAGGACACCTCCGAAGATGACGTCCGGACGTCCAAAGGCCGGAGAGTGACTATGGTCATTCAAGGTGGAAACCCTTTGGAGAAAAGGGAATCAAAGAAGGCTATGAAAAAGAAAGTGGAACGACCTTATGATGGTTGGATCGACATCTGTAGAACGACCGGCATCGAATAGGCCGCCCATTTCTTTTGGAGATGAAGATTTGCTAGATGGGAGGACCAATAGCTACGTGCCGTTGGTAGTTAGGGCGGTCATGGCCAACACTGAAGTACGCCGAATTCTGGTCGACCAAGGCAGTTCGACCGACATTATATTTGAGGAACTGATCGACAAGCTTAATGTAGATCGGAGTGAGATCATTCCACAGGCCGATCCAACTCCACTAACAGGATTCAACGGGGCGGTCACCTACCCCTTGGGAACAATAGAACTTTTGGTTACATTTGGAGATGACTCTGGAGCGAGCACCAAATATCGGACGGTCAGGACGACGTTCCTATTCCTACCTATTAAGTCCTGCTATCAGTGTATCATAGGCCGACCGACCTTGGAAAAATTGGAGGCCGTTGCTTCCACAGTCCATCTAAAGATGAAGTTCTATAGCAAGGACGGCCAAGTTGTGACCCTGATGGCCGACCTGGAGGCGGCCAAGCGGAGCCATTATCTTTATCAAGACATCTGCGACGAACAGGATAAAGATAGTGACCCACGGAGTCTTGAACAAAGACACCAAGTTAATCCTGCTGACTTAGACGCCCGGTATGATCCTGATAGCGACCTAGAGGACGATGATGATGATTTAGCCCGAGAGCTAAAAAATAGATTAAAAAGGCCTGAGCCACATGGAGAGCTGATCGACGTTCAACTGGGGGACGACCCAGAAAAAACGGTCAAGCTAGGGAGTGGTCTACATCAGCAGGTCGAGCAAGACCTCATAGCTTGTCTAAGGGACTACGCAGATCTGTTTGCGTGCCAGGCATCAGATATGCTTGGGATTCCAATAGAGATTGCTTGCCATCAACTATCAGTAGATGAGACTGCTAGGCCGGTCGCCCAGAGAAGGCAAACTCAAAATCTGGAGAAATCTCAAGCAGCAGCTCAGGTCGTTGACGACCTGATCAAGGCCAATTTCATTGAGGAAATAAAGTATACGACCTGGCTGTCCAACGTAGTGTTAGTGAAGAAGAAGAACGGCAAGTGGCGCATGTGCGTCGACTACACAGATCTGAACAAGGCATGCCCGAAGGATTCCTTCCCGGTGCCGAGCATTGACAAACTGGTCGATGGTGCATCAGGCTATAAATTGCTATCGTTCCTGGGCGCCTACTCTGGGTACAATCAGATTACAATGTACCCTCCTGATCGCCACAAGACTGCCTTCATGACAGATCGTGGCAATTTTCAATACAAGGTTATGTCGTTCGGCCTGAAGAACGCTGGGGCGACCTACCAGCGTATGATGAACAAGATTTTCAAAGAGCAGATCGGTCGGGTAGCTGAGGTCTATCTAGATGATATGATCATTTAGAGCAGGGCCGGCCAAGATCATGCGGCCGACCTGAGAGAGGTCTTTGAAGAAGCAAGAAGAAATTCCCTAAGGCTGAACCCAGAGAAGTGCACCTTTGGAGTTAGGGCCGGTAAGTTCTTGGGATTTCATCTTACTGAAAGGGGGATAGAGGCTAGCCCGGACAAATGTAGGGCGGTCGCCGATATGAGGCCGCCCACCACAAAGAAGGAGATCCAACGGTTGAATGGCATGGTCGCTGCCCTGTCAAGATTCATACCTAAATCTGCATGCAAGTCGCTCCCCCTATTCAAGCTTTTAAAGAAGGAAGTAGAGTTCGAATGGGTCGACCGGTGCCGTGTGCTGGAGCAATTGAAGAAGCTCGACCAACCCGCCCATCATGACCAAGCGGGCGCCGGAGAAACCACAGTATCGTACTTAGCAATAACAGAAGAGGTATTGAGTGCCGTCCTGGTCAGAGAGAATGACCTAAAGCAGAGTCCGGTCTACTTCATCAGCAAGGTATTTCAAGGACCAGAGTTGAGATACCAGAGGGTCGAGAAGCTAGCCCTTGCACTACTAGTGGCCGCCCGACGTTTGAGACCTTATTTCGTGGCTCACCAGGTCGTGGTAAGAACGGACCAACCCATAAGACAAGTCCTTCATCGACCAGACCTGGCAGGACGAATGATCAAATGGGCAGTGGAGCTCAAGTGTTGGCCGACTTCATTGCAGAAATGACTCCAACTCAGGACGGCCAACCAGAAACAATGTGGACATTACATGTGGACGGTTCCTCCAACAGCAAAAGCAGCGGGGCGGGCCTTATATTAGAAAATTCAGAAGGCCTTGCAGTAGAAGTGTCTTTGACATTTGCATTCCACACCTCCAACAATCAGGCTGAGTACGAGGCATGCATAGCCGTGCGCAGCTGCAAAAAAAGAATTCAACGTCGGCCGAGTAGAACTACACTCGATTTCTTGCTGATGGGTCGCTTTCGCAGATCCAAGAATTATATGATGCAAAAGACGAAGTGTTGAAGAACTACTTGGCCAAAGTAAGGAGCTCCTCTCGGCGATTCGGCCGGGCAGAGGTCAAACACGTGCGGCGACGAGAAAACGTCCGGTGACATCTTAGCAAAGCCGGCGAAGACAAAGACACTGCAATCATAGAAGTTTGATCCAAGAAACCCCGACTCGCCCGAGGCGTCTCAACCAAGCCTAGCCAATCCTTAGCCGCTTCTCACCATTGGAATAGAAGAAGATTGGATCGCTCCCATTCTGCGCTACCTCACAACGGGCGAAGAGCCGACCGATCCAAAAAAGGCCAAGACCCTGAGGTTACGGTCCACCAAATACTCCGTTGTCGAAGGGAAACTATATCGAAGAGGATTCTCCTGCCCGCTCCTCAGATGCTTGTCGTTCTGGTCGGCCGACCATGTCTTAAGAGATATCCATGAGGGGATGTGTGGCAGCCATCAGGGCGGACGGTCCATAGCGAGAAAAGCGCTCAGAGCTGTTTACTACTGGCCGACTATGGACGAAGACGCCAAGAAGCTAGTGAAGAAATGGAAGAAATGCCAAGTGCATGCGGATGTTCACGTCACCCCTTCATCGGAGCTGCAAAGCCTCACCTCACCTTGGCCGTTCGCTTGGTGGGGGATGGATTTGCTAGGTCCTTTTCCACCTGCACCAGGCCAGTTCAAATTCTTGATCGTGGCAGTAGACTACTTCACAAAGTGGATAGAGGCCGAGCCTCTGGCGGCCATAACCTCGGCAAAGGTCAACAAGTTATTCGGCCGGAATGTCCTAGCTGTAACGCCCCGAAAATAATTTGAATATTTATTTAATTGATTATTTAGGAGTTATGTGGTTAGTCATATTTAATTAAATGAATGAGGTGTTTTAATTAAATTAGGAGGTGAGAGTAGTAAATAAGAGAGTGGTAATGTTATTAAGTTAGGGAATAGTTGAATTAAATTGAGGGGGGTGCGAATAGGAGCCCACCCATTTAGGCCCAATTGTTTTGTTGGATTAATGAAAGAAAGGAATGAAAAGAAAGAAAAAAAGGAAACTGGAAAGAGAGAGAGAGGAGAGAGAGCGAGGCAGAGAGAGGGGAGAAAGGAGGAGGAGAGGCGACGGTGGTGAGAGGGAGGAAAGAGGTGGAGATCTTCTCCATCTTAGCACTAGGTAAGGGGGCTTTTTAGCTCATTCTCTTCCATTTTCCTCCTCTATCTATTGATGTGAATATCAATCCCTAATCCCTATTTATTGTTGTTTTACCATTGTTGGAGAGCTTGAAGCTCAAAGTGGAATTGTGGTGTTTGTTGAGTTTTGGAGGATAGGAGAGCTTGCATTCTTCAATTGCAAAGGTTAGGGTCTTTTCATTCATAATAGCTTGTAAGATTTGTATTGTATGAAGGTTAGGGTTTTAAAATAATTATTGAATTATTTGGTGAAGATGATGAATAGTGATTATCAAATTATATGTTGTTTGAAGTGTATTTGGATTGTTTGGTGAACATGAATTGTTTGGTTTTGTGTTGATTGGGTTATGTGTGAATTGTTTTGATGATTGTTGTTGTGTTGAATTGATTTTGTGAGGAACCCATTATGTTCTTTGTTGAATATGTGAATGTGAGGAGTTAGTAATATTGATTTAATGCCTACATGTGTGTTGTTATGTGAGGAATGAATTGTTGGGTAGAAAATTAGGTTTGAGGTATTTTTGGGTGAGGTGTTGGAAGAAGGGGCGCCAAATGCCTAGTCAAATGGCGCTGGTTGCCGAGATGCAGCCGGTTGCGGTTGTGCGAGGCGGGGCGCCAATGCTAGGCAAAAGTGGCGCCAGTTCAACTGCTTTTGTGGTTCTGTTCGGTTTGGCTAGGCTAGCGGAGGAGAGGCGCCAATTGCTAAGCAAAATGGCGCCCGGTGCTTTATCTTTGGGCCGGCCGGGTGTTCTTGTGCATGTGAGGCGCCAAAGTGGCTGTCCTTGCGCTGGGGTCTTAGCGCCCGTGTTGTTGGGAAAGGTTTGGGCTAGGTGTGGATGTGTGGCGCGGTGAGGCGCCAATTGTGGCTGCCCAAAGGCGCTTGGTGTGCCTTAGGGTGCCTTGGTGCACTTGATCGTGTGTTGGGCGCAGGTGGCGCCAAGGGTGGCAAACGCGCTGTGTGTAAATGAATGACGTGTGGTGAGTATGGTGTGGGCACCAATTGTGGTGTGCCCTTATGCTTTAGGCATTGATGTGTGTGTTCTGCAGGGGTGTCCAAGTGGCATGCCCGTGGTTGCCGGCCGAGATGTGGCTTTGTGCCTTGAGTAAGTGGTCCAATATAATTGAGAGTTGCCTAGAGGTTGTCTACGAGCTGTGTGCTTCCATTTGGTCCTTATGTGACGTTTTAGTCCTAGGTGACGAGAGGTTCACGTAGTGACTGAGTTGTAGTGATTGAGTTGTTCACTACCTACGCAGTAGAGAGGTGTCTGTGAGATGGGCGTTAGCCTTAGTGCTATTGAGGTTGTCTAAGAGAAATAGGCAATGTTGTGGTGACGGCGCAATGCCGGTGAGTTTAGTGTTGTTGAATAACACAAGAGATGATATGCCTGCGTGGCGGCCTGAGTGGCCTAAAAGAGATGGTTGATTGTGAGTGATGCATTGTTCATAGAGTCTCATGAATCATATGCATCAGCGACGATATGCTGCGTGGCGCGCCTTGAGTGGCCTAAAAGAGATGATATGCCTGCGTGGCGGCCTTGAGTGGCCTAAAAGAGATGATATGCCTGCGTGGCGGCCTTGAGTGGCCTAAAAGAGATGATATGCCTGCGTGGCGGCCTTGAGTGGCCTAAAAGAGATGGATCCACATGCATTATACCCTAGAGTTTGGGTTGCATTGCACTCATGCATACACTCATACATTTGATTGATGTCTCCCGATGAGTGGGAGTTGAATGCTATATGACTGAGGATGAGTGTTTGTCACTTGAGCGGTGAGGCTTCTCGATGTTTGTATTAAATGACGTATGTTAGTATGGTTGTAGAGTGTATTCTATTTCCTTCCTCGTATAATGCTTATATTATTTGCTATTATTTATGTAAAGAGACTCACCCTAGCATTTTATGTTGCCTGCTCTCGTGGCGACAAACAGGTGTTGTGCAGGTGATACTGAGTGAAGGTGCCTATGCCTTCCGAGTTAGTGTGTCAAGCTCAGAGTAGTCACATTAGGGATGGGGAGTATAGTATCATTATTTTACTTTATGTATTAAACTGGTTTAGAGTATGTATAGAGTATGTATTGTATAAGTAAGACTTATTGTCATTCCGCTGTGCTAATGAACTAGTTTTGGACGGGTTGTAAAACTAAACAGTATTTTTGAGGGTTCGTCCTATTTAAGTCATGATATGTAACACGCAATATATTTTATTAATGAAAGAGTATGTTGACTAAATTTAAGTCATATGTATGGTGAACGTAGCATTCCCTTGAGGATGTATCTTTTAAAAGAAAAACAAATTTTGAACTCTGATTTTAATTCAATATTTAAAGAGAGTAAGGGGGTGTTACAAGTTGGTATCGAGCAAAAGTTCGATCCGTCTCGCCAAGTTTGTCCATCGTAGTGTCTCGAGAGATCCTCTTGTTGATCTCCAACAGAGACTTTGTTAGAGATTTTGTTTGGTTGTTTGCAGCTGTTGATTGTAATTGCTTGTGACTGTTGGATTGTATTAGGTGAGGTATGTGTGATTGGAAGAGCATTTTAACGACGTCCAAGGAGTAGGAATCGTGACGACGCCTTCGCTCTGGATCACAAAGTCCTTCAATGTGAAAGGTGTAAATTTTGAAAAGACGTAGTTTTGTGACCCTGATTAAATTGGATGCGTGAGTAGGAGGGACTGATCACCCCGATAACTCATTCCCAATGAAAGAGGTGACAATAACTCGTAATTATTATAAATTTTGAATATATACTAATTTCAACTTGATTGATTGAGTGGTGTGTGCAAGTTGGTTGATTATTAATTTTTAGATACATAGATACCTTATGGATGTTTGAGTTTGATTTGAGGTTTGATAGTAGAGAGATGTCAAAATAAGGATTGACACTTTGGATTTGAAGTTCATACAAACAAAATAGAGTTTTGGTACAAAGAAAAAGTGTAGATTAAGTATGCCTAAGGGTAGCTATTTGAGTTAGGTGTATTATGATCAAGGTATGTACTATAGAGGTGAAGAGGTATTAAGGTGATGTAACCTTCTAAAATTCGTTATGAGTGTTGGGCTAGTTGTGAAGGAAAGTGTTTAGTAGTTGGGTTAAGTATGATCATAGTATGAAGATCAAAGGAAAGAAGGAAGAGGAAGGTTAAGTACATAGGACTACATATGAACTGAGGTGTAGTTGCTTAACCATAGGTGTGTTGAAGTGTAATATGCATATGATGTAGTATGTGGGAGTTAAAGTATGTAGTACCGAGGTTTAGGTACGTTTGAATAGTAAGTGTAGCGAAGCTTAGCGTGCCGTAGTGTGGAGAACCGGAGGTACCAAAAGAGTGTACCGAGGCGTTGTGTAGTGTAATGGCCGAGGTTAGGGAGTTCTTAGGTGTAGTGTGCCTAAGTGTAATAGTCAAAGGTGAAGTGACCAAGTGTAGATGAGGAAGTGAGTTGTGAATAAGCCTAAGTGTGGCGGATAGATAATATTTGAAGGATTGCGTGTTGAATATTGTTACCTTTGATTGACGTTTGGCTATAGGTTGATTGTTTCTGTGATGCACATGAGTTTAATTTTGATTTGTGCTAAATTGTTTTGAAGTTATGTACTGAAATGAAATGCGGTGCTTGGTTATAACAATTAAGGTTAGGATTCGCGTATAGTCTCTCTTTCTTTTTGGCAAAGATGAAATGATTGACTTTTCTAACTTCTGAGTTTATGTCGGAAACTAAATTTGGAAATAATAAGTGGTTGTTTGTGTGGCAACATGTTCGTGTTATAATAAAATTTGGGGTTGCGTATAGTTTTCCCTTTTTGGACAGAACCGTGAGTTATATGATTTTCAAAAAGAAGCGGTACTTGGAAAATTCTGTGTTTTTGGGAAATGAACGTAATTTCAAGATCTGTGTTAAATTCTGTTCCAAGTTGTTTAGAATTTTATTACAAGAATGTGACATGATTTTAGCTTTAGGACCGATTAGGTCATGGAGTGATGTTGTTTGAAAATGACGAGGTCTTACAATAATTTCATGGTTTGACGAGGTAAAATCTTTTGAAACAAAAAGGTGAGTTTTACTCACGTTTAGAGAATTTTAAAATGTGTTTGTGTGTTTATGTGTTGACATGTGTTAGAATAGTTGGTTGTTTAATTCCGATAACGTTTGCTATGTTAAAGGAATTGTCGAAGTTTATGAACCATCACTTTGAAAATCTATTGCACCTATATTGTCTATTGAAATGTATGATATGTTACGGTTTTAAAATTGATGTTCGGATCGGTTAAGCAGTAAAAATTATTTTTGGGATGTCCATATTACAGAGGAACTCTCTGTAGAATTTTCGTTAGAAATTTTGATACATGTTCAAAGTAGTAATTGAAATGTGTGATTAGAGGGTAAATGAAATTGAGAAAATGTTAGAGTGGTGTTAACTAAGTATGGATGAGTCGAAATGTAAGCATGGTAGAAGAGCAGAGTTGTTGAAATAGGTGTAAGTATCTAAGTGAAGAGTATGTCTGTCGAAGTATATATGTTGTCAAATCTAGTAGTAGGTATGTGCAATTAAGTATATCGAAATCTAGTATGGTACAGTTGTGGAGATATTGAGGTAAGGTGTAAGTCGAAGTTGGTGTTTGACGAAACGTAGGTAAGTTGAAGTACAGAGTTGTCGAAATGAGTAACGTCTAAGTGTATTTCTCTATGTTAGAGTAGAAGTGTCGGAAATATTGAAGTTGTAGAAGTATAGTGTGATGTATATAAACTTAAGTCCATGGGAGTCGAGGTGTAGTGGTGTAGTAGTGCGGGACGTTAAGTTATCTTGTATATCTACCGAGATGAAACGTTGCGTTTAGGATGTGTTGTGCTCAAGTGTAGTGTAACCAAGGTGAGTGGTGAGGAAGTAAGGAGTGGTAATTCTTTGTAGTGTGCGTACACCTAAGTACTGCACGCCAGAGATGCCGTTTGATGTTAACGTGGTTTAGGATTGTTGTTAGGCGCCTTTGGGAGTGCAGGTTGTTATGGAACTCGAAGTGGAATTATTAGTAATGCCGACGAATAGGTCAATTAGACATATGAGATAGGTTGGGTTAGGAGGTTGAGTTCGGAAGTGAGCACCGGAGATTGGAACTTAAAGAGGTAAGCTAATCGCAAATCGTAGTTGAGGGTATAGTGTTCTGCATCGGAATAGATGGTATTTGAGTAGTCGAGTAGGATCTGGATACCTACAAAGTTAGAATATCTGCTAAGGGGTAAGAGTGTAGAGAAGGTATGTGGTTTGTTACCTTAGTGTGCGATGATAGATTATGATGAGTACGATTAGAGGTGTGAAGAATGTTGGGTATTGCTTCGTGAGTATTTTCGAGGACGAAAATATTCTAAGTGGGGGAGAGTTGTAACGCCCCGAAAATAATTTGAATATTTATTTAATTGATTATTTAGGAGTTATGTGGTTAGTCATATTTAATTAAATGAATGAGGTGTTTTAATTAAATTAGGAGGTGAGAGTAGTAAATAAGAGAGTGGTAATGTTATTAAGTTAGGGAATAGTTGAATTAAATTGAGGGGGGTGCGAATAGGAGCCCACCCATTTAGGCCCAATTGTTTTGTTGGATTAATGAAAGAAAGGAATGAAAAGAAAGAAAAAAAAAAAGGAAACGGACCGAGAGGGAGAAGACAGAGACGCGCGCGAGAGAGGGAGAAAGGAGGAGGAGAGGCGACGGTGAGAGGGAGGAAAGAGGTGGAGATCTTCTCCATCTTAGCACTAGGTAAGGGGCTTTTTAGCTCATTCTCTTCCATTTTTCCTCCTCTATCTATTGATGTGAATATCAATCCCTAATCCCTATTTATTGTTGTTTTACCATTGTTGGAGAGCTTGAAGCTCAAAGTGGAATTGTGGTGTTTGTTGAGTTTTGGAGGATAGGAGAGCTTGCATTCTTCAATTGCAAAGGTTAGGGGGTCTTTTCATTCATAATAGCTTGTAAGATTTGTATTGTATGAAGGTTAGGGTTTTAAAATAATTATTGAATTATTTGGTGAAGATGATGAATAGTGATTATCAAATTATATGTTGTTTGAAGTGTATTTGGATTGTTTGGTGAACATGAATTGCTTGGTTTTGTGTTGATTGGGTTATGTGTGAATTGTTTTGATGATTGTTGTTGTGTTGAATTGATTTTGTGAGGAACCCATTATGTTCTTTGTTGAATATGTGAATGTGAGGAGTTAGTAATATTGATTTAATGCCTACATGTGTGTTGTTATGTGAGGAATGAATTGTTGGGTAGAAAATTAGGTTTGAGGTATTTTTGGGTGAGGTGTTGGAAGGGGCGCGCCAAATGCCTAGTCAAATGGCGCTGGTTGCTTTGAATTCGGTCGGTTGCGGTTGTGCGAGCGGGCGCCAATGCTAGGCAAAGTGGCGCCAGTTCAACTGCTTTGTGGTTCTGCTTCGGTTTGGCAAGGCTAGCGAGGAGAGGCGCCAATTGCTAAGCAAAATGGCGCCAGTCTTTATCTCTTTGGGTGGGTGTTCTTGTGCATGTGGGCGCCAAAAGTGGCTGTCCTTGCGCTCGGGTCTTAGCGCCCGATGTTGCCGGAAAAAGGTTTGGGCTAGGTGTGGATGTGTGGCGCGGTGAGGCGCCAATTGTGGGCTGTCCAAAGGCGCCTTGGTGTGCCTTAGGGGTGCCTTGGTGCACTTGATCGTGTGTTGGGCGCAGGTCGGCGCCAAGGGTGGCACCAGTGTGCGCTGTGTGTAAATGAATGACGTGTGGTGAGTATGGTGTGGGCACCAATTGTGGTGTGCCCTTATGCTTTAGGCATTGATGTGTGTGTTCTGTGCGGGTGTCCAGTGGCATGCCCGTGGTTGCGGTTGAGATGTGGCTTTGTGCCTTGAGTAAGTGGTCCAATATAATTGAGAGTTGCCTGCAGAGGTTGTCTACGAGCCGTGCTTCCATTTGGTCCTTATGTGACGTTTTAGTCCTAGGTGACGAGAGGTTCACGTGGTGACGGAGTTGTAGTGATTGAGTTGTTCACTACCTCAGCAGTAGAGGTGTCCCGTGAGATGGGCGTTAGCCTTAGTGCTATTGAGGTTGTCTAAGAGAAATAGGCAATGTTGTGGTGACGGGCGCAATGCCTGGTGAGTTTAGTGTTGTTGAATAACACAAGAGATGATATGCTGCGTGGCGGCGGCCGAGTGGCCTAAAAGAGATGGTTGATTGTGAGTGATGCATTGTTCATAGAGTCTCATGAATCATATGCATCGACGGATATGCTGCGTGGCGGCCTTGAGTGGCCTAAAAGAGATGATATGCGCGGCGCGCCTCGAGTGGCCTAAAAGAGATGATATGCTGCGTGGCGGCCTTGAGTGGCCTAAAAGAGATGATATGCTGCGTGGCGGCCTTGAGTGGCCTAAAAGAGATGGATCCACATGCATTATACCCTAGAGTTTGGGTTGCATTGCACTCATGCATACACTCATACATTTGATTGATGTCTCCCGATGAGTGGGAGTTGAATGCTATATGACTGAGGATGAGTGTTTGTCACTTGAGCGGTGAGGCTTCTCGATGTTTGTATTAAATGACGTATGTTAGTATGGTTGTAGAGTGTATTCTATTTCCTTCCTCGTATAATGCTTATATTATTTGCTATTATTTATGTAAAGAGACTCACCCTAGCATTTTATGTTGCCTGCTCTCGTGGCGACAAACAGGTGTTGTGCAGGTGATACTGAGTGAAGGTGCCTATGCCTTCCTGAGTTAGTGTGTCAAGCTCTGAGTAGTCACATTAGGGATGGGGAGTATAGTATCATTATTTTACTTTATGTATTAAACTGGTTTAGAGTATGTATAGAGTATGTATTGTATAAGTAAGACTTATTGTCATTCCGCTGTGCTAATGAACTAGTTTTGGACGGTTGTAAAACTAAACAGGTATTTTTGAGGGTTCGTCCTATTTAAGTCGTGATATGTAACACGCAATATATTTTATTAATGAAAGAGTATGTTGACTAAATTTAAGTCATATGTATGGTGAACGTAGCATTCCCTTGAGGATGTATCTTTTAAAAGAAAAACAAATTTTGAACTCTGATTTTAATTCAATATTTAAAGAGAGTAAGGGGGTGTTACACTAGCCCAGTTCGGAGTTCCTCAACAACTCATAACAGATAATGGCACCCAATTTGCAGATAGAAAATTCAGAGAAATGTTGGCCGGCTTAGGAGTGAAACAGCGTTTCACTTCGGTCGAGCACCCGCAGACTGTAACGCCCCAAAAATAATTCGAGTGTTTATTTAATTAATTTAATTAGGTGTTATAGTGGTTAATTATATTAAAATAATAATAGAGTATTTGATTTAAGTGAGGAGAGGTGGGTAGTAAAGAAGTGAGTGACAATTAAATAAAAGAGGGAGTGGTGAGACTAATTGGTGGGGTGTAAAAAGAGCCCAATTGTCTAAGGGCCCAAATTAATATTGGGTATTAGGTTAAGGTTTCATTCCTTGAGAAAGAAAAAAAAGAAAAGAGAGAGGAGAAGGAGAAGAGAAAGAGAGCTGCGCCGTGGAGAGAAGAGAGGGAGAAAAGAAGGAGGTTTTCGCAAACTGAAGAAGGAGATCGCGAGGATTGTTGCTGTGATTCTTGGTTCTTGGTGAAAGAGTTCTCATCTTCAACCAATTCTTGAGGTAAGGGTGGGTTTTAACATTTATAAAGAGTTATGATGGGTGTTTATGGGTAGTTAGGGCTTTTGTGAAATTGAATTGAAGATGTGGTGCGCAAGTGTTGTTGAATTCGTTATTAAACGTTGTTGTAGCCGTGTTCTTCATAATTATGAGACGTGATGGTGATGTTGTTAACCATGGGGGATTTGTTGATGCTTGCTACATTTTTGTGAATATGTTTCAATGAGATAAGATGCTTGACCATGTTGTTATTTTCGTTAGTGTTGGAATCTGTATCTTTGTTAATTGTTTTGTAACTTCTATGTCACACTGTATCGCTGCTAATTGTGTAAATTGGGTTGTTTTGTATTAAGAAAACAATAAATTGTGGGTGAGGGTTGATTGCGAAATTTGTTAAACTAGTTCGTTTTCCTGATGTCAAGACATGCGTCCTTTTCTTTATGTTACTAGTTAATTGTTATTTCTCAACCTTACTTTTCGTAAATCCAAGTTGATAACTATAGTTTTTAGCAATAGTGACACTTGATACTCTTCTTTATTCTTGTTTTTGTGAATCTAATGTCTTTATTTTCCACAAGAATAAATAGTGCTGTTTTTGTGAATCTAATGTGCTTGTTTTCCACAAGAATAAATAGTGTTGTTTTTGTGAATCTTGAAATTCTTTTTTTTCAAAATTAAAGGTCTTTGTTGCCTAAAATTTAAAGTGTTGTTTTCTTACAATTGAAAGTGTTGTTTCCTTCAATTAAATAGTGCTGCCTACTCATATTTAAAGAGTTGTTTTCTTCAACTGAAATGGTGCTGTCTACTTATATTTAGAGTGCTGTTTTCTTCACTTTAAACGTGCTGTTTACTCAAATTTAAAGGTGCTTTGTTTACCCAAATTTAAAGTCTTTGTTTTCTTAAATCGGATGGTCTTTGTTTTCTTAGACTCACAAATGCTTTGTTTTCCTTTTAAAGTTGCTGTTTTTCTTATTTGAGGGTTACCGTTGCTGTCACTATTTTTACAAGTTGCGGTTGCCGCTTTTACGCTTAGCTGTTTGCTGTTTTTCTCTTGCAAATAATACTACTGTTTTTATGTTCTTTTCGCTGCTGTGTTAGCGCATAAGTGCCACTGTTTTAGCGCATGTTGCGGCTATTTTCTTTATATATATGATGTGAATCGGTGAGAACTACGAGGTAGCTGTGATGCTCAACACGCGGTATTTTTCTGAAATGATCTATAACGAGACATGATGGTGTAGTATTTATTAATTAAATACTTTGAGTTCTGTGATTAGTGCATGAGTCATGAGTCACATTGTCATATGCATTTCTTGGTGGTATAGGCTCTACCTCTTTGAGATTGTTGTTGGTGGTATAGGCTTCGCCTCGTCGTCGTCGTGGCTTAGTTGTGTTTGAGATCGGTCCCGCATGCATATGCCCTGAGGGGTTGCATTGTTGCATAGTCCATACATAAATATATAACGTGTCGTAGTGTTGACTTTCTGTGTTACGAGTCGGTGTCTTGTGTGATGTTTTCGTTACGAGGTAGCTGTGATGCTACAATACGTGGTATCTTTATGAAGTGAGTTATACCGAGACATGATGACGTAATATTCATTAATTAAATAGTTTGAGTTTGCGTAGTGTTATGATGTATTGACTTTCGGTGTTATCGTGATTTACCTGCTGCTTATATACTGCTATCATTACCTATTATTTCTGTTAAGCTCACCCCTTCTGCTTGGAATGTTGCTCTTATGTGGCAACACTGCAGGTGATCGTTAGTACTTGTGGAGGATTGCTAGGTGTAGTCTCCTTCTCGTTGGGTCTGTGTCAGCTCTGATGCGTAGCACCGGGGAGGGTCGTAGTTACCGTTTCCGAACTATTATCATTTATTTTTGGGGTTTTGTTTAATGTTTAATTATTTTCTGGAGGTGTTAAATGAGTTTGTGATTCCACTGCTTAGAGATTGATTATTTATGTTTTTGAGGATTCATTTTAAATCAATTTGGAGTTTTTGTATGGTGAAAAATGTAGCGCCCTCGTGGTGACTCTGATAATTGCGCGTTTAAATTATAATTAGAAAAGGGGGTGTTACACAGACGAACGGGCAGGCGGAAGCGGCCAACAGGGTCATCCTGCGTGGGTTGAAAAGAAGACTTGATGAAGCGAAGGGGAATTGGGTCGAAGAGCTGCAGTCCGTCCTTTGGGCATATAGGACGACCCCCCATTCATCGACCGGGGAGTCACCTTTCAAACTTGTCTATGGAATGGACGCTGTAATTCCCACAGAGATGAACGAGCTGAACTGGAGAACGACCAATCCTCCAACAGCGGTCGACAACGACCGGGCGTTAAGAGAAGAATTGGACTTGGTTGAAGAGTTGCGCAATCAAGCATCCCTTAGAGAAGCATTGATCAAACAGAAGGTCGCTGCCCGATACAACGCCCGTGTGCAGAAAAGAGACTTTCCCATCGGACAGCTGGTCCTTAGGCGTGCGGATGTTGGTAACAAGAATGCACGTCAAGGAAAACTCGCCCCAAATTGGGAAGGCCCGTCTGCAGTGTCATCAACAAGACCGCCGTGGGCGTCTGAACTAGAAACCATGGAAGGCGATCATCCCGGGACATGGAATAGTGATAAACTAAAGCAGTACTACGTTTAGTACCTCCTTTTGTAATCGATCAACAATTGAATGAATAAATGTCAGGCGGGTGCTCTTTTTCCCCACTGGGGTTTTTTACAGAGGCCCGTTCTTTAAATTCTCGTGTTTTAATTACTTGCAACATCGAATTACCAGTCGCTCACAACGCACGTATAACGGAGCGACCGTATGGCCACCGAGTTGAACCAAACAAACGTAGACCCCGAGCGGTCTACAACGAGCGCCACCGAGTTGGCCCAATCAAAGGTCGCCGAGTTGACCTAAACGAGGGTCACCCCGTTGACCCACAATCGATTGTAGGCCGCCGAGCGACCTACAAAAAGTGCCATCGAAATGGCCCAAGGGTTAAGTAATAACCCACAATCGATCATAGGCCGCCGAGTGACCTACAAAGAGTGCCGTCGAACGGCCCAAAATCGAGTCATTGAATGACCCAAGGGTCAAGTAATGATCCACATGACCATAGGGCGCCGAGCGACCCAAAACGAGTGTTTTGAAAAAGCACGAATTGGCCGACGATCGGCCTAAAACGAGTGCCTTCGAGAAGGCCAAAAATAGCGGCCTACGACCGGCCTAGATTTCGTAACTTAGAAAAGTGAGAAGACAAAAAGAAACAAACAAATTCAAGAAAACGAAACAAGTTAAAACTCATTACGAAGCAAGACGCCCGGTAGAAGCCGGACGCCCAAATTGTTCAACCGCTCGAAGGCAGATTTAAAGTTGCAGAATTACAAGTGTTACACCGCTCGCAGGCGGGCAAAATAAAGAGTTGATCATTTCTTGGCACGACCAAGGATCACCGACCGTTTGCGAATCATCTTGCCGTCATCATCCATCCTCGCAGGCAAGACGATCTCTTCGCCTTCGACCACATGATCGGGCTGCACCAGTCGGTCGTCATATTGGATGCCTCGGGCAGCGAGCAACTTCATCTGAGCCACAACATTGTCAAATTGGTATAGGGCCGCTCCCTTTGCCACAGAAGCTACCTCGGCGACCTTCTCCTGGATGGCGGCCTTCTTGACCTCCTCAAAGCGAGCGACCTCGACTTTAAGGGTCTTCACCAGTTCAGCAAATTCTTTATTCCTGGCCCCCAGCTTGGTCCTATCTTCGATTGCCAGCTTTTTGTCTTTCTCAGCGGCCACCAGCTTGGATTTGGTCTGTTCCAGGGCGGCGATCTCAGGCTCAAGCTCTTTGAGCTTCCGCTCAGCCGCATCCCGTTCTGCCTCAGCACCTGAAATTGAAAGTAACGTCAACGGACGAACATTATATATCCGGCCGAGAAGTTGGCATAACGAGCGAGTTACGTGCTTGATTGATCTTCAAATCCTTCAGCGTCTTGTTGGAGGTCTTGAGCAGGTCGCCACAAAAGTCCAGGGGGTCCTTCTTGAAGCGCGCTACCTCGGCATCCCCGAAGTCCTCAAGCTCGGAAGTGGGGGACTCAACCCGATTTTCCTCCTCTCTCCTCGGCCGCTTAACTGGGGTGCGACCGTCCTTGCCTTGGGGATCGCCCGGCACTCCTCCTCTCGTGTGGTCTAGGAGTGCTCTGCGTTCTTGAGAGTTGGCGTAAGTTTTCTTTGAGCGCAAGCGCGGAGACGTGCTTCTCAAGGCTAAGCCAGTCTGAGGTCGACATTTTCAAAGTTTTTCCTGCAAAAGATATAAGGGCGTTAGCCGACCGATCAAAGAAAAGCAATCAAATATAATAAGTTAAATTCACCGACCGAGCTCGGACACCAGCTTATCCCCTTCAGACAGCATTAGCGCCGGCGAGGATATCCCTTCGTGATTCTGCGGCGGCGGACGACCGCGTGATCATGCCCAAAGTAGCAGTATCTTCCTCATCCAAGGATGATACGGCGAAAGTGGACTCGCCCGGTTTTTGAGTAAAGTGGGCCGCCCACCACGAGATTGGAAAGAAAGAGGCCCCTACTGTGTCGTCCGGAAAAATCTCCGCGATGTCCTTAGCGGCGTCCACATCGGGAATGACCCAGAAGTATTGATTTTTCCACCCGCCCGACAATGAATCCGAGTAAGCTCTGAAGAATTTGCGGGGGAACGCCTTCTGATTCTTAAAGGACACTTGTTCCTTGCGGGCCATGTTGGTGCCATACTCACCATGCCAATTCAATTCGAACAAGGTGAGAAAGAGTTTGGTTGACACATTCCGCTCCAACCGGTCGCATAGATGCTCGAACGTCTTCATAAATCCCGGCCGCTCGGGTGGATGCGAGATGGGCGGCGCTAAGTATGTAAGAACGTCCTGCTGAAACGCAGTGAAAGGGGGGAGGATTCCCATCTTCTCGAAAACGACTCGATGCATGGTGAACTTAAGATTTGGAGCAACGGTCGCGATATTCTCGTCGTCCCTCATGCCCTTTGTAACACCCCAAATAATTTAATTAAGAAATTGATTAAATTGTTTAGGTGTTGCACTAATTTTTAATTATATTAAATTATAATATGGTGTTTATAATTTAGTATTTTATTTTAATTGAAGGGAGTGGTGGAAGAAATGGGCGGGGGTGTAAAAGGGCCCAAGGTGCACTTGGCCCAATATACATATACCCAAAGTGGAATTTTCTTTCATTTGTGAAAGAAAGAAAGAAAGTTGCGAAGGAGAGGAGAGAAAAGAGAGAGCTCACGGCGCAAACCCTAGGAGAAGAGGAGGAGAAGAGCAATTTCGTGGCTTGAAGCTTGGATTGTTGCGGTGGTTTTGTTCGTGACTCAGTTCAGGTTCTTCTCTACGGTTATTTTGAGGTAAGGGAGTCTCACTCTATAATAGAGGAGATAATGGGTATTATATGTGTCATAGAAATTTGTTTTGATGTTATTTGATGATCACATGTTGATTGATTTCTTGAATTTGATGAAATTGTTGGTAAAAATTGATTTAGGCGTGAGTTAGGGTTTTGTAATATATGAATTGGTGATTTTGATGTTAATTGATGATTTGAGTATGCAATTGGTTGTTTGATTATGCAATTAGGAGTGTTAGAAGGATTATTGGGTGAATTGGTTTGGAAGATTTTGGAAAAATTGGGGTTTTGGGGTTTGGGGCGCCAAGATGCTAGGATTCAGCGCCACAGTATGCTCATTCGCTAAGTTTAGAGTTTGTGCAGAATGCACTCGCCAGGCGCCACATTCTTTGGGAAAATGGCGCCACATGCACCGCTTGTGTGTTTGGGTGTGTGTGCCGTGCGGATGTGGGCGCCAAATGTCGCCCCAGGTGTGCCCGAATGGCGCTCGTGTCACCGTAGCTTGATGTCCGGGTGAGTGAGTTCTTTGTCGGGCGCCAGAATGTGGGTATTTTGGAGCCGGTGAGTGAAACTTGTATTTCTAAACATATTTTCTCGTGCCAACTTTTGTATTCACCGCCAACTTTCAATTTTAAGTGTTTTGGCTCGAATGGTTTTCGATTGCAAGTGTATTTTTGAAAATGTCCCTGGTAGGCTCGTTTTGGGTGTGTTTTGGAGCCCTGGTGAGTGAAACTTGTATTTCTAAACATATTTTCTCGTACAACTTTTGTATTCACCGCCAACTTTCAAATTTAAGTGTTTTGGCTCGAACGGTTTTTTCGATTGCAAGTGTATTTTTGAAAATGTCCCTGGTAGGCCTCGTTTTATGTGTGTTTTGGAGCCCTGGGAGTGAAACTTACTTTTCTAGGCATATTTCCTGTGCCAAATTTTGTGTTTACACTGCCCAAATTCATTTTTAAACATTTTGCTCGGGTGGTTTTTGGTTTGAAAGTGTTGGGTGAGCTGGGTCAAAGGGGCGCCAACTGGCCGCTTGTGTCTTGTTTTGTGTCTCAAATCGTGGTTCGAGTTTGTGTCTAGGTCTGTGTTGCCCGTGGGGCGCCAGATTGCTAGGAAAGTGGCGCCAGCGGGTGTGTTGCCACGGGGGCGCCAAATCTTTGAGCTTCGGCGCTAGTCTTTGTGTTGCACTGCGGGCGCTGAATGTGGGAAAAATGGCGCTGGTCGCCAAGTGCCTAAGAGGGTGTCTTTATTTTGGTCCCTAGGTGACAGCTTTGGTCCCTAGATGATTGTTTTGGTCCTAAGTGGTGGTTTAGGTCCCGAGTAAGGTTGAGTGCCTGAGGAGAATAGTCAGGTGGGACATAATGGTGTTGAGGGTTTATAATGAGGTGATTGAGCATGCCATGGGGCATGGGCGGTGGGCCAAGCCGGGAGGGCTATAAAATGAGATTGACAATCGAGGTAAGAGTAATGGGTGTATTGAATTGTTTGAAATGATGTTTGTGATGTACATGGAGTCTCATGCATACATTGGTCTGTGATCGTAGAGTTTATAATATGATGTGTGAAGCTCGAGGCGGCGGGGCCTTATAAAATGATTGTGAAGCTTTGAGGCGGCGGGGGCCTTATAAAGTGATTGTGAAGCTTCGAGGGCGGCGGTGGGCCAATGGTACCACATGCATACCAACATTGCATACATTCCCATTAGTGCATGAATGTTGTTGATGATGTTTGGCGTGTTTGAGTGTCTTGTAAACTATGCTTATATATTGCTTATTATCACTTTTATTATATAGTTCGAGACTCACCCTTTACATTGTTATTTACCACGGGTAGTCGGGAGTGAGGGCTTTCTACCTTCACTACTCCCCGAGTCGATGCGCTCGATACGTAGCACCTGGGGTCGGGTTTAGATCGTTGTTGCTTGTTTTGCTCCTTGTTGAGCCTTATGTATTTGTTTTGATATTGCCGGATTATCTTTGTTGAGATAATGATTACTTTCACGCAATATGTGAAACTATATTTCTATGAGTTGATCTACCGGTGTTACGTATTCGGATTTTGGTTTATGATAAAGAGTTGTGACGCTCCATTTCGTTGATTATTAAATTATGTTATACTATTAGTGTCTTTGAATGACCGTGGCTAAACTGCGTGGTTCGCCACTAAGGCTAGATTTTCTTTCATTGGTGTATTTACAAGGGCATCACTTTGAGAGCCTTGCAAAGGTGGCCAATGCTCGCTGCAAGTAGTATCGCCACCGAGTAATCCCATAGTCACCAAAGGCACTATTTTATAACACACTAAACTAAAAGATGACCAGAAAAGATTTTTGTATACTCTGATTTTTGATTTAAATTGCCGGGTAGAAATGGGGTGTTACACCCTTCACTTTCCACCCCGGCTTAGTGAAGAGGGGCTTGTAGGTCGTCTAGACAGGGATGCTCCAGACCGATAAAACTCTTGAAGGTTCTCATCTTCTCGGACACCCATGAAATATCCTTTTCATCGATGACCGTAGCTGGCTCGGCCTCTCCCTCCGCCCGTTCGCGCGGTCGGACAACACTCCGACAGCGACCACCCTATTCCTCACAGTGTAGAAATACATCATTCCACCGGGGGCACAGATTCAAGCCTCAGCCCGCCCTGAAGCGACCTAGGCTTGGGGGGCAACTGTTCCGGGGTGTATCAGCAAATACAAGGAGGTGCAGTTAGAAATGGGCCAGCGGCCCAACCCAGCGAAAACGGCCCGAGACCGTGTCTTGTCCACGCACTTCGCGGCGGCCACAGTATTTCTCGCAACGGCGAGTCACCCTAGTGGTATATATACCATCTCCATCCATACTATCAGGTACGCAATTCCTACCCTGTGATACCCTGCCCGTTAGCACACTTCTGACTAGAGCGTCGCAGTGTCTTTGCAGGTACCACCCGAGGTTCTCTCAAGACCGGTCCCCGTTCCACGTTAACGACCGGACGAAGGAGTAACAGACAACATCTACACGGTGATCAAGGTACGATCAGAATTCTATATGATTTTTTGATTTAATGTATACCCATTTGAATAATACATTTGTTTTGGCTTTAGCTGTGTTAGATTCCTTTGTAAGTTTGTTGATTTTCATATGGTGTTTACTTTTGAGCATCACTTGTTTGTTGAATTGCAATCATTTTATTCTGTTTATTTATTTGGATAGATATGATATGATATGGCTTTATTACTTTATCAATTTCTTTATTCACATTCTTAGGCCAAAATTTGTGATCAAAACATTTCAACTCTCTTTATACTTTACTTGCTTATTCATTCATCGTTTGATTTTGCATTAAATTCTCGCAGAAACAAAAGGGAGATAGTTTGATTTGATTACTTGTATTCATCATTGAAACTCAATTGAAGTGATTAAGTGTGAGAATCTCTCCATCCGAGAATGGTCGTGAGTCAAGATGAATTAGAAATCAAGTTTAGGTTGAGTGATGGATCCGATATTGGCCCTAAAAGTTTTGCTTCTCTACTACTAGTATTGCAACTCTCAAAGAAAATGTTCTTGCTCAAAGTGGCCAAAAGGTTAGTTGTGTTGTGTAGTCTTTTTTTTCATTTTTGGTCCTTCAACTTAGGTGATTTTGGTCCCTTAATTTTTACTTTTGACTTTTGACGATTTTGGTCCCCAATTTTCTTAGTTTGGAAATTTTGGTCCTCAAAAGTCATGGATTGTACACTATTGGTCCATCACTAGCAATATAGACATAGTTGATGATTGTGATGAGAATTGACAAAAATAATTGATGAACCGTAATATCACTATATCAAAGGTCATTAAATTAAAATCTTATGTTTTATATCACTATATTTATTTTATCGATCTTGTAAATAGTAACTCTAATAGTGTGGTAAAACTGTTGGTGTATAGTTGGGTTAGTTAGTTGAAAACTAGTTAATTAGTTGTGAATTAGTTGGTTCCTAACTGATCTTGTTAACAGTTAGTGAAAGAAATTAGGGATAGATACATATACAACAGTTCAAAGGGCAATACATCTGTGGGGATGTATTATACACCCACGCGGGTGTATAGAAAAGACAACAGATACATATACATCATTGACTCTCGTTGTACAACAGTTGAACATTTTCTCTGAATGAAATTAGTGTGTAACAGGAATTCATGAGCCTATCTGATATTCAGTTGCAAGGAGGGAGTAATGAAACTGACTTGGAGTCCCACATCGGGTGTCATGAGTTTTGTGTGAAGGCTTATATAGGTTGGGCAAACCTCCTCCTCTTGACCATGGTTTTGGGGATGGAGTTAGGTCCAATTCTGTTTCAATTGGTATCAGAGCAGTTCCGATCCTTTGGGAACCGAGTGGCCTGACCGGGAAGAATGAACCCACAAAGATGGGGAAGAATGAACCGACAGAGACGCCAGTTATTCAGGGGGCGGTATTGTAACAGGAATTCATGAGCCTCTCTGATATTCAGTTGTAAGGAGGGAGTAATGAACCTGACTTGGAGTCCCAGATCGGGTGTCATGAGCCTGGTGTGAAGGCTTATATAGGTTGGGCAAACCTCCTCCTCTTGACCATGGTTTTGGGGATGGAGTTAGGTCCAATTCTGTTTCATAGTGAATCTTTCTTTTCCTCTTAGTTCATTCTTCAACTTCATTTGTGTTCAACCGAACTTTTCATGCAAGATTCAATGGGGAACTGATTTCCTGACATGGTATCAGAGCAAATCGCTTCCGCTTCACATCGTTCTCCACGATTCGTTCTCAAATCGTTTGATTGACTCCTCGATTCTTCCTCTTTCGAGCTCAATTTTCGTTTTTTTCTCTTCTTTGGGTGTTCTTCTCCGTCGTTCTTCCATGGCGGATCTCACATCTACATATAGTCCCTATTACATTCATCCCTCGGACAATCCCGGGGCTGTCCTCGTCTCCAACCTTCTCAATGATTCTGGAACAAATAACGGTTCTTGGTCTCGTGCCATGATCATCGCTCTTGGAGCCAAGAACAAGTTAGGGTTTATCGACGGCACAATTCCCAAACCCACCACCGCCACAACCACCACCGCTTGGGTTCGAAGCAATCATATGACTACATCTTGGATTCTCAACTCCATCTCTAAAGATCTTCATAGTAGTGTTCTCTATTCTGATTCTGCCGCTGCAATCTGGAAGGAATTGAAGAACAGGTTTGAGCAGACCAATGGACCCAGAATCTTCCAACTCAACAAAGAAATTCTTAATTGCTTTCAAGGTAATCTTTCTGTTAGCGCTTACTACAGTAAACTCAAGGGTTTATGGGATAGTCTTGCTGAGCACAGTCCCAAGAATACTTGCAACTGTGGAGGTGCGGATGCCTTGGTTGCTTATTTGAATCGACAACATCTTTATGTTGTTTTGATGGGTCTCAATGAAGTTTATAGCACTGTGCGTGGACAAATCTTGTTGATGGATCCCGTGCCTGATATTAGTCGTGCTTTCTCCCTAGTTGTTTAAGAAGAAAAACAACGGGAGATTGGAAATTCTTCCACTGATAGTACCTCTCTAATTGCGTTTGCTGTTAACACTAAAGGGGGCAAGAAAGATAGACCTCAGTGTTCCTATAGTGGACTCCTTGGACATGTCAAAGACAAATGTTTCAAGCTCCACGGATTTCCTCCTGGATACAAGAAGCAGAAGAGTGCTGCTACAAAACAATCTGTTCTCCAAGTGACTGCTGGTTCATCCACTGAGCCTACCATTGATCATCATCAGTATCAGCAACTCATTCAATATATGCAAGCTCAACTTGCAAAAGCTTCTGTGACTGATTCTGCAGAGAAAATAGGTGAAATTGTTCTTCACTTTACCTGTTCTTTGCGTTTATTGCAGTTAGTTTTTACTTGCCTCTATATCAATCATTGGATTTATGACTCTGGTGCAACTGCCCATATTTGCATCTCTTTGGCATCTTTTATTTCCTATACAAAATTGCATAATACATTTGTGACTCTTCCTAATAACCAAAAAGTTTCTGTATTGGCCACTGGCTCTGTGAAACTCTGTTCTGGTTTAATTCTTCACAATGTTTTGTGTATTCCCAGTTTTCACATTAACATTATTTCAGTAGGTTGCTTGAATCAATATCCTCGTTATCATGTTTTTTTTTTCTAATAATGAATTTCTGGTCCAGGATGCCCTCCAAGTGAAGGTGATTGGAAGGAGTAACTTTCTTGATGGTTTATATTTTTTTCACTCAGAGCTTTCCTGTAAAAATGTGAATTCTGTTTCAGCTAGTTTGCCTAGACCTAGCTTAGTTCCCAGTGCAAAATGTCAAAATGTGCATTCTGGTAGTTTACATAACAATAATTTTGTTTCCATTACCTAATTATGGCACTCTAGGCTAGAGCATATCTCTAATTCTATACTAAAAATATTGTGTAATAAACTGCCTTCAATAAAAATTGTTGAATGTGATAACAGTTCTTGTTCTATATGTCCCTTGTCTAAAATGCATCGTTTGCCATTTGTTTCACATAATAATTTTTCTAACTTGCCATGTCAGGATATCAATTCCCCATTGAATCTTGCATGAAAAGTTCGGTTGAACACAAATGAAGTTGAAGAATGAACTAAGAGGAAAAGAAAGATTCACTAATTTCATTCAGAGAAAATGTTCAACAAGTGTACAATGAGAGTCAATAATGTATATGTATCTCGTTGTCTTTTCTATACACCCAGTGGTGGGTGTATAATACATACCTACTGATGTATTGCCCTTTGAACTGTTGTAAATGTATCTATCCCTAATTGCTTTCACTAATCGCTAACAAGATCGCTTAGGAACCAACTAATTCACAACTAATTAACTAGTTTTCAACTAACTAACCCAACTATACACCAAATGTTTTACCACACTATCGAGTTACTATTTACAAAGATCATGAAAATAAATATAGTGATATAAAACTTAAGATTTTAATTTAACACTCCCCCTCAAGTTGGGAGATATAGGTCCTTCATTCCCAGCTTGGACATCAATTGCTGACACTGGGCTTTTGTGCAATGCTTTTGTCATCATGTCTGCTACTTGTTGCTGTGATTTCACGTGGATCAGCTTCAAGAATCCATTCTGCACATATTCTCTTATAAAGTGGCAGTCAATGTCCATGTGCTTAGACCTCTAATGACTTGTTGGATTTTCTACAAGCTGTATTGCAGATTTACTGTCTGATAGTAACATAGTTGAAGAGATTTCAACCTTAAACTCACGAAGCAACTATTTTATCCATAGCGACTCACGGTGGCGTGAGCTATAGCTCAGATTCTCGCCTCACAAGATCTAGCTACCGTGGCTTGCTTTTTAGACTTCCATGCTATCAAAGATTGTCCCAAATATATGCAGAAAACGGTTGTGAACTTCCTGCTTAGCTCACATGATCCCCAGTCTGCATCTACATAACCAGTGAGCTTCACAGAAGGGTTAGCAGGGAAGGTAATTCCATGTCCTACACTTCCTTTCAAATACTGTAACAGGTATTGGGCAGCCTGCAGATGAGGAGTTCTAGGTTTTGCCATGAACTGACTCAACTTGTTAACCGCGTATGTGATGTCAGGTCTAGATATGGTGAGGTAAATCATTCTGCCAATCAGTCTTCTATACATAGCCTGATCCTCAAGAGGTGTTCCATCAGTGTCATTTAACTTGATGTTGGGATCCATAGGGACAGAAACAGGTTTTGCAGAGGTAAATCCAGTGTCCATTAATAGTTGTAGAGCATACTTTCTCTGAGACAAATGTATCCCTGACTTAGACCTTGCAATCTCTAGGCCTAGAAAGTACTTCAACTCAACAATGATCTTTAATTTGAAATGTTTCTGAAGCATGGTTTGGACAAATTTAATGAGGGATTTGTTGGGACCAGCCAGCACTATGTCATCAACATACACCAATAGTGCCACAAAATCAATCCCAGATCCTTTTGTAAATAAGGAATGGTCTGCAGAGCTTTTACTGAATCCCAAAGAAGTGATGGTGCTACTGAATTTGGCAAACCATTGTCTCGAGGCTTGTCTAAGTCCATATATAGCTAGACTTGTTCAATTTACATATTTTGTTCTCCCCCTGACTTGGATAGCCAAGAGGGAGGTTCATATAAACTTCCTCCTCAAGTTCCCCATGGAGGAAAGCATTGTTAATATCTAATTGTAGCAAATGCCAATTGCACTGAGCAGCCAAACTCAGTAAAATTCTAACAGAGGTAAGTTTTGCAACTGGAGAAAAAGTGTCTCGAAAATCAATACCGCATTGTTGGGTGAAACCTTGAGCCACAAGCCTGGCCTTGCATTTATCAAGTGAGCCATTAGCATTGTATTTAGTCTTGTACACCCATTTACAACCCGCTGTCTTCTTGTCAATCGGTTTAGTAACAATTGACCAAGTATTATTTGCCTCTAGAGCCACTGCACTATGAATGGTCCTTGATACAAATTACACACTTAATACATATATTCTTATAAGGTTACACACTGCAGGGAAAACATTCAAATCTAGAAAACGATGCACATTCACAATTTAGATTTGGAAAAATTGTTCAAAACGAAATTGATTAAAAGCAATAGAAGAATACGATTAAGAAAAACTGGTTGAATACGAAAACGATTAAAAACGAAACTGGTAATTTTGTTGTTGGGTTTCTAATTCGTTCAAAGATTCGATTTTTATGCAGATCCTCCATGAAGAAGATGAAGATGCGAAGAAGAAGAGTGGATTTCGTTTTTATTTTTTTATTAAAATTAATCCGCAATTAAGTAATATATATTTCTCGTTGGCCTTTTGTTTTCAAATCATGTTTTGGTTTAGTGGTAAGTGGGCGTGCCATTCCCCTTATGGTCAGAGTTCAACTCTCAATTTAAGTAAAAATTTTATTTAAGTAACAACACACATTGCTATGTCGCGGCACAACCATCCAATTAGATGTTGACATGTGGCAACCACTCATTAGTTGTTGATGTGGCATGTCACAGCCACATGGCAGTGATGACATTGGATTGTGACGTGGCTTATCAGTGCCACGTGGCACAAAAGTCCAATAATAAGGTGACACGTGGTAGTGACGTCATTGCTGACGTCATCACCGTTTGCCAAATAACATTTTTTTTAACAGAAAGTTAACGGAGGGACCAAAATGAAACAAAAATGAAAGATGAGGGACCAAAATGAGAAAGGACCAAAATAAAACCTAAAGTAAAGATAAAGGAAAGTGCTATTTAGCCTATAATTTAATAAACCTTGTATCATTATTATGAGAGAAAAAAGTGCAAAATGTTCCTCAAAAATACATTTTGTTTTTCTTTTCTTTTCTTAGGCTCAAATTAAATTTTCTTCCCTCTTCTTATCATCAAAGCCACGTGTGTGTTTGTGAACCTAGTTAAGGTAGCGCAATGCGCATTCATGAACTCAATTTCAAACTGTGGCAAGTTTCACTGTTGAGTCTTTTCACCAAAATCACAACATTCTCGCCATAAAGTTCATCGGAGTTTAAGTCTCCGACGATGGCCTCAACGGCGTCGTTTTCTGTAACAGGAATTCATGAGCCTCTCTGATATTCAGTTGCAAGGAGGGAGTAATGAACCTGACTTGGAGTCCCACATCGGGTGTCATGAGCCTGGTATGAAGGCTTATATAGGTTGGGCAAACCTCCTCCTCTTGACCATGGTTTTGGGGATGGAGTTAGGTCCAATTCTGTTTCAATCGGTATCAGAGCAGTTCCGATCCTTTCGGAACCAAGTGGCCTGACCGGGAAGAATGAACCCACAAAGATGGGGAAGAATGAACCGGCAGAGACGCCAGTTGTTCAGGGGGCGATATTGTAACAGGAATTCATGAGCCTCTCTGATATTCAGTTGCAAGGAGGGTGTAATGAACCTGACTTGGAGACCCACATCGGGTGTCATGAGCCTGGTGTGAAGGCTTATATAGGTTGGGCAAACCTCCTCCTCTTGACCATGGTTTTGGGGATGGAGTTAGGTCCAATTCTGTTTCAATTGGTATCAGAGAAGTTCCGATCCTTTCGGAACCAAGTGGCCTGACCGGGAAGAATGAACCCACAAAGATGGGGAAGAATGAACCGGCAGAGACGCCAAACCGCTCAGGGGGCGATATTGTAACAGAATTCATGAGCCTCTCGATATTCGGGCTTGCAAGGAGGAGTAATGAACTCGACTTGGGGTCCCACATCGGTGTCATGAGCCCGGTGTGAAGGCTTATATAGGTTGGGCAAACCTCCTCCTCTTGACCATGGTTTTGAGGATGGAGTTAGGTCCAATTCTGTTTCATTTTCAGGTCTCAATCTTAGCCACTGTTCCAATTTTCCGCTCCGGAAACAATTCTCAATTCCCTCCGCTTTCACTCTCTCTCTAACTCTCCACTGAAACCCACTTCCTCAAGACCTTAAATTCTCTCCCATTGAAGAAAGGTGAAGCTTTTTCAAATGGGTCTTTGAGAATTCGAAGAAACCCTAATCACTTCACTGTTCACTACACCGCTTCAACTGGAAAGGTAACGTGTAATGGTTTATCGAAGAGTTTATTTCGTAACTTAGTTTATTTTTACCTTGCTATTTCTTCGTTACATTGAAGTTACTGTTCCATTGCTTTTTTATCTTGTTAGCGTGCGATGCACTCGCTCCCTTGTATTGGATTGCACACGCATATATCATGAATGAAAAGTTTTGTGATCATCATCATTTGATATCACAAATGCAATTGATTTTCTCTCTCATCATCTCTCTCATCGTGCTCCATCTTTCACAGTTAGCATATCCGAGTGGTGTTCTTCCTTCACTACTCCATTACTAGCAGCTGGATTTTACCGGATTGATTCCCTAAAATCCATTTCCTGTTACAAGTGGTATCAGATTTGTTCGTTTCTGGTGCTTGATCTTTGCTTCAATGGCCGCTGCTACTCGCTCTGTAACTGCCATCGCTGAACTTGACAAGAAGCATGATGACAAACATGCTGAACTGAGCGCTCGCATGGAACATTTGGTAGCAGGAATGGAGGAAATGCGCACTATGCTTCGCGAGCAAGTTAATCCAGATGGCTCGGTGAACAATACTCCTCGCAACTGTGGTAATGGAGAAAACAACCGAGGTAATGGTGGAAACGGTGCTACTAGTCTGTATGCAACTCGCCTCTCTAAGATCGACTTCCCTAAGTTCGACGGCCGAGGTGTGAAGGAGTGGTTATATCGCTGCGACCAATTCTTCCGGCTTGACGAAACTCCACCGGAGAACATGGTACGTTTGGCTTCGATTCACATGGAGGGTTTAGCGCTTCAGTGGCATTTGAATTACATTCGCCGCAAGTTCGATCTCTATCCACCATGGTCTCAGTACGTTGCTGACATTGTTGCTCGTTTCAGTGAAGTTTATGAAGATCCACTCTCTTCTCTAATTCAGGTGAAGCATACCAAGCAAGGTTCAGAATACATCGACGCTTTTGAGCTCGCTCAAACTCAGGTATCACTCTTACCGAACACACTTTAAGCATATTTCTTTACGGTTTGGAACATACTACTCAAATGCAAGTAAGGATGTTTAATCCCACCGATATTGCTCATCTTTGCTAGCCTAGCCCGCTTGTGTATGAATCCTCCAAAGCCCCTATACTTCGCCTCTACCCGTAAATTTAGCTCTAGCTCATCCTCTTTCCACAATTACTCCAAAACTCACCTCGGCAAACCAAAGAACCACCTCGGCAAACATCACCACCTCGGCTCTCTCTGCTCCTAACCACCCCCTAAACACTTCCCCAATCACCAAAAACACAAACTACAAACCCGCAGGAACCTTTACTCATGCTCAAATGGGGGAGAGGAAGGCTAAAGGTCTTTGTATGTACTGTGACGAACCCTTTACACCAGGTCACCACCTTAAGCATCGTCGAGCTCAGTTTTTGATGCTTGAGGCTGAAGGTGATAGTGATGAGGGCGAGGAACCTGATCACTCTAGTGGCGCTAGTCTTGACACGCTTCAAACCGATAGCCCCACTCTTTCCCTCCATGCCTTATCTGGTACTCCTACTCATCAAACCATGCGAGTTACGAGCATGTACATCAAGAGATTGTTGCAGATACTAATTGACAGTGGTAGCACACACAATTTTCTTGACTTGGATGCTGCTAAGAGACTCGGGTGCAGGCTTGAGAAAATCAAACCAATGTCTGTTACTACAGGGGGTGGAAACAAAATTGCAGCAATGTACATTGTTCGTTGTTTCACTTGGCAGCTACAACAATGCACATTCACTTGTGATGTCTATGTATTACCTATTGTATGCTGTGATTTGATCTTGGGTGTCCAATGGTTGAAATCTCTTGGTAAGATTATTTGGGATTTTGATCAACTCCAAATGGAGTTCAATGTGCAGGGCAGGAAATGTTCTCTGAGAAGTGCTAAGACTCCTTCAAACAAGCTCATTAACAACAAGAAATTCACTCAATCTTTGAATTCCGAGGCTGAGATATGTTTTCTGTACTTAGACACTGAGACACCTACCTTATCGCACTCTAAACTTCAATCGCTTTGTCTATGGAAGTCGCTATCAATTACCTTGGAGCTGCAGGACTTGCTCGTTGATTTTGAGGATCCGAGAGCCAACTGACTTACCTCCTAGAAGGCCTGGTTTTGACCATAAAATTCCTCTTAAGGAGGACATTGTTCCATTCAATCTACGCCCCTACAGGTACTCTATTGTCCAGAAAGATGCTGTGGACAAATTGGTGACTGAGATGCTTGATCAGGGTATCATTAGACACAGCAATAGCCCTTTTGCTTCTCCTGCTGTCTTAGTGAGGAAGAAAGATGGTTCATGGCGCTTATGTGTTGACTACAGAAGACTCAACACCCACACTATCAAGGATAGATATCCAATTCCTCATTGAAGATCTAATGGATGAACTCGGCTCGCTTACTCTGCTTTCAAAGCTTGATCTCGTGTCCGGTTTCAACCAATTGCGGATTGAGGAGGGTGACGAATTCAAAACGCCAAGACTCATGGAGGACACTTTGAGTATCTTGTGATGCCTTTTGGGCTCACAAATGCCCCTGCTTCTTTCCAGGCTTTGATGAACTTTATTTGACTCCTTTCCTTAGAAAGTTTGTGATTGTATTTTTTGATGATATTTTGGTTTATAGTCCAACTCTCGATGCTCATGTTGATCATTTGAGACAGGTTTTTGATATCGCTCAAGCCACCAAATTATTTATTTCTTAGAAAGAAGAAATGTCATTTTGCCACCTCTAGAGTGGAGTACCTGGGCCACTTTATTTCTCACGGGCAGGTCTTCACTGACCCTTCCAAGATACAAGCAGTTAAGGATTGGCCTGTTCCTTCTAACCTCAAGCAATTGAGAGGTTTCCTTGGCTTACCAGGCTACTACAGGAGGTTTGTTCGTGACTATGGCAAGATTGCTCAACCCCTTACAGATCTCTTGAGGAAGGATAGTTTTGTTTGGAGCGATGCTGCTACTGATTCTTTCAACCAGCTGAAAGAGGCTCTTGTTTCCTCTCCTGTTCTTGCTTTACCCGATTTTTCCAAAACATTTGTTGTTGAAACAGATGCTTCGGGCAAAGGTATTGGTGCTGTCCTCATGCAAGACCACCACCCTATCGCTTATATCAGCAAATCCCTCGGGCCGAGGCAGCAAGCTATGTATGTGTATGAACGAGAGTTGCTGGCAATTGTCTATGCTGTGCAAAAATGGGGTGCTTACTTGTCTCACAAGCCATTTATAATCAAGTCTGATCAAAAGAGTATCAAGTTCCTCATAGATCAGAAACTCAACACACCTTTTCAACAGGTGTGGATGGCTAAATTGATGGGCTTTGATTTCGAAATTCAATATAAGACAGGTTCCTCTAATGTGGCTGCTGATGCTCTCTCTAGACAACAAGGTGTCGAGTTGCTGCCAATGCTCATGAGGACCTTTTATCACTTATAAAGGACTCTTGGGTGTCTGATTCTTCGTTGCAGACCATTATTTCTGATCTGAAACGTGATCCTAAGTCTCATCCAAAGTTTACTTGGCATCGGGATGAGTTACGAAGGCGTGGAAAGCTTCTGGTGGGCAATGATTCTGATTTGAAAGTTACTATACTAAAATGGCTTCATGACTCTTTTGTTGGTGGTCATTCCGACCGTGATGTTACTGCTGCTCGAGTCAAATCTCATTTTTATTGGAAGGGCATGAAAAAAGAAATCCAGAACTACATTCGTTGCTGTGATATCTGCCAGAAAAACAAACCAGAACTTGTCAAACCTCCTGGTTTACTGCAGCCTCTTCCTATTCCACATCGTATTTGGGACGAAATTAGTTTGGACTTTATTGAAGGACTCCCCCCTTCACAGGGCAAGCAAGTTATCTTGGTGGTGGTTGATCGTTTGAGTAAATATGCTCACTTCTTGCCTATTTCCCACCCTTACACAGCTCTTACTGTTGCACAACTATTCCTTGACAATATCTTTAAGTTGCATGGTCTGCCAAGCAAAGTAGTGAGTGATAGGGATCCCATTTTCCTTAGTTCTCTTTGGAATGAGCTCTTTAAGCTGCAGGGGGTGCTATTGAACAAGTCCACAACTTACCATCCTCAGAGTGATGGTCAAACCGAAGTGGTTAACAAGTCTCTTGAGACTTATTTACGCTGCATGTGTACTGATAAACCAAATTCTTGGTCTAAATGGTTGCCTTTAGATGAGTGGTGCTACAATACACATTTCCATTCTTCGATTCAAACTACTCCCTACGAGGTTGTTTATGGCCAAAGCCCTCCCATTCACTTGCCGTACCTCCCTGGTGAGTCTACTAATCCGGAGGTTGACAGAACTCTCATTGCTCGGGAGTCAGTGATTAAGCTTCTGCAATTTCACCTACTTCGTGCTCAGAATCATATGTCACAGCAGGCCAACAAGAATAGGACTAAGGGACAATTCTCTATTGGAGATTCAGTTTTTTTGAAGCTGCAGCCCTATCGGCAGGTAACTGCTCGGCAACAACCCATTCACAAGCTCAATCCTAAGTTCTATAGTCAATAATACTTTTCACTAATAAATATAATTACGTGATACATAGCACGACTTAAATGGGGCGAACCCTCAAAACACCGGTTTCTTAAGAAATTCATACCTCACCAAGTTACAGTTCAACCACTTATATTAAAATAACTAATAACTACTCGTCCCCCCTGTGCTACGTATCAGAGCAAGATGCCACAACCAGACTGAGGAAGGAAGAACCTTCACTCGGGATCACCTGCACGTTGCCGACATAAGAAGCAACATAAAAAGCAGAAGGGTGAGTCTCTAACACATATAATAGGATGTATGATAAACATCATGTTAGAGAAAGGCAACTAGAAACATCACTGCTCAACAGACAAACACACATCATCAAGTTATAACACATCAACTCCTAATCATCAAGAAACATCACGAATATGCATGAGTATATGCATGAATGCAACCCAACACCAAGGGTATAATGTGGTACCATTGAGGCCGAAGCCTATATCCGTCATTGGTGATATGCAGGTCGAAGCCCCCAATATCTATCACTAGTGATATGCAGGCCGAAGCCCCCAATATCCGTCACTGGTGATATGCAGGCCGAAGCCCCCAATATCTGTCACTGGTGATATGCAGGCCGAAGCCCCCAATATCCGTCACTGGTGATATGCAGGCCGAAGCCCCCAATATCCGTCATTTTGATGCATATGAGGCATGTGACTCCATGAACAATGCATCAACCACAAACAATCATATCATGTATGAATTGACACCGTCACTGGATTTACCTCCGTCATTTAATCCACCGTCATTACACCGTCATTACACCGTCATTTAATTCACCAAGACATCATCAATAGCTCTATGGCTAACATCAACACATCGGTCACTAGCTCTATGGCTAACATCAAACTCACCGGACACATCGACACCAAAATCAATAGCTCTATGGCTAACATCAAACCTCAATCAATAGCTCTATGGCTAACGTCAATCTCACGGGACACATCGACACCAAATGTAGTGGACTAAACTGTCACTACAAGAACCAAACCGTCACATAAGGACTAAACCGTCACCTAAGGACTAAACCGTCACCTAAGGACCAAACGGCTTCACCATTCAAAGAACTTAGACATACTTTCGGCACCAAATAAAGCACCAAATTTGCGCGATGGCGAAGAATCTGCGCCACACATCAAAAACAAAGACTCTCGACACTCACACTGCACCTCGGCACACATACACTACCCTTCGCCACACCACACTGCACTTTGGCACACCACACTGAACCTCGGCACACTCACACTGCACCTCGGCACACATACACTACCCTTCGCCACACCACACTGCACTTTGGCACACCACACTGCACCTCGGCACACTACACTTCGACAACACTAGCTTCGACATACATATACTACACCTCGGTACATCCGGTAGATATACACTATACCTGTACAACTACACTTCAGCAACTACACTTCAGTATACACACACTTACACTTCGGCAACTACACCTTTGTATACATACGCTACAGTCCAACAACTACACTTCGATATACATCTATAGTTCGGCAAATACACTTCGGCTCACACACACTTACACTTCGTCCTACCTGCCCGACACACCTACACTTCGACACACATATACGTAGACTCCCATATACTTCGACATATCTACACCTCATCACCTACACCTCAACACATCTACAAGTCGACTCCCGTATACTTCGACATATCTACACCTCTCGGCACACACATACTTACACTTCGTCACATCTACCCTTCGTCGCACACACACTTCGTCGTACATACGCTACACCTCGACCACTACACTTCAGCATACAAACACTACGCCTCGACAACTACATTCCGGCATATATACACTACACCTGTCACCACTACACTTCAGCTTATATACACTACACCATCACTCACCTCGGTTACACTTCCTCACTTAACCATCACTCACCTTGCCACACTTCCTCACTTCACCATCACTCACCTCGGTTACACTCCTTCACTTCACCATCACTCACCTTGCCACACTTCCTCACTTCACCATCACTCACCTCGGTTACACTCCTTCACTTCACCATCACTCACCTTGCCACACTTCCTCACTTCACCATCACTCACCTTGCCACACTTCCTCACTTCACCATCACTCACCTCGATTACACTACCTCGACACACTCATACTTTGACGCACACATACTACGATGTACACATACTACACTTCAACACACCAACTCTTCTCGGCACACACATACGTCGACACACATATCCTTCGACGCACACCTACACTTCGTCACATCTACACTTCGACCCTCACATACTATGATCGAACTTAAACCACAATTACTACAACACATATTCCTTCGAAATTTACCCAACGCACATCAAAGTAACAGTGAAGGTGACAACACCAAAAATGGCGCCCTTGCGCCTAGGGTTCATCAAACCCATTTTCTTTCCTAGGTCTTTCATATGACCCATCATCAACAACACATACACACATCACAATTTCACCAAAGTGAAGCAAACACAACATCAATCACACAACAAGCAACACAAACAACTCAAAAATCATCCTAGAGTCTAACCCACACATAACACTCATCATATACTCTATTATAGGTGAAAGAGAGCCCCTTTACCTTAATAGATTGAAGACAAACACTCTCTCCACCAAGAATTCCAAGATCCACCAACAAGCAAGCTTCTCTTCCTTGATCTTGAACTCTCCACGCCAAATCTTCTCTTCTTCTTCTCCCTAGGAACTGTCGCACCTCTCTCTCTCTCTTCTCACTCCCTTTGACTTTTCTTTGCTTTTGGTTGCAAATGAACACTCCACCATCGACACCTAAGCTTATAGTATGGATATGGGCTTAACTAATGGGTCATGGGCCTCTATTCACACCTCCTCCATTACTCAAACACCTCCCAAAGAAAATGAAACTTCCAAATTAATCATTTGAGTTAATAAAATGTTGTAAGCCTTAAATAACCCAATTAAATAAATAATTGAATTATTTTTAGGGCCTTACAACTCTCCCCCACTTAGAATATTTTCGTCCTCGAAAATCTCATCAATTATATGAACACACCAATTCATCAATCTTATTCCTGCTCCCAACTATCAACAACGCCTTCTTGTACACTAAGTACTAGGACATACACACCTCTCTACGCCTCTTACTTGACCGAAACTCTATTCTCGTGGTCACCAAAGTCTCACTCGATTATCCAAACACTATTAATCTACCGTTAGGAAACTACACTATAGCAATTACTTAAAGTACTACTGCTCATCTCTACGTCAATCTATATCCAAACTACGAACAATGCTCTTCCCATCTCTGCATTCCTATTCCCCGTACTGAATTCTAATCCTTTAATCACCAAAGTTACACACGACCACCCAGATCCTATATAGGTACTTATTCGACTACCATACTCTTAATAACAATTATTCCACCTCAGGTTTCCCAGAAACCGCATTTCTAAACTCTTTCCAAAAAGGCATGCTTTATCACTTTGCATGAACTTCAAACTCAAAGTGTCTATCCCTGTCTTTACATCTCCCTACTATTAACCCCCAAATCAAAAACACAAACATCCATAAGACACCTAATTATCTAAAAATCAAGAGTCAACCAAGCTTACACACACCACTCAATTAATCAAGTTAAAATTAGTACATATCCAAAATTTATAATAACTACGAGTTATTGTCGCCTCTTTCATTGGGGATGGGTTATTGGGGTGATCAGTCCCTCCTACTCACGCAACCAATTAGTTAAGGTCACAAAACTACGTCTTTTCAAATTTACACATACCACATCGAAAGACTTTTAACGCAGCTTCAGAGTGCGGCGGCGTCGTCCACGACTCCCACTCTTTTGACGTCGTCAAAACCCTTTTAATCACACATATCCCAATGATACAAACAACAGTTGCAAACAATCAAACAAAATCTACAACAAAGTCTCTGTCAGAGATCGACAAGGGACTCTGAGACACTACGACTGGACAACTTGGCCGGACAGACCGAACTGCTCTGATACCAACTTGTAACACCCCCTTTTCTCAACGGTAATTTAATTTAAAATCAGAGTTCTAAAATCGTTTTTCTTTTAAAAATACATCCTCAAGGGAATGTGTCATACCCCAATTTTGTCCGACTAGTTGAAAATCAAATAAAATTGTATTTTTGTAAACGCTCAATTTTAACGAGCATTTTTTCTCGTTTCCAGAAAAGCCCCAAAATATGTGTCTCGTTGTGTAAGTTTCAATTTCTCATCGCGTGCGCGTGTCGTTTCTAATTGTGTGCGCGTTGTGATTCTTGTCGCAAGCGCGCGCTCGTGTCTCGTCGTGTACGCGTGTTTATCTTATTAATTGTTATCTCTATACAGTCAAATAATTAAGCTTGTCTAATTTTTTTTTTCATTATAATGCAAAAGAGACGTTGCATTATAATGTATAGGCAGAAAGAGACGTTGCTGAAGGTATTTTGGGCTACATGCTCAAGCTCTTTCACCTTGTCTCTTTGGCTCTTTCGCATTTTGAGAAAAAACACTGCAGGTTTGCAGCACCACCTCCACCCCTTGCTGCCTGCATTTTCAGTTTGGTCTCCCATGAGAAATTTTTCCCTGCTCAAATGCCTCACCTACACCACAATAAGAGCACTATTAATACAGCTTCACAGAGCAAGCATAGGGGGATTCAACAGAAAACACATGCACTGAAAACACACACACAAACACAAAAAAAACACAGATACAAACACAACACACAGACCCAGAGCAAGAAGGAGAGGAACAGCAAGAAAGAAAAAAAAATGCAGCACATCTATACTGAAGAAAAACAGCACATAGAAACTCAAACATACAGAAGACATAGCCAACACAACACATACACACACAACAATACAAAAAAACAAGAAAATAGAACAGACAGTGAAGAAAACGGAGGCAGACAACAAGGAAGAGAAACAGTAAGTAAACTCACACGGAAATACAACCTCAACACCAACACCACAGCCACTACCCACCTCCATCAGTCTCCCTGCATCAACGTCAACACCACAACCACCACCCACTTCCATCAGCTTCCCTACATCAAAACCACCGCAAAAAAACCAAACGCACGCCTCGCCCTCCCTGGACCTCTGTCACCCTTCGCGCACCACTACACCACCAGAACCACCACAAGCCGTCGTCTCCGTCACCGCCACCACCGAGAACGTCGCCGACGTCGTTCTCTCTTCTCTGGTCCGCTCGCGACTCTCTCTCCCTCGCTCGCGACTCTCACTCTCTCGCGTGGTACTCTCTCTCTCTCACTCTCTCGATCTGGTTTCTCTCTCTCTCAAACTTCTCCCTCTCTGTCAAATAAAATGGAGCGGCGTGAGGGGAGGGTTTTATTTTTTTTGGTCAAGTAGAGGTTCAGTTGTGTAAATCAAGCTTAGTGTAATTTTTTTTATGGGCTGGAAAGTCATGGAATGTTGTTTGATGAGCCCATTTCTTAAGTTTAGGCTTTTTTTTGTTTTTTTTTGGTTGCTATGTTGGTTTACAGCCCGTGTGGGCTTTTCTTTTGTTTTTTTTTTAAAGTTTTTTGACATCTGATTGTTAATAACACCTCCCATGTGTTTGATTACAGCATGTTTATTTTTAAAAATAAAATGTGGACCTATGTTTCCTTTGGTTCACATATTTATGATTATAAATATTGTCAAGTTGATTTTGTTGTTGTTCTTTGCTTGATGATGTTTAATATTGTTGTTAGTATTTCATTTTAGTGTTAAATGTTATTTTTGTTGTTGGTTGATGATCTAGCAATATGATTCTCACTAGTGCCTAGTACACTTTTCTCAAAGTGAGAGGATTGCTCTATGTGATTCAGCCTTCCCCTTTTAATTTTTTTTTTTTTTTTAGTGAATAACAAATAAGATTGTATGTTTAGGGTCTAGGGTTCGTGAGGTATTGCAAAGGATAGACTTACTTTAGCCTTGATGCATTTCCTCTTAGTTCATGTTATTAAGAAATCATTGCTCACATGTTCATTAGCTTAATTAAGATCATTCTATGCCTATGATCAATTGTTTACTTGTTTTTGATGCCACTTAAATTGTCTTGATGTAATTGTGTGTCATTCCCTCCATGTGTATGACCTCCTAATGAAGACGTAAGCCTACATGCCTGTTGTAGCATAGAGTCATTAGGGTAAATGCACTTCTCCTCACACACACACATTTGTTTTAAGAAATTCACCTTGCATCCTTGACAATTAATTCTTTGATTGTATTGGCATGCTTAATCTAAGTTGACGATCAACATGTTCATGATTACTTGATCATTGAATGTGTTTGAATTTTTTAACCAATTATCATTACCTCACCCTTTTCCCAAAAATCTTTCAAACTCTTTTCTAATTAATGCAAGTTATTAGTGACTATCACCCAAAGCCTTGGCTTGTTTGATTGTCATGAACGCTATCAAGAGTTATTAGTAATGATCACTCAAAGCCTTTGCTTGCTTGGTCATTATGAAAGCTCTTCCCCTTTCCAAAACCCTTTCAAAAACATTTTCATCTTCAAATTAGAACTACGTCGCTTTGATTCCCATTTGGGATACGTAGGAGCGAGTCACGTTCTCGTCAAGCGCAATAAACAAAAGTCATTTTCATAAAACAAACGAAAAGAATCATTTTCAAACCCATTGTTGCTAGTGGCTAATCAGAACCTTTGTTCGTCTAGTCATTGGTGGCAATGGCTTTTCCCAAAAGAACAATAAAGCGGTGATCACCCATAACCTCTGTTATGGGTTTGATCATTCGTGCCAATCAATCTTTTTTCTCAAAAAATCATTTTCAAAAGAACAAATAAAAATGAGTCGCTACTAACAAATAATCGTAACCTTTGTTCGCTCCGACCGCTGGTAGTGACTCTCATTTTCAAGAGTACTTAGCGGTGGTTACCCATAACCTTTGTTAGTTTAATCATTCGCTGAATACTCGTCCTATTTCGAAAACTCATTAAAAAAGATAAAAAACAAAAACTTTTTTCAGGACAACCAAGAACTACGTAGCTTTGAATTCTCCATCGCACCCGGAGATACGTAGGAGCGAGAGGCCAACTCTCGTCAATCGCCAAAAAAAAAAATTTCATTAAGTTTTCTCAGTTATCTCCAAATAAGAAATAAATAGGCAAATCTAGGTATCTTTCAAATCAAACGTTAAAACCACACACTTAATTAAAGGTTCCCTCTCAGTAGAGAGGACGCGTGGGGTGCTAACACCTTCCCCGCACGTAATCGACCCCCGAACCCTTTTTCAATGTTTTGGTCTTAAAATTAAAATATTGGTGGCGGCTCCATAATTTTTCCACGTTGTACATTGAGAAACCCAAACCGGATTTTTCGGGGTGCAACAGAATGCTACGTTCACACCAAAACATCACTTTAATCTAGTCAATAATACTTTTAATAAATATAATTGCGTGATACATAGCACGACTTAAATGGGGTGAACCCTCAAAACACCGGTTCCTTAAGTAATTCATACCTCACCAAGTTACAGTTCAACCACTTATATTAAAACAACTAATAACTACTCGTCCCCCCTGTGCTACGTATCAGAGCAAGACGCCGCAACCAGACTGAGGAAGGAAGAACCTTCACTCGGGATCACCTGCACGACATAAGAAGCAACATAAAAAGCAGAAGGGTGAGTCTCTAACACATAATACGATGTATGATAAACATAATGTTAGAGAAAGCAACTAGAAACATCACTGCTCAACAGACAAACACACATCATCAAGTTATAACACATCAACTCCTAATCATCAAGAAACATCACCAATATGCATGAGTATATGCATGAATGCAACCCAACACCAAGGGTATAATGCATGTGGTACCATTGAGGCCGAAGCCTATATCCGCCATCGGTGATATGCGCCGGCCCCCAATATCCGCCATCGGTGATATGCGTGCCGAAGCCCCCAATATCTCCCATCGGTGATATGCAGCCGGCCCCCCAATATTCGCATCAGATATATGCAGCCAAGCCCCCAATATCCGTCACTGGTGATATGCAGGCCGAAGCCCTCAATATCCGTCACTAGTGATATGTAGGCCGAAGCCCCCAATATCTGTCACTGGTGATATGTAGGCCGAAGCCCCCAATATCCGTCATTTTGATGCATATGAGGCATGTGACTCCATGAACAATGCATCAACCACAAATAATCATATCATGTATGAATTGACACTGGTACTTTATTTACCTCCGTCATTTAATCCACCGTCATTACACCGTCATTTAATTCACCAAGACATCATCAATAGCTCTATGACTAACATCAACACATCGGTCACTAGCTCTATGGCTAACATCAAACTCACCGGACACATCGACACCAAAATCAATAGCTCTATGGCTAACATCAAACCTCAATCAATAGCTCTATTGCTAACGTCAATCTCACGAGACACATCGACACCGAATGTAGTGGAATAAACTGTCACTACAAGAACCAAACCGTCACATAAGGACTAAACCGTCACCTAAGGACTAAACTGTCACCTAAGGACCAAACTGGCTTCACCATTCAGCAACTTAGACATACTCAACACCAAACAACACCCAAATTTGCGCATGGTAGCAATCTGCGCCACACTGGCGTCAAAATAGCACCTCGGCACACTCACACTGCACCTCGGCACACATACACTACCCTTTGCCACACCACACTGCACTTTGGCACACCACACTGAACCTCGGCACACTCACACTACACCTCGGCACACATACACTACCCTTCGCCACACCACACTGCACTTTGGCACACCACATTGCACCTCGGCACACTACACTTCGACAACACTAGCTTCGACATACATATACTACACCTCGGTACATCCGCACCTCGGTAGATATACACTATACATGTACAACTACACTTCAGCAACTACACTTCGGTATACACACACTTACACTTCGGCAACTACACCTCGGTATATATACGCTACACCAAAGAACTACACTTCGATATACATCTATAGTTCGGCAAATACACTTCGGCTCACACTTACACTTCACCACCTACCCGTCGACACCTACACTTCGACACACATATACGTCGACTTCCATATACTTCACATATCTACACCTCATCACCTACACCTCAACACATCTACAAGTCGACTCCCATATACTTCGACATATCTACACCTCTCGGTACACACATACTTACACTTCGTCACATCTACACTTCGTCGCACACACACTTCGTCATACATACACTACACCTCGACCACTACACTTCAGCATACAAACACTACACCTCGACAACTACATTCCGGCTTATATACACTACACCTCGACCACCACACTTCAGCTTATATACACTACACCATCACTCACCTCGGTTACACTTCCTCACTTAACCATCACTCACCTTGCCACACTTTCTCACTTCACCATCACTCACCTCAGTTACACTCCTTCACTTCACCATCACTCACCTTGCCACACTTCCTCACTTCACCATCACTCACCTCGGTTACACTACCTCGGTTCCACTCCTTCACTTCACCATCACTCACCTTGCCACACTTCCTCACTTCACCATCACTCACCTCGGTTACACTCCTTCACTTCACCATCACTCACCTTGCCACTCTTCCTCACGTCACCATCACTCACCTTGCCACACTTCCTCACTTCACCATCACTCACCTCGGTTACACTACCTCGGCACACTCATACTTTGACGCACACATACTACGATGTACACATACTACACTTCAACACACCCACCCTTCTCGGACACACACATACGCCGACACACATATCCTTCGACGCACACCTACACTTCACACATCTACACTTCGACCTCACATACTATGATCAAACTTAAACCACAATTACTTCAACACATATTCCTTCAAATTTACCCAACGCACATAGAAGTAATAAATGGGTGACAACACTAAAATGGCGCTCATGCGCTAGGGGTTCATCAAACCCATTTTCTTTCCTAGGTCTTTCATATGACCCATCATCAACAACACATACACACATCACAATTTCACCAAAGTGAAGCAAACACAACATCAATCACACAACAAGCAACACAAACAACTCAAAAATCATCCTAGAGTCTAACCCACACATAACACTCATCATATACTCTATTATAGGTGAAAGAGAGCCCCCTTACCTTAATAGATTGAAGACAAACACTCTCTCCACCAAGAATTCCAAGATCCACCAACAAGCAAGCTTCTCTTCCTTGATCTTGAACTCTCCACGCCAAATCTTCTCTTCTTCTTCTCACTAGGAACCGTCGCACCTCTCTCTCTCTTCTCACTCCCTTTGACTTTTCTTTGCTTTTGGTTGCAAATGAACACTCCACCATCGACACCAAAGCTTATAGTATGGATATGGGCTTAACTAATGGGTCATTGGCCTCTATTCACACCTCCTCCATCACTCAAACACCTCCCAAATAAAATGAAACTTCCAAATTAATCATTTGACTTAATAAAATGTTGTAAGCCTTAAATAACCCAATTAAATAAATAATTGAATTATTTTTGGGGCGTTACACCGATCCTTCTACTTCTTTGTGTTCAACCCTCTCGCTAGTGTCTGCTTTCATCGATAAGGTTCCATTTGCTGTCTTGGAACGAAAAATGGTGAAACGAGGGAATATTCCGGCCACAAAGGTTCTTGTTCAGTGCTTTGGTGAACCTAAGGAGGATGCTACTTGGGAATTCTACTGTGATCTTCAGCAAAAGTTCCCAAATTTTAATCCTTGAGGTCAAGGATTGCTTTAAGGGGAGGGTATTGTAATGGTTTATCAGTAGTTTATTTCAGAACTTAGTTTATTTTTTACCTTGCGATTTTACTGTTACATTGAAGTTACTGTTCCATTGCTTTTTTATCTTGTTAGCGTGCGATGCACTCGCTCCCTTGTATTGGATTGCACACGCATATATCATGAATGAAAAGTTTTGTGATCATCATCATTTGATATCACAACAGAATTGATTTTCTCTCTCTCATATCTCTCTATCGTGCTCCATCTTTCTGTTAGCATATCCGAGTGGTGTTCTTCCTTCACTACTCCATTACTAGCAGCTGGATTTTACCGGATTGATTCCCTAAAATCCATTTTCTGTTACATAACGGTATATGTAGGATATAGAATTATAGAAACACTAATCTTATTTCACTTTTTTAACCCTATAGTATCAATTATATGACCATAATATTATTTTGAGTATTTTAATATAATAATACCATAATTTGGATAAATAACTAAATTATAAGTGCTTTGTAATCGAGGGCGTTGGTTAAACTCCCGCTGCAAGCATTGGACATGCAGTCGTGTTAAATCTCTTGAGGAAGAGTTTTGCCATTCATTGTGATCTTAGCCGGCTCAAAGAATTAGTCTCTGCAGTTGCGCGCAGAGGATATCCTGGCTTATAAAAATGCTTTGTAATCAAGGGCGCTCGCTTAAACTCCCCGCCGCTTTGAGCGCCTCTTTGGTGGGTGATCGATAAGTACCTCTGTTAGTCCTCAAGTCAAAGAGTCTTGAGTGCCTTGACCTAGTGAGCCTCCAACGTCCAACTCACCTAAACTTTCTCTAAATAAATAAATAACTGCTGAGGTGGTTATGTGGTGAACTATAAGTAGGGAGTGGAGAGAATAGTGAGGTCATGAATGTAGTGTGGTGTATTTTCCCTCTCTCCTCTAACCGTCTTCTCTTTCCTCCTCCTCCGATTTGTTTCCTCTTCTAGAATAATTCGGTTCCCTTTGTACCGTGCTTGTTTTTCACACTGAAATTCAATTGAACTGTACTTGCACTTCTGAATTCTAGAGTACTTGCTTGCATTATTTTGTGCATTGTTACATTGGCACTTTCATTTTCGATCTCATCATTCCTGCTACATGGCGATTTCATTTTTTGATGGCAACAACCAAGATGCATATTGGTGGGTGTTGTGTACCGAGAAACACTTTAAGGAGAATGACACACCGGCGAATATGAAGATGACAATAGCCACAATCGCTTCGCAAGGCAAGCTCAAGTGGTGGTTATGGTGGTCTCGACGTCATCCAACTTCAAGTTGGGATATGATCGTACCTTGACCAATGAAGTGATGTTGTTATTGGCTCCTTCGCTCGGTCGTTGATGAGGAACAGGGACCGGCCTTGAGAGCACCTCGGGTGGTACCTGCAAAGACACTCCGACGCCTAGTCGGTGTTCGTTCGGCGGGGTATCACAAGGTAGAGAACGTGCACCGGCCACATGCGAGTGGCGATTTATACTATCGGGATGGAGCATCTCGGCCGAAATATGCGCGCAACGGCCGGAGCGGTTTACGCGCAAGGCTCACCGGTTTGGGCCGTTTGGGCGCTTTCGTGTGTTGGGCGCCGTCCCTTTCTCGTTGGCACCTCTTGGTGTTGTTGATACACCCTGCAATGCGATCGCACTTGACCAATGAAGTGATGTTGTTATTGGCTCCTTCGTTCGGCCGTTGATGAGGAACAAGGATCGCCCTTGAGAGCACCTCGGGTGGTACCGCAAAGACACTTTGACGCACTAGTCGCGTTCGCCGCAGGTATCACAAGGTAGAGAACGTGACCGGCCACATGCGAGTGGCGTATTTATACTATTGGGATGGAGCATCTCGGCCGAAATATGCGCAACGGCCGGGAGCGAAGTTTGCGCTGCAAGGCTCGCCGGTTTGGGCCGTTTGGGCGCTTCTCGTGTGTTGGGCCACCGTCCTTTCTCGTTGGCACCTCTTGGTGTTGTTGATACACCCTGCGCAGCTTGCCCCCGAAGCTAGGTCGCTTGAAGCGGGTTGCGCTTAGATCGCTGCCCCCGTGTCATGTTGTAAGCGGCGGGGTGCAATGGCGCAATCGGTCTCCATCTCTTGAAGTGTGTGGTCGCTACCATGCTAAGTCGGCAAGTGACGCTGCCACTGCCGAGGTGTGGACGCTACCACTGAGTGCATGTGGTTGCTGCCACAGCCGAGCATGTGGATGCTGCCACTGCCGAGGTGTGGACGCTGCCACTGAGTGCATGTGGTCGCTGCCACAGCCGAGAATGTGGACGCTGCCACCGCCGAAGTGTGGATGCTGCCACAGCCGAGTATGTGGACACTGCCACTGCCGAGTATGTGGACGCTGCCACAACTGAGTATGTGGACGCTGCCACTCATGTCGGGATGTGATTCAATTGATCAGAACTCGGCCGACCCCCGAAGTCTACTCGGATCTTGCTCGTTTTAGGAGGTGTGATCATTCTCAGGTCGCTCAAATTCGTTCAAGTGTTGTCACGCATTGCCTAGAGTTTGTTTCAGAAACAGCTTGATCGTGACCTCGATGGGCCACTATCGTAGCGTACTTGTTCGACGCGTTTTGCGATTTTTGGCAATGGGCTTACTAGATTCGATCTAGGCGGCCCTCATTGTGATAGTTGTAGCCGGTCTCTTCTGGCCGTGTTCGGCAGTCAATGCTCGTTAGTGGGTCATTGGTTGAGGTCATTCGATGACGCTGATGGTGCCAACTCGGTGGCACCGGCCGCTTCTGCGACCTTCGCTTATTGTTAGGATATTGCTTGCCCCTAGCCATTCGATGGCTCGCGCATGCGCCAACTCTATGGCACTCGAGGTAGGTCGCCGCTGCCTTTATTAGTTGCGGGGACATTGCTTGTCCTTTAGGCCATTCAATGGTTCGAGGTTGTGCCTACTACGGTGGCACTTGGCGTGGTCAACACGGTGACATTCGATTGGGCCAACTCGGTGGCGCTTGTTGTAGACCGCCGGGCCTACGCTGCGTTTGTGGGTCCTTCCACCCTTGGGCCATTTCGATGGTGCTCAATTGGGCCACTGGTGGCGCTGATTGGGCCAACTTCGGTGGCGCTGCTGTAGACCGCCGGGGCCTACGCTGCCAGTGGGTCCTTCCGACCGCTTGGGCCATTTCGATGGCGCTCGATTGTGCCACTTCGGTGGCGCTCGATCGAGGCCAACTCGGTGGCGCTACAGAGACGCTCGTGGCTCACGCTTGTTTGTCGGTCCTTCGACTCGGGCCATTTCGATGGCGCTCGATTGGGCCAACTCGGTGGCGCTGATTGGGCGCACTCGGTGGCGCTTCGATCGGGCCAACTAGGTGGCGTTGAGAAGATTGTCCCCAGGTCGCCTCGGAATGGTGTCTCCTCGGCATTTGGGGACATTCTCGATTTCTCCATCATGATAGTCATCAAACTCTTCGTGACGAGTCCCATGATTGACCTCTCGACCTTAGAGAACCTGGAGGACTCGCGGGAAGAATATCCGGTAGGCGAGCGACTTGACTCGGGACGATAGGCCGGGCGTCACGCACGCTCCTACTAGGGGCGACTTGCAGTGTGCCCCGCTTCGGCGTCTTGAGATCGGCGAGAAGTACTTCCTCTGGCGAGGCACTCCTTCGAGGAGGCATATGGTGTCTGCGAGAAGGACGACCTTGAGTAGAGGTTCTCCGTTGTCCGCCGCATGGACCGAGGTCGACTTTCTTTCGTAGAGTGAGCGATCAACTCGTCTCGACCGCAATGAGTTGATTCTTGCTTTGTAGCACTTGAAGGATGACTGAGTGATATGTTCTAGCAAGGGCTCGCAATCCTCGCCTCGCCACCGGTGCAGATGATCGGTTGATGAGCGTGCCGTTGTACTGTTCTAGGCCAGTCCTCGGCGCCACGCACCGAGGGCTCTTGGCGAGGATTTCCTTGCGATCCATGCTTGGTAATCGTGCGCCCGGTCTCGCTGGCCGAGGATGATGCCGCCGGAGGGGTTCGGTCGAAGATGAGGCCCGCGTCTGGGGCGGTCGCGCGTGGAGCCATAGTCGGCGTAGGATAGCGCTCGGCCTCCCACGTGGTCGCCAATTGATCGTACTCTTGACCAATGAAGTGATGTTGTTATTGGCTCCTTCGCTCGGCCATTGATGAGGAACGAGGCCGGTCTTGAGAGCACTTCGGTGGTACTTGCAAAGACACACTGACGCCTAGTCGGTGTTCGCCGCAGGTATCACAAGGTAGAGAACGTGCACGAAGCCACATGCGAGTGGCGTATTTATACTATTGGGATGGAGCATCTCGCCGAAATATGCGCAACGGCCGGGAGCGGTTTCATACCGCAAGGCTAGCCGGTTTGGGCCGCTTGGGCCGCTTTCTTGTGTGTTGAGCCGCTGGTCCCTTTCTCGCTGGCACCTCTTGTGTTGTTGATACACCCCGCAATGATCGCACCTTGACCAATGAAGTGATGTTGTTATTGGCTCCTTCGTTCGGCCGTTGATGAGGAAACGTGGACCGCCTTGAGAGCACCTCGGGTGGTACCGCAAAGACACTTTGACGCCTAGTCGGTGTTCGCCGGGCAGGTATCACAAGGTAGAGAACGTGCACTGAAGCCACATGCGAGTGGCGTATTTATACTATCGATGGAGCATCTCGGCCGAAATATGCGCGGCCGGAGCGAGCGGTTATTTGCAAGGCTCACGGTTTAGGCCGTTTGGGCCATTTCTCGTGTGTTGGGCGGCCGGTCCCTTCTCATTGGCACCTCTTGGTGTTGTTGATACACCCCGCAATGCTCGTGCACTGACCAATGAAGTGATGTTGTTATTGGCTCCTTCGTTCGGCCGTTGATGAGAACAGGACCGCCTTGAGCACCTCGGGTGGTACCGCAAAGACACTTTGACGCTCTAGTCGGTGTTCGCCGGGCGAGGTATCACAAGGTAGAGAACGTGCACTGCCACATGCGAGTGGCGATGATACTATCGGGATGGAGCATCTCGGCGAAATATGCGCAACGGCCGAGCGGTTTCTTATACCGCGGCTCGCCGGTTTGGCCGCTTGGGCGCTTTCACTGTGTTGGGCCGGTCCTTTTCTGTTGGCACCTCTTGGTGTTGTTGATACACCCCAGAACAGTTGCCCCCCAAGCCTAGGTCGCTTGAAGGCGGGTTGCGGCTTAGATCGTTGCCCCTGTGTCATGTTGTAAGCGGCGGGTTGCATTGCGCGCAATCGGTCTCCATCTCTCGAAGTGTGTGGTCGCTACCATGCTAAGTCGAGCGCAGTGACGCCGCCATCGCCGAGGTGTGGACGCTACCACTGAGTGCATGTGGTTGCTGCCACAGCCGAGCATGTGGATGCTGCCACTGCCGAGGTGTGGACGCTGCCACTGAGTGCATGTGGTCGCCGCCATACCGAGAATGTGGACGCCGCCGCCGGCGTGGATGCCGCCACGGTACCGAGTATGTGGACACCGCCATCGCCGAGTATGTGGACGCCGCCATTAACCGAGTATGTGGACGCCGCCACTCATGTCGGGATGTGATTCAATTGATCAGAACTCGGCCGACCCCCGAAGTCTACTCGGATCTTGCTCGTTTTAGGAGGTGTGATCATTCTCAGGTCGCTCAAATTCGTTCAAGTGTTGTCACGCATTGCCTAGAGTTTGTTTCAGAAACAGCTTGATCGTGACCTCGATGGGCCACTATCGTAGCGTACTTGTTCGACGCGTTTTGCGATTTTTGGCAATGGGCTTACTAGATTCGATCTAGGCGGCCCTCATTGTGATAGTTGTAGCCGGTCTCTTCTGGCCGTGTTCGGCAGTCAATGCTCGTTAGTGGGTCATTGCTTGAGGTCATTCGATGACGCTGATGGTGCCAACTCGGTGGCACCCGGTCGGCTCGGCGACCTTCGTTTATTGTTAGGATATTGCTTGCCCCTTAGCCATTCGATGGCCTGCGCTTGTGCCAACTCGGTGGCACTCGAGGTAGGTCGCTCGGCGGCCTTTATTAGTTTGCGGGACATTGCTTGTCCTTTAGGCCATTCAATGGTCTGAGGTTGTGCCTACTCGGTGGCACTTGGCGTAGGTCAACACGGTGACATTCGATTGGGCCAACTCGGTGGCGCTTGTTGTAGACCGCTCGGGCCCTGCGCTCGTTTGTGGGTCCTTCCGACCCTTGGGCCATTTCGATGGTGCTCAATTGGGCCAGCTCGGTGGCGCTCGATTGGGCCAACTCGGTGGCGCTCGTTGTAGACGCTCGGGGCCTACGCTGCTTGTGGTCCTTCGACCCTTTGGGCCATTTCGATGGCGCCGATTGTGCCCGGCTTCGGTGGCGCCCGGATTGGACAACTTCGGTGGCGCTTCGTTGTGCACCGCTCGTGGCCTACGCTTGTTTGTCGGTCCTTCTGACCCTTGGGCCATTTCGATGGCGCTCGATTGGGCCAACTCGGTGGCGCTCGATTGGGCCAGCTCGGTGGCGCTCGATTGGGCCAACTAGGTGGCGTTTGAGAAGATTGTCCCCTAGGTCGCCTGGAATGGTGTCTCCTCGGTCGCTGGGGGACATTCCTGATTTCTCCATCATGATAGTCATCAAACTCTTCGTACGAGTCCCATGATTGACCTCTCGACCTTAGAGAACCGGAGGACTCGCGGGAAGAATATCTGGTAGGCGAGCGACTTGACTCAGGACGATAGCTGGGGCGTCTGCGCACGTTCCTACTAGGGGGCGACCTGTGTGCCCCGTTTCGGCGTGCCGGAGATCGGCGAGAAGTACTTCCTCGGCGAGGGGCACTCCTTCGAGGAGGCGTATGGTGTCTGCGAGAAGGATGACCTTGAGTAGAGGGCTCTCCGTTGTCCGCTCGCTGGCGGACCGAGGTCGACTTTCTTTCGTAGTGAGCGATCAACTCGTCTCGATCTGCAATGAGTTGATTCTTGCTTTGTAGCACTTGAAGGATGACCTGAGTGATATGTTCTAGCAAGGGCTCTGCAATCCCTGCCTCGGCCAGCTCAGCCGGTATCGGTTGATGAGCAGGCCGTTGTACCTGTTCTAGGCCAGGTCCTCGGCCGCCCTGCACTGAGGGCTCTTGGCGAGGATTTCCTTGCGATCCATGCTTGGTAATGGGTACGCCCTCCGGGGTCTGCTGCTGAGGATGATGCTGCCCGGAGGGGTTCAGTCGAGATGAGGCCCGCGTCTGGGGCCGGTCGCGTGGAGCCATAGTCGAAGTAGGATAGCGCTCGGGCCTCCCACTGTGGTCGCCAATTGATCGTACCTTGACCAATGAAGTGATGTTGTTATTGGCTCCTTCGCTCGGTCATTGATGAGGAACAGGGACCGGTCTTGAGAGCACTTCGGGTGGTACCTGCAAAGACACTCGACGCCTCTGGTCGCGTTCGCTCGGGCGGTATCACAAGGTAGAGAACGCACTGCCACATGCGAGTGGCGTATTTATACTATTGGGATGGAGCATCTCGGCCGAAATATGCGCAACGGCCGGGAGCGAAGTTTGCGCTGCAAGGCTAGCCGGTTTGGGCCGTTTGGGCCGTTTCTTGTGTGTTGAGCCGCTGGTCCCTTTCTGTTGGCACCTCTTGGTGTTGTTGATACACCCCAGAACAGTATCGTACCTTGACCAATGAAGTGATGTTGTTATTGGCTCCTTCGTTCGGTCGTTGATGAGGAACAGGGACCGGCCTTGAGAGCACCTCGGGTGGTACCTGCAAAGACACTTTGACGCTCTAGTCAGTGTTCGCTCGGGCAGGGTATCACAAGGTAGAGAACGTACCTGAAGCCACATGTGAGTGGCGTATTTATACTATTGGGATGCAGCATCTCGCCGAAATATGCGAACGGCCGGAGCGGCTTGCTTACCGCAAAGCTCGCCGGCCAGGCCGCTTGGGGCCGCTTCGTGTGTTGGGCCGGTCCCTGGTCGCTCGCTGGCACCTCTTGGTGTTGTTGATACACCCGCATCAGCTTGCCCCAAGCCTAGGTCGCTTGAAGGCGGGTTGCGGCTTAGATCGTTGCCCCTGTGTCATGTTGTAAGCGGCGGGTTGCATTGCGCAATCGGTCTCCATCTCTTGAAGTGTGTGGTCGCTACCATGCTAAGTCGAGCAAGTGACGCTGCCACTGCCGAGGTGTGGACGCTACCACTGAGTGCATGTGGTTGCTGCCACAGCCGAGCATGTGGATGCTGCCACTGCCGAGGTGTGGACGCTGCCACTGAGTGCATGTGGTCGCTGCCACAGCCGAGAATGTGGACGCTGCCACCGCCGAAGTGTGGATGCTGCCACAGCCGAGTATGTGGACACTGCCACTGCCGAGTATGTGGACGCTGCCACAACTGAGTATGTGGACGCTGCCACTCATGTCGGGATGTGATTCAATTGATCAGAACTCGGCCGACCCCCGAAGTCTACTCGGATCTTGCTCGTTTTAGGAGGTGTGATCATTCTCAGGTCGCTCAAATTCGTTCAAGTGTTGTCACGCATTGCCTAGAGTTTGTTTCAGAAACAGCTTGATCGTGACCTCGATGGGCCGCTATCGTAGCGTACTTGTTCGACGCGTTTTGCGATTTTTGGCAATGGGCTTACTAGATTCGATCTAGGCGGCCCTCATTGTGATAGTTGTAGCCGGTCTCTTCTGGCCGTGTTCGGCAGTCAATGCTCGTTAGTGGGTCATTGCTTGAGGTCATTCGATGACGCTGATGGTGCCAACTCGGTGGCACCCGGTCGGCTCGGCGACCTTCGTTTATTGTTAGGATATTGCTTGCCCCTTAGGCCATTCGATGGCCTGCGCTTGTGCCAACTCGGTGGCACTCGAGGTAGGTCGCCGGCGGCCTTTATTAGTTCATGGGACATTGCTTGTCCTTTAGTCCATTCAATGGTCCGAGGTTGTGCCTACTCGGTGGCACTTGGCGAGGTCAACACGCGTGACATTCGATTGGGCCAACTTCGGTGGTGCTCGATTGGGCCAACTCGGTGGCGCTTGTTGTAGACGCCGGGCCTACGCTGTTTGTGGGTCCTTCCACCCTTGGGCCATTTCGATGGTGCTCAATTGGGCCGGCTTCGGTGGCGCTCGATTGGGCCAACTTCGGTGGCGCTTCGTTGTAGACGCCGGGGCCTACGCTGCTCAGTTTGTGGGTCCTTCGACCGCGGGCCATTTCGATGGCGCTCGATTGTGCACGGCTGGTGGCGCCGATTGGGCCAACTCGGTGGCACTTTCGTTGTAGACCGCTCGTGGCCTACGCTTGTTTGTCGGTCCTTCGACCGGGCCATTTCGATGGCGCTCGATTGGGCCAACTTCGGTGGCGCTGATTGGGCGGCTTCGGTGGCGCTGATTGGGCCAACTAGGTGGCGTTTGAGAAGATTGTCCCTAGGTCGCCTCGAATGGTGTCTCCTCGGTCGGGGGGACATTCCCGATTTCTCCATCATGATAGTCATCAAACTCTTCGTGACGAGTCCCATGATTGACCTCTCGACCTTAGAACCCCGGAGGACTCGCGGGAAGAATATCTGGTAGGCGAGCGACTTGACTCAGGACGATAGCTGGGGCGTCTGCGCACGTTCCTGCTAGGGGGCGACCTGTGTGCCCCGTTTCGGCGTGCCGGAGATCGGCGAGAAGTACTTCCTCGGCGAGGGGCACTCCTTCGAGGATGCGTATGGTGTCCGCGAAGGGACGACCTTGAGTAGAGGGTTCTCCGTTGTCCGCCACGGCGACCGAGGTCGACTTTCTTTCGTAGTGAGCGATCAACTCGTCTCGATCTGCAATGAGTTGATTCTTGCTTTGTAGCACTTGAAGGATGACCTGAGTGATATGTTCTAGCAAGGGCTCTGCAATCCTCGCCTCCACCAACTCGGTAGATATCGGTTGATGAGCGTGCCGTTGTACTGTTTCTAGGCCAGTCCTCGGCGCCTGCACTGAGGGCTCTTGGCGAGGATTTCCTTGCGATCCATGCTCGGTAATGGGTACGCCCTCCGGGGTCTGCTGCTGAGGATGATGCTTTGCCGGAGGTTCGGTCGAGATGAGGCCAGCGTCGGGGGCGGTCGCGTGGAGCCATAGTCGGCGTAGGATAGCGCCGGGGCCTCCATCGTGGTCGCCAATTGATCGTACCTTGACCAATGAAGTGATGTTGTTATTGGCTCCTTCGCTCGGTCATTGATGAGGAACAGGGACCGGTCTTGAGAGCACTTCGGGTGGTACCTGCAAAGACACTCGGCGCTCTAGTCGGTGTTAAACTCGCGGCGGTATCACAAGGTAGAGAACGTGCACCGCCCGCCACATGCGAGTGGCGTATTTATACTATCGGGATGGAGCATCTCGGCCGAAATATGCGCAACGGCCGGAGCGGTTTCTTACCGCAAGGCTAGCCCGGTTTGGGGCCGTTTGGGTCGCTGTTTCTTTGTGTGTTGAGCGGTGGTCCCTTTCGTTGGCACCTCTTGGTGTTGTTGATACACCCCGCAATGCGATCGCACCTTGACCAATGAAGTGATGTTGTTATTGGCTCCTTCGTTCGGCCGTTGATGAGGAAACGTGGACCGCCTTGAGAGCACCTCGGGTGGTACCCGCAAAGACACTTTGACGCCTAGTCGGTGTTCGCTCGCGAGGTATCACAAGGTAGAGAACGTACCGAAGCCACATGCGAGTGGCGATTTATACTATCGGATGGAGCATCTCGGCCGAAATATGCGCAACGGCCGGAGCGAAGTTTGCGCATACCGCAAGGCTCGCCGGTTTGGGCCGTTTGGGCCGCTTCTCGTGTGTTGGGCGGCCGTCCCTTTCTCGCTGGCACCTCTTGTGTTGTTGATACACCACCCTGCAGCTTGCCCCCAAGCCTAGAGTCGCCAGAGGCGGGTTGCGGCTTAGATCGTTGCCCCTGTGTCATGTTGTAAGCGGCGGGTTGCATTGCGCAATCGGTCTCCATCTCTTGAAGTGTGTGGTCGCTACCATGCTAAGTCGAGCAAGTGACGCTGCCACTGCCGAGGTGTGGACGCTACCACTGAGTGCATGTGGTTGCTGCCACAGCCGAGCATGTGGATGCTGCCACTGCCGAGGTGTGGACGCTGCCACTGAGTGCATGTGGTCGCTGCCACAGCCGAGAATGTGGACGCTGCCACCGCCGAAGTGTGGATGCTGCCACAGCCGAGTATGTGGACACTGCCACTGCCGAGTATGTGGACGCTGCCACAACTGAGTATGTGGACGCTGCCACTCATGTCGGGATGTGATTCAATTGATCAGAACTAGGCCGACCCCCGAAGTCTACTCGGATCTTGCTCGTTTTAGGAGGTGTGATCATTCTCAGGTCGCTCAAATTCGTTCAAGTGTTGTCACGCATTGCCTAGAGTTTGTTTCAGAAACAGCTTGATCGTGACCTCGATGGGCCGCTATCGTAGCGTACTTGTTCGACGCGTTTTGCGATTTTTGGCAATGGGCTTACTAGATTCGATCTAGGCGGCCCTCATTGTGATAGTTGTAGCCGGTCTCTTCTGGCCGTGTTCGGCAGTCAATGCTCGTTAGTGGGTCATTGCTTGAGGTCATTCGATGACGCTGATGGTGCCAACTCGGTGGCACCCGGTCGGCTCGGCGACCTTCGTTTATTGTTAGGATATTGCTTGCCCCTTAGGCCATTCGATGGCCTGCGCTTGTGCCAACTCGGTGGCACTCGAGGTAGGTCGCTCGGCGGCCTTTATTAGTTTGCGGGACATTGCTTGTCCTTTAGGCCATTCAATGGTCTGAGGTTGTGCCTACTCGGTGGCACTTGGCGTAGGTCAACACGGTGACATTCGATTGGGCCAACTCGGTGGCGCTCGATTGGGCCAACTCGGTGGCGCTTGTTGTAGACCGCTCGGGCCCTACGCTCGTTTGTGGGTCCTTCCGACCCTTGGGCCATTTCGATGGTGCTCAATTGGGCCAGCTCGGTGGCGCTCGATTGGGCCAACTCGGTGGCGCTCGTTGTAGACCGCTCGGGGCCTACGCTCGTTTGTGGGTCCTTCTGACCCTTGGGCCATTTCGATGGCGCTCGATTGTGCCAGCTCGGTGGCGCCCGATTGGGCCAACTCGGTGGCGCTCGTTGTAGACCGCTCGTGGCCTACGCTTGTTTGTCGGTCCTTCTGACCCTTGGGCCATTTCGATGGCGCTCGATTGGGCCAACTCGGTGGCGCTCGATTGGGCCAGCTCGGTGGCGCTCGATTGGGCCAAATAGGTGGCGTTTGAGAAGATTGTCCCCTAGGTCGCCTGGAATGGTGTCTCCTCGGTCGCTGGGGGACATTCCTGATTTCTCCATCATGATAGTCATCAAACTCTTCGTACGAGTCCCATGATTGACCTCTCGACCTTAGAGAACCGGAGGACTCGCGGGAAGAATATCTGGTAGGCGAGCGACTTGACTCAGGACGATAGCTGGGGCGTCTGCGCACGTTCCTGCTAGGGGGCGACCTGTGTGCCCCGTTTCGGCGTGCCGGAGATCGGCGAGAAGTACTTCCTCGGCGAGGGGCACTCCTTCGAGGATGCGTATGGTGTCTGCGAGAAGGACGACCTTGAGTAGAGGGTTCTCCGTTGTCCGCTCGCTGGCGGACCGAGGTCGACTTTCTTTCGTAGTGAGCGATCAACTCGTCTCGATCTGCAATGAGTTGATTCTTGCTTTGTAGCACTTGAAGGATGACTTGAGTGATATGTTCTAGCAAGGGCTCGCAATCCTCGCTCGCCGGCCACTTCGGCAGATCGGTTGATGAGCAGGCCGTTGTACCTGTTCTAGGCCAGGTCCTCGGCCGCCCTGCACTGAGGGCTCTTGGCGAGGATTTCCTTGCGATCCATGCTCGGTATCAGATCGCACGCCCCGGTCTCTGCTGCGAGGATGATGCCGCCGGAGGGTTCGGGGCCGAGATGAGGCCCGCGTGCGGGCCGGTCGAAGTAGGATAGCGCTCGCGTGGGCCGTTTGGGCCGTTTCCTGTGTGTTGGGTCGTTGGTCCCTTTCTGTTGGCACCTCTTGATGTTGTTGATACACCCTAGAACAGGATATATTCACCACTGATTTTCTATGGCGTTTCAAGCCCGAATGGCGACAGATTTTACCGGTGTTAGATAAAGAAATTGAGCCAGAATTAGAATCCCAATCGCTTAATCAATTCTAGAGTACTTGCTTGCATTATTTTGTGCATCATTACTTGCTTATTGTAGAAGTGCTGATGCATAAGTTATTTCTATAGTAGCAAAAGATAAAGTAATGTTAAACTGGTATGGAAATAAGCTGAAAATGGTTTATAAACTTGTCATAGCTTGTTTTTTCCATAAATTTTCCCAAACGGTTATACAAGTTGTTATGGAGAAATTATACACCTTCTATTCGCACCACCTCCACTCAAAAGGCCATCTGATTGGGCCTACAACAGTCAAAGCCCATATTCACTCATCAAAGGGCCCATATTGCACCTCCACAACTAACGGACCAGATCATCACACTTAAGTGTCTCTTAAGCCTATAAATACAACATTTATGAGGAGAATGAGGTACGCATTTAATAACTAATATACTTGCATTAACTACTGACTTTAGCATCGGAGTGACTGTGCAGGTACACCCAACTTCAGCTCGGAATACCCATCTCGGCCAGTTTATCATCTTTTTCCTTAAGCAAAACAGCATCTTTTTCAATTTTTTCATTAGTCAGCTTCAGTGCGGCTTCGAGTTCTAGGCGCTTGGCTTCCAAATCTTCAGCCACTTTTTTTTGAAGATCCGCATCTTTTTTGGATTTTTCAAGATCGGCCCGGAGTGGACTTATGGTTTTCCGAGCAGCCTCGTACTTAGCCTCAAGATCTATACAAATATATGGAAAGTGTAACACCCTAATTGATTTAATTAAGTAATTGATTAAATTATTTAACGTGTTGCACTATTTTAATTATATTAAGTTATAATATAGTATTTTATAATATAATATTTTATTTAATTGAAGGGAGTGGTATTGGAAATACCGGGAGTGCAAGCATTGGCCCAGGAGCCCAAGCCCAATGACTTAGGCTCCTAGGGATTGTGCATTTCGCACCAAAGGGAGAAAGGAAAGAAAAAACGAAAAGAGAGAAGAGAGAAAGAAAGGAGAACGGCGCAAATAGAGTGAGAAGAAGGAGAAATTGGATCGCACCAAGCAAGGAGAAGAGGAGAGCTCCATTGTTGCTGAGGTTTTGTACGTGACTTGGTGAGAAACATTTTCTACGGTTAATTTAAGGTAAGGGGAGTCTCACTCTATAATAGAGGATATAATAGGTTGTATAGGAGTCATAGAGTCTCTAGTTGATGAAAATTGATTGATTGATTGAATTGTGTTGAGTGAATTTGATGAATTGCATGATAGAATCGATTTAGGGCTTAATGTTAGGGTTTATGTGTTTGGTTTCGTGTTAAGGTGTAATTTGATGTTTGAAGTGTGAAATTGAATGTATTAAAATGATTATAGAGTGAATTTGAATGATATATGTTGGTTAGAATTGAGAGGAATTAAGAATTTGGGATTTTTGGGGACCCTAGGTGTATAGGGCGCCAAATTGCTAGGAATAAGGCGCCCTGTGTCTTTATGCAGAGAGAGTGGGTGGGTGTGTTGTCTTTGCACAGGTGCCAATTTCCTAGAGAAATGGCGCTGTGTCATCAGAAAGGTGGATGTGCGTGTGTGTCGATGCCCGGGCGCCACATTCTTTGCCGGAAAATGGCGCTGGAGTTACCGCTTCATGTCTTTGGGAATGTGTCTGCAGTGTGCGGTGATGCTTCTGGCGCCAAGTTCTTTGGGAAAATGGTGCCCAGTCAATCGCTTGTGTGTCTTTGTGTGCGTGTGAGCGATGTGGGCGCCAATGCCGCCGGGGCGCCTGAGAATGGCGCTGTGTCACCGCTTCATGTGCGGTGTGTGATGTGTCTAGGTGCAGGGCGCCAAAAGTGGCTGCCCAATGCGCATAGGAGTGTTGTGCCAAGTGCAGGGCGCCAAATGGCTGCCACCGTGGGCGCTGTGGTGGCGCCAGGTGAGTGTGTGCGTGGGTGTCTAAGTGATGGGCGCCATTTTGGCTGCCCATGGCGCCTAGGGTGGCGCTGCAATGTGTGTTGCGTGTGTGGGGTGCATGTGGCGCAACACGTGGCGCCAAATAAGGCGCCACATTGCGCTCGTGTTCTTTACCGTGTCTAGGCGGGCGCCAAAATCTTGCCAGGGCGCTAGGCATGCGCTCGTGTCGAGAGCGCGTGTCTCGCTTTGTGTCTTAGTTTGTGTCTAAGACCCGCCTGCGGGCGCTGAATGCTAGAAAAGTGGCGCCAGTGGGCGTGTTGCCACGGGCGCCAAGTTGCTTGAGTCTTAGGCGCTAGTCTTTGTGTTGCACTGAGCGCCGATTTACAGGAAAATGGCGCTAGTCTTACTGCTGTGTCTAAGTGTGTCTGTTTTGGTCCCTAGGTGACAGTTTGGTCCTAAGGGTGTTGTTTTAGTCCCTAGGTAACAGTTTAGTCCTAAGGGTGTGGTTTTGGTCCCTAGGTGTTGTTTTGGTCCCTAGGTGACAGTTTAGTCCTAAGGGTGTGGTTTTGGTCCCTAAGTGTTGTTTTGGTCCCTAGGCGCCAGTTTGGTCCAAAAGGTGTTAATTTGGTCCCTGAGTGCTGATTTGATCCTAAAGGGTGGTTTAGGTCCCTGAGTGAGGTTTAGTCCTCTAGTTGGGAGTAGTCCTTGGGACTTGATTGTGTTGAGCTAGTGACTGAGGAGATTGATGATGCCATGGAGGCATGAACCATGGGGGCTAGAGCCATGGGGGCTATAAAAGAGATTAATAATGAGATGAGAAATGATGTGTTAATTGTGATATTGTGAAGTGTGATTGTGGCATGTTCATAGAGTCTCATGCATACATTCGGCTGCGGTCGCGACGTTGATATTGTGCTGATGAGGCCATGGGGGCCAGAGTCATGGGGACTCAATTTGTTGATGATACTGCCATGGGGGCAAATGGTACCACATGCATGATTGCATATACATTGCATTCATCCTCATACATGAATTCTAAAGTGAATGTGATTGTTGTGCAATGACTTGTGATTGATTGACCTCTATGAAGCTATTATACTGCTTATTATCACTTTTATTATATAGTTCGAGACTCACCCTTTCTGTTGTTGTTTACCACAGGTAGTCATGAGTGAGTGCTTGTACCTTCACTACTCCCCGAGTCGGTCTCCTCTGATACGTAGCACCTAGGGGATGGGATTTAGGCCTTAGTTGTTTTATTTTGCTCACTGTGGAGCTTTTGCCTTTGATATACTATGTATTGCTGATTTCTCCTTTGAGATATAGTTTTATTTCCGCTGCGTGAACATGAGATTTTATTCCACGTGCTTTATGGTGTTACGTATTGATCTATATTTATGAGCTGAATTGGCTGTTGAGTATTTTTAAGAGATATGTGTAGCATTCCATTTGAAAAATAAATTTTTATACTCTGATTTTATTATAAATTGCCGGGTAGAAATGGGGTGTTACATTAGTGGTATCAGAGCAAAAGTTCGGTCTGTCCGGCCAAGTCTGTCAGTCATATTGTGTATGACAACTAGGTGTTCTTAAATTAGTTCTGAATTGTTGTTCATGTTGCTGTGCTAGGTTGATATGGCCAGGAGAGTTGATGCTGCTATTGCTGAGGCCTTGCAAGCCATAGCCCAGGTTATAGGGAACCAGCAAAATGTTGGTGAGAATCTTTGGGACCCGTGAGTTTGGCTACATTTCGAGAGAACCCTCCTACCTTCAAGGGAAGGTACAATCCGGATGGCGCTATGGCATGGTGAAGGAGATTGAGAGGATCTTAGGGTGATGGATCGCAATGATGAGCGAAAAGTCGGTATGGTACGCACACTCTAGGCGAGGAGGCGATGGACCGTGGTTAGAGACCGTGAGAGGCTAGAGGTCATGCGCATGAGGAGGTTACTTGGCCGTGTTCGTAAGGAGTTCTGAGAAAGTACTTTCCGAGGATGTCGGGGAAAGAAAGAGATGGAGTTCCTTGAGTGAAGCGAGGAGTATGTCTGCTTTCTCGAGTATCTTTGCGAGTTCTTGAAATGGCTAAGTTCTATCCACATTATTCTCGAGGTGGGTCCAATTCTCAAAGTGTATCAAATTTGAGAATGGGTTGAGAGTGATATCAAGCAAGCCATTGGGTATCGTAAGATCGATCAGTGTTTGCCGATTTGGTTGATCGCTAACTGCAGAATCTATGAGGAAGACAAAGAATGCCCGCTCTAGAGTCATGAGAGACCAGGGGTAAATTCCGAAACAGGGGGTAAGCCATATGACGCGTCTGGCAGCGGGGTAAACACATGTATGTTCTTTGTGGCGTGTCCTTTGAGGGTAAGAGGTCTGCTGAGGGCAAGAAGCCAAGTGGGGGAGATGCTCCCGCTAACATTGTGTGCTTCAAGTGTGGCAAGTCGGGTCACAAGAGTTTTGATTGCAAGACTGGGGGAAAGATATGTTTCCGTTGTGGTAAGGATGGTCACATGGCATCTGATTGTGACCGCAAGGAAGCTGTGTGTTTCAATTGTGGTGAAGCTGGTCACTTTAGCTCCAAGTGTACTAAACCAAAGAAAGAGAGGTCCACTGGGAGAGTTTTTGCACTAGCAGGTTCAGAGGAGGCCAGGGATATTAGAGGTACTTGCTTTATTTATGGTACACCTGTTGTTGCTATTGTTGATACGGGTGCTACGCACTCTTTTATTTCTACTGCTTGTGCTGAAAAGTTGAATTTAGTCTTGTCTACTATGGAGAGGGGGATGGTTATCGACACTCCAGCTAAGGATTCGGTAACTACTTCTCTAATGTGTGCTAGGTGTCCTCTGTCGGTCTTCTGGCAGATTTTCAGTTGATCTTATTCTGCTTGCCTTTGGGTGGGTTGGATGTTATTCGGGTATGGGTGGTTAGTAGATAACCATGTACACATCAACTGTTTCAACAAGTCTGTGAGTTTCCTTCCTCCAGAAGAGGAAGAGTCTGTTTTGCTGTCTGCTGATCAATTGCGTGAGGTAATGAAAGAGGGTGGTCAGCTATTTGCGTTGATGGCGTTTATGTCTGCGGAGAATCGGGCTATAGTTGATGGGTTGCAGGTGGTGTGTGAATTCCCTGAAGTGTTCCCTGATGAGATTCCTAGTGTGCCACCAGTGAGGGAAGTTGAGTTTGGGATTGAGCTTGTGCCTGGTACTAGGCCTGTGTTTATGGCACCGTACCGGATGTCAGCTTCTGAGCTATCTGAGTTGAAGAAGCAGTTAGAGGAACTTCTTGAGAAGACATTTGTGAGGCCTAGTGTGTCACCATGGGGAGCTCCAGTTCTGTTAGTGAAGAAGAAGGATGGGAGTATGCGTCTGTGTGTGGATTACAGGCAACTGAACAAGGTAACTATTAAAAATATGCATCCTCTCCCTAGGATTGATGATCTGATGGATCAGCTGGTGGGTGCTAACGTTTTTAGCAAGATTGACTTGAGGTCAGGTTATCATCAGATAAAGGTGAAAGATGAAGACATCCAGAAGACAGCGTTCAGAACGAGGTATGGGCACTATGAGTACTCTGTAATGCCGTTTGGTGTCACTAATGCACCAGGGGTGTTTATGGAGTACATGAACCGTATTTTCCATAGCTACTTGGATCGGTTCGTGGTTGTTTTTATTGATGATATTCTGGTGTACTCCAAGTCTGAGGAGGAGCATGCAGAGCACTTGAGATTGGTGCTAGAAGTGTTGAAAGAGAAGAAGCTGTATGCCAAGTTGTCAAAGTGTGAGTTCTGGCTGAAAGAGGTGAGCTTCTTGGGTCACATTATTTACAGTGATGGTATAGCCGTGGGACCCGGCTAAGGTTGATGCAGATGTTGCGATGGGATAGTCCAAAGTCCGTGATCGAGATCGAGAGTTTCTTGGGGTTGGTTACTACAGGAGGTTCATTGAGGGGTTCTCCAAACTAGCCCTTCCGTTGACCCAATTGACCTGTAAGGGTAGAGCTTTTGTGTGGGGTGCAAAATGTGAAGAGAGCTTCCAAGAGTTGAAGAGGAGGTTGACAACATCTCCAGTGTTGGTGTTGCTCATCTTGGATCAGCCGTTTGTGGTATATTGTGATGCTTCCAAGATGGGTTTGGGAGGTGTTTTGATGCAGGATGGGAAGGTAGTTGCCTATGCGTCCAGACATTTGAGGACACATGAGAAGAACTATCCTACTCATGATTTGGAGTTGGCTGCTATTGTTTTTGTGTTGAAGATTTGGAGACACTACTTGTATGGCACTAGATTTGAGGTATTCAATGATCACAAGAGTTTGAGGTATTTGTTTGACCGAAAGGAGTGAATATGAGGCGGGCGTTGGTTAGAGTCTTTGAAGGATTATGATTTCGGCTTGAACTATCATCCCGCAAAGCTAATGTCGTGGCTGATGCTTTAAGTCGGAAAGCTTTACATATGTCAGCTATGATGGTGAAGGAATTGGAGTTGATTGAGCAATTCTGTGATTTGAGCCTGGTTTGTGAGGTGACACCACGCAGTGTCGATCCGGTATCTTGAGGATTGGGAATGACTTCTTGGTTAGTATCGAGACGCCCGTGAAGTTGGATGTGAAGTTGGTAGATTTGATGGTTGTTGATGACCAAGCTGTGGATGGGGATTTCAGGTTGGATTCTCAGGGTGTGTTGAGATTCAGGGACAGAATTTGTGTTCCTGATGATGCTGAGTTGAAGAAAATGATACTTGAGGAGAGTCATAGGAGCAAGCTAAGTATTCATCCAGTGCTCTACGAAAATGTATCATGATTTGAAGAAACTGCTTTTGGTGGCCTGGTATGAAGAAGGAGGTAGCACGCATTTGTGTATGCTTGCTTGACTTGCGTAAGTCAAAGATTGAGCACTGAAGCTGCTGGCTGATGCAACCTTTGGAGATTCCGGAATGGAAGTGGGATAGCATTTCCATGGACTTTGTGACTGGGTTGCCAAACACTGTGAGAGGGTTTGACTCTATTTGGGTGATTGTGGATAGGTTGACCAAGTCTGCTCATTTTATCCCTATCAACATCACCTATCCCGTGCCTAGATTGGCTAAGATATACATTCAAGTGATCGTGAAGCTGCATGGGGTTCCGAAGAGTATTGTGTCGGATAGAGACCCAAGGTTTACTTCTGAGTTTTGGGGGAGCTTGCAGGAGGCATTGGGGTCAAGAGTGAGGTTGAGTTCAGCTTACCATCCTCAGACTGATGGACAGACAGAGAGAACCATCCAGTCCTTGGAAGATCTTCTAAGAGCTTGTGTGCTAGAGCAGGGAGGTGCGTGGGATACAGATCTTCCACTGATCGAGTTTACTTATAATAACAGCTACCATTCGAGTATAGGGATGGCTCCTTTTGAGGCACTGTATGGGCGGAGGTGTAGGACTCCTTTGTGTTGGCATGAGTCCGGTGAGAGTGTTGTTCTTGGACCGGAATTGGTTAGGGAGACTTCAGAGAAGGTAAAGATAATCAGGGAGAAAATGAAAGAGTCCCAGAGTCGGCAGAAAAGTTATTATGATAGAAGGAGAAAGGACTTAGAATTCCAGGCTGGTGAGCATGTATTCCTGAGAGTCACGCCTATGACTGGTGTTGGGCGTGCACTGAAGGCAAAGAAGTTAACTCCGAGATTTATTGGACCGTACCAAATCACTGAGAGGGTGGGAAAAGTTGCTTATAGGGTGGCTCTGCCACCTAATCTTTCGAACTTGCACGATGTATTCCACGTGTCACAGCTTCGGAAGTATATTCCAGACCCGTCTCATGTGATTCACATGGATGATGTGGAGGTACGTGAGAACCTCACTGTGGAGACTATGCCAGTGAGGATTGATGATAGAGAAGTGAAGGTGCTGAGAGGGAAGGACATTGCCTTGGTCAAGGTAGTGTGGTTGGGAGCTACTGGTGAGAGTATGACTTGGGAGTTGGAGAGCAGGATGCGGGAGTCTTACCCAGAGCTTTTTGACTCAGGTATGAATTTCGAGGACGAAATTTCCTAAGTGGGGGAGAGTTGTAACACCCTAAATGATTTAATTAAGTAATTGATTAAATTATTTAATGTGTTGCACTATTTTAATTATATTAAGTTATAATATAGTATTTTATAATATAATATTTTATTTAATTGAAGGGAGTGGTATTGGAAATACCGGGACTGCAAGCATTGGCCCAGGAGCCCAAGCCCAATGACTGAGGCTCCTAGGGATTGTGCATTTCGCACCAAAGGGAGAAAGGAAAGAAAAAACGAAAAGAGAGAAGAGAGAAAGAAAGGAGAACGGCGCAAATTGAGTGAGAAGAAGGAGAAATTGGATCGCACCAAGCAAGGAGAAGAGGAGAGCTCCATTGTTGTTGAGGTTTTGTACGTGACTTGGTTAGAATTGAGAGGAATTAAGAATTTGGGATTTTTGGGGACCCTAGGTGTATAGGGCGCCAAATTGCTAGGAATAAGGCGCCATGTGTACTGTGAGCGTGAGAGCGGGTGGGTGTGTGTTGTCTTTGCACAGGTGCCAATTTCCTAGAGAAATGGCGCTGTGTCACCAGAGCGATGGATCGTGCGTGTGTGTCGATGCCCGGCGCCACATTCTTTGGGAAAATGGCGCTGGAGTTCTTGTTCATGTGCTGGGAATGTGTCTGTGTGCAGGGTGATTGTAATGCCCTAATTTTATTTAAATTTATTTTTAGATGAATTGGTTACTTATTTTGGGAATTAAAAATCATAGATAGAAACTACATGCGAGAGCTTTCCAACGAGTGGTCATTTGTTAAAATCCGACGTCGTTTGCTATTTTAATTAATTCGCCAAGCGGTGTAGGGTGTTTCGCGCTTGACTCACGCCTAAGTCGCGCTGCTCATACCCGCGCGCGAAGTTCGCGTGATATAGTCTGCGTTTACTGCGCGGCTAGGGCATTTTCTTGCCGCTTTTCACTCTTTTTATCATATCTTTGTCTCTGAGCTCCGATTGTGACGCCGTTTGTTGCGTTCTTCTCGTATCGCAGAGGGCTTCAATAGGAGAGCAATTCCAGAGTTAGAATCCAGAAGTGGTGAGAACGAAAACTGATCTCCTACAATCTAAGAGAGAGAACTCGCGATCGTGAGAAGGAGATAAGAAGTGTAGATCGCGAGGATTGTTGCTGTGGTTTCGTTCGTACTATCATTCATCTTCTACAGAGCTTACGCTTAAGAGGTAAGGGTGAGCGTTCGGTTTAACATGATTGGGTATGTAGTGGGGTTTTGTGGGGGTTTTTATGTTGTTGATAAATTTAATGATATTGATGAATTTTGTGTCATCGATGAATTGTTGTTATTGATGAATTCGATGTGGTTGATGAATTTTCGTTGATAGTGTTGAATTTGATGTTATTGATGAATTTGAGGTTGTTGATGAAATTTTGATGGTGTTCTTGATGAAATCTTGATGATGTTCTTGGTGAAATTTTGATGATGTTCTTGAGGAAATTTTGATGATGTTTTGATGAAATTGGGTTGTGACGTTTGGTGAAATTAAAATTGGCAATGTAATGACCTAGTTCATGATGAGTTGGTGAAATCGGAATTCCTGCTGAATTTGATGTGGTTTTGAGTAAGTTAATGATTCGTGGTGATTACTTGATGAATTCAATGATTTCTTGGTGAGCTTTGATGATTTTAATTGGTGAAAAATTTCGTATTTTCGGAGTTAAAATCGAGTGGGGTGAAAAACTGCACATTTTCGGGAAAATTCTGCATAATACACCGTTATTCTACGGATTGGCGCCTCACCGGGCGCTGGTAAGTGGCGCTTCACACGCCAAAGGCAATGCCCACATTCTGCGTGTTTTAGCCGCCAATGGCGCCTCATCACGCCTCACCGGGCGCTTCATGCGCCAAAGGATCAAGCTATTCTCAACATTTTTCAACTGCTTTGTCATCGTTTTTGAAAATTGAATATCTTTTGAACCGGAACCCGATTGAGGTGTTCTAAAATGCGTTGGAAAGCTTATTCAGAGGTCTAACTGAATATTCTATTTTTAAGGCAAAATAAATCGTTTATGAGGTTGTATTTACTAAGTAAATGGTGTTGTTTTATGAAAATTGTGATACTATGTTTATATAAGTGAATTACTATGAAACGTTATAATCGTTAGTACACTAATTGACTATGGCTAGACTGTGGTTTACCACTAAGGTCGAAATTTCTTTCGCTGGTGTATTTGCTCTGTTTGGCTACCACGTGAACCTCACCAACTTTCTAAGATAAATTCTTCCGGAGTGGCCAATGCCTCGTGGTGAGTTGTAACTTTGTCCAGAGTAATCCCATAGTCAATCACCTACTATTTTATGACACACTAAGCTAAAAGACAAATGAAGTATATATATGTACCGAATGATGATGAGGATATGTGTGTTTATGATGATGTACTATGAATAGCGATGTTTTTTTATGATGAGTGTACTCTATGAGTAATTGCTTGATGATGATGTATTACGATTTGTGATGATTGATGATGTGTATACTCTATGAGTATAATTATAGTGATGATGTATAATGATTGTGATGATTTGCGAAGGATACACTCTATGAGTGTTTTATAACGATGACGAAGAGCACTCTAGGTGAGTTTTGGTGAATTGCACATGTGTTTCATAGAGTCTCATGGCATGTGCATTATTTTGCGATGGATAGGCTTCGGCCATTTTGCGATGTTTTGCGATGGATAGGCTTCGGCCACTTTTGCGATGTTGAGGCTTCGGCCACTTTTGCGATGTTGAGGCTTCGGCCACTTTTGCGATGTTGAGGCTTCGGCCACTTTTGCGATGTTGAGGCTTCCCGCCACTTTGCGATGTTGAGGCTTCGGCCACTTTTGCGATGTTGAGGCTTCGGCCACTTTTGCGATGTTGAGGCTTCGGCCACTTTTGCATGTTGAGGCTTCGGCCATTTTGCGATGATATGGTACCATCATGCATATGCCCTGGTGGGGGTTGCATCTTCATGCATAATCATGACTATGTATTGTTGTTGTTTGTGATTGAGCCGGTGTTGCGTGATACGATGTAGTGATGATGATAATATTGTGTGATTGCTCGCTCTCATTTCTCTATTATGAACTTGATTATGTTTTATTGAAATTCTCACCCTTCCGCTTGGAATGTTGCTCTATTGTAGCAACGCTCGCAGTAACCGCGAGTGAAGGATCTGCGCCTTCCTTACTAGCTCTTGGGATGTTTGTCGTGTCGCTCTACGTCTTTGTAGAACACCTAGGGGCGTGGGTGTAGTTTGTTAAAATGTTTAACTAGATGAATAATGATTTTATTGCTACATTGCGACGTGTTTGAGAGTTATTAGTGAGGTGTTGTTTATTCCATTTGTGATGTGACTTATGAGGATTTGATTTCCCTTAACGGATGTTTTGTTGCACAAATTTTGAAGAGTGCAATTGATGAGTTTGCTTTAATGAAGTTGTAGCATTTCTTTTCTATCGATTAAAATAAATATTTTGAGAAAGAATTACTCTGATAAATGACGTGTAATATAAGGGTAGAAAAGGGGTGTTACAATAGTGGTATCAGAGCAGTTCGGTCTGTCCGGCCAAGTTGTCCAGTGTCGAGTCTAGTTATCTCCCGAGTCTTGGTACTCGTTCTAACTATAATTTGTGTTCTGATGATTATTAGTTGAATAGGCCAAAGCAGATGACATGCTATTGTTAATACCGGTGTTGCTTATTGTCTTATTGCTACTATGTGTGTGTTTGCTCTGAGTACTTCGTGTATGAATGGAATGTGTTGCTTGGTGTGTTTTCTGTGTCTCTCGTCGATTTTCGACGAAGACTTTGTGGTGGATTTTGTTGTTTGCCGTTGGGTGTTTTTGGTATTGTTGATGAATTAATGATGTTGCCTGGTGATTGAGCATATGAGATGATGAGTTGGATTTCGATTTGGGTGATTATGTAGGGTAGAGGTCGATTTTTAGTATATATGGTGAGAACATGTGATTGAACCATTTTTGGAACTTAAACTAAAGATGTGAGGAAAAATATGTGTCATTCTAGTTAGGATCGTGACATATGTGATGATTAACGATATGTTTGGGTAATAGGACGTGACTGACAATAGTTTGAGGGGTGTTGGATGTGGGGGTTTAACTTGTGTGTGTTGCTGTTCTTCTTTGAAAATAAAGCGTTGCTGTTAGCCTTTAATGATATACTGTTAGCCCTTTTTATAAGTTCTTTAGTAAACAGATTTTTAAGGTGGTCGTTTTTATAAATAAAATGGTTGAGGTTTTACCACTTTGCTTATGATTTAAAAAGGATGCTACCCAAGCATGGAAATGAGATGTTTTTCCAAGATTTCAAATACATTGTTACCCGAATTTTTAACGTGTTGTCTCTTGGAACTTGAAGATGTGTTACTAAAAATGTAGGGGTGATTTTACTTAAGATTGACGGGTGTATAGATGAGAAATGAAATTGGAGACGTTTTGAAAATGGATTCTTTGTTTTGAAAATCGGTATCCTATACATCCCCACTGGTGTATAGGCGCCAAATTCTAAGTGTGGGTAAACTTCGAGCTCGGGGCATATTTTACTGTGCCATCTTTTTGCGTTCGCGTGCCCAAACTCAATTTTAAACATTTTGGCTCGAGTGGTTTTGTTTTTGCACGTGTCATTTTTGAGATGTGTATAGGCGCCGCTTATGTTGTGATCTTTGTTTGATGCCGTGTGCTATTTGTTTGTGTTGTGATCTTTGTTTAATGTTGTGATGTTGGTCTTTGGTACACCTTGTGTATTAGTGTTGTTGTGCGGTACCACTTAGATGGTTATTAAAATGATGCAATGAGTTCGAGAGTAAAAATCATGATGAAATCGAGGAACGCGTGATAGTGATATTGAGAATAAAAATTAAGTTCTTTGTTTCTTTGTTTATCAAAGAGAGCGTTGCTAATGTGCAAAATAAAATGTTGTTGTTTTTATGAAGAAAGGGTGTTGCCGCTTTATAAAGAATGAAGCGTTGTTTTTATGTGTAATTGCGCTTTTTTTAAATTCATTGTTTCTTTGCTTTGTCTCCTTTAGAAGGGACTCTTTGTCTCTTTGCTTTATTAAGAGTGATCTTTATTGCCGCTTTAAAAATAGATCTTTCTTTGCTTTCTCAATTTTATGTTGTTGTTTCCCAAGATTAAAAGCGTTGTTTCTTGAATTAAGGATGTTGTTTTTCTACAATTAAAGGTCTTTGAATTCTTCAAATTTTAATGTCTTTGTTTACTAACACTTGAAGTGCTATTTTTGTAAATCTTAAACTCATTGCTTTTTCCCGAAAATAAGAGTGCTATCATCTCAAATTCAAGAGTGTTGTTGATTAAAGTAAGAGTGATGTTTTCTTCAATTTAATTGTCTTTGTTTTAAAATTTAAAGGTCTTTGCCTCCCATATTTAAGGGTGATGTTTCCCTATTTTGCAAGTCATTTGTTTTATGTGGTTCATTGCCGCTTTTATAAATAAAGAGTTGTTGTTTTGCATGTTTATTCTTGTTGTTATTTTTGCGAATAAAGGATGTTGTTTCCTTAAGTTTATAGTAATGATTTATGAACTCACAGTACTGCTTTCAAAATTTAAGAGGATCTTTTTTTCCTATTTTTCTTTAATCATTATTCTTTTACTTTGGAGTTTTGGCTTAATGCCTATTTATTTTTGGAGTTGTTGTGTTGCTTCTTTGTGTGTGATTGATGTGGTGTGTGCTTCACTTTGGTGAAGTTATGATGTGTTGTTGGTATTATAATCGTAGCTAAGTTCGATCATAGCGTGAGAACGAAAGAAAACGAGGAGAGGTGAAGGTTAGGTGTGTAAGGTGACGTAGGAGCCGAGGTGTAGTTACCTGACTATAAGCGGGACAAAATATATGGAAGTCGACGTATAAGTGTGACGGCGCGATGTTGCAAAGTTATCGGCGTATGTGGGTGTCGGACGTGTGAGTCGGAAGGAATGTGTACGTCCGAGTTACATGTTGTACTTGGTGTCGGGTGAAGTGTCGTGCGCAGGTGGTGCGCCTAAGGGTAGTTGTTGAAGTGTGGTGAGTAAAAGCTTAAGTGTAGATGTATGTAGAAGCTAGGCTGGTTGAACCATAGAGTGCCTAAGTGCAGCGTATGGGTGACAAGAAGATTGAGTCTTGTTTCGTGAGTTGGAGTAAATTTTCGGGACGAAAATATTCTTTAAGTGGGGAGAGTTGTAACGCCCCAATTTTATTTAAATTTATTTTTAGATGAATTGGTTACTTATTTTGGGAATTAAAAATCATAGATAGAAACTACATCACGCGAGCTTTCCAACGAGTGGTCATTTGTTAAAATCCGGCGTCGTTTGCTATTTTAATTAATTCGCCGGGCGGTGTAGGGTGTTTCGCGCTTGACTCACGCCTAAGTCGCGCCGCTCGCTCGCGTGCGAAGTTCAGCGTATATAAGCTGCGTTTACTGCAGCCTAGGGCATTTTCTTGCCATTTTCACTCTTTTATCATATCTTTGTCTCTGGAGCTCCGATTGTGACGCCGTTTGTTGCGTTCTTCTCGTATCGCAGAGGGCTTCAAAGAGAGCAATTCCAGAGTTAGAATCCAGAAGTGGTGAGAACGAAAACTGATCTCCCTACAATCTAAGAGAGAGAACTCGCGATCGTGAGAAGGAGAGAAAGAAGAAGTGTAGATCGCGAGGATTGTTGCTGTGGTTTCGTTCGTACTCTCATTCATCTTCTACGGATCTTACGTTTAAGAGGTAAGGGTGAGCGTTTCGGTTTAACATGATTGGGTATGTAGTGGGGTTTTGTGGGGGGGTTTTTATGTTGTTGATAAATTTAATGATATTGATGAATTTTGTGTCATTGATGAATTGTTGTTATTGATGAATTCGATGTGGTTGATGAATTTTCGTTGATAGTGTTGAATTTGATGTTATTGATGAATTTGAGGTTGTTGATGAAATTTTGATGGTGTTCTTGATGAAATCTTGATGATGTTCTTGGTGAAATTTTGATGATGTTCTTGAGGAAATTTTGATGATGTTTTGATGAAATTGGGTTGTGACGTTTGGTGAAATTAAAATTGGCAATGTAATGACCTAGTTCATGATGAGTTGGTGAAATCGGAATTCCTGCTGAATTTGATGTGGTTTTGAGTAAGTTAATGATTCGTGGTGATTACTTGATGAATTCAATGATTTCTTGGTGAGCTTTGATGATTTTAATTGGTGAAAAATTTCGTATTTTGAGTTAAAATCGAGTGGGGTGAAAAAAAGCGCACATTTTCGGAAAATTCTCGCATAATACATCGTTATTCTGGACAGATTGGCGCCTCACTTGGCGCTGAAGTGGCGCTTCACACGCCAAAGGCAATGCCCACATTCTCGCGTGTTTTACGTCCAATGGCGCCTCATCATCGCCTCACCGGGCGGCTTCATGCGCCAAAGGGCTCAAGCTTTCATCATTTTCATTTGTTTTGTCATTTGTTTTTGAAAATTGAATATCTTTTGAACCGGAACCCGATTGAGGTGTTCTAAAATGCGTTGGAAAGCTTATTCAGAGGTCTAACTGAATATTCTATTTTTAAGGCAAAATAAATCGTTTATGAGGTTGTATTTACTAAGTAAATGGTGTTGTTTTATGAAAATTGTGATACTATGTTTATATAAGTGAATTACTATGAAACGTTATAATCGTTAGTACACTAATTGACTATGGCTAGACTGTGGTTTACCACTAAGGTCAGAATTTCTTTCGCTGGTGTATTTGCTCTGTTTGGCTACCACGTGAACCTCACCAACTTTCGGAAGATAAATTCTTCTGGAGTGGCCAATGCCTGTGGTGAGTTGTAACCTGGTCCAGAGTAATCCCATAGTCAATCGAGTCTACTATTTTATGACACACTAAGCTAAAAGACAAATGAAGTATATATATGTACTGAATGATGATGAGGATATGTGTGTTTATGATGATGTACTATGAATAGCGATGTTTTTGCGATGAGTGTACTCTATGAGTAATTGCTTGATGATGATGTATTATGATTTGTGATGATTGATGATGTGTATACTCTATGAGTATAATTATAGTGATGATGTATAATGATTGTGATGATTTATGAAGGATACACTCTATGAGTGTTTTATAACGATGACGAAGAGCACTCTAGGTGAGTTTTGGTGAATTGCACATGTGTTTCATAGAGTCTCATGGCATGTGCATTATTTTGCGATGGATAGGCTTGGCCATTTTGCGATGTTTTGCGATGGATAGGCTTCCCACTTTTGCGATGTTGAGGCTTCCTACCACTTTTGCGATGTTGAGGCTTGGCCACTTTTTGCGATGTTGAGGCTTCGGCCACTTTTGCGATGTTGAGGCTTCCGCCACTTTTGCGATGTTGAGGCTTCGCCACTTTTGCGATGTTGAGGCTTCTACCACTTTTGCATGTTGAGGCTTCTCGCCATTTTGCGATGATATGGTACCATCATGCATATGCCCCAGTGGGGGTTGCATCTTCATGCATAATCATGACTATGTATTGTTGTTGTTTGTGATTGGAGTGGTGTTGCGTGATACGATGTAGTGATGATGATAATATTGTGTGATTGCCCGCTCTCATTTCTCTATTATGAACTTGATTATGTTTTATTGAAATTCTCACACCCTTCGCTTGGAATGTTGCTCTATTGTGGCAACGCAGCAGTAACTCGCGAGTGAAGGATCTGCTGCCTTCCTTACTAGCTCTTGGGATGTTTGTCGTGTCGCTCTACGATCTTTGTAACACCTAGGGGCGTGGGTGTAGTTTGTTAAAATGTTTAACTAGATGAATAATGATTTTATTGCTACATTGCATGACGTGTTTGAGAGTTATTAGTGAGGTGTTGTTTATTCCATTGTGATGTGACTTATGAGGATTTGATTTCCTTAACGGATGTTTTGTTGCACAAATTTTGAAGAGTGCAATTGATGAGTTTGCTTTAATGAAGTTGTAGCATTTCTTTTCTATCGATTAAAATAAATATTTTGAGAAAGAATTACTCTGATAAATGACGTGTAATATAAGGGTAGAAAAGGGGTGTTACAGTTGATGTCGCTGGCGCCAAGTTCTTTGGGAAAATGGCGCCCATGTGCAGCTGTTGTGTCTTTGTGTGCATGTGAGCTAGTGACAGGGGCACCAAATGCTGCCCCAGGGCACCCAGAATGGCGCCTGTGTCACTGTTCATGTGCAGTGTGTGATGTGTCTAGGTGCAGGGCGCCAAAAGTGCCTGCCCAATGCGCATAGGAGTGTTGTGCCAAGTGCAGGGCGCCAAATGGCTGCCCTGTGGCGCCTGTGGTGGTGTAACACCCCAAAATAATTTAATTAATTGTTTAATTAAGTTATTTGAGGGTTACAATATTTACTTGAATTAGAATAAATAAATTGGAGTGGTTTTATTGCAGGAGGTGTATTGAATTAAAAAGTGGGGTGTGATTAGGGCCCAACCCACTAGTTGGCCCAATCACTATGCAAGACCTAAATGGGTCTCCAATTGGATCGATCATCATCACCGAAAGAAAGAAAGAAAAACGCGACAGAGAGGTTGAGAGAGAGAGGAACGGCGACGCAAGGAAAGGAGGGAGAGGGGATTTCTTCGTCTCAAGCTTCAAAGGTAACCTTGAATCCTTTCCCTTCTCCATTCTTCTCCCTTATATTTCCAAGTTTATGATTCCAAATTCCTCTTTGCTGTGAAAGAAGGAGAACCGGTTTGTGAGTGAGAAGCTGGATTTCCACTTGCGCGCGTGAGAAGTGGAGGAGAAGGAGAGCTTTTCTCAAACTCTTCACTAGGTAATGATTCTCGATCCCTTCTCTCCCTTTTTCTTCCCATTTCACGTTGTAACCTTCAATTCCTCACCCTCCATCGTTGTTGTTTTTTTTTCCCCTTTTTCCCTGAAGTTGTAACCACGGTTTTGCGAAGGAGGGAGAAGGAAGCTTGTCACGTTTCTGGCGATTTTGGTGAGGATTGAATTCTTCAGTTTTGCAAGGTATGGGGACTCTTTCTATGCATATAATACTCTTTAGGATTTGTGTTGTAGGTGGTCTAGGTGTTGAGGGTGTTGAATGCTTGTCTGTATCTGTGAAACCATTCTTGTTGTTGTGTTTAAATGCCTAATTGAAATTGTTATGAGTTGTTGCTGACTGGATGTGTATATGTAACTGAATTGTGTATGTGAATTGGTTGTGAGAACTCTCCAATAGAGTGAAGTGTGTGAACATGTTAGTTGTAGAATAATTAAAATGATGTCTGATGATTGTTGGTAGTAGAGTGTGGATTAAGTATGAAAATGGTTAGGGAATTAGTGTTGTCAAAGTGCTACAAGAATTATGCAAGAGGGGAGGTGTGGCTACGGCCTAGGCGCCAATTGCCTAGCAATCTGGCGCCCATGACCGTGCCTGTGTTTGTTTAGGTATGTTGTGTGTGTGTTTCGGTTTGGTGTGTTGGGGAAAGAAGGGGGCGCGCAAGTCTTTGAGGAAGTTGGCGCTGGTATCTTCTTGGGTTCTTTGCGTGGAGTGTGCAGGTGAAGGGGGGGCGCCAAATTGCAGGGCAAATGGCGCCCGTGTTCTTATGCAATCGGCTTGCAGTGTGCGTTAATGTGGCATGCCACGGGCGCCAAATGGGCAGCCCCGTGCGCTGTGTCGACTTACGGGCGTGTGTATGCGGCGGGCGCCAAATGTGGCTGCCTGCGTGTCTGCGTCTTGCCGGTTGTGCGAGCGTGTGCGTGTGCATGTGTGTCTTGGGTGCGGCGCCAAATATGGCGACCAAGTGCGCCGGTTGGGCCGGTAGTGCATGAGGTGTGTGAGAGTGTTGCGGTGGCGCCAAAGTGGCTGCCGTGGTGGCGCCAAGTGGCGCTAGTGTGGTTCCTAGGTGTCTTGTGGTCCCTGGGTGTTAGTTTGTCCAACTCTTGTGTTGTGAAGTGATTGTGAGCTAAAATATTAACGTAAGAGTATAAATTAAGTCATAACTAAGCGATGTGTAGGCTTCCCAAAGCGGCGTGGGACTCGGTCCCAAAGCGATGAGTGCCCTCAAGGCAATTAGTGGTGATGAAGGATCCTCATGCATGTTGCATACATGCATACACTCATACATATGTTAATGAACTTAGTGATGACGTGTTGATAATGTGGTGAACTGATTGTAGTGTTTGTTGCCTTGCCAATATATAATGCCTATCCTAACTATTATTATTTGTATGAAAGACTCACCCATTCGCTTGGAATGTTGCTCTTATGTGGCAACGCTGCAGTACTACGCGCGAGTGAGGGCATCCTTATGCCCGCTACTAGTAGTCGTGTCTCACTCCGATATGTAGCACCGGGGAGGCGCGTAGTCGTCTTTTATTTTATTATTTGATGCTTTAGACATTTATTGATGATGTACTAAGTGATTTGTTAAAAACTAGTAATTCTTCCGCTGTGTTGGAAGCGTCCTTTATTTCAGTACTGTAAACTAAAACAGGTGTTTGAGGGCCCGACCCTAAACTATGTGCTGCGTATCGTTTTAATATTTTATAAACTTCTTATGATTTGACTATGAGTGATTGTTTTATAAGCGTTGAAATGCAACATTCCACTTTCGTGATATTAAATTTAAAAACTCGATAGAATCTGATGATTAACGGTTGTCTTGAAAGGGGTGTTACATTAGTGGTATCAGAGCTTGAAGTTGGTCTGTCCGACCAAGTGTCTAAGTGTTATATCTGTTGTAGCTAATTGTGTTCCTTTGTGTAGAAGTTCGATTCGATGGCAAGACGCGATGATGCTGCGTTGGCTGCTGCATTGCAAGCCATAGCCCAAGCTGTTGGGAATCAAAATGTTGGTGCTGCTGTGAGTGCTCGTAACTTAGCGACGTTTCGGAGAGAAACCCACCCACCTTCAGGTCGGTCGGTATGACCCGATGGGGCCTTGGCCTCAGTTAAAAGAGATAGAGCGGATCTTCCGTGTCATGGAGTGCTGCTTTCTTTGAGAAAGTGAAGTTGGGGACCCATATCTTTGGGAGAGGAAGTCGACGATCGTGTGGTTGGAAATGTCGCGCGAGTTGGAGGGTCTTTGGTGAGAAGTTACTTGGGATGTTTTCACAAGAGAGTTCAAGAGAAAGTATTACCCCGAGGATGTGCGAGCTAAGAAGGAAGTGGAGTTCTGGAGTCAAACAGGAAATAAGACAAAGATGGCCCGAGTATGCCGCCAAATTTGAGGAGTTGGCCAAATTTTGTCCTTACTATGCCAATGAAGCCGATTCTGAATTTTCCAAGTGCGTCAAGTTTGAGAGTGGTCCATACCGACATAAAGAAAGCGATTGGGTATCGTGGAGATTCGGGATTTTGCTAGATTGGTTGATAAGTGTAGGATCTTCGAGGAAGACAATTCTGCTGCTTATAAAGTCATGAAGGAAAAGAGAAACTCTCGGTTTAGAGGAAACCTTATGATGTTCTTTGGAGGTAAAAACAAGTGGAAAGCAGGTGCCGGTAAGAGTTCTAGTGGGGGAGGTGCCTCTTCGGGTATGGTGTGTTTTACTTGTAAGAAGCCTAGTCATAAGAGTAGTGAGTGTCCTGAGGCCCTTTGTTTCAAGTGTGGTAAGAAAGGCCATATGGCTACTAACCGTGTGAAAAGAAAGGGTCATTTGTTTTAATTGTGATGGCGGGACATATAAGTGCTAAGCTGTCCTAAGCCCAGAGAGAGAGAGCTAAGGGGAAAGTGTTTGCTCTAGCAGGACCGAGGATGCTAACGAGATTCGAGGTACTTGTCTTATTTTGATACTCCTTTGATTGCTATAGTAGATACCCTGGTCTACTACTCACTCGTTCATTCTTTGCATTGTGTCTTTGAGAAATTGAATCTCAATTTGTCTTCTATGATGAGGGAGATGGTTATTGATACTCCAGCTAAGGGTTCGGTAACTACCTCCCTAGTGTGTGCTAAGTGTCCTCTGTCAGTCTTCGGCAGAGATTTTCTTGTAGACCTTATTTGTTTACCTTTGGAGGATTAGATGTTATCCTTGGTATGGATGGTTAGTTGATAACCACGTACATATCAATTGTTTCGATAGATCGGTGAGTTTCACGGCCCCGAGGAGGAAGAATCATTTTCTTTGCCTTTCTCGGTCAATTGCGTAGATTAATGAAAGAAGAAGTTCATCTATTTGCCTTGATGGCGTCTCTGTCTGTTGAGAGTCAAGATATCATTGAAGGGTTGAAGGTAGTATCACGAGTTTCCTGAGGTATTCCCGATGAGATTCCGAGTGTTCCGCGAGAGAGGAGGTTGAATTCACTATTGATCTTGTCAGCCGCAGTGCGAGGCTGTGTGTATGGCATCACCGCATCGGGATGTCGGCGTCTGAATTATCTCGAATTGAAGAACCAACTAGAAGAGTTACTTGAGAAGAAATTCATAAGGCCTAGTGTGTGTCGCCTGGGGCACTGTGTTGTTAGTGAAGAAGAAGGATGGGAGTATGTGACTACTGCGTAGACTATAGACAGGTTGAACAAGGTGACAATCAAGAACAGATATCCGCTCCCGAGGATTGATGACCTGATGGATCAGTTGGTAGGTGCTAAAGTGTTCAGCAAGATCGACTTGAGGTCGGGATATCACCAAATCAAGGTGAAAGATGATGACGTTCGTAAGACGACTTTGAAACTAGATATGGACACTACGAATATACTGTAATGCCGTTTGGTGTGACCAACGCACCCGGGGTGTTTATGGAGTACATGAACCGTACTTTCCATAGTCACTTGGATCGTTTTGTGGTGGTATTTATAGATGACATTTTAGTGTATTCCAAGACGGAAGAGGAGCACGCAGAACACTTGAGGTTAGTGCTAGAGGTGTTGAAGGAAAAGAAGCTTTACGCGAAGTTGTCAAAGTGCGAGTTCGGTTGAGCAAAGTGAGTTTTCTCGGCCATGTAATTTCCGGTGATGGTATAGCTGTAGATCCAGCCAAGGTGGATGCTGTGTTGCAGTGGGAGAGGCCAAAGTCAGTGACTGAGATCAGGAGTTTCTTGGGGTTGGCTGGTTACTACAGGAGGTTTATAGAGGGGTTTTCTAAGCTAGCCCTTCCGTTGACTCAATTGACGTGTAAGGGGAAAGCTTTTGTGTGGGATGCCCGGTGTGAAGAGAGCTTCAATGAGTTAAAGAGGAGGTTGACAACATCTCCTATTTTGGTATTGCCTATTCCAGACCAACCGTTTGTAGTATATTGCGATGCTTCCAAGATGGGTTTGGGAGGTGTGCTAATGCAAGCAGGTAAGGTAGTAGCCTATGCGTCTAGGTAGTTGAGAGTTCATGAGAAGAACTACCCTACTCATGATTTGGAGCTTGCGGCAATCGTTTTTACTTTGAAGATATGGAGGCACTATTTGTATGGTTCTAAGTTTGAGGTGTTCAGTGATCATAAGGGGTTGCAGTATTTGTTTGATCAGAAAGAATTGAATATGAGACAAAGGAGGTGGCTAGAACTGTTGAAAGACTATGACTTTAGTTTGAATTACCATCCGGGGAAGGCTAATGTTGTAGCCGATGCCTTGAGTAGGAAGTCCCTTCATGTGTCTGCGTTGATGGTGAAAGAGCTCGAATTGATTGAGCAATTTCGGGATTTGAGTTTGGTCTGCGAAGTAACGCCTAGAAGTGTACGGCTGGGAATGTTGAAGATCCATAATGAATTTCTAGACGTTATTCGAGAGGCTCAAAAACAAGACATTAAACTAGTTGAATTGACAGTGGGGATGGATCACTCCGAGGTTAAAGATTATGAAGTAGACGCGCAGGATGTGTTGAGATACCGAGGGAGGATTTGCATCCCCGATGATGAAGAGATTAAGAAATCGATTCTGGAAGAGGGACATCGAAGTAAATTGAGTATTCATCCGGGAGCCACAAAGATGTATCAAGATTTGAAGAAAGCTGCTTTGGTGGCTCGGCATGAAGCGTGATGTAGCCCAATTTGTGTATGCTTGTTTGACGTGTCAGAAATCTAAGGTAGAGCATCAGAAGCCGGCGGGGTTGATGCAGCCATTGGATGTACCAGAATGGAAGTGGGACAGTATCTCTATGAATTTTGTAACCGGGTTGCCGAATACAGCGAGAGGATTTGATGCTATATGGGTGATTGTTGATAGGTTGACAAAATCTGCGCACTTTTTACCGATCAATATCACTTATCCAGTTCCGAAGTTGGCAGATATCTATGTCAAGACAATTGTGAAGCTGCATGGTGTTCCTGTGAGTATCGTGTCCGATCGGGATCCTAGGTTTACTTCGAATTTTGGAGGAGCTTGCGCAGAGGCCTTAGGTTCTAAATTGCGGCGAGTTCCGCTTTATCACCCCGCAGCAGATGGGCGACGGAGAGGACTATTCAGTCACTAGAGGATTTGTTGAGAGCATGCGTTCTTGAGCAAGGAGGTTCGTGGGATTCTCATTTGCCATTGATTGAGTTCACCTATAATAACAGTTTTCATGCGAGTATCGGGATGGCGCCTTTCGAGGCATTGTATGGTAGGAGGTGTAGGACACCCTTGTGTTGGTATGAATCGGGAGAGAGCGTGGTGTTAGGCCCCGAGATTGTACGGGAGACCACAGAGAGGGTCAAGATGATTCGAGAGAAGATGAAAGCCTCGCAGAGTAGGCAGAAGAGCTATCATGATAAGAGAAGAAAAGACCTGGAGTTTCAAGCTGGTGACCATGTATTCTTGAGAGTCAATCCGGTGACAGGTGTGGGTCGTGCCTTGAAGTCTAAGAAATTAACCCCTCGTTTCATTGGCCCATACCAGATTTCGGAAAGAGTTGGGAAAGTTGCCTATCGGGTGGCCTTGCCACCTAATCTGTCTAACTTGCATGATGTGTTCCATGTATCTCAGCTGCGGAAGTATGTCCCTGACCCGTCGCATGTAATTCAGATGGATAGTGTTGAAGTGCGAGAAAACCTCACAGTGGAAACTATGCCAGTTAGAATTGAAGACCGTGAAGTGAAGGTGTTACAGGTAGCGCCTAGGTGAGTGTGTGCGTGGGTGTCTAAGTGATGGCGCCATTTTGGCTGCCCATGGCGCCTAGGGTGGCGCCAGAATGTGTGTTGTGTGTGTGTGTGGTGCATGTGCGCGGACAGGCGCCAAATGGCTGCCTCTATTGCGCTGTGTTGCTTACTGTGTGTCAGGCGGCGCCAAAAGTGTCTTTGCCAGGCGCCAGGCATGCGCTCGTGTCCGAGATCGTGTCTCGCTTTGTGTCTTAGTTTGTGTCTAAAGCCGTGCTTTGCCGCCTGCGCGCCAGTTGCTAGAAAAGTGGCGCCCGCTGGTGTGTTGCCACTGCGGGGCGCCAAGTTGTTGAGTCTTAGGCGCTAGTCTTTGTGTTGCACAAGGGTGCCGTTTGTGGGGAAAATGGCGCCTAAAGGCTTTGTGTGTCTAAGTGTGTCTTTGCTTTGGTCCCTAGGTGAGCAGCTTTGGTCCCTAAGGGTGTTGTTTTGGTCCCTAGGTGTCGCTTTAGTCCTAAGGGTGTGGTTTTGGTCCCTAGGCGCGAGTTTGGTCCAAAAGGTGTTAATTTGGTCCCTGAGTGCTGATTTGATCCTAAAGGGTGGTTTAGGTCCCTGAGTGAGGTTTAGTCCTCTAGTTGGGATTTGTCCTTGGGACTTGATTGTGTTGAGCTAGTGACTGAGGAGATTGATGATGCCATGGGGGCATGAGCCATGGGGGCTAGAGCCATGGTGTAATGTACCAGTCCACCGCAATGCCGCCACCCCCCAGTAGCTATTACCTCAAGATCTTTTCTACCCCCTTGTAGAATTTTTGCCTTCCGTGGGATTCGAACCTTGTACATGGGGCTCAAATACAAAGTTCCACTCTTTCCCACTACCAATTGAACACTAATGTAACACCCCATTTCTACCCGGTAATTTAAATCAAAAATCAGAGTATACAAAAATCATTTCTGGTCATCTTTTAGTTTAGTGTGTTATAAAATAGTGAACATGATTGACTATGGGATTACTCAGGTAATCGATACTACTTGCAGCAATGTGCATTGACCTCCTTTGCAAGGCTCTCCGATGATGCCCTTGTAAATACACCAAATAAAAAAGAAATTACGACCTTAGTGGCGAACCACAATTTAGCCATAGTCATTCAAACACTAATAGTATAACATAAATCGAGTCCTCAATAAAATGGAGCGTCACACATCTCTTAAAACATTCAAACAGTCGGCTCAGCTCAGAAATATACCTCAATACATAACACCATATAAAACGTGGGACTTAAACTCATATCATGCAGCAGAATAAAACTACAGCTCAAAAGAATAATTCTCAAGTCTCAAAAAACATAATATAATAGCAAGAAAACTCAACAATGAGCAAAACAGATCAACTAGAGTTTATAACCCATCCCCTAGGTGCTACGTGTCGAGCGCATCGACTCGGGAGTAGTGAAGGTAAAGCCCTCACTCATGACTACCGTGGTAAACAACAACGAAAGGGTGAGTCTCGAACTACATAATAAAGGTGATAATAAGCAGTACATGTATAATCATAGTTCACAGCATACTCAAACACACCAATCATCACTCACCAATATTCATGCACTAATGAGAATGTATGCAATGTAAGTATGCATGTGGTACCATTTGCCCTCCGGCATTCTCAACAATAATGGAGTCCTCATGACTCTGCCCTCCTACGCCCTCAAAGCTTCACAATCATTTTATAAGGCCCTCCTACGCCTCGAACTTCACCATCATTTTATAAACTCTACGATCACAGACCAAATGTATGCATGAGATTCCATGTACATCACAACACAATTTCAAATGACTTTCAATACACCCATTAACTCTTACCTCAGTGTTAATCTCATTTTATAGCCCTCCTGGCTTGGCCCTCCGGCCCATGCCCCCATGGCATGCTCAATCACCTCATCATAAACTCTTAACACCATTAAGTCCCAAGGACTAATCTCCTCTAGAGTACTCAACCTCACTCAGGGACCTAAACCACCATTTAGGACCAAATCAAACATCTAGGGACCAAACTGTCACCTAGGGACCAAAACAGCACCCTCTTAGGCACTTGGCAGCACTAGGCGCCATTTTCCCCACATTCAGCGCCCACGGTGCAACACAAAGACTAGCGCCGGCTCAAAGATTTTGCGCGCCCAGTGGCAACACACGACCACTGGCGCCACTTTTCTAGCAACTGGCGCCCCACAGGCAACAACAGACCTAGACACAAACTCGAACCACGCTTTGAGACACAATCTCGAACACGAGCAAAGGACTAGCGCGCCTGGCGACGATTTAGCGCCCCTGCGGCCAGCTCACCCAACACTTCCAAATCAAAACCACCCGAGCCAAAATGTTTAAAAATGAATTTGGGCAGGTGAACACAAAAGTTGGCACGAGGAAATATGTTCGAAATACCGTTTCACTCCCTACTTAAAACACACACAAAACAAGCCCCACCGACATTTTCAAAATAACACCTGCAAACTGAGAAAACCACTCGTGCAAAAACACTTAAAATTGAAAGTTGGCAGTGAATACAAAATTTGTACGAGGAAATATGTTCGAAATACAAGTTTCACTCCCGACCCCAAACACACACAAAACAAGCCCCACCGGACATTTTCAAGATAACACCTGCAACTGTGAAAAACCACTCGAGCCAAAACACTTAAAATTGAAAGTTGGCGGTGAATACAAAATTTGGCACGAGGAAATATGTTCGAAAATACAAGTTTCACTCCCGCCCCCCAAAACACACACAAAACAAGCCCCACCGACATTTTCAAAATAACACACAGCAACTGAAAACCACTCGAGCCAAAACACTTAAAATTGAAAGTTGGCGGTGAATACAAAATTTGGCACGAGAAAAAGTGCCTGAACACTAAGTTGCACTTCCTGTGCCCCAAAATACCCACATTCTCGCGCGCCTGACAAAGAACGCACCGCACTCGAACACAACCCATACGTGAATGCATAATCTAGGCGCCAATTCCTCGGCAAAGTGGCGCCTGCAACAAAGAACACAACCTATGTCCTCTTCACTTTCAAGATTACACGGGCACATGTTTCCTAGCATTTTGGCGCCCCATGCCTCAAAAACTCCCAATTCTCAATTTCTTTCAATTCAAATCATGTTATATCATTCCAATCCACTCAATAATCATTAACACACATTCAATTTCAGTCCATACATTCAAATCATGCGCAACACTCCTCAAGAACACAAAACACCCAAATTAAAGCCCTAAATCGATTTCTATCATGCTATTTCTCAAATTCACCCAACAACAACTCAATTAACAATCAATTAACATCAAATCAACACTCTATGACTCCTATACAACCCATTATACCCTCTATTATAGAGTGAGACTCCCCTTACCTTGAATAAACCGTAGAAATGAACCTTTATGGAGTCACGAACAAAACCACCGCAACAATCCACGCTTCAAGTCACGAACTCCTCTTCTTTTCCTCCTCTCTTGGCACGGCGCAGCTGCTCACTCTCTTCTCCTTTCTTTTCTTTTTCGTTTTCTTCTCACAAATGAGAAGTGATACCTAATTTAGGTATATAAACATTGGGCCATGCGCTTTTGGGCCCTAGTTGCACCCTTCTCCATTTCTCCTACTACCTCCTTCAATTAAAATAAAATGCTACATTACAATTTAATATAGTTAAATAAATAATGTAACACTTTAAATAATTTAGTCAAATAAATGATTAAATCATTTAGGGTGTTACACATGGGGGCTATAAAAGAGATTAATAATGAGATGAGAAATGATGTGTTAATTGTGATATTGTGAAGTGTGATTGTGACATGTTCATAGAGTCTCATGCATACATTCGGCTGCGGTCGCGACGTTGATATTGTGCTGATGAGGCCATGGGGGCAAATGGTACCACATGCATGATTGCATATACATTGCATTCATCCTCATACATGAATTCTAAAGTGAATGTGATTGTTGTGCAATGACTTGTGATTGATTGACCTCTATGAAGCTATTATACTGCTTATTATCACTTTTATTATATAGTTCGAGACTCACCCTTTCTGTTGTTGTTTACCACAGCTAGTCATGAGTGAGAGCTTGTACCTTCACTACTCCCCGAGTCGGTCTTCTCTGATACGTAGCACCTAGGGGATGGGATTTAGGCCTTAGTTGTTTTATTTTGCTCACTGTGGAACTTTTGCCTTTGATATACTATGTATTGCTGATTTCTCCTTTGAGATATAGTTTTATTTCCGCTGCGTGAACATGAGATTTTATTCCACGTGCTTTATGGTGTTACGTATTGATCTATATTTATGAGCTGAATTGGCTGTTGAGTATTTTTAAGAGATATGTGTAGCATTCCATTTGAAAAATAAATTTTTATACTCTGATTTTATTATAAATTGCCGGGTAGAAATGGGGTGTTACAGAAAGCATAAGTAAAATATAAACCACTAGAGAATAAACAGAGATAGAATTGACGAACTTAGAAACTAGAAGCCATACCTTTGAATTTCAGAGCAGCATCTTTTTTCTCCTCTTTCACCAGATCGGCCATCCTCGATAGCACCGAGATAGAAACTCCAAAAGAATCTGCTTGGAACTCCTCGGTCTTTAGAGTCATATATGCTTTCGGATCAAAAGGGGCGGACTTGTGCTTCTTACTCTTCTTTGAAGCAAAGTCGGAGTGATCACTGAGTTCAATCACGCCTTTTTCCAGATCCTGAGGACTCGACCTGGGAGGTAGACGATTGGCTGCGATTTTTCTTTTCCTAGTAAGAGGCTGCTCTTCTTCACCGGCTACCTCGGAATGAACTACGGTAATAGGTTGGGCATCAGTAACATGCGCTGCAGAAGTTCCTTCAGCTGCGACATTACCAACAACCCCGACATTCGCATCCGCTGCTGCTCAAGATCGGCCCGAGTGCAAGGGCTTTCAAAGCCGCCATCCTCGCTTTTTGGGGCTATCTGCGTCTGCGTAAGAAAAAAGTTCAGTTAGCAAAAATTATAAAAGCAACATCGGCAAAATATCAAAGTTAAATTCAACTAAGTATGATTTAGAACCGACCTAGAACCTTCTCGACGTGCTCAAACTTAACAGTTTCTACCAACAACTTAGTGTCAAAACCCCATTGATTGGGTCGATGTTCGTTATTGGTAACAACCCGATCTGCGATAAACATCAGCATCCTCAAAGTTTTCCGATTCTCTGCACTCAAATGCTTCTCGTCAACGGAATGTTTTATAGAGTCGTCACGACGAGTCCAACCAAGAGGAAATTTGGTCGTAAGAACGATATCATTCTCAGCATTAAAAGTGCCGACCCGATCTACGACTGCGGGCAACACCGGCTCCACCCAGAAAAACTTGTTCTTCCATTCATATTTCAAATTCTCTGAATACGGCCGAAATACCCTTATACCTGCCCTAGATAGGAGGGTGAAATGCTCTAAACGGGCGGGTTTTGTGACATCCGGGGCTGAGGAGGGCGGGGAGTGATCGTCGGTGCCCAAAAAAAGGTGGCATGACAAAGAGTGGCTCCTGGCAGCTTCAAAGCGAAGGGGCGCGTGACTGAATCGAATACGCACCGGAATGAGATGGATCCTGAGGCTGTGCAGGTATGGGACTGTACAGTTGAAGGAAGGCTTAAAAGAATTGATTTGGACTACCTATACCAACAAGATGCATCTTCTTTTCGGGAGCCCATCCCATAAGAACTCCATAGTTAAGCGTGCTTGGCTTGGAGTAGTAGTGGGATGGGTGACCTTCTTGAAGTTTTTCCCGAGCATGCAAGTGAGGACAAAGCATCTTTGAAAAGACTCGTGTTGGTTCGTGGGGCGCCGGCGATTCCGAAGCGATGCAGGATGTTACAAATGGTATCGAGCGTGCGCACTCTCTCCCGATGCGGTGTGGTTCGGGGACGAACCAAGCGGAAGCTGGTGGGCATGTGACATCCAGCTGAGGAGGGCGGGGAGTGATCGTCGGTGCCCAAAAAAAGGTGGCATGACAAAGAGTGGCTCTGGCGACTTCAAGCGAAGGCGCGTGGATCGAACCGAATACGCACCGGAATGAGAGGGATCCCGAGGTCATGCGCGGTATGGGGACTGCATGATTGAAGGAAGGCTTAAAAGAATTGATTTGGACTACCTATACCAACAAGATGCATCTTCTTTTCGGGAGCCCATCCCATAAGAACTCCATAGTTAAGCGTGCTTGGCTTGGAGTAGTAGTGGGATGGGTGACCTTCTGAAGTTTTAGGAAAGCATGCAAGTGAGGACAAAGCATGCCGAAAAGACTCGTGTTGGTTCGTGAAGGCGATCGGCGATTCTGAAGCGATGCAGGATGTTACAGGTTTACCACTGTTCTTCTCAGTTCTTTTATTTACCAAGAACATGTGTAAGAAAAGCTGTAAAGAAAGGGGCCGACCTAAATGGAGGCATACGAGCTCAAAAGCACGTACAAAGGCCCAAGCATTGGGATGAAGTTGTGAAGGGGCTACTTCCAACCTCGCCAAAATAGACTGCTGGAAGACCGTGAATGGAGGTCGGATTCGCATATGGGCCAAGGTCATCCAGTATATTATGAATTTGAGAGAAGTAGGGTAAGTGGCCACATGCTCGCCCTCTTCCATTCCAAAAGTACGCCAACGCTCAGGATCTTTCCCATAAAGCCTCTTTGAAAACTTGCTAATGTCAGATTCCGAAGTCATTATCGAGCTGATACCTCGGAGTTTTTCGGACACCCATGAATAATCTCGAGGGGTGCCCAAGGGAGGATCTAGGGGAGATCGACGTTGTTGCTGCCGGAATCTTCGTACCCGTACAATAACTCAAAACTACCAGTATCTTCTGGTTCTTCATCTTTTCTCTCTCCACCGATGTTTTCTTCTTCTGGATTGCCAGATGGATCGTCGCCTTTTCTTCCATCTGATTCCGTCTCGGATTCAGAATCATCCGAAGAGCTTGAATCCAAGTCAACATCTACCTGAGCTTCAGGAATCAGATTATTATGCGTAGAAGGGGGAGTTGATGACTCTTCATCGGAAACTCTTTTGCTATCGCTTCCCCTCGGCCCGAAGGGCATTTCTTCTTGTATCTCGGGCGCAGCCACTCTTTCCCTATCAGTAGGGTTAGAATCAGTCCTCGATCTCGATGCCATTAGTTTTCCAATATCGGGACCTCGGGTTTTACGAGCTTGCTCGGCTTGATCAATAAGTCGGAGCATTTCGGCGCGGGATGTTTGCTTAGTGTTCGCCAGTTTTTTACCTACAAGAATGGGGGCAACCTATCAGGATAAACCAAAAGTGATGGGTTCTCGAAAAAGATCGGAACCCGACCTGACAACCGCCACCCTGGCAAAAGAATATTGCAGGCTGAGGGCTAGATCTCAGCCCGGATAAATAAACACCGTATGCAGCAAAAGCGTAAACTTAAAAGATACGTGAACTAACCTCAGAGGAAGTGTTGAATGCAAGTAGGGAGGAGGAAGTGCTGAAAGGCGAGTTCGGAGGGCTCAAATACAGCAGATCGGTAGCTCAGAACAGGCAAGGAACAAAAAAGTGTGAATGTCCAACCCTCACCTTTATTTATAGGGATTTAGAAAGGACCGTTACTATTTATTCGAAGCGACGCACTCAATCAAATCAAAGAGACACGAAAATCGAGGAGTCATCATTAAAAAGACGCCTCGATTCCTGCAAACGGTCACATCTATCAACGCAGGCATTTAATGCTCTGTCGAAAAAAGAATAAATATTAAAAGAGTTCCCAAATCGAAGCGTCACCAACACGCCACGCCATTAATCTCGGTAAGAGAGTTCGACCTCGACTATCTTCAATCTCGGTGAGAGAACTCGACCTCGACTATCTTCAATCTCGGTAAGAGAGTTCGACCTCGACTATCTTCAATCTCGGTAAAAACGGTTTATTTCACGCATATTTCAAGTCTAGTTTAACCCAACAAGCCAAAACCGACTTGGGGGGAAACTGTTATGGAGAAATTATACACCTTCTATTCGCACCACCTCCACTCAAAAGGCCATCTGATTGGGCCTACAACAGTCAAAGCCCATATTCACTCATCAAAGGGCCCATATTGCACCTCCACAACTAACGGACCAGATCATCACACTTAAGTGTCTCTTAAGCCTATAAATACATCATTTATGAGGAGAATGAGGTACGCATTTAATAACTAATATACTTGCATTAACTTTACTGCTACTGACTTTTGCATCGGAGTGACTGTGCAGGTATACCCAACTTCAGCTCGGAATATCAAGCTCGGACGTTACACATATTGATCAAAACCTTATCACCTACCAACTATCTCGGATCCTACATATCCTTAAATACGGTACAGAACACAAGTTAAGGTAATCCATAGAAGCCCAAGTATGATGTGATAAGATGGTGACAACTAGTAATTCATATATATATATATATATATATATATGAGAACAGTGATAATTAAGTAAATAATAGCATTTTGTTTTGTTTTTCTCCTTGAATTGCTTTTAATTATGGATAATTTGTGATGCTAATGGGTTTGGTTAGATCTCCATTCTCCAGAGGTTTAGTAGTTTATATTTGGTTTTGATGCAATGACAGATTACACAGCAAGAATTTACAGAAATGGCATGGCAAGCGATTGTCTCGGCACCAGAAGTTTCAAAGGAGAACAAGCATCAGATTGTGGAGACAGAGCACTTGATGAAAGCTTTGTTAGAGCAAAAGAACGGACTTGCTCGCCGGATCTTTTCCAAGGTTGGGGTCGATAACACGGCTTCTGGAGGCTACTGATAAGCACATTCAGCGCCAGCCCAAGGTCATGTATTTTGAATTCCTTTAAATAATGCTTTGGTGCTTATCGTTATGTCTTCACTCTTTGGCTTGTTATGGTAGTCATACTCCTTCTTGTTCGCATTCATTTTACGTGTAGTATTTTATTGGTTATACCCATATTCTCATTTGATAGTAGAATTTTAAGTTGGAGGAAATGGCAAAATGCATGCTGACATGGCACTCATCGAAAACAAAATCACAGGACGAGAGTAAAATGCATAACTTCTTTTGCATGGGTGAAATCTCTCATTCCCACTCTTCATCCGTTATGATCTTTATTTGATGAGCTTTTCTGCTTCTGGTTCTAAGCTAGGAAAGACTTATTTACTGAATCAACGAATGAATTATCGCTGACTTACAGCTGTTGGCTGCAGTTCAGGTCCAGTATTTGTTGGTTTATGAATCTTTGGGATGGTTCCTTTTTGTTAATATAGCCTCTGATAATTTGATTTGAATTTCGCGTTCACTATTAAATCTCAAAATATGGCTTCGAGCAGACGCCTAATGCAAAGGATATGGAGCAAACACATGGGTACTCATTGTATCTTTTTAGTTGTTTATAAAACATTGCACTTGCATTTCGTTAGCTTGTTGGGTAAATTACTGTCCAATGCTTATTATGTCTGCGGCCCAAGAACCCGATTATTGAATTCCTGTTCAATTATGTTAGGTTCTCGGTGAATCAAGCGGCTGAATGTTGGGGCGTGATTTGGAGGCATTGATTCAGAGAGCCAGGGACTTCAAGAAAGAATATAAGGACTCTTTTGTATCCGTCGAGCACTTGGTTCTTGGCTTTGCCCAAGATCGACGATTTGGGAAGATATTGTTTAGAGATTTTCAAATAACTCAGCAAGCTCTAATATCTGCTATAGAGTCTATAAGGGGACGCCAGGCCGTTATTGACCAAGGTTATTTACTATTTTTCTCCTTTTTATACTTATATATATATATATATATATATATGTCCGTAGTGCTTAAGCCTCACCTTAATATTTGTTGTAGATCCTGAGGGAAAATATGAAGCCTTAGAAAAATATGGGAAAGATTTGACTGCGATGGCGAAAGCAGGAAAACTTGACCCAGTCATAGGAAGAGATGATGAAATACGCAGGTGCATTCAAATTCTTTCCAGAAGAACAAAGAACAATCCTGTTCTAATTGGTGAGCCTGGTGTTGGAAAGACTGCAATTTCTGAAGGGTAAGTTTTTAGGTCAGATACTTGCTCCTATGACCCTATCTTATGTGGACGCTTTTGTTAATTTTCACTAATATGTTCCGCAGAATCTGCACATTGACCTAACTCTTCCTTTGAAACGGACTAGCTCAGAGAATTGTTCAAGGAGATGTCCCTCAAGCTTTGATGAACCGGAAGGTATGTGCTTTGTCTAATTAGGCTATTCTAATATTCTTGACAACCTGAAAATTGATAAAAAAGTGGCAAAATGGTGGCAATAACTGGCTTTTCAAGTTTTTATCTCATTTACCCTATGTTAAGCTATATTAGATGCTCTACAAATCAATGTTTTGAAAATCGGATCGGACATCGAACCGGCGAGATTTCCCGTTCATGGTTCAATAGCTTTAAACCGCTAAAACCCGGATGAAGCTGCGGTCGAACCGTTCAAATAACTGAACCGGAAATAGTGTCGGGTCATAGTTAAACTGTTCGGCCAGTTCGGATTTTAAAACACTGCTACAAATTCTACTCTTAATTCAATATATTTGTATAAGAGTCTACTATTTGTCTTATTTTATTCTCCTTTTGAATTGTGTTTTGGCCAGGAGTTGTTAAACTGATGCAATACTCTGTTGTTTTTCAGCTTATATCTCTTGATATGGGTGCACTTATTGCTGGAGCGAAATATCGGGGAGAATTTGAGGATAGGCTGAAAGCCGTTCTCAAAGAAGTTACCGAATCTGATGGTCAGACTATACTTTTCATTGATGAGATCCATACAGTTGTTGGGGCAGGTAATGAGCTTCGAAGTTTTTCACTTTTGAGAGTTTAGATATTTGATTTTATTGGTTTTAGTGATTTAAGATTAAATATTTGGATGTTGAATTTGATTGCAATTATAATCTACCATATGTTAGGTGCTACAAATGGTGCTATGGATGCTAGTAATCTCTTAAAGCCTATGCTTGGTCGTGGGGAGCTCCGGTGTATTGGTGCAACAACATTAGATGAGTATCGGAAGTATATTGAGAAGGACCCTGCACTAGAGCGTCGTTTTCAGCAAGTTTATGTTGACCAACCGTCAGTTGAAAATACCATTTCAATACTAAGGGGGCTGCGAGAAAGATATGAGCTGCATCATGGAGTTCGCATTTCTGACAGTGCACTTGTGGACGCTGCAATTCTATCAGATCGATACATAAGTGGAAGGTTTTTGCCAGACAAAGGTAGTAATTACTCAGTAAAACACTGTAATGAACCTATAATCTAGGAGAAGACCAAAGAAGAGCAAATCAGCCCAAGACCCACAACAAATAAGAATATTGAGTATATAGGATAGGAAGTGAAATCAAAAGGGGTATGCAATGAATGAACTGGTTTCTTCCTCTCTCTCCTCCAACGGTCTCTCTCTGTTATCTCACTAGGGAATGTTCTGATCCGATTTCCCTGTAACCTCACTCCATTTCTATAGCTTAATAGATACTTGAATACATCTGTAATTTGTATACTCGATTACCATATTGAAGAGCAATACATAACGGTTCCACTTGAATTTGTGTTTTGTGCAATTGTTGTTTGTTGAATCGTTACAATGGTGCTTTCATCGATGAATTTCCCCTCTCGCGAGGAACTTGAACGGCGCATTGAAGAAGGCCACCGGGAAATTCAACGGAGCTTCGCATGCATGATCGCCTTGTTGGAAGAGGAGATTGCTGAATCTGAATCAGCGCAAGATGCTCGACCAGAATCAGAATTGGCGAGCAATGTTTCATCGGTTGTTGAGGACGTCTCTTCGTTGAGTGATGCATCCGAATCGTCAACCGTTGATCTTCAAGCTCCTGTTGATTTTATACACTCATCAGAACAGATTTTCACCACTTGCGTTAGTGACGAGGACCCTGTTGTCCATGGCATATTACCTTCGCAGGAGGGACCACTCACACACATTAGCGTTGACGCCATGGCTACTCAAGCAACAGATGCTTCTGATTTTACTTATGATCGAATGCTTAAACTACGGCCTGAGATCTCCCTACCGGATCCACATGACGTAGTTCCGGTTCCGCCGCCACCACTCGCACCACCGTGGCTGCATTCCTCAGTTTCCTCACAAATGTGGCATCTGCAGTATAGTTTTGAATTTATGGGAAGAAACATTACAAACTCAACCTATGAAGCCTCAGACTCTGGTTTGGTCATAACGAATTTTGATTCAACAACGGGAGGTATTCACAATGCATTCAAGGTGTTTGACAGATTGCCAGAACAAGTTGTTGTAGTCTGGCCTAGTTTGAAAGCTGCTAAATCACCGCTGGTTGCTGTTCAGGTGTCGGCAACTTTGCTTCCTTCCACCGAAGAGATTACTTCAATTGCAGTTGTTAACGAAGACTTCATCGACAACTCACTCACACAGATTTCAGAATGGTCCGAAATTGCTATGTCCACTCTAAGTCATACGACAATGGAAGATGACATTGTCAGTGTCTCTCATTGTGGTGTTGCGACTCACTCTTTCATCGTGGATGTGTCGCTCCTACACGACCATCCATACGACCCGGGACCAATCGCACCACTGCATCTGTCGTGACCTGGATCTCGACGTTGACGGCTCAAATATAAATTATTCGAGGAGTCGCCACCCAATTTATTAATAATAGGAAAATTGAGAAAAACCTAATTTAAAGTTATTTGATCTGCGTAACTAGATCGGATTCGGAAGTCGATTATGCATAGGGAAGGGGCGAAAACCTAATTTCACTGCACCCCTAACACATCTGTCCTAAGACAGTTACCCTAAATTTGATTTGTGCAATAATAATTAAGTCGTTTAATTATTTGTTTACCCAAAAATAAGATTGACTAAAATTTGATATGAAAATAATTAGTTATTTACAAATAATTAGAATAATGACTAATTTGGAAAATTTTAATTTTGACTTTGACAGGGAGACCCCGCGCCTACGTACTCTCTGGTGCTATGAGAGACTCAAAAGTCACGTAGTTCTTCCCGAAAATTTGTTTGTTTGTTGATTTTAATTTTGAAGGGGTTTAAGATCTAAGTTGTACAACTCGAGTCTCTTAAACCGGGATCGACAAGATGTACATCTCGGTCAAACCCATATTTTTTTGGTATTTTGAAAAATAGGTGTTTAAAGGAAACTGTTTGGAGATTTTTAGAAAATGTTGATTTATTGATTTGATTTTAATTTTTTGAAGGGTTTAGGACCAAGCTGTACAACTCGGGTCTCTTAAATCGGTATGGCGGATTTGATAAGATGTACATCTCGATCAAATCCTAATTGTGTTATTATAACTAAAATAGAATCGATTCATTTAATAGCTACTTATTTATTCATTAATTTGATTTATTTGGTTTGATTGCATTTGACTTCTCTCCTAATATTTTGATTCAATTTTTATTTGTATTAATTCTTTTTTAATTCAAATTAAATTACAATTAAAGCTAATTAATAAATGGCAATTAAAGCTAATTAATTTCTGATTCTTGAATTCTTTTTACATTTTTGTAAAATTTTTGAACTTAATTTTTGGTCATTACTAATCACTAATAGAAGCAAAACTAGAAAAACAACACTCTTTGATCTTCACATTTTTAGATTTTGAGATAAGCAAAAAAACAAAAAATGTGACTAAGAAAATAAGTTAGCTAACCTTCCCTTTTGACTATTTGGATCGATCCTTATGATTTGTCGTTGTTGCTATGTGTCACTCCTTTCTGACCGTTGCTGTTGTTTCAGATTGTTGAAAACCAAACCCAGATCTAGCTCTTCCCACCAATGAACTCAGTCCTCACGATTAGGGTTTCAATGTGAACTCCTAATCATTTTTTTTAGTGATCTCGAGATCTAAATCTTGGGGAGAGAGAAAGTGATGGTGTGATTTCAAGGAGAGAGAAAGAGAGAGAGAGAGAGAGTGGTGGAGATGGTTGCGAAGTCAGGGAGAGAGTGTTGGATGGTGGTTATTTGTATGTGGTGGTATTTGATGGTGATGTGATAGTTAGAGAGAAGAGTGGTGTGAGTGGTGGTTGGAGAGATGAGTGGGGTGAGTGGTGATTAGAGAGAAGAGTCTTCCCCCTTTTCCTCTACTGTCATCTCCTCTCCCTATATTGTTTTTTTCCTTTCTTTTTTTTCTCCTCCTCCCTTTGACCATGATTTGATTTGCTTTTATAGGTAAAAATTAGGTTTTTAGTCATTAATGTTGTTTGACTAACTTTGATCGGACTCTTTTTTGCGATCTGGGCCTTTGGGTATGCTAGAGAGGGCCCAAATCGAAACTTGGAGAAGCAATCGCATCTATTTATTTATTAATTTCGTATTTTATTTATTTTTTTTAATTTTTTGATTAAAAATATTGTAACAAGACAATTAATTAAATCTACAAGTTTTTGTAATTTTTTTAAATTATTATATATTTTTTTTTGACTAAAAACGAGCAAAAAAACGTATTTGACAACTAAAACTCAAAAACACGCAAAAGTGAATATTTTATTGTAATTTTCCAAAAAATTCAAAAATACCGTTAAAAATTGAGTGTTCACAGTTGCCCCTCCGTGCTTATTCTCTTACGATATAATACACAAAACCATGTTTTCCATGTTTTGTTGTATTATCAAAGTAAGAGATAAGTACGGACATGAACCTCAATTTTAACCGGTGAAATATTTGATTGTCAAGGCGAATCGAAAACCACAAATTTAAAAAAGTACAATGTCACGACTATATTACAATGGAGACGATGCCAGGGCGAGACCGATAGCAGAAAATTAAAGACAATGTCGTATGCGACCGGTAGCATGAAAGTAAACAATGCGTTGTAATGAATCGTTAGCACGAAATTTAAAAAGACAAATGCCAGGGCTGAACCATTAGCATGAAATTTGTAAAGACAAATGCCAGGGCTGAACCGTTTGCATGAAAGTAAAAATGACGGATGCCAGGGCTGAACCGTTAGCATGGAAAATTAAAAGATAAAGATGCGGTGAGCCAGTCGACAAAATTTAAAAGACAAATGCGGTGAACCGTTAGCATGGAAAATTAAAAGACGATGCTGCGGCTGAACCGTTAGCACAAAATTTAAAAGACAAATGCGGTGGCTGAACCGTTAGCATGAAAGTAAAAAGCGATGCGTGGCTGAACCGTTAGCATGAAATTTAAAAGACAATGCGGTAATGAACCGTTAGCGTGAAAAGTAAAGAAGTGTCGTACGAACCGTTAGCACGAAATGTAAAGACAATGCGGTGGCTGAACCGTTAGCATGAAAAGTAAAAAGCGATGCGGTGGCTGAACCGTTAGCACGAAATATAAAAGACAATGTCGTAATGAACCGTTAGCATGAAAAGTAAAGCGATGCCAAAACGAACCGCTAGCACGAAATGTAAAGACAATGCGGGCTGAACCGTTAGCATGAAAGGTAAAAAGCGATTGGGGCTGAACCGTTAGCACGAAATATAAACGACAATGCCGGTGAACCGTTAGCATGAAAAGTAAAGCAAAGGCGGTGAGCTGAATGCGTTAGCACGGGGATGAGAAGGGAAATGCCGTAATGAACCGATAGCATGAAAGAATGTGCCGTGGTGAACCGATAGCACAAAGTTTAGAGCATGAAATGCACACCACTTTTGGATGGTTTTATTACTTTATTTACAAAGTAATTGAACATAGATGTATGCTTCTAGTTATGAAGTGGAATGCATGGATGAAAATGTATGCAAACTATGACATGAAATGCATGAATTATGCATGAGTCTTGAGTTGAAATTGAGATGCATTTGTCTTGAAAGATGGATTCACTTGAGAATTTCTTTTTGTGCGAGCTTTATTTTAAACCAATCAAGCTTGTCCTCATATGGAAGGTTATCGTCACCCTTTCAAGCTTTCTATTTTCTTTTAAGGTCACTTCTCACCTTCCAATGCAAAACACCCTCAAAATTGATCTTCTCCTTCTTCTTTTTCCTGATTGTCATTAGCTCTCTAAATCACACCACTTGATTCCAAGTTGACTCTCATTGAAGTATTACTTAATGAACATGCATGGATTCACGGTATTTGAGAGTCGGGATATTGTGTTTCGGATTTTTGGGTTGAAAGTGGAGGGTATTTCGAGGGAGATCATAGGGAGGACAAAAGCGACACAAGATAGTAGAGGAAGATGTATTATGGCAACCATTGAGTTATTGGGCATTCCATTTACTTGAGGTACCTGACTTGTTGGAAATTGGCTGAGAATTGGGTTTTATCACGGAAGAAAGACTACCAGGCATAGCAAGCGAAATCTGACTCATCAGGGGTCGAGCAAACATTTTTGCCCCTGTGTTGGTAAGAGCTATTGCCCCTACACGGGTGTAACAAACAAAGTTTGACTCATGAAGGGCCATGTACAAGCTTTTGCCCAAATATTGGTAAAAGCATTTGCTTACGAGGATGCATGTGTGTGTGGCAAACAAAGTTTGATGGATGTAGGTATTGTAAGATTTCTAGTGAAAGGCCTTTGCCTTGAGGGAATACTACATGGTGTAGCAAGAAACCTTTGACTCCTAAAGGATCTTACGAAACTTTTCCCCAGTGTGGGGTCTCTCGAGACTCTCAAACTTATCCTCCACAAATTGCCCCAATGTACACTTTTGTTTGGCCCAAGTAGCAGAAATTTTCCCCTGTGAACTACTTAAACATCTCATTGAAAGTCTCATTCCCCTTTTATGCCCTAATTTTTGCCTAGACTGCCTTTGCAGGTTTTCAATCTAGCGGGCTTTATTATATATTTTTTTATTATCCCTAATTTTTGCCTAGACTGCCCTTTTTCGGGTTTTCAATCTAGCGGGATTTTCTCTTTTTCTTCATTTTTTTATTAGAGCAAAGAATAATTTAAAAGGAGCAAACGATTTATCTCAAAATTAACATTAAGAAAATGAAATCAATCATCCATCAATCAGAGTGGACTTTTAAAGGTTTGCAATGTGGCTATTGGTTATGGCTTATGAAAGAAAGATGATTAGAAGGTTCCCAGAAGTGCTTTATGGGTTGGGTTATGGTTTATAGAAGGAAAATGAATGGAGGGCTAAAAAAATGTTTTATGGATATGGGCTATGAGTTATGGGGAAAAAATGGTTAGAAGGCTTAAAGAAATGTTTTTGGATATGGGTTATGGAAGAGAAAGGAGTAGAAGGTTCAGAGAAACGTCTTATGGGTATGGGTAATGGGTTATGGAACAGATCATGAATCTTTAGTGCATTCAGCTTCCTCTTGTGTTCCCCATTCCTCAAATCATTCACATTTTTTTTTTAATTATTTTTTTCACTTCTATGCTTTTTCATTACTTTTTCTTTTGTGCCCTAACTTTTGCCAAGAATGACAATACTTGCTTTCAGTCTTGCATGGGCTTTATTCATTTTCTCTTTTTCTTTTTGAACTTTTTCCACTATCTTTGATAAAATAACTTTGGAAAGTGAATGCACTAAATTCTATTGTGGTGTTGATCCTTGTCCGGGTTTAGTGAATGGAAGTTCTGAGGCTCAAAGGCGACAATGAGGTTCTTTTTATGGGATAGAGGGAAAAAAATGGCCACTCTTCATTTGAAATCATGATTCCGCATTTTCAAAAATTTAATTTCGAAATAACATTCACTCTTTTACACATCCTTTGCTCTTTATATTTTTTTTTGTCTATTTTTTTTTTGTTTTTTCCCGGGAAATGGACCTTTGAGATCCGATATTTGCTCACCGTTCATCCTTGAATGATGCGACCAAAAGGGCTTTAAGAGTTATCACGAGACAAGAACTCAAAAGGGGTTGGTGTTTTAAGGGGACACGGGGAAAAATGAGATTCATGCAAATCCATTAGTGTAAAGCTTCAACAAAGTTAACTTAGTTTCAAGCTTACATGACTAAACAAGCGCTAATGACAATCCTCTCTTTTTTGGGCTTTGAACTATTTATTCAAGAACTGATTGCCACAACCTTATGTCTCCCTATTTTCCACTCATCTTTTCCAATATGCCCCGGTATACCCATGATATTTGTCCTCTCACCCTACTTCTCTAATCCTTCAATGACTAATCTTACCAAAAACTTTCAAGAGAATGATCCAATTCCATGAGTCTAAGCTTGATTGGTATCCATTTTCACGCAAGCACATGAATGAAGACTTAATGACTTCAAAACTCTTTTTTTTATTGATTTTCTTTAAACAGAGAAGAAAAAAAATGTTACATGAGAATGGGTCAAGGAAACCAATATGTTATGAAATGTGTGATATGAATGCAAGCACTCACCCTAAGATGCAACATGCATTTGTTTTGTAATATTTTTTCATTGTTTTATGAAAACAAAGTAATGCAAATTTTATTGCCCCTTGAAGGGAATATGCTATGTGCTTTGCCTATTTACTCATGAAGATATGCAAATTTTTTGGCGTACATACAAAGAAAAACAATGGAAAAATTTTATGATGAACGACAATGAAATGAAAATGACACTACATGCAATTATTTTTTAAGGACTTATGCAATACGAATGAATGATACACGGTAAATCCTATTTTTTTTAGATGAAATGAACTTCTAGATGCAACATGATTTTTTATGCTTTTTATGCATGAAAGTCACATAGGATGTACATCCAGAATGAGTCCCACTTATGCATGGAATGCAATATGATTATATTTTCTTTTATGTATGAAATGCAATAAGGTTTTTTTTATGCATGAAATGTAATATGATTATTTTGTTTTTTATGCATGAAAGGCTATATGATTATTTTTGTTGCATGACATGAAACACAATTTTTTTTGATGATTTTTTTGTGTGTAGACTAATGAGCGATAACGAGAAAAATATATTCAATCAAAAATTATGATAAGAGGAAAAATAGCTCCCTTTGTGGTCTAATTTGGTTAGCCCGTGCTATAGGGCATTGGGACCTATAGGGCTAATGTCTTTATTGTGAGTACTCACAGGGTGGTAGCTACATCCTATGGAGATTTAAGGTCTCTAGAGCCAAATACCCTTTTAGAGAGTTAAACACAACAGATGTACATCCCTAAGTGAGTACCAGCATAGAAGGATCATGCTCTAGATGAGGAGTTCATGGAAGTCACATAGGATGTACATCCAGAATGAGTCCCACTTATCCTCGTTCTAACTTAAGGTGTTTTTTTGTGGCTCAGGTATGAGCTCAACTCTCAGTGTGTGCTCACAGTGTAGGTGTAGTGTGTGAAGGGAGCATACAAACCTCAAAATTTAAAAATAAAATAAAATCACAAAATATTTCAATAAATACAACTAAACAACAAATAATACATGTCATCTAGCCTAGGGTTTATAAGGAACAATATAGATATAAAAATAAGATATGTACAAAGAAATAAATAAATAAGCAATTAAGAGGGGTAAACAAAGCGTACCTTATAATCATTTTGCACAACCAAACATACCGGGCTTGACTCTCACTATCCCCAGCAGAGTCGCCATCTGTCGTGACCTGGATCTCGACGTTGACGGCTCAAATATAAATTATTCGAGGAGTCGCCACCCAATTTATTAATAATAGGAAAATTGAGAAAAACCTAATTTAAAGTTATTTGATATGCGTAACTAGATCGGATTCGGAAGTCGATTATGCATAGGGAAGGGGCGAAAACCTAATTTCACTGCACCCCTAACACATCTGTCCTAAGACAGTTACCCTAAATTTGATTTGTGCAATAATAATTAAGTCGTTTAATTATTTGTTTACCCAAAAATAAGATTGACTAAAATTTGATATGAAAATAATTAGTTATTTACAAATAATTAGAATAATGACTAATTTGGAAAATTTTAATTTTGACTTTGTGAGGAGACCCCGCGCCTCGTACTTCTCTCAGTGCTATGAGAGACTCAAAGTCACGTAGTTCTTCCCGAAAATTTGTTTGTTTGTTGATTTTAATTTTGAAGGGGTTTAAGATCTAAGTTGTACAACTCGAGTCTCTTAAACCGGGATCGACAAGATGTACATCTCGGTCAAACCCATATTTTTTTGGTATTTTGAAAAATAGGTGTTTAAAGGAAACTGTTTAGAGATTTTTAGAAAATGTTGATTTATTGATTTGATTTTAATTTTTTGAAGGGTTTAGGACCAAGCTGTACAACTCGGGTCTCTTAAACCGGTATGGCGGATTTGATAAGATGTACATCTCGATCAAATCCTAATTGTGTTATTATAACTAAAATAGAATCGATTCATTTAATAGCTACTTATTTATTCATTAATTTGATTTATTTGGTTTGATTGCATTTGACTTCTCTCCTAATATTTTGATTCAATTTTTATTTGTATTAATTCTTTTTTAATTCAAATTAAATTACAATTAAAGCTAATTAATAAATGGCAATTAAAGCTAATTAATTTCTGATTCTTGAATTCTTTTTACATTTTTGTAAAAAATTTTGAACTTAATTTTTGGTCATTACTAATCACTAATAGAAGCAAAACTAGAAAAACAACACTCTTTGATCTTCACATTTTTAGATTTTGAGATAAGCAAAAAAACAAAAATGTGACTAAGAAAATAAGTTAGCTAACCTTCCTTTTGACTTTTTGGATCGATCCTTATGATTTGTCGTTGTTGCTATGTGTCACTCCTTTCTGACCGTTGCTGTTGTTTCAGATTGTTGAAAACCAAACCCAGATCTAGCTCTTCCCACCAATGAACTCAGTCCTCACGATTAGGGTTTCAATGTGAACTCCTAATCATTTTTTTTAGTGATCTCGAGATCTAAATCTTGGGGAGAGAGAAAGTGATGGTGTGATTTCAAGGAGAGAGAAAGAGAGAGAGAGAGAGTGGTGGAGATGGTTGCGAAGTCAGGGAGAGAGTGTTGGATGGTGGTTATTTGTATGTGGTGGTATTTGATGGTGATGTGATAGTTAGAGAGAAGAGTGGTGTGAGTGGTGGTTGGAGAGATGAGTGGGGTGAGTGGTGATTAGAGAGAAGAGTCTTCCCCCTTTTCCTCTACTGTCATCTCCTCTCCCTATATTGTTTTTTTCCTTTCTTTTTTTCTCCTCCTCCCTTTGACCATGATTTGATTTGCTTTTATAGGTAAAAATTAGGTTTTTAGTCATTAATGTTGTTTGACTAACTTTGACTGGACTCTTTTGCAGATCTGGGCCTTTGGGTATGCTAGAGAGGGCCCAAATCAGAAACTTGGAGAAGCAACTGCATCTATTTATTTATTAATTTCGTATTTTATTTATTTTTTTTAATTTTTTGATTAAAAATATTGTAACAAGACAATTAATTAAATCTACAAGTTTTTGTAATTTTTTTAAATTATTATATATTTTTTTTTGACTAAAAACGAGCAAAAAAACGTATTTGACAACTAAAACTCAAAAACACGCAAAAGTGAATATTTTATTGTAATTTTCCAAAAAATTCAAAAATACCGTTAAAAATTGAGTATTCACAGCATCCGACACGGATGATGCGGATGGGCTTGATGCAAACATGCCTTTCATGTGCTCGACAAAATGTTCCAACAGAATCATTGCTGCCGGAACTGCTAGATTGGACATATAGTATAATATCAGACCCTCCACCGCAACCTGCATCACCTGATTTGTACTGCACCAGGTTTTATCCCTCACCAATTTATCATCCATTGCATGTTCTTACTCATGTGGGGGAATTCTAGAGCAATATTATGCTTGTTATGGTGATATGATACTGTTCCAATTAAGTAGTCATGTAATATTGAGTGATCTCCTTTTGATTCTGGATAACACATATTCCCTTCCTTATTTTTGCAATGTAGTGATGAAGTCTGGGCTAGTTTTATGTAACCTTGCAATGGCACATGGTTTTGGCTCTTTATTTTGGATTGAGCCACTTTATGGTGTCTTACAATTGGAGCCACTGACCCATTTTAATAGCAAGAGGACATGTGCCACCAGCTACTATCATGAGATCATACCAGTAGCTACAAGTGTGCATACAAACCTTCAACTACTAGAAGCCACGCATAAATCAGCCAAGAGTACTTTGAGTGGTGTTATAGTCTTATATTCAAAATTGAGTAATGGATCATATGGGTACTGGACTGAGTGTAATATTATTGACTATGGCCTTATAATGAATGATCAATTGGCCACTACATTAATTGCCATATATGCAAAGTGTGGCAACTTTGGTAAGGCAAATGAGCTCTTTGGGCAAGTGTTTCTTGACCTTGCAGTACCATTTGATATTGCTTGTATATTGTTTGTTCAAATTCTTTTCACACACAGGCTTCCCTTGGGTGGTTTATTGGATATGGCACAATTTTTTGCTATGAGTCTAGCGTGGGAAGTGATCTGCACCACTATAGTATGTGTGAATAAACTTGGTAGCATGGAGGAAGCAAAGGTGATATCTATGAGAGTTGCACTTGTGGTGTTAGTTTATATTTTTTTGATCCAGGGAGTATGCAACGAGTACATAATTAAGGAGGCAACATATTTTGTAAAGGCAAGGGTGGCCCATTGGAAGGTTATATTATTGGACTACATTAGAGTTTATCAGATGGAGAGCACATGGATATCAACTAATTCAATAATCTTGGTTTTGATAATTGCAGCATGTTCCCAAGTAAATGATTTAGATGGGGCTTGTGGAAAGGCTAATGATATTGGGATCAATCAATTTGTTCTGGTATATGGAGGTAGCTGTGAGGCCTGGTGCTGGTGTTGGTATAAAACATTAGCAATTCAAGCAAAAGACAGTTATAAAGTAGCTACAATAGATTTCACATGTTATGGAGTTTATTCAATTGTTACAAAGAATATTACAAGTCTGTTATGTTACTTGAAGCCACTGTCTGCCTTCTTTGAAAAACCATGTGAGTGGAAAACAGTTATCCTTCTTGTTCATGATCTCGTTAGGGTGTATGCTATGGGGTTGTTTCCTCTTCATATATCCAAGGTGGTTGCAGTAGGAATTGTTTCAATGTGGTCAGTAGCAAGTGCACCCGTTTGGAAGATAATGATTGTAGTTATTGTGGTTAAAACTAGTCTTGGAGCTGAATTTTTGTGCTATTCAAGCCAACATTATTGTGAATTCATTTGTGGATGTGCACAATGGGATCCAGGTGGCAGTTCTCATATTTTTTGGGGTGGTCCTTTTGTCTTGAAGGCTAATTGGGAAATTGCTATTATCATTCAACACTATTATTTTAGCTTCAACCTTGAGGACAAGGTTGATTTTAAAGGGGAAGGTAATGTAATGAACCTATAATCTAGGAGAAGACCAAAGAAGAGCAAATCAGCCCAAGACCCACAACAAATAAGAATATTGGGTATATAGGATAGGAAGTGAAATCAAAAGGGGTATGCAATGAATGAACTGGTTTCTTCCTCTCTCTCCTCCAACGGTCTCTCTCTGTTATCTCACTAGGGAATGTTCTGATCCGATTTCCCTGTAACCTCACTCCATTTCTATAGCTTAATAGATACTTGAATACATCTGTAATTTGTATACTCGATTACCATATTGAAGAGCAATACATAACGGTTCTACTTGAATTTGTGTTTTGTGCAATTGTTGTTTGTTGAATCGTTACAAATACCTACTCTTGGCGGGTGAATATTAATTTCAGATTTGGAAATTTCATTAGCTCTGACTTTTTTTAGTTAATTTTATTATTAATGAGGTTGCATTGTTTTTCAGTCTTCTTTTAGACATAAAAGCGATATTAATTTCAGATGATCCATTCGTTTATCACTCTTTTACTTGTGTATATGAATCCCCATATTTCAACAAAATGTTACACAGATGCATTTTCTTCTCGGACTGGCATCAATGATGCTCATGAAGTGCTAACTGCTAGCTACTTCTAAATCGCAGCTATTGATCTGGTCGATGAAGCAGCTGCTAAACTGAAGATTGAAATCACTTCTAAACCTACTGCACTTGATGAGGTTAATCGGTCAGTCTTGAAACTAGAGATGGAGAGACTCTCTCTCATGAATGACACAGATAAAGCTTCTAAAGATAGGTTAAATATATCGTCTTGAGACCGATCGAGCTCACTCTCCTAAAAGAGAAACAGGCTGAACTAACTGAACAATGGGAGCATGAAAAGTCCGTAATGACTCGTCTTCAGTCAATCAAAGAAGAGGTGTGTCATCAAAAGTTGCTCTCTCCTTATTATTTAAATAACTTAACAGCTGTGCTAGTACACACATAGTTTGATTGAGTAATCAAGATTTTTCTTAATTGTAAGATGAAGATTTGATCCGAACATTTCGATATTTATATATGCAGATAGACAGGGTAAATCTTGAGATCCAACAGGCTGAGCGGGAGTATGATCTCAATCGTGCTGCTGAATTAAAGTACGGCAGCTTAAACTCTTTGCAACGACAACTGGAGGGTGCCGAGAAAGAGTTACATGAATATATGAGCTCTGGTAAGTCTATGTTGAGAGAGGAAGTTACAGGCAATGATATTGCTGAAATTGTAAGCAAGTGGACTGGTTGGTATCCCAATTTCCAAACTTCAACAATCAGATAGAGAGAAGTTGTTGTATTTAGATGATGAGCTCCACAAGCGTGTTATAGGTCAAAGCAGTAGCCGAAGCGATTCAACGTTCAAGAGCAGGTCTTTCAGATCCTCATCGTCCAATCGCTAGCTTCATGTTTATGGGTCCCACAGGTGTAGGAAAGACTGAGCTAGCCAAAGCCCTCGCTTCCTATTTATTCAATACAGAAGAAGCACTTGTGCGAATTCAATTGATATGAGCGAGTACATGGAAAAGCATACAGTTTCGAGGTTGATTGGAGCTCCACCTGGATATGTTGGATACGAAGAAGGAGGACAATTGACCGAGACAGTTCGTCGCAGACCATATGCAGTTATTTTGTTCGATGAGATTGAGAAGGCACACGCAGATGTTTTCAATGTATTCCTCCAAATTTTGGACGATGGAAGAGTAACCGATTCACAGGGTCGTACAATAAGTTTTACCAACACCGTTATCATTATGACCTCAAATGTTGGATCACAGTACATTCTCAACAGAGATGATGACACTTCACCAAAAGAGAAGAGTTAGCATATGAAACCATAAAGCAACGGGTAATGGATGCTGCAAGATCCATCTTTCGTCCTGAGTTCATGAATAGAGTTGATGAGTAGTATATTGTTTTCCGGCCTCTTGACCGTGACCAAATAGGTAGCATTGTCAGGTTACAGGTAATTTTATTCTCTCTAATAGATAAATTGCATTACACTCCCCTCCATCACAAAATCCTGCATATTTTTACTTCAAAGCATTACTTAGAAAACAGACACCTCAGATGCATTGTGTGCACTTGACTTATTTCTATACTTGCTAGCTTATACTATATATTGGGCCCTTAGGGTAAGTTTGGTAATCAGGAATACCGATGGAAAGAACGGTTCTAGATTACAAACACGTGTGTCGATCTCTGTTCACTTGTTTGTTAACTCAAATACACAGAAAAGAAAAGAAAAATTGGTGGGCTCGGCTCCCAAATTTGTTTCCGCCCATTTTAGCGCGAAAATGAACATCTGACAAGAAAATAAACATAAAGTTGTAGGATTTTTTTTTGGGTCTGCAGACGAAGTGGCAATTAAACCCATAAACTTACATACGTAAAGTAGAGACCCAGGGTTCGAACTTGGGGAACCATGAAAAATGTACAGCCTAACAACGTCGGCTTCACCAGTTACAGCCAAAGTTTTAGGATTTTAATAAAAATACCAAAATGTCTCAACTTTTCTTGGTTTATGATATTCACATACTCCATAATAACTTTTACATCATTTCACAAAAATAGTATTTTCTTTTCAATTTCTATCTAATCAAACAAGAGAGAGAAGTTTAACCTTTATTTCCTTTCATTTTCTCTCTTACCAAACAAACAAAAATCATCTCTCTACTATCTTTCTTTCTTCTCATTGTTGCATGGCATTTTACATCCCAACTCCCAAGACTCATCATCTGTGTTCATTACAGTTGGATCGCGTGCAGAAAAGAATTGCGGATCGCAAAATGCGAATCCAAGTAACAGAAGCTGCTATCCAGCTACTTGGAAGTTTAGGGTATGATCCAAACTATGGTGCTAGGCCAGTCAACAGAGTGATTCAACAAAATGTGGAGAGTGAACTTGCCAAAGGTATTCTCAGAGGAGTATTTAAAGATGAGGACACAATTTTAATAGACACAGAAGTTACAATACTTGCAAATGGCCAACTTCCCCAAAAAAAGCTAGTTTTTAAGAAGGTTAAAGCTGATTCCGAATCCACTACTAAAGATAGCCGTGAAGGCTTTCTACAGATTCTGTAAATGCATTTTACTGTTTTTGTATCATCAGATGAAATTTTGAGTATAGATTTGTTATAGAATGGACCTCTGATCCTGTGCATAGGTTGCATATAACTTATAGTTCATAAATTTAATAGTTCTTTTTGGCTTATTGCTCAATACATATACAATACTTGGGAAAGTATAGGGGTGATGTTTGTAACACCCCCTTTCTAGACAACCGTTAATCACTGTATTCTATCAGAGTTTTTAAAAATAAAATCATTAAAGGGAATGTCACATTCCAACGCTTATAAAAACAATCAGCTCATAGTCAATTCATAAGAAGTTTATAAAATATTAAAACGATACGCAGCACATAGTTTAGGGTCGGGCCCTCAAACACCTGTTTTAGTTTACATGCATCGAAATAAAGGACGCTTCCAACACAAATGGAAGGATTACTAGTTTTTAACAAATCACTTAGTACATCATCAATAAATGTCTAAAGCATCAAATAATAAAATAAAAGACGACTACGCCTCTCCCAGTGCTATATATCGAGCCGAGACACAACTACTAGTAGGCGGGCATAAGGATGCCTCACTCATCGAGTACTGCAGCGTTGCCACATAAGAGCAACATTCCAAGCAGAAAGGGTGAGTCTCTTTATACAGATAATAATAATTAAGATAAGCATTATGATAAGAAAAGCAGTAAGAGACACTCAATCGCAAACATTAGTCATACTGTCAGCATACCTCATCACTTCATAATTTATTCATAAAGCTACAATCGCACCAGACATTTTAACACGTGTAAGAATGTATGCATGTATGCAGCATGCATGTGGATCCATCATCACCGCTTTAATTTATTTTGCCTGGAGGGCGCTCGCCGCTTTGGACCGAAGTCCCACACCGCTTTGGACCGAAGTCCCACACCGCTTTATGCAACATGAGTCATGTGACACTATGACTATGCATCACACACACCAAGCACAATCACAACAATTATTAAAACTCACCGCTTGTATATATCAATTCAACATCATCGTTATGTAACCCTTAAGGTCACCACACCGCTTTCACATCTCCGCTTAATTACAAACTCGGTGGTATTCTCTACTTAATAATTTAACTCAACAAATTATACCACACCGCTTAAACTCAACAATTATTGTACCGCACCGCTCAAACTCAACAATTATTGACCACTTTCAAGACATTGGCACACATGAAACATATATATATATCCCCACGGGTCCATTCTCAAGACGCTTTCACACTAGAGTCCCATACACCACATTTTATTTTGAAAAAACATCATCTTTTCATTTAGAAAAAAAAAAAGTCACGTTTACATTTAGAAAAATATCACATTTTTGGTATGGAAAACAACTGTGAGGCCGTGAGGAACAACAACTAGAACAGTGAGAAAATAGCAATATTCAACCCAACTCAATTCTCAACCTCAAAAATATAAGTTTTATCCTTCAGTGAAAATCATTAAAACTCACTAAGAAAACCATCAAGCTCATCAATGGAGTTAACAAATAATTCCCCACACTCACCCCAAATCGCTTATCACAATTATCACAACTCCATCAATAAATCATCAAGTCATCAAATAAAAATCATCACGAGTCCATCAAGGAAATCATCGAAAATTACCCAACAATTCAACAAGACTCACCAAAACTAAGCATCAACAAGGCAACTCAATCACATTATAATAACTCAGTCCAACAACATTTCAAACAATTCAATTCAGCAACTCTCAGTATCACAACAATCAAACAATTTCATCAAACATCATATTATCACAATAATTCCACATTCCCATAATCCCAATCTCTACAACCTAACCTATACATAATACAAATCTTAAGGGTTATTATAGGCATAAAGAAGAGCCCCCTTACCTTGCAAAACTGAAGAATTCAATCCTCACCAAAATTGCCAGAAATCGTGACAAGCTTCCTTCTCCCTCTTTCGCAAAACCGTGGCTTCCACTTCAGGGAAAAAGGGGAAAAAAAACAACAACGATGGAGGGTGAGGAATTGAGGGTTGCAACGTGAAAAGGGAAGAAAAGGGAGAGAATGGATCGATTCATTACCTGGTGAAGAGTTTGAGAGAAGCTCTTCTTCTCCTCCACTTCTCACGCCACGCAAAGACACCGCCTGGTTCTCTATCTTTCACAAAGAAAGAGGAATTGGAATCGAAACTTGGAAATAGAAGGAGAAGAATGGAGAAGAGAAGGATTCAAGGTTACCTTTGAAGCTTGAGAAAATAATTTCTCTCTTCCCTTTCCTTCCTGCGTCGCGTTCTTCACCCTCTCAAGCTCTCTCTCTCTCTCTCTCGCGATTTTCTTTTCTTTCTTTCTTTCTTGTGATGGTCTCAATTGGAGACCCAATTTAGGTCACGCCGTGATTGGGCCAACTAGTGGGTTGGGCCCTAATCACACCACTCTTTTAATTCCATACACCTCCCGAAATAAAGCCACTCCAATTTATTTATTCTAATTCAAGTAAATATTGTAACCTCAAATAACTTAATTAAATATTTAATTAAATTATTTTGGGGTGTTACAACTCTCCCCCACTTATTAAATTTCGTCCTCGAATTACTCGAATCAAACAAACTCCGGTAAGCTTCTTTCATCTTACTTTCCAATTCCCACGCCGCACTCTCGCCAACTAACGGCTCCCAACCAAACTACTTTTACTAGCTTGATCTCCTTCCCCGCAACACCTTCACTTCACGGTCTTCAATTCTAATCGCATAGTTTCTACAAAGGTGAGGTTCTCCTCACTTCCACATTATCCATCCGAATTACGTGTGACGGCCTGTGGGACATACTCCGCAATTGAGATACATGGAATACATCATGCAGTTAGATAAGCTAGGTGGCAAGGCCACCCGATAGGCAACTTTCCCAACTCTTTCCGAAATGCATGGGCCAATGAAACGAGGGGTTAACTTCTTAGACTTCGTGGCACGACCCACACCACACCGGAGTGACTCTCAAGAATACATGATCACCACTTTGAAACTCTAGATCTCTTCTTCTCTTTATCATGATAGCTCTTACGCTTTGCTACTCTGCGAGGCTTTCATCTTCTCTCGAATCATCTTGACCTTCTCTGTGGTCTCCCGTGCGATCTCTGGGCCTAACACCACACTCTCTCCCGATTCATACCAACACAAGGGTGTCCTACACCTCCTACCATACAATGCCTCGAAAGGCGCCATCCCGATACTCGCATGAAAATCGTTATTATAGGTGAATTCAATCAATGGCAAATGAGAATCCCAAGAACCTCCTTGCTCAAGAACGCATGCTCTCAACAAATCCTCTAGTGATGAATAGTCCTCTCGTCTGCCCCCATCATGCGGGGGTGATAAGCGTAACTCGGTCTCAATTTAGAACCTAAGGTCTCCTGCAAGCTCCTCCAAAATTCGAAGTAAACCTAGGATCCCGATCGGACCACGATACTCACAGAACACCGTGCGGCTTCACAATTGTCTTAACATAAATATCTCGCCAACTTCGAATCGGATAAGTCATATTAATCGGCAAGAAGTGAGCAGACTTCGCCAACCTATCAACAATCACCCATATAGCGTCAAATCCCTTTGCTTCGTATTCGGCAATCCAGCTTACAAAGTCCATAGAGATATTATCCCACTTCCATTCTCGTATATCCAATGGTTTGCGATCAACCCCGCGGCTTCGATGCTCTACCTTGGATTTCGACACGTCAAACAAGCATACACAAATTGGGCTACATCACGCTTCATGCCAGCCACCAAAACAGCTTTCTTCAAATCTCGATACATCTTTGTGGCTCCTGATGAATACTCAATTTACTTCGATGACCTCTTCCGCAATTGATTTCCTAATCTCTTCATCATCGTGGATACAAATCCGCCACTCGGTATCTCAACACGCCTTGTGCATCTATCTCATAATCCTTACTCTCGGAATGATCAATCCCCACCGCCACTTCAACCACCTTTAATGTCTTGCTTCGCGCCTCCCTAATAACATCCAAAAACTCATTGTGAATCTTCAACATTCCCAGCCTTACACTCTTAGGCGTTACCTCACGCACCAAACTCAAATCCCGAACCGCTCAATCAATTCGAGTTCTTTCACCATCATTGCGGACACATGAAGGGACTTCCTACTCAAGGCATCGGCCACAACATTAGCCTTCCCGGATGGTAATTCAAACTAAAGTCATAGTCTTTCAACAGTTCTAGCCACCTCCTTTGTCTCATATTCAACTCTTTCTGGTCAAACAGATACTGCAACCCCTTATGATCACTGAACACCTCAAACTTAGAACCATACAAATAGTGCCTCCATATCTTCAAAGCAAACACAATCGCCGCAAGTTCCAAGTCGTGAGTAGGGTAGTTCTTCTCATGAATCCTCAACTGCCTGCGACGCGCATAGGCTACTACCTTACCCTCTTGCATTAGCACACCTCCCAAACCCATCTTAGAAGCATCGCAAAGATACTACAAACGGTTGATCCGGGAACCGCAATACCAAGATAGGGGCGTCGTCAACCTCCTTTTCAACTCATTGAAGCTCTCTTCACACCGGACATCCCACACAAAAGCTTTTCCTTGCACGCCAATTGAGTCAACGGAAGGGCCACCAGAGAAACCTCTATAAACCTCCCCAGTAGTAACCACCAACCCCAAGAAACTCCTGATCTCAGTCACTGACTTTGGGCTCTCCCACTGCAACACTGCATCCACCTTGGCTGGGTCTACCGCTATACCATCACCGGAAATTACATGGCCGAGAAAACTCACTCTGCTCAACCAGAATTCACACTTTGACAATTTCGCATAAAGCTTCTTTTCTTTCAACACCTCTAGCACCATCCTCAGGTGTTCTGCGTGCTCTTCTTCCGTCTTGGAATAAACCAGGATGTCGTCTATAAATACCACCACAAAACGATCCAAGTGACTATGGAAGGTACGGTTCATATACTCCATAAACACTCGCAAGCGTTAGTAACACCGAACGGCATCACAGTATATTCGTAGTGCCCATATCTAGTTCTGAAAGCTGTCTTCTGAACGTCATCATCTTTCACCTTGATTTGGTGATAACCCGACCTCAAATCGATCTTGCTAAACACCTTAGCACCTACCAGTTGGTCCATCAAATCATCGATTCTCGGGAGTGGATACATTGCTCTGATTGTCACCTTGTTCAATTGTCTATAGTCTACGCAAAGTCTCATACTCCCATCCTTCTTCTTTACTAACAACACAGGTGCTCCCCAAGGCGACACACTAGGCCTTATGAACTTCTTCTCAAGTAAATCTTCTAGCTGTTTCTTCAATTCAGATAATTCAGACGCCGACATCCGGTACGGTGCCATAGACACAGGCCTCGTACCCGGCACAAGATCAATAGTGAATTCAACCTCCTCTCCGCGAACACTCGGAATCTCATCAGGGAATACCTCCTGAAACTCGCATACTACCTTCAACCCTTCAATGATATCTTGACTCTCAACAGACAGAGACGCCATCAAGGCAAATAGATGAACTTCTCCTCTCATTAATCTACGCAATTGACCAGCAGGCAGCAAAACAGATTCTTCCTCCTCAGGGGCCAGGAAACTCACTGATCTATCGAAGCAGCTTGATATGTACATGGTTATCAACTAACCACCCATACCAAGGATAACATCTAATCCTCCAAGGGTAAACAAATAAGGTCTACAAGAAAATCTCTCAAGACCGACAGAGGACACTTAGCACACACTAGGGAGGTAGTTACTCAACCCTTAGCCGAGTATCAATAACCATCTCCTCATCATAGAAGACAAATCAAGATTCAATTTCTCAAAGACACAATGCAAAGAACGAAAGAATGGGTAGCACCCTGGTATCTACTATAGCAATTAAAGGAGTATCGAAAATAAGACAAGTACCTCGAATCTCGTTAGCATTCTCGGTCCTCGCTAGAGCAAACACTTTCCCTTGGCTTTCTCCTCTCGGGCTTAGGACAATTAGCACTCACATGTCCCGCTTCATCACAATTATAGCGAGATAATCCCTTCTTCTCACATTTAGTGGCTATGTGGCCCTTCTCGACCACACTTGAAACAATGGACCTCGGGACACTCACTACTTTTATGACCAAGCTTCTTACAAGTAAAACACACCATACCCGAAGAGGCACCTCCCCACTTGGCTTCGCCAAACTCGCTTTCCACCGCTTTTACCTCCAAAGAACCTCATAGGGCTTTCCTAAACCGATTATTCCTCTTCTCCTTCCTTCACACCTTGTATGCAAAATTAACTATCTTCCTCATAGATCCTACACTTATCAACCACCCTAGCAAAATCCCGAATCTCCCGATATCCAATCGCTTTCTTTATATCCGGCGCGCATCGCTCTCAACTTGACGCACTTGGAAAATTCAGACCTGGCTTCATTGGCATAGTAAGGACAAAATTTGGCCAACTCCTCAAATTTGGCGGCATACTCACCATCGTCTTATTTCCTGCTTCACTCCAGAACTCCACTTCCTTCTTAGCTCGCACATCCTCGTGGTAATACTTTCTCTTGAACTCTCTTGTGAAGACCTCCCAAGTAACTTCTTCACCAAAGACCTTCCAACCTTCGCGACATCCCCAACCACCAATCGTCGCCTTCCTCTCCCGGCATATGGGTTCCCAACTTCACTTTCTCAAAGAAAGAAGCAGCTCTCCATGACACGGAAGATCCGTTTCTATCTCTTTTAACTGTGCCAAGGCCCCATCGAGTCATACCGACCCTTGAAGGTGGGTGGGTTTTCCTCCGAACGTTGCTAAGTTACGAGCATTCACAAAGCAAAGACCAAAGATTTTGATTCCCAACACTTGGCTATGGCTTGCAAGGCGCAAAGAAACAACGCAAAGATCATCGCGTCTTGCCATCGAATCGAACTTCTACACAAAGGAACACAATTAGCTACAATAGGAATAACACTTAGACACTTGGTCTGGACGGACCAACTTCACTTCTGATACCACTAATGTAACACCCCTTTCTAGACAAACCGCTTAATCATCGTATTCTATCGAGTTTTTAAAAATAAAATCATTAAAGGAATGTCACATTCCAACGCTTATAAAAACAATCACTCATAGTCAATTCATAAGAAGTTTATAAAATATTAAAACGATACGCAAAGACATAGTTTAGGGTCGCCCTCAAACACCTGCTTTAGTTCTGATGATCGAAATAAAGGACGCTTCCAACACAAATGGAAGGATTACTAGTTTTTAACAAATCACTTAGTACATCATCAATAAATGTCTAAAGCATCAAATAATAAAATAAAAGACGACTACGCCTCCCCCGTGCTACATATCGAGTGAGACACAACTACTAGTAGCGGTGCATAAGGATGCCCTCACTCATGAAGTACTGCAGCGTTGCCACATAAGAGCAACATTCCAAGCGAGAAAGGGTGAGTCTCTTTATACGTATAATAATAATTAAGATAAGCATTATGATAAGAAAAGCAAGAAGAGACACTCAATCGCAAACATTAGTCATACTGTCAAAGATACCTCATCACTTCATAATTTATTCATAAAGCTATAATCAAGCACTGACATTTTAACACGTGTAAGAATGTATGCATGTATGCAAAGATGCATGTGGATCCATCATCACCGCTTTAATTTATTTTGCACGGAGGGCGCTCGCGCTTTGGACCGAAGTCCCACACCGCTTTGGGACCGAAGTCCCACACCGCTTTATGCAACATGAGTCATGTGACACTATGACTATGCATCACACACACCAAGCACAATCACAACAATTATTAAAACTCACCGCTTGTATATATCAATTCAACATCATCGTTATGTAACCCTTAAGGTCACCACACCGCTTTCACATCTCCGCTTAATTACAAACTCAGTCGGTATTCTCTACTTAATAATTTAACTCAACAAATTATACCACACCGCTTAAACTCAACAATTATTGTACCGCACCGCTCAAACTCAACAATTATTGACCACTTTCAAGACATTGGCACACATGAAACATATATATATATCCCCACGGGTCCATTCTCAAGACGCTTTCACACTAGAGTCCCATACACCACATTTTATTTTGAAAAAACATCATCTTTTCATTTAGAAAAAAAAAAAGTCACGTTTACATTTAGAAAAATATCACATTTTTGGTATGGAAAACAACTGTGAGGCCGTGAGGAACAACAACTAGAACAGTGAGAAAATAGCAATATTCAACCCAACTCAATTCTCAACCTCAAAAATATAAGTTTTATCCTTCAAAGTGAAAATCATTAAAACTCACTAAGAAAACCATCAAGCTCATCAATGGAGTTAACAAATAATTCCCACACTCACCCCAAATCGCTTATCACAATTATCACAACTCCATCAATAAATCATCAAGTCATCAAATAAAAATCATCACGAGTCCATCAAGGAAATCATCGAAAATTACCCAACAATTCAACAAGACTCACCAAAACTAAGCATCAACAAGGCAACTCAATCACATTATAATAACTCAGCCAACAACATTTCAAACAATTCAATTCAAGGAACTCTCAGTATCACAACAATCAAACAATTTCATCAAACATCATATTATCACAATAATTCCACATTCCCATAATCCCAATCTCTACAACCTAACCTATACATAATACAAATCTTAAGGGTTATTATAGGCATAAAGAAGAGCCCCCTTACCTTGCAAAACTGAAGAATTCAATCCTCACCAAAATTGCCAGAAATCGTGATGCTTCCTTCTCCTCTCTTTCGCAAAAACCGTGGCTTCCACTTCAGGGGAAAAAGGGGAAAAAAAACAACAACGATGGAGGGTGAGGAATTGAGGGTTGCAACGTGAAAAGGGAAGAAAAGGGAGAGAATGGATCGATTCATTACCTGGTGAAGAGTTTGAGAGAAGCTCTTCTTCTCCTCCACTTCTCACGTCACGCAGCACACCGCTTCGGTTCTCTATCTTTCACAGTAAAGAGGAATTGGAATCAGAAACTTGGAAATAGAAGGGAGAAGAATGGAGAAGAGAAGGATTCAAGGTTACCTTTGAAGCTTGAGAAAAGAATTTCTCTCTTCCCCCTTTCCCTGCGTCGCGTTCTTCACCCTCTCAAGCTCTCTCTCTCTCATGATTTTCTTTTCTTTCTTTCGGTCTTGTGATGGTCTCAATTGGAGACCCAATTTAGGTCACGCCGTGATTGGGCCAACTAGTGGGTTGGGCCCTAATCACACCACTCTTTTAATTCCATACACCTCCTGAAATAAAGCCACTCCAATTTATTTATTCTAATTCAAGTAAATATTGTAACCCTCAAATAACTTAATTAAATATTTAATTAAATTATTTTGGGGTGTTACAATGTTTTTTATTTTTTAAAATCTGGATTTGTTTTATAGTGCAAATAAGAAAATAGAAGACTCTTGTAGCGAACAGTTGTAGAGAGAATACACAAAAATAGTTAAAGAAAATGTATTAAAGAAAATGTATTTTTGGAAACATAAATGTTGATGTTGACTTCTCAAGTGGAAAGGTTTTTGTTCCGAATGTAGTGATTACCTTGCAAGAGTTGATTATATGCTCGAATGAGAAGGGATGAGACTCCTCAAGACTGTGCAATAGATAGAGGAGCTTGAGATTGACCATGTTGCCTTTGAGGTAGAAAGTCAAGTAGTTGTCAATAGTTTTTAACACTTAATGGTCTATAACTTTGTTTTTGGTTCAATCATCAAAGAATGCCTTGAGATTCTTTATAGGTCTCCAAACTTTAGAGTAAGTTTCAATAGGAGACAAGCAAATAGTGTAACTCACTAACTAGAGAATGAGACAGAGTTCACAGCTTGTACCTACAAATCAACCGGATTATGGTTAAAATAGGATTAATAGAAACGCCAAGTGGACGACCCAAAAGAGCTTGAACCATACATTGACATTATAGTGACATTGGATAAATTCATGCAAACTAAATTTGTACTTCTTCTACCTTGATAATCAGAAGTTATATTGGACTTTTCTAGCATTTGATTGAATTATAAACAACTTGTTGAACTTATCTACTAACATATGCAATGTTAGAATATTTGTGAGAGCTTATAAAAACAACATATGGAATGTTGGCATTTTGATAAGTTCTCTAAGATAGCTTATAAAAAAAACTTATTACTGTTACTTAAAAATGTTTAGATATTTTTCTAGTTGATTAAAAAGCAACTTATCTATAAACGCTCATACATTAGAAATGCTCATCCAATATTTGCTTAATTGAAATATTTGCCAAAACTATTTTCGAATGAAGCAAGACTGGTTTATCTATTTTTTAATTCCAATACTTAAAAAGTAAGAGGTGCACAAATATTGGTTTGAGTTTAATTAGTTAATTGAAAAAAAGAAAGACATTGGGAGAGTTCTATTCATTGAATTAGTATTCAGATTACAATAGAACTCCCTTATCATTTTCTTTAAAATTATTCATAAAAATATCAGGAATTAATTTGTCTCTGTTTTAAAAATTTCAGGATTGATTTGTACTGAAATTTTGTCAGGACCAATTATTCATAAAAATATATTTTTTTTACAAGAATTCCATAAAAATATATCGCAGTTCTCTCTGCTTTTCTCAAATTTTCAGTTGGCAATATCGCAAAACCGAAACAGCTAGAGTTCATTCAAAATACAGAGACACATGGGTCAGTCTTCCTCCCCCCACTTCACACTTCTGAATTATACTCTCAAAAAACCTAACTTTCTGTGTTTTTATTTCCTTTCCCAACTCTTTTTCACATACCCATTTTCAATTTCCCTATTATTCTTTCTTTTATGTCTAAATTATAAATTTATATTGCAGAGGAAGAAAGAGAAGTAGAAGTGAAGATGAATGAAATGGAAGGAGTAGCATCAATAGCATTACTTCCAACTGGTTCTGTCTCAGGTCACTTCATTCAATTCCCTCACAACACCTACTACGGCCTTCATGGCATTGGTACTATATCTATATGTATATCTATATATCCACTACAAGAAAAGCTTGTTTTAGCCACCAGCAGTTGCCACGGAGCTTATTCCGTCAGTAATTTGCCACGGATATGCGACGGAATGTGTAAAATATGGGAGCGCGAAATTTCCCGCTGGTGTTTGCCACGGGTTTGCCACGGACATGTGAAATGACAAAAATATGCCACGGATATGCCGTGGCAAGTCCGTGGCAAAGTATTGATAAAATTAAAAGAAGCCCGATCCCCGTGAATTAGAACGCCTCTCTCGCTCTCTCTACTCTCTACGCCTCTCTACCTCTCTACGCTCTCCTCTCAAACTCCTCCTCCTCCGACCTCCACCCTCCACCTCTCCACCTCGTCCAGCCTCCTCCGCCCTCCTCCATGCTAATCGAGCTCTCCCTCTCCGTCGCGCCTCACTGGAACTGTCTCGCTTACTCTCGCTCTCGCTCACTCTCGCTCTGCTCACTCTCGCTCTCGCTCTCGCTCTGCTTCATCAGTCGTCACTCTCGCTCATCACTCTCTCTTATTTTCACCTCAATTTTTGAAATATTATTATGTAGTTAGAACCGCGATTCTGCATGTAAGAGCGTACGCTCTGAATCGTAAACTCGTAGGATCGCTACGATTCCACGCTCCTACAGTAGGAATCGAGTTTTATTACCCGGTTGTAAAAATTTAAACTTTTTTTAGGTTTAAATAGAAACCATAAACCTATTCGTGGGTTTAGCTTCATTCCATTGAGTTTCTCCACCAACACTCTCTCTCTCTCTCTCTCTCTCTCTTGAGTGACTGTTCTAGGGTTCTCTCTCTCTCTCTCTCTCTCTCTCTCTCTCTCTATCTTGTGAGTTTCTTCCTACTGTTCTGTTACTAAATGGGATAAAATCACCAACACTGACTTTGAGCTCGCCGGGGGGTAGTACCTGTAGACACTCTGATGCCCAAGTCAGCAAGGAAATGGAGAGGTGTGCTAGAAATAAGAACGTACCTGATAATTGAGGGGTTGTTAACACCCAAAAATAACTAAGTTGTGGGCCGAAGTGTACCAGCAGAAATAATCACAAGGGAGATTACCAATAGATCGAACTCAGATAAGCCCCTCGGGGCAAGACCATAGTGAGAAATTCTCGAGGAAAGGGAGAGCCCGAGGGGCAAAGAGCTAGACCGAGGGAGAGTTAAGCCCAACTTATAGAGTTCCACGGCCTCGGTAGCTTGGATGCCCGACTCAACAGGAATTCCTGAGGGGCAGGAAGCAGCCGAGTGAATAGATGACCGAGGTAAGGCTAGCTTACTTGGAAGGCACGAGGGAACCACATGATCACAATGTGGTACTACACGAAGATCAAGCGAAGGAGCGAAGCTGTGGAGAAATGGCGCGAGGAGCTTTTGTAACACCCCGATTCTACCCCATTTATTTATTTAATTATCAGAGTGTGAAAAGAACAACCAGCATGCATCGGAGCGTTACACATCAACATTTAAACTCAACATTTAAACGACATTAATAGTCAAATTTGGTCTTTCATTAAGACGACGAATAAGTACGTAGCACAACTCAAAATTCATCACAACGCAAATGGAATATAATGATCTATCACATGCATAATCTCAACTAACAACTTAGTGTAAAATACACTTCATATAAAACAATAACGCAAATAGAATGATAGTCTAAAGTAAAAACAGCAAAATCAACAGTGTTCGTCTATCCCCCAGGTGCTACGTATCAGAGCGACTCGACACTGACTCTAAATAGGAAGGAGAGAAGGTCCTTCACACACGACTACCTGCATGTCACCCACGTAGGGGTAACATTAAAACAGAGAAAGGTGAGTCCAACAACATAAAGGAATATATGATAAGTAATATGCGAGGTCTTAGCAACCATAACTACCAGACAAAGACAACATACAAAATATTATCACAAACAACGTCATCAGCAAGCACAACCATATTACTACAACACGAATGGCAACAACACGACTGAGACATATGCATGGAAATGCAACCCACAACACGGGTATATGCATGTGGTACCAGTCAACATAAAACAACCTTTATGGTTACAACATCAACACTTTGAGCAGAGCTCTAAGATCGCGACCTTTTCAACACGCTGAAGCGAGCTCCAAGACCGCACCTTTCAACACGGGGTATGCATATGCCATGCGATGGACTCATGAAACAACACAACCAAACAACGGCGCTACCGACTTCTTTCAACTACAACAACAACTTACATAAGAGTCTCATGGACTCACAAAGAATAACAACGTGGTTTTGGTCTCACCGACCAAACAACAACAACAACAACTTAAAATAGCAAGTCTCATGGTTCACAACAACAATTATCAACGACTTAATATTTGTACTTCTATCACAAAAGCAACGACACATCACATTCACCCATATTTGGGCACAACAACTCACAATGACCCAACCACAACACGAAAGACTCAGAGCAACACCTATTGGTACTTTCCGAAGAACTTGCAGGCAACTCGGGTGCCACAAACAACGTCAAAAAGGCGCTGGCGAATAACACGGTGCGCCAGTGCGCCAACCAACAACACAAATAGCGCCAAGAAGAACAACGCCGCCGCAGGGCGCTAATCCCTAACGTTTCGCGCGCCAGCAAGAAGACAAGTGCGCCCGAGCGCTAATTCCCAAGACTTGGCGCCAGGCGGAATACAGCTTGCGCCATGGCGCTAAACAACAACCTCAACAAAGAAAGTGGCGCTGGCAAGAATTGCTGCGCTGGCGCGCTAAAACAGCTAACACAAGGCGCCAGGGAGCAACTCGCGCGACCAGGGCGCCAAAACAAGAAGAAAGAGGCGCTGGCAAGAATTGTTGCGCCAGGCGCTAAAACCAAGAACACAAGGCGCCAGCGGCAACTCGCGACCGGGGCGCCAAAACAGAGGAAAGTGGCGCTGGCAAGAACTCAGTGTTGCGCCAGTGGCGCTGATGGCTAGCATGCATGGCGCTTTAGGGCGCTAAGTTCCTATTCCTCAAATTTTTTTTTTTCATTCTCACACCCAACCACATTCAACAACAAATTTAGAGCAATCAAACAACGGTTTGGATCACCAAAACACAAATTGGCAATTCGACACAATGGGGCGCCAAACTCCTAGCCTAATGGCGCTGGGGTGTCAAAACCTCATTCCTTGGTGCCTTTTACTAACAACCAAAGAACAACCACGTTTTAAACGCCATTTAGGCATCAGAACAACCATTTAAACTTCACATCAATTACCTAGCATGATTCTAAGGTTCATTCATACATATCATCAAACATGTTATGGGCACAACTTCAACAACAAATGTTCTCACATGGTAATTCAATCTCCAACCAAACCAACAACAAATTCACATCAAATTTCAAATCCTACAATCAACTACAAACCTAACTAGAATCATAGTTACTAATTCCCCACATAACCCCATCATATAAACCCTTATGAGATTTAACCCCTTACCTTGAAAGTTTGAAGAAGATGAAGCTTCCTTTGAATCCTCCAACGAATTCAAAGAACCAAAAACCCACCTCCTTCAATCGCAACCTCCGTTCTCTCTTCTCTCTCTCGATCGCGCTTCTCTTCCTTATTTTTTTTCTCACTCACCGTCGCGGCTCTCACTCTCTCTGGTTCTCTCCTTTCTATTTTTTTTTCTTTCTTTGTTTGATTTGTTTAAGACTACTAACCTAGGTGTAGTATTTTGGGCTTAAGTTAATGGGCCCTTTTACACCCCCTCCTCATTACTTCCACCACCTCCTATTTTAACAAGACACATACAACTTATTTAGTATATTTAGATCAATTGGTATTAGAATAATTTAATTAAAATAATTAATTAAATTATTTTGAAGCGCCATAACTCCCCCACTTAGAATTTTTCGTCCTCGAAAACATGCTGATTCAAACAACTCCGATACGACTCCCGCATCTTATCCTCTAGTTCCCATGTCGCTTTCACCGTACGCTCCAACCCAAACAACCTTCACGGCTTTGATCTCCTTACCTCGTAAGGTCTTCACTTCACGATCCTCAATTGCATGCGCATAGTCTCTACGGTGAGATTATCCCGCACCTCTACATCATCTATTTGAATCACATGGGACGGATCCGCAATATACTTCCGAAGTTGTGACACGTGGAACACGCCGTGCAAGTTCGAAAGATTAGCGCGCAAGGCCACCCGATCACGCAACACTTCCGACTCTTTCTCGTAATTTGATATGGCCCAATGAAGCGAGGAGTCAACTTTTTCGATTTCGGTGCACGCCTAACACTACCATAGGTGTGACCTCAAGAACACATGGTCACCCGCTTCAAACTCTAAGTCCTTCCTTCTCTTATCATGATAGCTTTTCTGTCTACTCTGCGAGGCTTTCATTTTCTCTTGAATCATCTTCACCTTCTATGTGGTCTCACGCACAATCTCCGGCCTAACACCACACTTTCCCGATTCATACCAACACAAGGCGTTACTCGCACCTCCTACCATAAAATGCCTCGAAAGGCGCCATCCCAATACTTGCATGAAAACTATTGTTATAAGTGAATTCAATCAACGGCAAATGGGAATCCCATGAACCTCCTTGTTCAAGGACGCAAGCCCTCAGCAAGTCCTCTAGTGATTTGGATAGTCCTCTCCGTCGCGCCGATCACCGGGGATGGTAAGCGAACTCAATCTCAATTTAGAACCCAATGCCTCTTGCAAGCTCTTCCAAAACTCGAAGTAAATCTAGGGTCTCGATCGGACCACGATACTCGAAGGACACCATGCAGCTTTACAATTGTCTTAACATAGATATCTCGCCAACTTCGAATCTGGGTAAGTCATATTAATCGGCAAAGTGAGCAGATTTCATCGACTATCAACAATAACCCATATAGCATCAAATCCTTTCGCTGTATTCGGCAATCCAGCTTACAAAATCCATAGAGATACTATCCCACTTCCATTCCTAGACATCCAATGGTTTGCATCAACCCCGCCGGCTTCGATGCTCTACCTTAGATTTCGACACGTCAAACAAGCATACACAAATTGGGCTACATCACGCTTGGCCGGGCCACCAAAACGACTTCTTCAAATCTTGGTACATCTTTGTGGCTCCTGTGGATACTCATTTTACTTCCGATGACCCTCTTCCGAATTGATTTCTTAATCTCCTCATCATCGGGGATACAAATCCTCCTCGGTATCTCAACACATCTTGCGCATCTAACTCATAATCTTTAACCTCGGAGTGATCAATCCCCACTGCCAATTCAACTAGTTTAATGTCTTGCTTTTGAGCCTCCCGAATAACATCTAAAAATTCGTTATGGATTTTCAACATTCCCAACCGTACACTCTTGGCGTCACCTCGCATCAAAACTCAAATCCCAAAATCGCTCAATCAATTCGAGCTCTTTCACCATCAATGCATACACATGAAGGGACTTCCTACTCAAGGCATCGGCTACAACATTAGCCTTCCCTGACGGTAATTCAAACTAAAGTCATAGTCTTTCAACAATTCCACCACCTCCTTTGTCTCATATTCAGTTCCTTCTGGTCAAACAAATACTGCAACCCCTTATGATCACTGAACACCTCAAACTTAGAACCATACAAATAGTGCCTCCATATCTTCAAAGTAAAGACGATTGCCTCAAGCTCCAAGTCATGAGTAGGGTAGTTCTTCTCATGAACTCTCAATCGCCTAGACGCATAGGCTACTACCTTACCTTCTTGCATCGAAGACACCTCCCAAACCCATCTTGAAAGCATCACAATACACCACGAACGGTCGATCTCGGAATGTGCAATACAAAAATAGGAGATGTTGTCAACCTCCGCTTCAACTCATTGAAGCTCTCTTCACACCGTGCATCCCAAACGAAGGCCTTTCCCTTACACGTCGGTTGAGTCAACGAAGGGCTAGCTTAGAGAAACCTCAATAAACCTCCTGTAGTACCCACCAACTCCAAGAAACTTCGATCTCGAGTCACGACTTTGGGCTCTCCCATTGCAACACAAAGATCAACCTTGGTCGGATCTACAACTATACCATCACCTGAAATTACATGGCCTGAAAAACTCACTTTGTTCAACGAAACTCGCACTTTGACAACCGCATAGAGCTTCTTTTCCTTTAACACCTCTAGCACTAACCTCAAGTGTTCTGCGTGCTCTCTTCTCGTCTTGGAATACACCAAAATATCATCTATAAATACCACCACAAAACGATCCAAGTGACTATGGAAGGTACGGTTCATGTACTCCATAAACACTCGGTGCGTTGGTAACACCAAACGGCATTACAAAGATATTCATAGTGCCCATATCTAGTTCCGAAAGTCGTCTTACGAACGTCTTCATCTTTCACCTTGATTTGGTGATAGCCCGACCTCAAGTCGATCTTACTAAACACTTTAGCACCCACCAGCTGGTCCATCAAGTCATCAATTCTCGGGAGTGGGTACTTGTTCTTGATCGTTACTTTGTTCAACTGTCTATAGTCCACGCAAAGTCTCATGCTTCCATCCTTCTTCTTCACTAGCAACACAGCGCGCCCCCCAGGCGACACACTAGGCCGAATGAACTTCTTCTCAAGTAACTCTTCTACCGTTTCTTTAACTCGGATAATTCGGATCTCGACATCCTATGACGGCGCCATAGACACCGGCCTGCATCTGCGGTGCAAGGTCAATAGTAAATTCAACCTCCTCTCCCGTGGAACACTCGGAATCTCATCGAGGAATACTTCCTAAACTCGCACACTACCTTGACCCTTCAATGACATCTTGACTCTCAATGCATGCAGAGACGCCATCAAAGCAAATAGATGAATTTCTTCCTCATTATCCTACGCAATTGACCGGAGGCAAGAACACAAATTCTTCCTCTTGGGAGGAAGGAAGTCTACAGATTTTCTAAAGCGGTTGATATGCACATGGTTATCAACTAACCACCCATACCAAGAATAACGCCCATTCCCTCCAAAGGTAAACAAATAAGGTCAACAAGAAAATCTCTCGCAGAAGGTGACGGAGGACACTTAGCACACACTAGGGATGTAGTTCACAACCCCTTAGCCGGAGTATCAATAACCATCTCCTCATCATAGAAGACAAATCAAGATTCAATTTTTCAAAGACACAATTTTTGGCAATGAATGAATGAGTAGCACCGAGTGTCTACTATAGCAATTACTGGAGTACCATAAATAAAACAAGTACCTCGAATCTCGTTAGCATCCTCGGATCCTCGCCAAGGCAAACACTTTTCCCTAGCCTTCTCTTTCTTGGGTTTGGAGCATTTGGTACTAATGTGCCCCGCTTCCCCATAGTTGAAGCATATCATATCCTTTTGATCACACTCCGACATCCTATGACCCTCTTTCCCACAATGAAACATCTTGGTACCTCTGGCTTACACTCAAAACTCTTGTGACCCGCCTTCCCACACTTGTAGCACACAATGGCCGCGGGCGTCTCCCCACTTAGTTTCCTACCAAAGAACAACCTTCTCGCTTTACCACCTTACGATCGTAACCTCATATGGCTTTCCTCTAAACCGAGTGTTCCTTTTCTCTTTCACAACGCATGCAGCAGCGGTGCTATCTTCTTCATAAATTCTACATTTGTCGACCAGTTGGCAAAAACTCGAATCTCCCGATGCACGATGGCCTTCTTTATGTCGGTATGCAGCCACTCTCAAACTTCACACACTTAGAGAATTCAGACTCGGCCTCATTGGCATAGTAAGGACAGAATGCAGCCAATTCCTCGAACCTAGCGGCATATTCAGCTACCGTCTTATTTCCCTGCTTCAGCTCTAAAAACTCTACCTCCTTCTTAGCTCTCACATCTTCAGGGTAGTACTTTCTCTTGAACTCTCTGGTGAAAACCTCCCAAGTAACCTCTTCACCAGCATCCCCTAGCCTCCTCAACGTGTTCAACCACCACTTATCGGCCTCTTCTGCTAACATGTGGGTTCCCAACTTCACTTTTTGAGCAGTAGTGCACTCCATAACCCGAAAGATCCGCTCTATCTCCATTAGCCAGGCCAATGCCCCATCGAGTCATCACGAATCCGCTTGAAGGTGGGAGGGTTTTCCTCCGAACGTTGCTAAATTACGGCGTTCACAAAGCAAAGACCATCATTCTCGATTCCCAACAAGACGGGCTATGGCTTGCAAAGCAGCAGCCAATGCAGCATCATCGCGTCTTGCCATCGAATCGAACTCTACACAAGGGAACACAATTAGATACAACAGATACAACACTTAGACACTTGGTCTGACACTCAAACTTTTGCTCGATACCACTATGTAACACCCCGATTCTACCCCATTTATTTATTTAATTATCAGAGTGTGAAAAGAACAACCAGCATGCATCGGAGCGTTACACATCAACATTTAAACTCAACATTTAAACGACATTAATAGTCAAATTTGGTCTTTCATTAAGACGACGAATAAGTACGTAGCACAACTCAAAATTCATCACAACGCAACGGAATATAATGATCTATCACATGCATAATCTCAACCAACAACTTAGTGTAAAATACACTTCATATAAAACAATAACGCAAATAGAATGATAGTCTAAAGTAAAAACAGCAAAATCAACAGTGTTCGTCTATCCCCCCAGTGCTACGTATCAGAGCGACTCGACACTGACTCTAAATAGGAAGGAGAGAAGGTCCTTCACACACGACTACCTGCATGTCACCCACGTAGGGGTAACATTAAAACAGAGAAAGGGTGAGTCCAACAACATAAAGGAATATATGATAAGTAATATGCGAGGTCTTAGCAACCATAACTACCAGACAGCACAACATACAGTATTATCACAAACAACGTCATCAGCAAGCACAACCATATTACTACAACACGAATGGCAACAACACGACTGAGACATATGCATGGAAATGCAACCCACAACACGGGTATATGCATGTGGTACCAGTCAACATAAAACAACCTTTATGGTTACAACATCAACACTTTGAGCAGAGCTCTATGACCGCAGCCTTCAACACGTTGAGCAGAGCTCCAAGACCGCAGCCTTCAACACGGGGTATACATATGCCATGCGATGGACTCATGAAACAACACAACCAAACAACGGCACCGCTTTCAACTACAACAACAACTTACATAAGAGTCTCATGGACTCACAAAGAATAACAACGTGGTTTTGGTCTCACCGACCCAACAACAACAACAACAACTTAAAATAGCAAGTCTCATGGTTCACAACAACAACAATTATCAACGACTTAATATTTGTACTTCTATCACAAAAGCAACGACACATCACATTCACCCATATTTGGGCACAACAACTCACAATGACCCAACCACAACACGAAAGACTCCGAAAGCAACACCTATTGGTACTCTCCGAGAACTCAGGCAACTCGGGTGCCACAAACAACGTCAAAAAGGCGCTGGCGGCAATACACGATCTGCGAGCGCTAACCAACAACACAAATGGCGCCCGGAAGAACTGGCCGCACAGCGGGCGCCTAATCCTAGCATTCGATGCGCGCGCGGCGAAGACACCAGCGCGCGAGCGCTAATTCCCAAGAATTTGGAGCGGCGGCAATAAAAGTTGCGCCATGGCGCTAAACAACAACCTCACCCGCAAAGTGGCGCTGGCGGCAAGAACGGGTTGCGCCAGGCGCTAAAATAAAGAACACAAGGCGCCAGCACCAACTCGCTGCATTTGGGCGCCAAAATGCAGCGGAAAGAGGCGCTGGCGGCAACTGGGTTGCGCCAGGCGCCAAAACCAAGAACACAAGGCGCCGCCAAACTTTCTTTGCACTTGGGGCGCCAAAACAGAGAAAGTGGCGCTGGCGGCAGAACCATGTTGCGCCCGAGCGCTGATGGTTAAGCTGCAGTGGCGCTGGGGCGCTAAGTTCCTATTCCTCAAATTTTTTTTTCAATTCTCGTGACCAACCACATTCAACAACAAATTTAGAGCACCAAAACAACGGTTTGGATCACCAAAACACAAATTGGCAATTCGACACAATGGGGCGCCAAACTCCTAGCCTAATGGCGCTGGGGTGTCAAAACCTCATTCCTTGGTGCCTTTTACTAACAACCAAAGAACAACCACGTTTTAAACGCCATTTAGGCATCGAAACAACCATTTAAACTTCACATCAATTACCTAGCATGATTCTAAGGTTCATTCATACATATCATCAAACATGTTATGGGCACAACTTCAACAACAAATGTTCTCACATGGTAATTCAATCTCCAACCAAACCAACAACAAATTCACATCAAATTTCAAATCCTACAATCAACTACAAACCTAACTAGAATCATAGTTACTAATTCCCCACATAACCCCATCATATAAACCCTTATGAGATTTAACCCCTTACCTTGAAAGTTTGAAGAAGATGAAGCTTCCTTTGAATCCTCCAACGAATTCAAAGAACCGAAAACCCACCTCCTTCAATCGCAACCTCCGCTCTCTTCTCTCTCGATCGCGCTTCTCTTCCTTATTTTTTTCTTCTCACCGTCGCGCTCTCACTCTCTCGGGTTCTCTCCTTTCTATTTTTTTTTCTTTCTTTGTTTGATTTGTTTAAGACTACTAACCTAGGTGTAGTATTTTGGGCTTAAGTTAATGGGCCCTTTTTACACCCCCTCCTCATTACTTCCACCACCTCCTATTTTAACAAGACACATACAACTTATTTAGTATATTTAGATCAATTGGTATTAGAATAATTTAATTAAAATAATTAATTAAATTATTTTGGGGCGTTACAGCTTTCACCCCACTAACCATGCTAGTTGAGATCGTGGGTAGTGGCTCTACTTCTTTAGGGCTCGAGAGCAATGAGAGTCGTTGATCTCAGTAGATCCGACGGTAGGCAAATGTTGGCCAGGGAAGTGGCCGACGAGGGCCTATGTGTGTGTGTGTGTGTGTATATATATATATATATATATAGGTAGAATGCAGTTGTATAGACATACATCAATCAATACAACCCAAATTTATTTTGTTTGTTTATCGCTTTTACCGCACTTTTTATCTATGTTTATTTTTATGCATTAGTCAGTAGAATAATCCAACCCTCGCGTCCCATCTACCCAACCTGACCCTTTCTAGAGGAGAAAGGATACCCACAGTCGAGCAGCAGGCGCAATTTCTTGAAGAACGAGGAATCATTATCTTGTCCAAACCTCTGGTCGACACCAAGACTAAGAGTTAAAGAGCTTAACAACAACAAAGATTGGCACGCCCAGTGGGACAAACATGGGTGAGCAAACGGTCACGTTTGATTCGTCTGGACTGGATTATTGTTTGCGTAGGCACTTGCACTCCTGCAAGAGCTCAATATGGAGCCTGCATCGGCATCACAAAAGGCCAATGCTACTAAAGCAAAAAAAATTGGAGCCAACTGGTGCTTCGGGGACAACCCCCCCAGCAGTTAACGCCGATTCGAACGAAAGTTCTCCCCACAACTCTGAGGAGCCCTTGGTGATAACTACCTCGTTCATACGGCAACAGATCGACATGGGGATACAAAACATCATGTACCACGTGTCCCGACAATTGGCTGACATAGTTAAACATTCGGTGCACAATAAAGTGCAACAAGCCAAGGAAGCAGAACAAAGGTGTGCTACGCAAGCAAACAAAATGATGACCTGTGGTTTCCCCGGCCAATCGTAGGGAGGATCACCTTTCTCCATGGGAGGCACTTATCAGACCATGCCTTACCCCAACTATGTTGAATCTCAACAGGCATCCTCAATCATATTGTGGGAGGCATGCATCAGTGTCCTCCGAGTCGGAGCAGTATTGGCGCTCAGAAGGCGTTCTCTCATCAGGTAAATCCTACTCCTTCTATTCCTTAGCCTAGTACTTTTGCAAATGCCAACACTGGGGGCAGTTTATGGCGAATGTAACTAACACGGCTTCTCTTCAGCAGGGACAAGTGCAATTGGCCAGAAGGCTGCCCGAGGCAGCAGGCTTGGCGGGTCTTCCGTAAGGATCATTGGTGTGTGGAATATGCCACATACACTTGAGTGCAAGTATACACTGTCCAAAAACAAGTAGTAAAAAGATCGAACCCACAGAGATTGAAAAACTCACTTTTAAAACAAATAGAAAGTAATAAAGTGTAAAGTCACAAAGTAACAAAATAATTTTGGATTTTGGTTGATGATCACAACTAAGTTAGAAAACTAAGAAAGAATGTTGATAGTGTAAAAGAGAAAAGCTAGTTGGAATGTCTTCATCAAGTAATTTACTTAAAAGTGTATGATGCAAAGATGTGATGCAACAGCCTTTGAATCTTTGTTGCATTAGCTATGTGCCTTTCGGTCACTTTCTTCAGAGTATCATTACCACTCTTATGATCCTTGTTCTATGCGAAAGAAAGAAAGGGGTGTTAGTGTCTATCTTGCCTCCTAACAAGTATTCATTTTGCTTAAGTGAATTCACTCTTGTATTTTAAGTACCCACAATTATCCTATGGACTATACTATCCTATGTCTAGGACTTAGCATGGTTTTCACAAAGTTTTCTTTATGTAAAACACTCACCCATATTAGTTCTTGAGTTCTTAATTGTAAGCCATGTCTGGTCATTTACAATTCATACTTATTCTAAGTGATCAAGTTTAAAATAAGTAATAAAAATATTATCAAGCAAGAACTAAAGTACAAACATACATACTTGCAACATACTTACTTAAAAGCTCATTAAATGATTAGAACATTCCAACTAAGAAAGGTTTAGCTAACAAGAGACATTGCAAGATATATATATAAACTGAATAGACCATGTTTATATATATAGAAATCACAAAAGAGAAACAACAAGAGTAAAGTTACAAATGTTGAAAACCTTTGTATGAAGACTTCTAGCAATGCACTAGCATTACTCCTTAGCACTATACAAACACTATGAAAATGAGTAAAGGAGGATTTGTCAATTCCTTCCTCTTCCTCTAAAAATATAAAACTAACTATGTATATTGAAATTTTGATCTAACTTATGGATTGTGATATATTTCCAAATGAAGATGTGAGGTCCTTTTATAGCCTTCAAGTGAGGTGCTTCCTTCCTTCATGTTGAAGTCATCTTGAGTGGATGATAGCTGTAGTTGCTTTCGGAGGTTTATCCATGTTGAAATCTTTGACTTGATCTTGTAGGGCGGTTCTATGGTGATAGAACAAGTGTCCCTATATTGGTGACTCTTCAAAGCTATGGCTATAGCTATGTGTGAATGGTAGGCGCCTACTATACATTGTTGGATGGCATCGAGCAAGCGGCGGAGGTCATCACATTGCATGTGGATGCATATGAAACAGTCCGCTTATTCACCAAGTTGCGCAGAATTGATGCGAGATCGGTCACGAGAGCATTGATGCGATGACATTGAGACCGCACGAACAAAACATCAAACATACCACAATATATCCAAAATGGCCTATAACTAACTATAACCATTCAATTCACTCAAGATATCATATATCACACTAAATACTATATAAACTCTTTATTATTACTTGAAAGAGAGCAAATACTAAGTTTAAACATATGAAATACTCTATATAAAATAGAGTTATCACACCCCCAAACTTAAACCATTGCTTGTCCGCAAGTAATGACAAAGACAAACTTATTAAAAACTATAATTCTAGAAGATAGATCAGCTTGATTTTTGGATTTTCATGAGGAGTTCCCTATGAACTTCATTTCTTAACAATCTTTCTTTTGCCTTTATTTCTTCAAAACTACCAAAGCTATTCAAACTCTTTTGTGTGTGTGTGAACCCACTGAGTTGAGATTGGTTCCAAGACTAAGTGAAAAATTTCCTCCTAGCCTTTGAAAGGATTGGTTCATCTTTGGTCACACCAAAATATTTTTCAAAAGAGAGTTTAGACTCACAAAATTTTCTCAAGTGTTGGGGAGTTTTTTTTTTTTTTTTTTTTTTTTTTTTTTTAAAATCAAAGGGCTTGATTGAATCTTTCAAAGCTTTTGAGCCAATGCAATTTTTCTATTTTTTTGTGTGGATCTTTTTGAGCAGATGCAAATACTTCTTTGAAGTGTTTTTGTGCATTGATTTTTACGCATTTTGCTTTTTCTTGATCAGGCAGTTTACATTGATGCAAATGCAGACCGATGATGCTTTTTTTTTTTCTAGCTCATACCTTCCTCACCGACTCTCCAGGATGCAAATGCACTTTGCGCACGTGTCTTTGACCTCCAGATGCATATATTTTTTCTTTGCACTTTGGCACAGTTCGCTTTATTGAACTATCCTCCGTATACATTTATTCCTGCATGCACGAGTCTTTGACCTCCGATGCATTCATGTACTTAGGCACACGGTATAGTTTCAAAAGATTCGAGATATGGCTTGTCCACTTTTTTTGTATTTTTTCTACATTGTTTACTCTTATACTTTTGAAATTCAGCCTTTGTTTTTCATAAAACACCCCCAAACTTAATTCTTTAAGCTCTTCTTTCTTTTTAGTAAAGCTTTGTTTTGACCTAAGCTTACCAAAAATTCCCCTTGCATCAGATTGATCTTTTAAATAGCAAGGTTCTTTCACAAACTCAGTTTTGAAGTGTTGAAGTGAAAATAATTTTGGTTTTTCTGAGAAATAAGGCTTCTTTTTCATCATTGAAATTCCATCCATAGGGCTTTCACCATATTTTTGAAAAACTGATCTTTTCTACTAAAATATTTAGATACTACTTTGTTAAGTACATCTAATATTTAAACAAACTAAAAACTACTTAAAACATATATATTTACTAAATAAAACATTTAATTTAAACACACAACATATTAGATAAAAAACATATAAAAAACATAACATAACATGCAAATCCCCCCCCCCCAAACTTAAGGGGTTGCAGTGTCCTCACTGCAAACTTGTTCAAAACAGACAAATCATTTGTTCAAAATAGGGGAGAGGGATTAGTACAACCAGGAAAATAGTCAAAAAGAAACAAAACAAGCATATAGCAGTTGTAGGTGAAAGCTTGTAAATTGATACTCATGGTTTGGCTCCACTCCTGATTCTGGTGCTATGTCTGCTTGGAGGAGTGTGTTTCACCTTCTGGCTTCTTCTCCTTGGGCTTGCTTGGTGTTGCTTCTGTAGGTGCGGATGCACCTCCACTTCTGGTGTAGTTGCAGGAACTTGTTGCATGGCGATGCAGTGCATCGATCTTGAGCGCATCACTTTTCTTCCTTTTTGGTGTTAATTTTGCCTGCCTTCCTGCAGGTTGCTTGAAGAATTTCTGAGTATTGTGTAATGCTTCCCTCTTCTGCTTTGCCATTTCTTCCAGAACCATTTTGATTGTTGCCTCATTATGCACGATTGTTATGCATTTGTGATCACGTGACAAGTGATGCAGGAGCATCACTCTGCATCTCAACAGTTTGAGTTACTGTCTCCTTTGCAGATGATTCTTCTTCTTTGTCTTCCTTGTTGAGTCCTTCTTCTTCTCTTTCCTGCAAAAACTTTTTCTCAAGAGCAGAAATAACATTAGTAGTAATGTTGCTTGGGCTAGAAAAGTCTTGTTTGTTCTGTTGGCATAACAGGGGTTGGTTGTTCTGTGTGAGTTGTTTCTTTTGGTTCATTTCTTGGAGAGGGTGGTGGAGGGGTTGTTTGTGGTGGTGATTGTGATAGGACTGGTGGATCATTGAGGGAGGGTAATGGTGATTTTGGAATGGAGGAGGATTCTTGGTTAGGTGAGATGATGGGTGTTTTGGTTACTGGTGAAGTGATAGGGGTTTGTTGTTGGGTTGATGCAGAAGTTTGTTTGGCATATTTCTGCCTAGCAATCTCCTCTAAGATCACACCTCTAGCTTGTTCCTCTTCTTCTTCATCAATTTCCTCATCCATTTCTTGTAATTCCTCACTCTCAGCTTCAGATTCAGAATCATACAATTCCTCAACTACAGGTTCTACCACAACCTTCTTCTGCACTTTAAATTGCTTCCTAGTCACCTTCTTTTTGGTGCTAGGTTCTGCCTCTACTTTCTCCTTTCCTTTTGTTCCTTCTTCAGTCTCTTTCTCTTCTTCTTCTTCACCTTCACTTCTCAGTACCCAAGTAGGAAATTCAGGGGCATTCACTTGGCCCACAAGATCAAAGATCTTGTCAAAGACCAATTGAAGCCAATCATGTTGATCATTTTGAAATTTCCAAAGCGCCTGCTGTACGCATGTAATGCTCTTGCATTGCAGTGCGGGCCTCTTACATTTCTCAACTTTTCCTTCACTTCAAAGACTCAAATTACGGGGGGAAATTTCCTTTGTTCATTAGCGGCTATAGGGACTCCTTCTTTCATGCATAATTCAGTTTATAAGACAAGGGAAAAAGAAATCCCTTTGATTTTGTTGAGCATGCAAGAATTTCCTAGCAATCAATCTACCTATGTCTACATGTCCTCGAGAGAGAATTGTATCTAGCAAGATCAATCTCTCTTTGGTCATAACATATGTATGTGATGTAGTAAGCGAGAATTGAATTGGCTATGAAAAATGCCAATTACCTAATGCATTAATCAAATAATTACTTCTAAGCTTAATCTCATTAGGTGTGAATTTCTCCCACACAGCCCCTGGTATGGCAATCCTATTCCTTATTTCTTCCATTTCTTTCTTAAAGGCATTTGCCACTCTATTTTCAAATTCATTCCCATTATATTTCAGCATATAATGTTCATTCAATTTCTTGGCATGGAAGTGTACAAGTTTACCTCTCACCATGGAAGTGTAGGAATGTTCTGCTCCTTCTTGTGGTGTGATGCCAGCATAGAATTCTCTCACCAAATCTTCAATGTAGCCTCCTTGTGGTAGCACAAAGTGGTCCCAATTGAGATTGGCCACTGTTGACATGAATGATGGGCTTGCCTTCTTCAAATCATACCCTCTCTCGGGCAATAGATGCATGTTCCACGGATGAACATTGTCATCGATTCGATTGATGATTCTTTGGCTTTCCCTTTTCTTGATGATGATGATCCTGCATGCATGGCTTTCTTCTCTTTTGGGGAGTTTTGGCTGCTTTGCACTGATGATTCTGTCTTTGATTGCTTCTTCACCATTGTAATGAATTTCTAGGTTTTGATTGCTTGTGTGTTTTGGAAAAGTTTGGATTGAGAATGAGAAGATTGATTTGTGTTTGGATGAGAGAATTTGTGAGAATTTGCGAATGAAGGGGTAACGGTAACAATGAAGGCTTTATGTTTGGGGAAGAGGAAGTTAGTGGAGTTATTAGGTAGCCGTTAGCATTGCGTGCTACGCATGCATCTTGCCAAGTGTCTTGCTTTGGCTACCAATGTGTCATTAATCTTACTTAACCTCCTTTCATCTTCCCGAGCCTTATGATTCACACTTAACCAATTTTCTTCAAGTTTTATAAATTTCGATCACGAGGCACATTTTTCTTCAATGCAGTGCACTTGATGCATTGCATTAGTTTCTGCATTTACGCAAAACAACTAAAAACATAAAATTGCACAAAATAATTAAAAACAATGGGTTGCCTCCCATCAAGCGCTTGTTTTAAGAGTCTTGTCAGCCTGACTACCTCTTTTTACTTAGAGATTTTTCAAATGGGTGGTGGTTTTGTCTCTCACCACATGTTCACCATAGTACATTTTAACTCTCTCGACCATTCACCTTGAAGAGACAATGTTTGAGGATTTATCAAATAAGTCTCTTGCTCCATGTGGATAAACTTTTATCAACTTAAATGGTCCCGACCACCTTGACCTTAGTTTTCCAGAAATAGCTTCAACCTAGAGTTGTATAGCAGAACTAGTCCTCCTTCTTTCAATTCTCTTCTGAGAATTTTCTTGTCATGCCATTTCTTAGTTTTAGCTTTGTAGATTTCAGCATTCTCATAAGAGGTTTGCCTAATTTCTTCTAACTCATCAAGTTCTAACATTCTCTTTTTACCTTGTTCAAATTGAAATTGAGCTTCTTGATAGCCCAATAAGATTTGTTTTCCAATTCTACAGGTAAATGGCATGCTTTTCCATAGACTAATTTGTAAGGGGACATTCCTAAGGGTGTTTTGAATGTTTGTTCTATATGCCCATAAAGCATCATCCAAATGTAAAGACCAATCTTTCCTATTTGGACTAACCATTTTTTCTAGGATTCTCTTAATTTCCTATTGGATAGTGCAGCTTGTCCACTAGTTTGAGGATGGTAGGCTGTAGCTATCTTATGCTTAACTCCATACTTAGCTAGAAGGTTTTCTATGATCTTATTGCAAAAGTGTGAACCTTCATCATTAATGATAGCTCTAGGAGTTCCAAATCTAGTGAATATATTTCTTTGCAGAAACTTACTCACTGATTTAGCATCATTATTAGGTAATGCTACTGCCTCTACCCATTTGGACACATAATCAACAACTACTAAGATATATAAATTGCCAAAAGAGGGTGGAAAAGGTCCCATGAAATCCATGCCCCAAACATCAAATAATTCAATTTCTAAAATATTTGTTCTAGGCATTTCATGCTTATCAGAAATATTTCCTGCTCTTTGACATTTATCACAGTATTTGACCAATAAATATGAATCTTTAAATAAAGTAGGCCAAAAATAACCAGACTGTAATACCTTAGCTGCTGTCCTAGTGCTTCCAAAGTGTCCTCCATAAGGTGCAGAATGGCAATGCGTATAATCCTTTGCTTGTTGCTCTCTTGTATGCATTTCCTCATTAATTGATCAGGGCACATCTTGTAAAGGAATGGATCATCCCAATAGTATTGTTTAACCATGTGGAAGAACTTTCTCCTTTGTTGATATGTCATACTCACTGGTACTACTTTGCTTGCAAGGAAATTTACAATATCAGCAAACCATGGTGCAGATGCATTTGATGCTCCTGCATTGCTTATAGCAAAAGCAGTTTCATGTTTTGCATTGACTGTGATTGCCAATAGTTTTTCATCTGGAAAACTCTCCTTGTATACCAAGTGATTCTCCTTCAATCCTTGATAAATGGTCTGCTACTTGATTTTCTACTCCTTTCTTGTCTCTAATTTCTAGATCAAATTCTTGTAGGAGTAAAATCCACCTTATCAGCCTTGGCTTTGCATCCTTCTTTGAAATTAGATACTTAATGGCAGAGTGATCAGTGTAGACAATAATTTTAGTGCCAACTAAGTATGATCTGAATTTTTCAAATGCAAATACCACGACCAATAATTCCTTTTCTCAGGATGTAGTTCACTTGAGCTTCAATTAATGTTTTGCTAGCATAATATATGGAATGAAAGACCTTGTCATACCTTTGCCCTAGGATCGCTCCTCTTTGCAAAGTCACTAGCATCACACATTAATTCAAATGGCCTGCTCCAATGCTGAGTTACTATAATTGGTCTTTGTCACTACCAATGCCTTTTAAGCTTGTCAAAAGCTTCTATACAAAAGTTATCAAAGATAAATTCTACATCATGTTGCAGAAGCATACATAATGGTTTTGAGATTTTTGAAAAATCTTTGATAAACCTTCTATAGAAACCAGCATGGCCTAAGAAGCTCCTGATACCTTTAATTGTATTGGGTGGTGGTAGATTCTCAATGACATCAACTTTAGCTTTGTCTACCTCTAGACCTTTCTTTGAAATCCTATGTCCTAGCACTATGCCTTCTTGCACCATGAAATGGCACTTTTCCCAGTTTAAGACTAAATTTGTTTCCTCACATCTCTTGAGAATTTGTTCCAAGTTTGTTAAGCAAACTTGAAATGTCTCTCCAAAGATAGAGAAATCATCCATGAATACTTCCATTGATTGCTCAATGAAATCTGAGAATATAGACATCATGCATCTTTGGAATGTAGCAGGTGCATTACATAAGCCAAATGGCATCCTTCTAAAGGCAAAGGTTCCATAAGGGCATGTAAAGGTGGTTTTGTGTTGATCCTTAGGCTCAATGGCTATTTGATTATAGCCTTGAATAGCCATCTAGGAAACAATAAAATTCCTTCCCCGCTAATCTATCTAACATTTGGTCTATGAATGGTAAAGGAAAGTGATCCTTTTTGGTAGCTTTGTTGAGTTTTACGTAATCCATACTGATTCTCCACCTGTGTGATTCTTGTTGGTATCAACTCATTCTTTTCATTGGCTATCACCACTCACCCCCTTTCTTTGGTACACATTGGGCAGGCTTACCCAAGCACTTTATGCGATATGGGTATATGATTCCAGCATCTAGCCACTTAATTATTTCCTTTTTCACAACCTCTTTCATGATAGGATTTAGTCTTCTTTGACTCTCTATGCTGTTTTTGGAATTTTCTTCCAAAATGACTCTGTGCATGCATATAGAAGGACTAATTCCTTGAATATCTGCCATTTGCCAACCTATAGCTTTGGTATGCTTCTTAAGAGTACTAATGAGAGCACTCTCCTGTTTTGATGTTAAATTAGAAGCAATGATAACAGGTAAAGTTTCATTTGTTCCTAAGAATGCATACTTAAGGTGTTCAGGCAGTATCTTCAATTCTAACTTAGGAGGTTGTTCTATTGAGGGTAAGTTCTTCTTGAGACTTGGATCCTCAAGGTTGAGTGGTTCATAAGTCCTAGCCCATACTTCCTTACAAGAGTTTTCTATTGGCAGATTCTCTTTTTCTAGTATTTCAGCATCTAGCAATGCAGCTGCATCTAATGCATCTGCATTGGCTAAGTGATCATACTGTTTGTAAAATTGTTTTTCTACAAATTGATCTAGAGAGAATAAGGATGAACACTCTTCTGTTTCCTCTGAAGGATACTTCATAGCATTCATTACATTGAATTTGATCTCTTGATCATTCACTCTCATAGTGAGTTCACCTTTCTGTACATCAATTATGGTTTTACCAGTTGCTAGAAATGGTCTACCTAGGATAATAGGCACTTCCTTATCTGCATCAAAGTCAAGGATAACAAAATCTACAGGGAATACAAATTTGTCTACCTTAACTAGGATGTCTTCTATGATACCTTCGAGGATAGGCTATTGATCATCGGCCAATTGAAGTGTCACGTTGGTTGGTTTTGCATTTCCAATTTCTAATCGGTCAAAAATAGATTTAGGCATCAAGTTGATGCTTGCACCTAAATCACATAAAGCTTTACCAAATATAGGATTTTCCTATAGAAAATGGAATTGTAAAACTACCTGATCCTTCAATTTCCTAGGGATCTTATTTTGCATAAGCAAACTACAATCTTCTGTCATGGCAACTGTTTCAAACTCACCTAATCTTCTTCTCTTAGTAAGCACATCCTTCATAAATTTTGCATAATTTGGCATTTGTTGGAGGGCTTCTACTAAGGGAACATTGATGTGTAATTGTTTTAGTACCTCTAGGAATTTACCAAACTGTTTCTCCTCATGTGCTTTTTTCAGTCTTTGAGGGTAAGGAGGAGGAGGGTATTCAGTACTAACTTAGGTAATGGATCATGAACTTCTTGTGATGCAGGGAGCACTAGATGCTTCTGCATTGGTTTCTTTTTGATTTTTGTTTTTTTCTCCCTTATCTATACTTTCCTTCTCAGTTAACTCTACCAAATCCTTACCACTTCTCAATGATATAGCCTTAACCTGCTCTTTTCCTTTGGTTTGAGAAGGTGTAGCTTCTGTATTTGAAGGTAAGGCACCTTGTGGCCTTTGATACAGAGTTGTGGCTAATTGACCAACTTGATTCTCTAAGTTCTTGATGGAAGCATCTTGGGTTTGTCTAGCAGTTCTAGATTCACCTATGAATGCTTTAAGCATGGTTTCTAGAGAATTCTCGAGTGTAGTAGTTGAGAGTTTCTTTAGTTATTTTGAGTGGGAATCTGGTGGGTTGGTTTGTGTAGTTGGAGCGATTCTAGTTGCGGGTGCAATCTTTGTTGTTGCTCCATCTAAAATTTGGGTGATCTTTCCAACCGAGGATTATAAGTGTTGGAATAAGGGTTGTTATTCCTATTATAACCTACATAATTTACAGAGATAGGGTTGCTAGAACACTCCTCATACAAGTGACCTCCTCCACAGTACACACAACTAGGTGTGCCTGGAGGTACTTGTTCTACTCTTTGCAATGATCTTTACGGTGATGCAAATGCATTAGATGCGATAGCATTGCGTAAGTGAAGTTTTTCATCAAATTAGCTAGAGTGGCTACTTGAGCGGATAGAGGCGAGATATATCATTGATTTCATGCACCCCGATGGTTTCTTTTGGGCACTTACCCTCTCGGTAGGCCAACTAGAGCTATTAGTTTGCTATTCTATCAATTAATTCACATGCTTCATTGTATGACGATTTAATAACACTCCACCGGATGATGCATCAAGCATTATTCTGGTTTGAGGTTCTAAACCATTATAAAATGTTTCCATTTGAATAATAACGAGTAAACCATGATGAGGACATTTTCTCAAAAGTTCCTTCCATCTTTCCCATGCTTCAAATAAAGATTCAAACTCTTTTTGTCTAAAAGATGTAATATCATTTCTTAACACTGGCATTTTTGATAGGTGGGAAATATTTTCCTAAAACTTTTCAGCCATTTCATTCCATGAATGAATAGAGTTAGGCTCTAAAGAATTTAGCCAAGCCTTGGCTCTATCTCTCAAAGAATATGGAAATAACCTTAATCTAAATGCATTTTCACTAACACCAGGTAAAATAAAATTACTACATACTTCTAGAAATTGCCTTAAATGCAAATGAGGATCTTCATGAGGAGATCCTCCAAATTGACCAATAGTTTGAAGCATTTGAAACATCATAGGCTTAAATTCAAAATGCATGGCATCAATATGAGGTCCATTTATGCTAGTTTGCATGTTTTGATGATCAAAGCCGAGCATAATCCTCATAGGTCTATCTCTATCATTAATCATACCTATGTGATCCATGTGGATGAGATTTTCTCTATGAACTTCTTCAGTAGCATGCTGTGATCCAGGGCCTCCTCTCACTGAGTGTGGCCTTGAGCTTTGTTCTTCACTGAAAGACATGTTGTGTAACACCCCATTTCTACCCGGTAATTTTAAATCAAAAATCAGAATATACAAAAATCTTTTCTGATCATCTTCTAGTTTAGTGTGTTATAAAATAGTGAACTGATTGACTATGGGATTACTCAGTAATCGTACTACTTGCAATGTATTGACCTCCTTTGCAAGGCTCTCGATGATGCCCTTGTAAATACACCAGCGAAAGAAATTCTGACCTTAGTGGCGAACCACAATTTAGCCATAGTCATTCAAAGACACTAATAGTATAACATAAATCATTTTCACTAATGGAGTGTTACGCTCCTCTCCCAAAACTCAACGATCGGTTCGAAACATGCATAGATACATAACACCATACAACACGTGGGGTAAAATCTCGAGTCAAGCAAATGGAAACAAACTACATCTCAAAGTAATACTCAGCAATCTCAAAACAAATACATATAAGGCTCAACATGGAGCAAAACAAGCAATAACAGTCTAAACCCCAACCCCTAGGTGCTACGTATCAGAGCAGACCGACTCGGGGAGTAGTGAAGGTAGAAAGCCCTCACTCCCGACTACTGTGGTAAATAACAACAGAAAGGGTGAGTCTCGAACTATATAATAAAAGTGATAATAAGCAATATATATATCATCATAGTTCACAGCATACTCAAACACACCAATCATCACTCAACAATATTCATGCACTAATGAGAATGTATGCAATGTAATTATGCATGTGGTACCATTTGCCTCCCAGGCATTCTCATCAACAATGGAGTCCTCATGACTGCGGCCTCCGGCGCCCCTCGGGCTTCACAATCATTTTATAAGGCCCTCCTACGCTCGAACTTCACAATCATTTTACAAGGCCCTCCGCCCTTCTCGAACTTCACAATCATTTTATAAACTCTACGATCATGACCAAATGTATGCATGAGACTCCATGTACATCACAAACACAATTTCAAAGCATTTCAATACACCCATTAACTCTTACCTCGGTGTTAATCTCATTCTATAGCCCTCCCGGCTTGGCTCCTCCGACCCATGCCCCCATGGCATGCTCAATCACCTCATTATAAACTCTCAACACCATTAAGTCCCAAGGACTAGTCTCCTCTAGAGTACTCAACCTCACTCGGGACCTAAACCACCATTTAGGACCAAAACAATCATCTAGGGACCAAATCACACCCTAGGGACCAAAACAAAGACACCCTCTTAGGCTCTTGGCAAGACTAGGCGCCATTTTCCCCACATTCAGCGCCCCGGGTGCAACACAAAGACTAGCGCCAGAAACTTCAAGATTTTGCGCCCGTGGCAACACGATCCTTTGGCGCCACTTTTCTAGCACTCTGGCGCCCCACAGGCAACACAGACCTAGACACAAACTCGCACCACGATTTGAGACACAATCTCGAACACGAGCGTGACTAGGCGCCACAGCGCAAGACAATTTAGCGCCCCTGCTGACCAGCTCACCCAACACTTCCAAACCAAAAACCACCCGAGCCAAAATGTTTAAAAATGAATTTGGGCGAGTGAACACAAAATTTGTACGAGGAAATATGTTCGAAATACAAGTTTCACTCCCAGGCCCCAAACACACACAAAAACAAGCCCCACCGACATTTTCAAAATAACACCTGCAACTAAAAACCACTCGAGCCAAAACACTTAAAATTGAAAGTTGGCAGGTGAATACAAAATTTGTACGAGAAAATGTGCCCAGAAATACAAGTTTCACTCCCGGGCCCCAAACACACACAAAACAAGCCCCACCGGACATTTTCAAAATAACACTGCAAACAGAAAACCACTCGAGCCAAAACACTTAAAATTGAAAGTTGGCGGTGAATACAAAATTTGTACGAGAAAATGTGCCCAGAAATACAAGTTTCACTCCCGGGCCCCAAAAACACACACAAAACAAGCCCCCACCGGACATTTCAAAATAACACACATAACAGAAAACCACTCGAGCCAAAACACTTAAAATTGAAAGTTGGCGGTGAATACAAAATTTGTACGAGAAAATGTGCCCGAGAAATACAAGTTTCACTCCCGGGCCCCAAAATACCCACATTCTCGCGCCAGATCAGCAAACACCTGCACTGTAGCCTCTTCACTCACGATTGCACGAGGCGCCAGAATCCTAGCCCCTTTGGCGCTACACCTCAAAATCCTCAATTCTCAATTTCTTCCAATTCTAACCACCATATATCATTCCAATCCACTCTATAATCATTTTAACATGTTCAATTTCACATTTCAAACATCAATTCACACCAAAACACGAAATCAAGCACATAAATCCTAACATTAAGCCCTAAATCAATTTCTCATGCAATTTCATCAAATTCACTCAATCAAATTCAATCAATCATTCAATTATCAACAAATAGGGACACTATGACTCTATACAACCTAATATACCCTCTATTATAGAGTGAGACTCCCCCTTACCTCAAATTAACCGTAGAAACTCTCTTTCTCCGAGTCACGTACAATAACCACAAAGAACTATGGAGCTTTCCTCTTCTCCTTTCTCCTTGCGCAAGCTCTCTCCCCCTTGCTCTAGGGTTTGGCGCCGTGCTCCTCCTCCTTTCTCTCTTCTCCTCCCATGCAACCTTTCTTTCTTTTCTCACCAAATGAGAACAAATGCCTAATTTGGCTATATATACATTGGGCCAAACGCACTTGGGCCCTTTTTTACACCCCTGTCCATTTCTTCCACCATCCCCTTCAATTAAGAAAAATAAAAGACTATATTAACGATTTAATATACTTAAAATAATGCAACACTTTAAATAATTTAATCAAATAATTAATTAAATCATTTAGGGTGTTACAACTCTCCCCCACTTAGGAAATTTCGTCCTCGAAATTCATACCTGATTCAAACGACTCGGATCGACTCCCGCGCATCCTGCTCTCCGGCTCCCAAGTCATACTCTCACCAAAGAAATTTCAACCACACTACCTTGACCAAGGCAATGTCTTTCCCTCTCAACACCTTCACTTCTCTATCATCAATCTTCACTGGCATAGTCTCCACAGTGAGGTTCTCACGTACCTCTACATCACCCGTGTGATTCACATGAGACGGGTCTGGAATATACTTCCGAAGCTGTGGCACGTGGAATACATCGTGCAAGTTCGAAAGATTAGGCGGCAAAGCCACCCTATAAGCCACCTTTCCAACCCTCCGGTGATCGATCACGCCCAATAAACCTTGGGGTTAACTTCTTTGTTTTGAGCACGCCCAACACCGGTCATAGGCGTGACCTCAAGAACACATGCTCACCAAACTGAAACTCCAAGTCCGTCTCCTCCTACCATTCAACAACTTACACCGACTTACATCTACATTTCGACAACTCTCCTTCGTCTATACACACTATACCTCGGCGACACTAAATCCGGCGTGCCTATACCTCACTTCAATACATACATACCTCGGTTATATCCTCTCGATTTACCACCACCGGTCTTGGTTTACTTACCTTAGACCTCAATAACCACACTTAGGCTTATGTTCACTTTGCACCTCAACATCTATACTTGACACATATATACTCTACACTTGGCCATTACTAATCTCGGTACTACTCTACCTTAAGCGCACCACACTTTAACACAACACTTCAACTCGGTACCTCGGTTCACCTATCGACAATAACTCAAATATAAACCAAAGACACCATCGAGCCATTAATCCTCAACTCCAAATAAACCCGGTTAAAACACATCAACTCTCACTCAACCACGCTATAACACAGCAACTCCTACTCGTCAAAACAATATCAAACTCATATGTAAATGCATGGATGCAACCCAACTCCAATGCTTAATGCATGAGTACCATCACCGGCGTAATGGCACGGTCACCGTCCTTTACACCGTCGTCTATTTCACCTAGACAACCCCAATAGCGCTAAGGCTAGCGTCCACTCACGGGGCACCTCAACATCACACTCACTAGCCCTACAGCTAACGTCCAACTCACTGGGCGCCTCAACACCAAAGAGACCGAAGTCTTCTCACACCAGAATGCCTGGAAGGCGACCTCAAACACCACGGGTACAACACAGGAACGAGGTCCTAGACCCATCACTCAACGTCAGTTCCCATTTGGAACCTCACCACTTAAACACATCGCTACTCAAAGCTCTAAGGCTGTCATTACACCTCGGACATAGCCCCATGGCTATCGTCCAACTCACCATCCAATACACCTCCAATTGTAGTTCTCACACTACCCCAACATCCTCACACCCAACGTAGTGGACTAAACAGTCACTACGAGGACCACAACGTCACCTAGGACTAAAACGTCACTTAGGGACTAAACGGACTATCCCTTTTCAACCACTTAAGCGTTCACAACGCCAAACAACACCCCCAGTTGCGCCTGGCAGCGCCTTGCGCAACTGTGGCTTCGAACGGCACCTCGGCACCCTCTCCTGGAACCTCGGCACACGCACCACTAACCTCGACACACAGGCACTAAGCCTCCTCTCTGCACCATAAATCCTCTCGGCATCTATACTTATACCACAACTACCATACTTACTTCACCTTAGTCTTAACGCAACTAGGTTACTTCTACTTCAAGTCACCCTTAATCACCTCGGTTCACCACCTCGGTTATGCCTACACTTAGTCACGCATCTTATCTTCAATGGCGTCCTTGCGTCTCACCTCGGTTGCCATGGTTACTTAACTTAGGTGCGCCATCACTCACCTCAGTTCACTTAGGTACAAGCCTCTATTTCATTCACCTCGGTTGCCATACCATCTCGGCAACCTCAGTTCAGCAACTACACTTAGGTGTATAAATACACGCCATACTCCAGTAATCACCTCGGTATACCTATGCTACACCTCAAAGAACTACAAGCCGACCCTACGCTCCAACTCTCACACTTTGACAACTTGGCATACAACTTCCTCTCTTTCAAAACCTCTAGCACCACCCTCAAGTGCCTGCGCATGCTCTTCCTCGATTTTGAGTACACGAATATCATCAATAAAAACAACCACAAACCGATATAGATAGGCTGCTTGCTTTTACGGATGTCTTCATCCTTCACCTTAATCTGGTGATACCACGACCTCAAGTCAATCTTGCTAAACACTTTAGCACCCACCACCGGTGATCCATCGGATCATCTATCCTCGGAAGAGGATACTTATTCTTGATAGTTACTTTATTCAATTGTGCGTAGTCCACGCACGCACGCATACTCCCATCCTCTTCTTAACCAACAAGACCGAGCTCCCCATGGTGACACACTAGGGCCTCACAAACTCCTTCTCAAGAAGCTCCTCTAACTCGCTTCTTCAATTCCGACAACTCGGCCGACATCCCAGTGCGGTGCCATGAGACACGGCCTAGCATCGGGCACCACTCAATCCCAAATTCAACTTCCTCTCGGTGGCACACTAGGAATTCTCGTCGAGAAACACTTCAGGAACTCACACACCACTTGCAACCCATCAACTACACTTGGTTCTCAAAGCGGACATAGGTGCCATCAAAGCAAACAGCTGACCACCCTCCTTCATAACTTTATGCAGCTGACCCGCAAACAACCAAACGGACCCTTCCTCTTCCGGAGGAAGGAAACTTACTGACTTGCAATCGAAGCTCTTGTGACCCGGCTTGCCACACTTGAAACACACCATATCAGCGGGAGCATCTCCCCCACTTGGCTTCTTGCCCACAGCAGACTTACTACCACCAACATACCTCTGTTTTCTTCAATCAGCAGTCACCTCCTATGGCTTACTCCGGTTCTGGAACTCACCTCTATCAGCAGCATGAACAACAATTTAGAACTAATTCAAGACTCCTAACTGTCATACACAACATGACAAACAGACACACTTGGTCGGACAGACCGAACTTTTGCTCTGATACCACTAATGTAACACCCCATTTCTACCCGGTAATTTTAAATCAAAAATCAGAATATACAAAAATCTTTTCTGATCATCTTCTAGTTTAGTGTGTTATAAAATAGTGAACTGATTGACTATGGGATTACTCAGGTAACTGGTACTACTTGCAACAGGTATTGACCTCCTTTGCAAGGCTCTCAGTGATGCCCTTGTAAATACACCAAATAAAGAAATTACGACCTTAGTGGCGAACCACAATTTAGCCATAGTCATTCAAAGACACTAATAGTATAACATAAATCATTTTCACTAATGGAGTGTTACGCTCCTCTCCCAAAACTCAACGATCGGTTCGAAACATGCATAGATACATAACACCATACAACACGTGGGGTAAAATCTCGAGTCAAGCGGCGAAACAAACTACATCTCAAAGTAATACTCAAGAATCTCAAAACAAATACATATAAGGCTCAACATGGAGCAAAACAAGCAATAACGGTCTAAACCCCAACCCCTAGGTGCTACGTGTCGAAGCGGACCAGGCTCGGGAGTAGTGAAGGTAGAAAGCCCTCACTCCCGACTACCGTGGTAAATAACAACGAGAAGGGTGAGTCTCGAACTATATAATAAAAGTGATAATAAGCAATATATATATCATCATAGTTCACAGCATACTCAAACACACCAATCATCACTCAACAATATTCATGCACTAATGAGAATGTATGCAATGTAATTATGCATGTGGTACCATTTGCCCTCCGGCATTCTCATCAACAATGGAGTCCTCATGACTCTGGCCCTCCGGCCGCCCTCAGGCTTCACAATCATTTTATAAGGCCCTCCGGCCGCCCTCAGGCTTCACAATCATTTTACAAGGCCCTCCGGCCGCCCTCAGGCTTCACAATCATTTTATAAACTCTACGACCGCAGCCAAATGTATGCATGAGACTCCATGTACATCACAAACACAATTTCAAACAAATGACTCAATACACCCATTAACTCTTACCTCAGTGTTAATCTCATTCTATAGCCCTCCTGGCTTGGCCCTCCGGCCCATGCCCCCATGGCATGCTCAATCACCTCATTATAAACTCTCAACACCATTAAGTCCCAAGGACTAGTCTCCTCTAGAGTACTCAACCTCAACTCGAGGACCTAAACCACCATTTAGGACCAAAACAATCATCTAGGGACCAAATCTGTCACCTAGGGACCAAAAGCAAACACCCTCTTAGGCTCTTGGCGGCACTAGGCGCCATTTTCCCCACATTCGCGCCCCGCAGTGCAACACAAAGACTAGCGCGAGCTTCAAAGCATTTTGGCGCCCCACAGCAACACACGATCCTTTGGGCGCCACTTTTCTAGCACTCTGGCGCCCCACAGGGCAACACGGACCTAGACACAAACTCGAACCACGATTTGAGACACAATCTCGAACCACAGTGCAAAGAGACTAGGCGCCTGGGCAAGCGTACGATTTAGCGCCCCACTGTGACCAGCTCACCCAACACTTCCAAACCAAAAACCACCCGAGCCAAAATGTTTAAAAATGAATTTGGGCGGTGAACACAAAATTTGTACGAGGAAATATGTTCGAAATACAAGTTTCACTCCCCGGGCCCCAAAACACACACAAAACAAGCCCCACCGGTTGTTTTCAAAATAACACCTGCAACTTGAAAACCACTCGAGCCAAAACACTTAAAATTGAAAGTTGGCGGTGAATACAAAATTTGGCACGAGAAAATGTGCCCAGAAATACAAGTTTCACTCCCGGGCCCAAAACACACACAAAAAACAAGCCCCACCGACATTTTCAAAATAACACTGCAAAACAGAAAACCACTCGAGCCAAAACACTTAAAATTGAAAGTTGGCAGGTGAATACAAAATTTGGCACGAGAAAATGTGCCCAGAAATACAAGTTTCACTCCCGCCCCCAAACACACACAAAACAAGCCCCACCGGACATTTTCAAAATAACACCTGCAAAACAAAAAACCACTCGAGCCAAAACACTTAAAATTGAAAGTTGGCAGGTGAATACAAAATTTGGCACGAGAAAATGTGCCCAGAAATACAAGTTTCACTCCCGGGCCCCAAAATACCCACGTTACGCGCGCCCGGATCAGAACATCGCTGCTCGTAGCCTCTCATCACATAAAGTGCACGAGCGCCAGAATCCTAGCCCCTTTGGCGCCTACACCTCAAAAATCCTCAATTCTCAATTTCTTCCAATTCTAACCACCATATATCAATCCAATCCACTCTATAATCATTTTAACATGTTCAATTTCACATTTCAAACATCAATTCACACCAAAACACGAAATCAAGCACATAAATCCTAACATTAAGCCCTAAATCAATTTCTCATGCAATTTCATCAAATTCACTCAATCAAATTCAATCAATCATTCAATTATCAACAAATAGGGACACTATGACTCCTATACAACCTATTATACCCTCTATTATAGAGTGAGACTCCCCTTACCTCAAATTAACCGTAGAAACTCTCTTTCTCCGAGTCACGTACAATAACCACAGCAACTATGGAGCTTTCCTCTTCTCCTTTCTCCCTTGCGAAGCTCTCTCTCCCTTGCTCTAGGGTTTGGCGCCGTGCTCCTCCCTTTCTCTCTTCTCCTTCGCAACCTTTCTTTCTTTTCTCACCAAATGAGAACAAATGCCTAATTTGGCTATATATACATTGGGCCAAACGCACTTGGGCCCTTTTTACACCCCCTGTCCATTTCTTCCACCATCCCCTTCAATTAAGAAAAATAAAAGACTATATTAACGATTTAATATACTTAAAATAATGCAACACTTTAAATAATTTAATCAAATAATTAATTAAATCATTTAGGGTGTTACATGTTGCTGGCTTGTTGATTCTGTTTCTGGAGTCTTAGCAATCTCCTGAATTTTCTTTCTATTTCTAAATCTAAACTATATTACAGAGTTACATTTACAGTTACGTACATATACTAAGTATCATGTCTTGTTGTTGTGAAACTCTAAAAACCAGAAATTTATATACAACACTAAATTACTCAATATCGAATTTTAAAAGAATTTACTTCAATCCCAAACAGCGGCGCCAAAAACTTGGTGTGTGGAATATGCCACATACACTTGAGTGCAAGTATACACCGTCCAAAAACAAGTAGTAAAAGATCGAACCCACAGAGATTGAAAAACTCACTTTTAAAACAAATAGAAAGTAATAAAGTGTAAAGTCACAAAGTAACAAAATAATTTTGGATTTTGGTTGATGATCACAACTAAGTTAGAAAACTAAGAAAGAATGTTGATAGTGTAAAGAGAAAAAGCTAGTTGGAATGTCTTCATCAAGTAATTTACTTAAAAGTGTATGATGCGAGATGTGATGCAAATTGACCGAATCTTTGTTGCATTAGCTATGTGCCTTTCGGTCACTTTCTTGAGAGTATCATTACCAGCTCTTATGATCCTTGTTCTATGCGATAAAGAAAGGGGTGTTAGTGCCTATCTTGCCTCCTAACAAGTATTCATTTTGCTTAAGTGAATTCACTCTTGTATTTTAAGTACCCACAATTATCCTATGGACTATACTATCCTATGTCTAGGACTTAGCATGGTTTTCACAAAGTTTTCTTTATGTAAAACACTCACCCATATTAGTTCTTGAGTTCTTAATTGTAAGCCATGTCCGGTCATTTACAATTCATACTTATTCTAAGTGATCAAGTTTAAAATAAGTAATAAAAATATTATCAAGCAAGAACTAAAGTACAAACATACATACTTGCAACATACTTACTTAAAAGCTCATTAAATGATTAGAACATTCCAACTAAGAAAGGTTTAGCTAACAAGAGACATTGCAAGATATATATAAACCGAATAGACCATGTTTATATATATAGAAATCACAAAAGAGAAACAACAAGAGTAAAGTTACAAATGTTGAAAACCTTTGTATGAAGACTTCTAGCAATGCACTAGCATTACTCCTTAGCACTATACAAACACTATGAAAATGAGTAAAGGAGGATTTGTCAATTCCTTCCTCTTCCTCTAAAAATATAAAAACTAACTATGTATATTGAAATTTTGATCTAACTTATGGATTGTGATATATTTCCAAATGAAGATGTGAGGTCCTTTTATAGCCTTCAAGTGAGGTGCTTCCTTCCTTCATGTTGAAGTCATCTTGAGTGGATGATAGCTGTAGTTGCTTTCCAGAGGTTTATCCATGTTGAAATCTTTGACTTGATCTTGTAGGGCGGTTCTATGGTGATAGAACAAGTGTCCCTATATTGGTGACTCTTCAAAGCTATGCCTATAGCTATGTGTGAATGGTAGGCGCCTACTATACATTGTTGGATGGCATCGGGCAAGCGGCGGGAGGTCATCACATTGCATGTGGATGCATATGAAACAGTGCGCTTATTCACCAAGTTGCGCGAAATTGATGCGAGGATCGGTCACGGGAGCATTGATGCAGAGCGGCATTGAGACTGCATCAACAACAAAAACATCAAACATACCACAATATATCCAAAATGGCCTATAACTAACTATAAGCATTCAATTCACTCAAGATATCATATATCACACTAAATACTATATAAACTCTTTATTATTACTTGAAAGAGAGCAAATACTAAGTTTAAACATATGAAATACTCTATATAAAATAGAGTTATCAATCATCCTACGGATGCTCTACTATGGTTAACTACACGGCTTATGCAGGGGGTAAGCCTTCACCCCGGAATCAGGGAATGGCAAGATCGACGAGAATTGCTCGAGATAACAGCCATGGGTCTAGAGCCCACATGTCTCGACATACCCACCATCTAGTCTACGGTACTCTGGTGCACTCGGTACCAACCCGACGGGTTCCTATATGCAGACATAGATGAATGGCGCCTCGGTCGAGCAGCCATGGAATCAGTTTCCAGCTCACCAAAGTGCTCAGACTTTTGGACTAGGAACTGGCTTTGTAAACATGGCCCAAGTAGTACCTAGGCAGCCATGGAGGAACCCTCCACCTTAGGTAGCACCTGGGCAGCCATGGATGCACGCTCCACCTCAGGTACCATGCAACCACGAGTGCAAGGTCCCCCAGATACACTGTGGCGACCAAATCTTCCACCCGATAGGTCATCGGGGGCACCACTCCTGGACCACAATCTAGTTGCTGACACCATCAAGAAGTTCTTCGAAGTACAGTTGAAACCGCTTGACCGACTGGTATACAGGAAGCCTTACCCCTAGTGGGTGGACAGATTGGTGCCTTTGCCTAAAGGATTCAAGACCCCAGACGAGTACCACAAGTTGCAACTATTCCCCTTGTCTTTGATTGGGGATGGCTTTTCGTGTTATTCCTCACTCCCACCGGACTCAATACAAACCTAGGCAAACATGGAAAGGTGCTTCCATGACAAATTTTGTTGGTCACAGCCTGAAGTTATCGTTGTCGATCTCATGAACTTACAACATAAGGTGCACACTACAATTGAAGGAAAAGCTTGTAGGAAGAGGTAGTAGTGACCGACTTCATTGCTGGAAAGTGCACACTACCCTTTCCAGAATCTTAACTCACCTCTACGGCCATCTCTGGAATACACCTGCAATTGAAGGAAAAGCTTGTAGGACAAGCATGCAGTGACCTTAGTGGCTTGGCTTCTCGAGCTGTTCAAATTGAACAATTCATACAGGAGAAAGAAAGAAGAAGAGCCACTAGGGGTCGAGTGTAACACCCTAAATAATTTAATTAAGTAATTGATTAAATTATTTAAAGTGTTGCACTATTTTTAATTATAATAAGTTACAATATAGTATTTTATAATATAGTAATTTATTTGATTGAAGGGAGTGGTATTGGAAATCTTTGGATCTATTATTATTGGCAGAACCCAAGCCCAATGACTTAGGCTCCTAGGATTGGTGCAATTCGCACCATTCACCAAAGAAAGAAAAAAAAACGAAAAAGAGAGAAGAGAGAAAGAAAGGAAAACGGCGCAACCTAGAGAGAAAGGGAGAAGAGCAATCGCACAAAGCAAGGGGAGGAGAAGAAGGCTCTAGTTGCTGTGGTTTTGGTGGTGATTCGGAGAAAAGGACTTTCAACGGTTTAATTTAAGGTAAGGGGAGTCTCACTCTATAATAGAGAGTATAATAGGGTGTATGTAGATTATAGGGTCTCTAATGTTGTTAATTGATATTGAATTTGATTGTTGTATGCTTGATTTTGATGGATTGAGGTGAATTGAGCATGAAATCGATTTCTAGGCTAGTGTTAGGGTTTATGTTATGTTGATTTTCGTTTTGATGCATGATTGAGTGTTACAACGTGAAATTGAATATGTTGGTATGATTATAAAGTGTATTTGAGTGGCATATGATGAGTGGAATTGAAAGAATTTGGGAATTGGGGATTTTTGAGGTATGGGCGCCAATGTGCTAGAAAATGGCGCCACGTGTCTTTATGCTTGATGAGTGTGTGCGGTGTGTGTTCTTGCGGGGCGCCAAGTTCTTTGGGAAAATGGCTGCCACTGCGCTGTGTTCTTTATGCAATGTCTCAGACAGAGGCGCCAAAAAATCTTGCCAGGCGCCAGGCATGCGCTTTGTGTCACAGGCTCGTGTCTCGATTTGTGTCTCGATTTGTGTCTAAGACCGTGCTTGCCTGGCGCGCCAGATTCTTTGTGAAAATGGCGCCCGGTGCATTGTGTTGCCACGAGCGCCAAGTTCTTGAGTTTTAGCGCCATAGTCTTTGTGTTACCTGAGCGCCAAATTGTGGGAAAAATGGCTCCTAGTGCTGCCTTGTGTCTAAGTGAGTGCTGTTTTGGTCCCTAGGTGACAGTTTGGTCCACTAGCGACATTGGGTCCTAGGTGTCTTTGTTTTAGTCCCTAGGTGGTGTTTTGGTCCTAAGGGTGACAGATTAGTCCCTAAGTGTTGTTTTGGTCCCTAGGTGCCAGTTTGGTCCAAAAGGTGTTAATTTGGTCCCTAAGTGTGGAATTGGTCCTAAAGGGTGCTTTAGGTCCCTGAGTGAGGTTTAATCCTCTAGGTGTGATTAGTCCGTGGGACATGGGTTGTGATGAGCTAGTGAACAATGAAATAATCATGATGCCATGGGGGCATGGGCCATGGGGGCTAACAGTGAAATTGACCATGAGATGAGAGTTGGTCTGAATGATGTATAAAACTAAAAATGACAATGATATTAAAGGCTGCGGTCTTGGTGGATAAATGAAATTGATGATGTGTGTGTTCATGAGTCACATGCATACATTCGGCTGCGGTCGCGACGATATATTGTAAAGGCTGCGGTCTGGTGTTTTTTTTCTCTCACTGCGGTCGCGACGTATAATGATTGATGATGAGGCCATGGGGGCCAATGGTACCACATGCATCTCTCGCATTACATTGCATCCATGCTCATAAAATGATATTGAACCATGCTCGTGATGGTTGTGATTGATTGACTCTATAAACTGATGTCTTGCTTATTATAGTTTCTACTATATAGTTCGAGACTCGCCCTTTCTGTTGTTGTTTACCACAGGTAGCCATGAGTGAGGGCTTGCTACCTTCACTATTCCCCGAGTCGGTCTGCTCTGATACGTAGCACCTAGGGAATGTGATTTAGACTTTAGTTGTTTTGTTTTGCTCACTGTTGAGCTTTGATATTGGATATACTATGTATTGTTGAGACTGCTGATTACTCTTTTGAGATGTAGTTTTATTTTCCATTTGTGTGATATGAGATTATATTCCACGTGTTTTATGGTGTTACGTATTGATTTATATCTATGAAATTTGGGCCCGGTTGTTGAGTATTTTTAAGAGATAAGTGTAGCATTCCATTTGAAAAATAAATTTTTATATCTGAGCAAAAGTCCGGTCTGTCCGGCCAAGTATGTCTGTCTGTCATATTGTGTATGACAATTAGGTGTCTTTAAATTAGTTACAATGGTTGTTTATCTTTGCAGTTGCTAGGTTGATATGGCTAGAAGGGTTGATCTTTGCTCTTGCAGTTATGGGAACCAAGAGAATGTTGGTGAGAATCTTTGGGACTCGTGCTTTGGCTACCTTTCGAGAGGAGAACCCTCCTACCTTCAAGGGAGGTACAATCCGGATGGTGCTTTGCACGGGAAGAAGGAGATTGAGAGAATCTTGAGTAGTAATGGACCGCAATGATGAGTAGAAAGTCGGTATGGTACTCATACTCTAGCCGAGGTGGTGATGGTACCGTGGTTGGAGACCGGTGAGAGGTTAGGGGCTGCGCATGAGGAGGTTACTTGGGTGTGTTCGGCGGGAATTCTTGAGGAAGTATTTCCTGAGGATGTTAGGGAGTGTCATACCCCAATTTTGTCCGACTTAGGTCAAAACCCTAATTTTCCCAAAATAAATAACCAGAGGAGAAGAGAGCATCATGCATTGCATTTAAGGTTCTAAAAGTCATTTCAAAGCTTCTAAAATCATTTTTGAGTTGGAATGCACTTCTTGACAAATTAGGGTTTTTCTTGCAAAAGGGTATTTTGGTCATTTTGCAAATAAGGGACAATTTCTCGGGACAAATCATTCAACATGCATTTTTGAGATATTAGAGGTCATTCCTAGGGGGAAAAGTCATTTTTGAAGTAAAAATGTGCTTTGGGCAAATAACTAGGGTTTTTAGAGTGAAAGGGCATTTTGGTCATTTCCCAATAAAAACGGTCTTTTGTCCCAAATCACTGAACAATCATCAATGATTTATTTGAGGAATATTTGTGCTTAATTGTGATTATTTTTTGTGCATAAATATTAAGCCTTTTGGCATAAAAATCAAATTCTTGGATAGAAGGGTAAAATGGTCTTTTCCTTTGAGGTGGGGTAAATAAATCAATTTTGGGATTGGTGAGATCATAAAATTCAGAGCCCAATCATTGAATCATGGGAGCGACTTACAGGCTGCTTTTGGTATGAATCTGGATAAGGCAGCTACCATGCCATTCAACTATTGTATTTCTTTTTTAGTGGTGGGCGGCCTCATATCGGCGACCGCCCTACACTTCTCAGGATTTGCTTCTATTCCTCTTTCAGTCGGGTGAAAGCCCAAAAACTTGCCGGCCCTCACCCCAAAGGTACACTTTCCTGGATTCAGTCTAAGTGAATTCTTCCCGGCTTCTTCAAAAATTCCCCTCAGATCGCCCACATGATTTGGATCGGTGGCGCTTTTTATGATCATATCGTCTAGGTTTACCTCAGATATTCGGCCGATCTGCCTCTTGAACATCTTGTTCATCATGCGCTGGTAGGTCGCTCCAGCGTTCTTTAGGCCGAACGGCATCACCTTGTATTGAAAGTTGCCACGATCTGTCATGAAGGCTGTCTTGTGTCGATCGTCGGGGTACATCGTGTCGATTGTAACCCGAATAAGCGTCGAAAAAGACAATAACTTGTAGCACGAGGCACCGTCGACCAACTTGTCGATGTTGGGCGCAGAAAGGCATCCTTCGGCATGCCTTGTTCGGTCGGTGTAATCTACACACATTCTCCACTTGCCATTTTCTTTCTTTACTAGCACGACATTAGATAGCCAGGTCGTGTACTTAATCTCTTCAATGAAGTTAGCCTTCACGAGGTCCTCAACGGCCTTTGCAGCGGCTTGAGATTTTTCCTCACTCTGAGTTCGCTCTTCTTTGCGCGACCGGCCTAGCCCCCGTCAGCCAGAGAGTTGGTGGCAAGCGATTTCAATGGGAATACCGGGCATATCGATGCACGCCAAGCGAAACAGTCGGCATAGTCTTTCAAACATTGCATAAGGTCTTGCTTTACACCTTTCGGTAGGTCAGTCATTGAGAGCTTTCTTTGTTTTAGCCGGGTCGTCGCCAACCGCACATCTATCAACTCCCATGAGGTTCGGCCCTTTTCAACTTTGTTTTTAAGCTCTCAAGGCTAAATCATCATCGTTATCCTGCGGGTCGCTATCCGGATCGTAACGGCGTCCGGATCGGCGAGACTCACTTGGTGGCCTTCACTTTGGTGCTCACGAGTATTTGGGCCCACGATCCACCTCGTCACAAATTTCCGATATAGGAAGTGGCTTCTTCTTGCCGCCTCTAGGTCGGCCGCCGGGAAGTAACTACGGTGCGTCTCTCTCATCAGTAAAATTTCATTTTCGGATGCACCGTCGATGCCACGGCCTCCGAACTTGCCCAAGGTCGGCTGCCCAATGATACAATCGATAGCATGATTTGATGGGAGAGTCACGAGGAACGTCGTCGGACCGTCTGTACAAAGTGCTCTCTCTTGATGATCGTCACCAAATGTGACCAAGAGTTCGATCGTTCCCAATGGGTAGGTGATCGCCCCATTGAAGCCCGTTAGTGGAGTAGGCTCGGCACGGGAATTATCTCGCTCCGATCCACTTTTAACTTATCAATCAATTCTTCGAACATGATATCGGTAGAGCTACCTTGGTCGACGAATTCTTTGAACCTGTGTTGGCCATGACCGCTCGACCACCAATGGAACATAAGCTGTTTGGCACGCCATCGGCGGTCTTGAGACCGATCGTTACTGCTGAAGTTGATGAACCATTAGGAGCTCGTCCCCTTTTCTTTTCATAGCTTTGTTGGACTCCTTACGATCCAACGGGTTTCCCCATGAATTACCATCGCATAGCGTTACGGCCTTTGGATTGCCGGTGTCACGATCTTGGATCGGTCTTTGTCTTGGCGCTCGCTATGGTCGAGCACCCTTTCCTCTATCTTGATCAGGCTCCTTTGACTTCTCTTGAGGTTGTTCGCTTTCATCAGACCTCACGTACTTGCCCAACTTGCCTTTCTGAATAAGTTCCTCAATGTCGTCTTTGAGGGCCATACGATCGTTGGTATCGTGCCCTTGCTCTTGTGGTAACGGCGGTATCTTTTAGTCGGCCGTGCCCCTTCTTGAGCACGGCGGATCGGGCGCTTTACACCCACAAACTCATTGTTTTGGCACTCATTGTAGATTTGTGCAATAGAGGTGTTGAGACGAGTACGATGATCAAACTTCTTGTCTCTGAAATCAGGCCGGTTGTCTCGGCGACCTTCACGACCCTTAGCCGGTCTATCTTGCTCTTCTTTTGGTCGCGCCGCGGCGGCCTTTCTTGCGACTAAAGTTTCTTCATCGCCATATGAGCGTTTGCCCTTGTTAGGAAGAAGTGAGGTCTTGGTAATGGTTCAATGTGAACTCTTCTACGAACACGTGGTCCTGGTCGAATACCACGCTTTAGATATTTCAACTTGTCTTTGTCGACAAGTCACGAAACGAACTTCGGCCTCGGTATTGAACCGGTCGATGTCTTTGTCTCGGCGTCTCATTATCTCCTTGAACAATCGTGTCCAAGTGTTCTTCATATCGATATTGGCGGGTTGGCGGTGTAGTGAGACAAGAAGATTACGATCAAGTCCTGCCATGAGGAGATGGTATTGGGCGAAGGATTCCCACCATTCCAATGCTCGGCCATCCAACGGCGAGGGAACGGTAGGCAATTCATGGTCGAGCCCAACTCTCTAGAACTACAATAATTATTAAAGTACAGGAGGTGTTTATCCGGATCGCCACGGCCCGTCAAACTTGTTCATTGGGTGGCTTCCTCGTGTCTCTCGGTATCTGTAGCGCTGATTTCTCTAGTAAATGGGCGTGGCCTGCTTACGAATGTCGTTCGACCCAAAGGGTCTGCATAGCGAGGCATGCCTCATTGCCTGACATACCATAGATTCCTCCAGATGGGCCAAGTGGCAGAAGTTGAGGAGGCCTTCTAGGTCGCTCGCTTTGACCTCTTCTTGGCCGTTGCGAGACGTCCCTGATTCTTCCATCCCGATAGTCTTCCAATTCTTCACGGGAATCCCAGGATCTGCTTCTCGACCGACGTGAACCGGACGACTCATTAGAGGAGTATCTTGTAGGCGAGCGACCGGTGACAGGATGGTAGCTGGAATCCTCGTATTCTTCATAAGAGAGTGAACGGCGATTGCGCGCGTTCCTGCTCGGGGGCGACCTACGTGCCCTACTTCTTCGTGCCGGAGACCGGTGGGTGGTGCTCTCCCGGCGAGAGAGGCTCCTTCGAGGAGGTGATCGGTGCCTACGCACCGGTCGGCGAGGAGCAGAGGGTTCTCCGCCTTCCGCACGAGGGCGGTCCGGAATCGACCCTCTTTCATAGCGAGAGATCAGCTCATCTCTGTCCGCGATGACTTGGTTCTTGCTTTGCAGGATCTGCAGAACGGCCTGAGTGACATGTTCTGGCAATGGTTCCTGAATGCCGGCTTCGATCAATTCGGGCGGTAGATCGTGAGGGACGGCCGGCTGAATCTGCTGCAAGGCCGGTCCGCGGCCGTTATGCTGCGGCGACTCTTGTCGCGGATTCCCTTGAGATTCGTGGATTGTAACAGCTCGCCCTCGGTCTGCTTTGTTGAGGATGTTTCCCGGAGGGGTTGAGTCGAGACGAGGCCCGCGTCTGGGGCCGGTCGCGTGGAGCCATGAGTGGAGTAGGATAGCGCTCGGGCCTCCCACTGTGGTCGCCAATTGATCGTACCTTGACCAATGAAGTGTTGGAGTTGCTGTTCTTTGGGTAGGCCGGTCGTTGAATAGGAGAAAGGACCGGTCTTGGCTTCACGCTGAGCGCCTCGGGTGTTACCTGCAAAGACACTCCGACGATCAAGTAAGGGGTCTCTCGAGCAGATAACACAAGGTAAGAGAAGGTACCTGATACCATGTGCGAATGGCATATATTGAGCAGTCGTCGTAACATTCTGTACGATCGGCTTCTACATCAATAAAGCTCAATTTTCCCATGTCTTGTTTGTTGTTATTTTTGCTTTTACTCGCTCAAAATAAGCGTTTTATGATGATGATGATGATCTGAAATCAGAAACTCTGTGCATACATCATAGAGCATTACAAATCATTGCGAAATCTTTAAAAGTCACGGAAACAAGCGATTTCCTAAAGAAAATCAATCTTACTAAGAAATTTGCCCTCGCACCATTCCGGATGGCGAACCATAAAGCAAACTTGCGTTCGATTCATGAGCCACCGTAGTCTCCATCGGCTTCCTCGATCGTGCGTGCGAGTATCGAGTCGGTTGAACCATAAAAAGAATAAGCCTTTGTCAAAAAGCGAAAACAAATGATCGAGAAAGAGAAAGTGATCGAAAAAAACGAGAAAAATCAAGCGACCTAAAAAGAAAGGTAGTGGTCGAAAAGAATTAAAAAAAAAAATGAAAACGAACGATCTATCACATGCATCATCACACCAAAATCATAACATTGCATGCACTCGCATAACATGTTCTGCATAACATACCCTTGCATAACATGCACCCATGCTTCATGCATCATCCACGGCATCAATCGACATATGCGGTACCTCAATTGATGCGCCAACGGTAGCTATCTCAATCGGTCAATCAGCGAGTTTGCGAATCCGCCAGACTCGCGTATCCGCTTCAGGACCAATCGTCCCTTCAAGATCCCGTCGTTATCGAGCACCGCGAATCATCGGACTTCGGGTCCTTCGATTTTAGTTCAAATCAACGATCCAAGCGGCGACTTTGAACTCGACCTTCATCTCGCCAAGTCATCACGGAGCATGACGGATCGGCCTTCGGACCTGTGTGTCTTTCATTTCGCCAAGTCATCACGGAGCATGACAGATCGGCCCCCGAACTTCGCGTCCTTCGGACTAGCCGTAGTCGATTATAAAGTATAGCGTAAGTCCATCAAGGTAAAATGTATCAGTCCTACAACTTGATATTGAACCTCAGGCCGCAGGTGCTCCTTCAGAACCTAAGTGTTCTTTCAGAGCCACAAGCGCTCCTTCTTCTTTATTGCGTTCTTTATCACTTTCTTGATTTCCTGCCAAGATGCTCGGCCTCCCGGTCGATACCTTCTTTCTTGTTTTCTTTCTTCGCTTTATTTTTGCTTGCTTTTTGCTTTGAGGTTGGCACCAATCTATTTCTTGCCTTTGTTGGCTTACTGAGAGTCGACACTTCATTCATTACAGCCGTTTCTAGCTGGCATCCATTCACCAAAAAAAAAAAGGAAAAAAAACTGAAAAAAGGAAAAGAAAATTCGGGTTTTTCCTAGGAAGACAAAATAGGTATAATTTCTGAATTCTTTATCTCTATTTTGCCTCGGAATATGTTTCGGCCAATTCATATTCCTTGTTAAACTCTAGATAAAGAGGCAAAACACCATACCCCAATTTTGTCTCAGCTTAGGTCAAAACCTAATTTTCCCAAAAATAAATAACTTGAGAGGAGAAGAGAGCATCATGCATTGCATTTAAGGTTCTAAAAGTCATTTCAAAGCTTCTAAAATCATTTTTTGAGTTGGAATGCACTTCTTGGACAAATTAGGGTTTTTCGGTGCAAAAGGGTATTTTGGTCATTTTGCAAATAAGGGACAATTTCTCAGGACAAATCATCAACATGCATTTTTGAGATATTAGAGGTCATTCCTAGGGGGAAAAGTCATTTTTGAAGTAAAAATGTGCTTTGGGCAAATAACTAGGGTTTTTAGAGTGAAAGGGCATTTTGGTCATTTCACAATAAAAACGGTCTTTTGTCCCAAATCACTGAACAATCATCAATGATTTATTTGAGGAATATTTGTGCTTAATTCTAATTATTTTTTGTGCATAAATATTAAGCCTTTTGGCATAAAAATCAAATTCTTGGATAGAAGGGTAAATTGGTATTTTCCTTTGAGGTGGGGTAAATAAATCAATTTTGGGATTGGTGAGATCATAAAATTCAGAGCCCAATCATTGAATCATGGGATATGGCCCAAAATGGCATGAATTTAGAAGAATTATCTAGAAAGGAATATTCCATATTCTTTTGAATTTTGAAAGGTCAAGTATAGTACAATAGTACAATTTGCAATTCCACTCACTCTCCCACTACCTAGCTGCGCATACTTCAGCCAGTGCCATTTTGATTTATTTTTATTGTTTGCAATTTGTGTTTAAATCTTGGCCTTCCATTCAAGTTTTGTGTGCAATCCTCACCTTTCATTTGAATCAAAATGGCACTTGTGTAATAAGCTTCATGGAAAATTACAATTTTGTAAATAGACTTATCCTTCACCACCCTCCATTAGCAAGCACTTTTGCCCTCTCTCTCCTCGCTTTTATGCCTTTTAATTACCCTCAATCCATGTGACATTGCATCTTGACCATTGATTCAAATTTTATCTCAAATCCTATTGGTTTGCAAGAAGCACATTGTCATAAATACCCTTGAGTTTGCACCCCATATAAAAACCCAAAAGCAAGAGACCAAGGGAACACACACTCTCATTTTACCCTAGCTAGCACTCTTCCTCCTCTCCTCCCTCTCTTGGCCGTAGCCTCTCCCTCACTCTCCTCCATTGTTTTCTTTGATTTCTTCCTCCTTTTTCATCTCCAAATCCATTACTAATCCATACATTTCCATCCTCTCCTATTCTAGTTCATCCTTGCATCATCAAAAGCTTGTGGTTTGAAGATTAGCTTGGAGTTTTCCCTCAAGTTGTTTTTGATTCTATTTTGCTTCCTACTCTTTTCTAGTTGTTTCTTGAGGTAAGCCTATTTATCTCTTGCATTTTTAATTTTTAACTTGTGAATCTTTCTCCTACTCCTCTTTCCTCTCTCAAAGAGGCTTAGAGGGTTCATTTCAAACACTATGTCAAGGACATTGGGAGCCTTGGGTGTTTGAAGTGGACCCTTAGCCTTGATGAGAGGGTTCTTGTGTTTTTAACCATATTTTTTTGCATTTTCACACTCATCTTTTAACTTTTTCATGAATAAAGAACTTTCATACATTATATGCATGTGCTTGATTTGCATGATTTGATCATGAATTTAGGCATGAAAACTTGGTGTTTTTGTGCATATAGGGTTCGGCCATAGAGCCAATTTTGGTGCATGTTTTGGTGCTCAAATTGTGTTGTTTGATCTTGTGTAGACAAATGCAATTGTGTTAGTGTGTTCCTTTAATTTTTAACCATTCATTTATTTTTTACCTTACCACTCATTAACATTTTACCAAAAAGTAAAAAAACATTTTAACTTTTTACTTTACTATCTCATTAAATAATTACCATTCACTTCATGCATGTTTACTTTACCATTCACTAACTTTTTACTAAAAGTTTTACTACTTGTCTATTTGCAAAAATGCCCAAAACATTTTCACACTTTGCATTTCATCACTTGTGCTTACATGTTCATGCATTCATATATGCCTATGCCTCTTGCATTCTCATACTCTCTTACATGTTCATGCATCCATTAATATCATGTCTTGCATTCATTATTATATGACCATGCATTCATTAATATCATGTCTTGCATTCATTATTATATGACCATGCACGCTATGTCTTGCACTCTTTTTCAATTGTTCATGCACTCAATAATGCTATGCATTGCATCCCATAATTGTATACTCATGCACCCACATGCTTACATAATCATGCATTCAATTGTTCATAGCAACTTGTGAATACTCCTTATGATTGCTTTGCTTGTGTTCTAATTGTTGTCTCGGTTTTGACTTGAAAAAGGATTTGAAATGTTCTATTTCTTTTCAAATTCAAAATTACATGCTTTTCCAAATAAAAAAACCCTAAGGCATTTTCCTAAACAAATCATTAGCCATCACTCGAAGCCGTTGCTTGTTTGATCGTTAATGAGGAGTTATTAGTGATAGTCACTCGAAAGCCTTTGCTTGTTTGACTATTATGAAAGCTCCCGCACATTAATTAAACGATAAAAACTAATTCAAATTTCCAAAATAACATGAGCTATTAAGTGATAATCATCACTGAGGCTCACCACCCTTTTTTTCAAAACAATTTTCAAGAAAAAGAATAATACAGCGTTGTCCAAAAAGAATAATACACAATAATACAGGGGTAAATTCCAGAACAGGGGTAGGCCGTATGAGACATCTGCTGACAGGGGTAAACAGAGGTATGTTGGTGGTAGCAAGTATGCTGGTGGTAGCAGGTCTGCTGAGGGTAAGAGGTCTGCTGAGGGCAAGAAGCCCAGTGGGGGAGATGCTCCTGCTGATATTGTGTGTTTTAAGTGTGGCAAGCCGGGTCACAAGAGTTTTGAGTGCAAGACTGGGGTAAAAGCATGTTTCCATTGTGGGAAGGATGGTCACATGGCAGCTGATTGTGATCGCAAGGAAGCAGTGTGTTTCAATTGTGGTGAAGCTGGTCACTTTAGTTCCAAATGCACTAAACCAAAGAAGGAGAGGTCCAGTGGGAGAGTCTTTGCACTAGCAGGGTCAGAGGAGGCCAATGAAATCAGAGGGTTGTGTCAGTGGTTGATTCGGCCGATGGACACTCTTTAACGGGGTCCATACTGGATGATATAATGGACGGAGAGGATGGAGAGTTCTGCGCTAATATAGAAATGGTGAGCCTCCTTCCTCCAAAAATTTGGGGAACTAGAGACCAACCTAAGGCCCCGAGGGAGACGTCTTTGTCGAGGAGGCTGAATAGGCTGCCTTGACAGAGTCCGAGGGGCCAGTCACAGAAGGGATGCTGATTGAGAAACCCACAATACACATGACCAAACACTTGAAGCTGCTTTTTATCAAGGCCCGCTTGAATGGGAAGTTGTTTAATCGGGTCTTCGTGGATGGAGGCGCTGTGCTGAACATCATGCCCCTAACAAAGGTGAGTAGCGTACTGCAACCCCAGCATTGGGATCAAATGGTGGCATTAATGAATGAGTACCGCGACTGCTTTGCTTAGGATTACCATGAGATGCCAAGTCTTGATAGGGACTTGGTAGAGCATAGGTTACCCATCAAGGATGGTTGCAAGCCCCACAAGAAACCACCGAGGAGATTCAACCTGCAGTTGATGACACAGATTAAAGCAGAAATAGAAAGACTGCTGAAAGCGGAATTCATCCGGAGTACCAGGTATGTAGATATAAGTCATATTTCAAAAAAGGTATACACTTGAGAAGCTTCTGACTTCTTTTTTATAAGCAACAACAATTTTACTAATAAGGGAGCTACAAAGGGTTTTCCAACCCGAACAAGTACATGAGGCCTCGCTAAAACCTCCCGGGGCCAAAATCCATTGGAAGAAAGACTCAATGAGGAAAAAAAAATACCCCATCGGTGATGATAAGTGCAAACTTCATGTACATTATGCCTAGTTTGTCACACTTTGGTCTAAACCCAATATATAATCATAGCAATACCTAAAAACAGAAGTGAGTAGACACAAATTTGCAGCACTCCGCCCGCCCCACCTACTGACAAGCATTACCCTCCTTCATATGCTGCCAATATACTATGATATTCTTCTGCTGCCCAACAAGCGTTCAAAAGGCTTTGCTTTTGCTTCTCTAGCCATTGGAGCATGTAATTCGTTGGATCAATGCATTGACGAAAGATGTTGCAACTTTTAGAGAAGTTTATAGTAATTTCTGGTGATATCTGCTACACCTTTCATCTTGCATCCTAATAATAGACCTGTTTTCTCCAATATTACACAACCTGTTTGCTGTTCCAACAATCTGGTTGCCCCATTATTGCACAATTAACTGCGTGATTATCAATCCATACCAGTAGCATCAGAATATGCAGTCCATCTCGCAACTAACAGTCCTAAACAGTGGCAGCACTAACCAATACAAACTCAACCCCTTGTCGGTCCAATTTAGTGGCAACAAAACGTCAGTTATAGCAACTCCAAGCACCTAGCTACGCACAAACACCATTTTGTATGGTTCAATTCAATATTTTTATTCTGCTTGCTTTGCAGCGTACCAATTCCATGACAATCGCTTGACTTGATTGACAAAGTCTGCTATGCTAGCCTTAACACTTGTGAACATAATCTTGAATTTTAACTCATTGAAATACCATCTTCATTCTGTTTTACCTCTACCCCAGAAAATAGCTCATCTTACCAAGGTCAGGCATATCAAAGTTTATATTAAATCAACTAATTAACGTCTAACAATTAGGAGCAGTGGCGGATCTAAATGGGAGCCCGGGGGTGCCACGGTACCCCCAGCTCCCACTAAGTTAATATATACAGTATATTTTATAGTTATTTGTAATTAATATGAAAAACTGCATCAAGCAAGATTTGAACTCAGGACATTATAATTTACAAAGGTAATTTTGACCACTAAACCAAACATACTATTATGAAAACACAGTTAATTTTGATTTATATATTTATTACTATTTTGGCCCTCTCCACTATTAGGATGTTACTGTTACTATCTTTCACACATAGAAGGTGTATTCTGATGGAGACTTTGAAACCCTTCCTTTGTAAAGTAAGAGTCGATTTTACTATACCATGTTCTTGGAGCTTGTTTTAATCGTAAAATAACTTCTTTAACTTGTAACCTTCTCCTCCTCTCCTTTCCTTTAATACCCAAGTGGTTGTTCAACAAAAACAGCTTCACTCAGCTCACCATTGTGGAATGCACTCTTGACATCTAATTGTAAGACACTCCAACGTTTGAGAGAAGCCACAACCATGACAATTCTGATAGTGTCCCAACGAGCTACAGAAGCAAAGACTCACCATAGTCAATTCCATGCTTCTGTGAAAAAACCCCTAGCCACCAACCTTGCCTTATGTTTCTCTACTGCACCCCTTTCATTGTTGTTTCGGGCTGGGCCAAGCCCTGCTCGAAATTGGGCCAGGCACAATCCGGTTCTGGCTCCGGCCCAACCAACGTCCCCAAGTGAAAGACGCCTCAGAACAGCCCAGATTGAAGCGCCCCCATCCAATGGTTCAGCAACGGTTCTGATATAGGACCATACCTCCTCAAGATCAGGTATGTTCTCATTTCTTGCATACCTTCCACTTCTCTTGATTACTTAAGCATTAGTCAGCTTGCACGTACAACCACCGCGGGCTCTGTAACGCCCCAATTTTATTTAAATTTATTTTTAGATGAATTGGTTACTTATTTTGGGAATTAAAAATGCGAGAGCTTTCCAACGAGTGGTCATTTGTTAAAATCCGACGTCGTTTGCTATTTTAATTAATTCGCCGAAGCAGGTGTAGGGTGTTTCGCGCTTGACTCACGCCTAAGTCGCGCTTTGGCTCGCGCCCGTCGCGCGAAGTTCACGTATATAGTCAAGCGTTCTGCGCAGCCTAGGGCATTTTCTTGCCGTTTTCACTCTTTTTATCATATCTTTGTCTCTGGAGCTCCGATTGTGACGCCCGTTTGTTGCGTTTCTTCTCGTATCGCAGAGGGCTTCAATAGGAGAGCAATTCCAGAGTTAGAATCCAGAAGTGGTGAGAACGAAAACTGATCTCCTACAATCTAAGAGAGAAAACTCGCGATCGTGAGAAGGAGAGAAAGAAGTGTAGATCGCGATGATTGTTGCTGTGGTTTCGTTCGTACCCTCATTCATCTTCTACGGAGCTTACGTTTAAGAGGTAAGGGTGAGCGTTTCGGTTTAACATGATTGGGTATGTAGTGGGGTTTTGGGGGGTTTTATGTTGTTGATAAATTTAATGATATTGATGAATTTTGTGTCATTGATGAATCGTTGTTATTGATGAATTCGATGTGGTTGATGAATTTTCGTTGATAGTGATGAATTTGATGTTATTGATGAATTTGAGGTTGTTGATGAAATTTTGATGGTGTTCTTGATGAAATCTTGATGATGTTCTTGGTGAAATTTTGATGATGTTCTTGAGGAAATTTTGATGATGTTTTGATGAAATTGGGTTGTGACGTTTTGGTGAAATTAAAATTGGCAATGTAATGACCTAGTTCATGATGAGTTGGTGAAATCGAATTCTGCTTTGAATTTGATGTGGTTTTGAGTAAGTTAATGATTTGTGGTGATTACTTGATGAATTCAATGATTTCTTGGTGAATTTAGTTGAGTGGTTTGATAATCGCTTGATGATTGAATTAAGGGACAAAAGGTTCTTTTTTGGTGTTAATTAGGTATGGGAAGGATTGTTTGATGTTTCTTGGTGAGCTTTGATGATTTTAATTGGTGAAAAATTTCGTATTTTGGAGTTAAAATCGAGTGGGGTGAAAAAATGCACATTTTCGGAAAATTCGCATAATACTACATCTATTACAGCGATTGGCGCCTCACGGCGCTGAAGTGGCGCTTCACACGCCAAAGTGCAATGCCCACATTCTGCGTGTTTTACGTCCCAATGGCGCCTCATCGCCTCGCCTCACCAGCGCTTCATGCGCCGATGGCTCATTCTCACTCATTTTTCACTGTTTTGTCACTTTGTTTTGAAAATCAATATCTTTTGAACAGGAACCCGATTGAGGTGTTCTAAGATGCGTTGGAAAGCTTATTCAGAGGCCTAACTGAATATTCTATTTTTAAGGCAAAATAAAATGTTTATTGTTGCTGTATTTACTAAGTAAATGGTGCTGTTTTATGAAAATTGCGATACTATGTTAATATAAGTGAATTACTATGAAACGTTATACTATTAGTACACTAATTGACTATGGCTAGACTGTGGTTTACCACTAAGGTCAAATTTCTTTCACGATGTATTTGCTCTATTTGGCTACCACGTGAACCCCACCAAATTTCGGAGATAAATTCTTACCGGAGTGGCCAATGCTGTGGTGAGTTGTAACCTGGTCCAGAGTAATCCCATAGTCAATCAGTCTACTATTTTATGACACACTAAGCTAAAAGACAAATGAAGTAAATATATGTACTGCATGGTGATGAGGATATGTGTGTTTATGATGATGTACTATGGATAGCGATGTTTTTGCGATGAGTGTACTCTATGAGTAATTGCTTGATGATGATGTATTATTATTTGTGATGATTGATGATGTGTATACTCTATGAGTATAATTATAGTGATGATGTATAATGATTGTGATGATTTGCGAAGGATACACTCTATGAGTGTTTTATAACGATGACGAAGAGCACTCTAGGTGAGTTTTGGTGAATTGCACATGTGTTTCATAGAGTCTCATGGCATGTGCATTATTTTGCGATGGATAGGCTTTGGCCATTTTGCGATGTTTTGCGATGTATAGGCTTCGGCCACTTTTGCGATGTTGAGGCTTCGGCCACTTTTGCGATGTTGAGGCTTGGCCACTTTTGCGATCTTGAGGCTTGGCCACTTTTTTGCGATGTTGAGGCTTCGGCCACTTTTGCGATGTTGAGGCTTGGCCATTTTGCGATGATATGGTACCATCATGCATATGCCCCAGTGGGGTTGCATCTTCATGCATAATCATGACTATGTATTGTTGTTGTTTGTGATTGAGTGGTGTTGCGTGATACGATGTAGTGATGATGATAATATTGTGTGATCGCTTTGCTCTCATTTCTCTATTATGAACTTGATTATGTTTTATTGAAATTCTCACCCTTACGCTTGGAATGTTGCTCTATTGTGGCAACGCTGCAGTAACCGCGAGTGAAGGATCTGTTGCCTTCCTTACTAGCTCTTGGGATGTTTGTCGTGTCGCTCTCTCTCGTCTTTGTAACACCTAGGGGCGTGGGTGTAGTTTGTTAAAATGTTTAACTAGATGAATAATGATTTTATTGCTACATTGCGACGTGTTTGAGAGTTATTAGTGAGGTGTTGTTTATTCCACCGTGATGTGACTTATGAGGATTTGATTTCCACTTAACGGATGTTTTGTTTCACAAATTTTGAAGAGTGCAATTGATGAGTTTGCTTTAATGAAGTTGTAGCATTTCTTTTCTATCGATTAAAATAAATATTTTGAGAAAGAATTACTCGATAAATGACGCGTGTAATATAAGGGTAGAAAAGGGTTACAATAGTGGTATCGAGCGATTCGATCAATCCGCCAAGTTGTCGATGTCGAGTCTAGTTATCTCCCGAGTCTTGGTACTCGTTCTAACTATAATTTGTGTTGCGTTGATTAGTTTGAATTGGCGAGACGGTATGACCGCTATTGTTAATACCGTGTTGCTTATTGTCTTATTGCTACTATGTGTGTGTTTGCTCACGAGTACTTCGTGTATGACCGGAATGTGTTGCTTGGTGTGTTTTTACGTGTCTCTCGCCGATTTTCGACGAAGACTTTGTGGTGGATTTTGTTGTTTGCCGTTGGGTGTTTTTGGTATTGTTGATGAATTAATGATGTTGCTCGTGATTGAGCATATGAGATGATGAGTTGGATTTCGATTTGGGTGATTATGTAGGGTAGAGGTCGATTTTTAGTATATATGGTGAGAACATGTGATTGAACCATTTTTGAACTTAAACTAAAGATGTGAGGAAAAATATGTGTCATTCTAGTGAGGATCGTGACATATGTGATGATTAACGATATGTTTGGGTAATAGGGCGTGGTGACAATAGTTTGAGGGTGTTGGATGTGGGGGTTTAACTTGTGTGTGTTCTTTGTTCTTCTTTGAAAATAAAGCGTTCTTTGTTAGCCTTTAATGATATCTTTTTAGCCCTTTTTATAAGTTCTTGTAAACCGATTTTTAAGGTGGTCGTTTTTATAAATAAAATGGTTGAGGTTTTACCACTCGCTTATGATTTAAAAGGGATGCTACCCAAGCATGGAAATGAGATGTTTTTCCAAGATTTCAAATACATTGTTACCCGAATTTTTAACGTGTTGTCTCTTGGAACTTGAAGATGTGATACTAAAAATGTAGGGGTGATTTTACTTAAGATTGACGGGTGTATAGATGAGAAATGAAATTGGAGACGTTTTGAAAATGGATTGATGTTTTGAAAATCGGTATCCTATACATCCCCACGGTGTATAGGCGCCAAATTCTAAGTGTGGGTAAACTTCGAGCTCGGGGCATATTTTACCGTGCCATCTTTTTGCGTTCGCGTGCCCAAACTCAATTTTAAACATTTTGCCTCGAGTGGTTTTGTTTTTGCACTTGTCATTTTTGAGATGTGTAAAGCGCGCGATTTATGTTGTGATCTTTGTTTGATGCCGTGTGCTATTTGTTTGTGTTGCGATCTTTGTTTAATCTTTGTGATGTTGGTGCTTACACCTTGTGTGTTAGTGTTGTTGTTGGGCAATTATTGATGTTCTCGACTGTTTGAATAAATATAAAATGATAGGGTAACGACGGGGGTCTAAGGACCAAAGCGACGAGTTAATGATGTTGATGATGATGGGCTGAGATTTTATTGTTGACGGGTGTTAGTGTTGTTGTGCGGTACCACTTAGATGGTTATTAAAATGATGCAATGAGTTCGAGTAAAAATCATGATGAAATCGAGGAATGCGGTGATAGTGATATTGAGAATAAAAATTAAGTTCTTTGTTTCTTTCGTTTATCAAAGAGAGCGTTGCTAATGTGCAAAATAAAATGTTGTTGTTTTTATGAAGAAAGGGTGTTGTCGTTTTATAAAGAATGAAGCCTTTGTTTTTATGTGTAATTGCTTGTTTTTTTTCTAATTCATTGTTTGTTGTTTTGTCTCCTTTAGAAGGGGTCATTTGTTGTCTTTGTTTTATTAAGAGTGATCTTTGTTGCCGTTTTAAAAATAGATCTTTCTTGCTTTTCTCAATTTTATGTTGTTGTTTCCCAAGATTAAAAGCGTTGTTTCTTGAATTAAGGATGTTGTTTTTCTACAATTAAAGGTCTTTGAATTCTTCAAATTTTAATGTCTTTGTTTACTAAAACTTGAAGTGCTATTTTTGTAAATCTTAAAAGCTATTTGTTTTCCCGAAATAAGAGTGCTATCATCTCAAATTCAAGAGTGTTGTTGATTAAAGTAAGAGTGATGTTTTCTTCAATTTAATTGTCTTTGTTTTTAAAATTTAAAGTCTTTGCCTCCCCATATTTAAGGGTGATGTTTCCTATTTTGCAAGTCTTCTTTGTTTTATGTGGTTCTGTTGCCGTTTTTATAAATAAAGAGTTGTTGTTTTGCATCTTTGTTCTTGTTGTTATTTTTGCGAATAAAGGATGTTGTTTCCTTAAGTTTATAGGTCTTGATTTATGAACTCACAGTGCCGTTTCAAAATTTAAGAGGATCTGTTTTTCCTATTTTTCTTTAGTCTTTATTCTTTTTACTTTGGAGTTTTGGCTTAATGCCTATTTATTTTTGGAGTTGTTGTGTTGCTTACTGTGTGATTGATGTGGTGTGTGCTTCACTTTGGTGAAGTTATGATGTGTTGTTGGTGTTATAATCGTAGCTAAGTTCGATCATAGCGTGAGAACCAAAGAAAACGAGGAGAGGTGAAGGTTAGGTGTGTAAGGTGACGTAGGAGCCGAGGTGTAGTTACCTGACTATAAGCGGGTCAAAATATATGGAAGTCGACGTATAAGTGTGACGAAGTGCAGTGTTGCAAAGTTATCGAAGTATGTGGGTGTCGGAAGTGTGAGTCGAAGGAATGTGTACGTCGAAGTTACATGTTGTACTTGGTGTCGGGGTGAAGTGTCGTGCGCAGGTGGTGCGCCTAAGGGTAGTTGTTGAAGTGTGGTGAGTAAAAGCTTAAGTGTAGATGTATGTAGAAGCTAGAAATTTGGTTGAACCATAGAGTGCCTAAGTGCAGCGTATGGGTGACAAGAAGATTGAGTCTTGTTTCGTGAGTTGGAGTAAATTTTCGAGGACGGAAATATTTTTAAGTGGGGAGAGTTGTAACGCCCCAATTTTATTTAAATTTATTTTTAGATGAATTGGTTACTTATTTTGGGAATTAAAAATCATAGATAGAAACTACCTTGCGAGAGCTTTCCAACGAGTGGTCATTTGTTAAAATCCGACGTCGTTTGCTATTTTAATTAATTCGCCGAAGCAGGTGTAGGGTGTTTCGCGCTTGACTCACGCCTAAGTCGCGCCTGGCTCGCGCTCCGTCGCGCGAAGTTCAGCGTATATAGCTGCGTTCTGCGCACTAGGGCATTTTCTTGCCGTTTTCACTCTTTTTATCATATCTTTGTCTCTGGAGCTCCGATTGTGACGCCGTTTGTTGCGTTCTTCTCGTATCGCAGAGGGCTTCAATAGGAGAGCAATTCCAGAGTTAGAATCCAGAAGTGGTTAGAACGAAAACTGATCTCCCTACAATCTAAGAGAGAGAACTTCGCGATCGTGAGAAGGAGAGAAGAAGTGTAGATCGCGATGATTGTTGCTTGTGGTTTCGTTCGTACTCTCATTCATCTTCTACGGAGCTTACGTTTAAGAGGTAAGGGTGAGCGTTTCGGTTTAACATGATTGGGTATGTAGTGGGGTTTTGGGGGGGGGGGTTTATGTTGTTGATAAATTTAATGATATTGATGAATTTTGTGTCATTGATGAATCGTTGTTATTGATGAATTCGATGTGGTTGATGAATTTTCGTTGATAGTGATGAATTTGATGTTATTGATGAATTTGAGGTTGTTGATGAAATTTTGATGGTGTTCTTGATGAAATCTTGATGATGTTCTTGGTGAAATTTTGATGATGTTCTTGAGGAAATTTTGATGATGTTTTGATGAAATTGGGTTGTGACGTTTTGGTGAAATTAAAATTGGCAATGTAATGACCTAGTTCATGATGAGTTGGTGAAATCGAATTCTACTTTGAATTTGATGTGGTTTTGAGTAAGTTAATGATTTGTGGTGATTACTTGATGAATTCAATGATTTCTTGGTGAATTTAGTTGAGTGGTTTGATAATCGCTTGATGATTGAATTAAGGGACAAAAGGTTCTTTTTTGGTGTTAATTAGGTATGGGAAGGATTGTTTGATGTTTCTTGGTGAGCTTTGATGATTTTAATTGGTGAAAAATTTCGTATTTTCGGAGTTAAAATCGAGTGGGTGAAAAATCGCACATTTTCGGAAAATTGCATAATACATCTATTATAGCCGATTGGCGCCTCACTTGGCGCTGAAGTGGCGCTTCACACGCCAAAGGCAATGCCCACATTCTGCGTGTTTTACGTCCCAATGGCGCCTCATCATCGCCTCACCGGGCGCTTATGCGCGCCGATGGATCTATTTCTCACTGTTTTTCACTGTTTTGTCACTGTTTTTGAAAATTGAATATCTTTTGAACCGGAACCCGATTGAGGTGTTCTAAGATGCGTTGGAAAGCTTATTCAGAGGCCTAACTGAATATTCTATTTTTAAGGCAAAATAAAATGTTTATTGTTGCTGTATTTACTAAGTAAATGGTGCTGTTTTATGAAAATTGCGATACTATGTTTATATAAGTGAATTACTATGAAACGTTATACTATTAGTACACTAATTGACTATGGCTAGACTGTGGTTTACCACTAAGGTCAGAATTTCTTTCGCTGATGTATTTGCTCTGTTTGGCTACCACGTGAACCCCACCAAATTTCGGGAGATAAATTCTTCTGGAGTGGCCAATGCCTGTGGTGAGTTGTAACCTGGTCCAGAGTAATCCCATAGTCAATCAGTCTACTATTTTATGACACACTAAGCTAAAAGACAAATGAAGTATATATATGTACTGCATGATGATGAGGATATGTGTGTTTATGATGATGTACTATGGATAGCGATGTTTTTGCGATGAGTGTACTCTATGAGTAATTGCTTGATGATGATGTATTATGATTTGTGATGATTGATGATGTGTATACTCTATGAGTATAATTATAGTGATGATGTATAATGATTGTGATGATTTGCGAAGGATACACTCTATGAGTGTTTTATAACGATGACGAAGAGCACTCTAGGTGAGTTTTGGTGAATTGCACATGTGTTTCATAGAGTCTCATGGCATGTGCATTATTTTGCGATGGATAGGCTTCGGCCATTTTGCGATGTTTTGCGATGTATAGGCTTCGGCCACTTTTGCGATGTTGAGGCTTCGGCCACTTTTGCGATGTTGAGGCTTCGGCCACTTTTGCGATGCTGAGGCTTCGGCCACTTTTGCGATGTTGAGGCTTGGCCACTTTTGCGATGTTGAGGCTTGGCCATTTTGCGATGATATGGTACCATCATGCATATGCCCCAGTGGGGTTGCATCTTCATGCATAATCATGACTATGTATTGTTGTTGTTTGTGATTGGGTGGTGTTGCGTGATACGATGTAGTGATGATGATAATATTGTGTGATTGCTCGCTCTCATTTCTCTATTATGAACTTGATTATGTTTTATTGAAATTCTCACCCCTACGCTTGGAATGTTGCTCTATTGTGTAGTGGCTGTGCGTCAGCAGTAACGCGAGTGAAGTGAAGGATCTGCTTTGCCTTCCTTACTAGCTCTTGGGATGTTTGTCGTGTCGCTCTGACGTCTTAACAACACTGTAGGGCGTGGGTGTAGTTTGTTAAAATGTTTAACTAGATGAATAATGATTTTATTGCTACATTGCGACGTGTTTGAGAGTTATTAGTGAGGTGTTGTTTATTCCGCTGTGATGTGACTTATGAGGATTTGATTTCCCTTAACGGATGTTTTGTTGCACAAATTTTGAAGACTGCAATTGATGAGTTTGCTTTAATGAAGTTGTAGCATTTCTTTTCTATCGATTAAAATAAATATTTTGAGAAAGAATTACTCTGATAAATGACGTGTAATATAAGGGTAGAAAAGGGGTGTTACGGCTCAACCTCGGTGAACCTCCTCGAATCTGAACCACGGTTCTTCTATTCGGACCACCGCAATTCATTACCCCGAGTCGGATCTCCTTGCCGATCACAATGGGTGTACATCATTTGCTCTCAAATCTTCATTCCTATATCTCAATCCCTCCATGACTCCAAGAGGATGTCCACCGACTCGAGCTCAGCCTCGACTACAGACCCAAGGTCAAGCCGGATACACCGTAATCAAAACACCAATACTAGAAACGAAGCTAGCCAATCCCAACTTGGCCCAATCCCAAAGACTGCCAAACGAAATTCTACACTGAGGTCTCCTGAGGAAAATGAGGTCATCACCATATCGGCCGACCTTGAAGGCACTATGGGATACTACTACATGTCCCTCAAGCCAGATCGGAAGGTCGGGAAAGGGCAGGCGCTAGCAAAGGAAAGTTAAGTGAATGTGTGCACTCTGATATCAATGGGAAGAGATTTGGGAAACGATCCAAACAAGTAAATGGCTATTCGTCGTCGAGAAAAGCCCACAACGATTTCAACAAACTGCTCTCTGCGAGCCCGGCCTCCTCTCGGATCTCCGAGCTCGATAGCTCCATCAGAGACTGGAGGAAGAAGTCCACAATAACTTCGACCATTTTCGCTTCGCGTGAGCCAACCTTCTCTCTGATCTCCCAGCTCAAAGCTCCATCAAAGACCAAAGGAAGACTGTCCATAGTGACTTTTCCCCTTTTTGTAACACCCTAAATGATTTAATTAAGCAATTGATTAAATTATTTAAAGTGTTACACTGTTTTAATTATATTAGAATATAATATAGTGTTTTATAATTTAGTAATTTATTTTAATTAAAGGGGATGGTGGAAGAAATGGAGAGGGGGTGTAAAAAGGGCCCAAGGTGCGCTTGGCCCAATGTACATATACCCAAATTTGGAATTTGCTCTCATTTGTGAGAAGAAAGAAAGAAAACGAAAGAAAGTGAGAAGAGAAAAGAGAAAATCGGCGCAAACCCTAGGAGAAGAGGGAGAAAGCAATCGCAAGGGAGAAAGGAGAAGAGGAAAGCTCCATAGTTGCTGTGGTTCTTGTACGTGACTTGGTGAGAATCAATTTCTACTAAGTTAATTCGAGGTAAGGGAGTCTCACTCTATAATAGAGGAGATAATGAGTTATATGTAGATCATAGGTGTTGTTTGATGTTAATTGATGATTGCATGATGATTTGATTCATTGGATTTGATGAATTTCTTGGCAAAATCGATTTAGGGCTTATGTTAGGGTTTATGATATGTGATTTTGTGTTTTATGACGTGTTTGATGAGTGAGCATGAAATTGATTGTCATAATATGAAATTAGGAGTATTAGAGTGATTATAAGATGATTTGAATTGAAAGAATTGGAGGATTTGGAGTTTTTGGTGTATGGGGCGCCAAATGGCTAGGATTCTCAGCGCCACGTGTCTCTTATGCAAATGGCCAAGAGTTGTGTTGCTGTTCTGGGCGCCACTTTGATGAGGAATTGGCGCCTGGGTTATTGTTCACGTCTTTGGAATTGTGTCCGAGTGCGGTGTGTGTCGGTGGTCGGGCGCCGATGTGGGTGTTTTGGTGCCTGGGGAGTGAAACTTAGAGTTCTAGGCACAATTTACCGTGCCATCTTTTGCATTCACCTGCCCAAATCCAATTTTAAGTGTTTTGGCTCGAATGGTTTTCTGGTTACAGGTGTTATTTTACAAATGTCCCGGTGAGGGTGGTTTTGTGTGTGTAAATGGGGTGGGTTGAGTGAAACTTACATTTCTGGGCATATTTTACTGTGCCATATTTTGTATTTACCTGCCCAAAAACATTTTTTAACAATTTGGCTCGAGTGGTTTCCTGTTTGCGTGTGTCCTCTGAGGGATGTGCTAGAGAGCATTGCTGTGGCGCCAAAAGTGTGCGCCTAGGGGGTGGTTTGAGCGAAACTTAGAGTTCTAGGCATATTTTACCGTGCCATCTTTTGCAGTTGCCTGCCCAAAAACAATTTTAAGCATTTTGGCTCGAGTGGTTTTCTGTTTAAACGTGTTGTGTGTCTTTGGGTCGGTGTAGGGCGCCAAGCAGTCTTGCCAGTGGTGCCCGGGAGGCGCTGTGTCTGAGTTTGTGTCCGAGTTGGTGTGCAGGTTTGTGTCTAGGATCAGTCTTTGCTCGAGAGGCGCGGTTGCTAGAAAAGTGGCGCCCAGTGGCTGTGTTGCCACAGGGGGCGCCAAATTGCTGAGTTTTTGGCGCCTAGTGCTGTGTTGTACCAGGGGGCGCCAGAATGTGGGGAAAATGGCGCCTAGTGCTGCCAAGTGCCTAAGCGTGTGTTGTTTTGGTTCCTAGGTGACAGTTTGGTCCCTAGATGATTGTTTTAGTCCTAAATGGTGGTTTAGGTCCTTGAGTGAGGTTGAGTCCTCTAGATGAGATTAGTCCTTGGGACTTAATTGTGTTGAGCGTGTATCTTGAGATGACTGAGGATGCCATGGGGGCATGAGACGGAGGGCCAAGCCATGAGGGCTATAAATGAGATTAATAATGAGATAGGAGTTAGTGCGTGAATTGAGATGTTTGAGAATGTGTTTGTGTTGTTACATGGAGTCTCATGCATACATTCGGCTGCGGTCGCGGAGTTTATAAATTGATTGTGAGGCCAGAGGGCCAGGCCGGAGGGCCAGAGTCATGAGGACTCAACTTGATAATGAGACTGCCGGAGGGCAAATATTGAGAATGCTTGGGAGGCAAAATGGTACCACATGCATAACTACATTGCATACATTCACATGAATGCATGAACATTATTGAGTGATGATTGGTATGATTGATTGTGCTGTGAACTGTGATTGTATATATCGCCTATTATCACTTTTATTATATAGTTCGAGACTCACCCTTTCTGTTGTTGTTTACCACAGGTAGTCATGAGTGAGGGCTTACTACCTTCACTATTCCCTGAGTCGGTCTGCTCTGATACGTAGCACCTAGGGGATGGGTTATGAACTGTAGTTTGTTCTGTTTTGCTCCTTGTTGAGCCTCATATGTATTGTTTTGAGACTACTGATTTATTCTGTTGAGATAGTGTTTTATTCCGCTGCGTGGCACTTATTTTCATAGTGTGTGGTTGGTGTGTGGAAATGCCACATACACTTGAGTGCAAGTATACACTGTCCAAAAACAAGTAGTAAAAAGATCGAACCCACAGAGATTGAAAAACTCTCTTTTAAAATAATATAAAGTAATAAAGTGTAAGTCACTAAGTAACAAAATAATTTTGGATTTTGTTTGATGATCACAACTAAGTTAGAAAGAAAGCAAAGTAAAAATGTTGATAGTGTAAAAGAGAAAAGCTAGTTGGAATGTCTTCATCAAGTAATTTACTTATAAGTGTATGATGCAAAGATGTGATGCACCACCTGAATCTTTGTTGCATTAGCTATGTGCCTTTCGGTCACTTTCTTCAGAGTATCATTACCAGCTCTTATGATCCTTGTTCTATGCAAGAAAGAAAGGGGTGTTAGTGCCAATCTTGCCTCCCTAACAAGTATTCACTTTGCTTAAGTGAATTCACTCTTGTATTTTAAGTACCCACAATTATCCTATGGACTATACTATCCTATGTCTAGGACTTAGCATGGTTTTCACAAAGTTTTCTTTATGTAAAACACTCACCCATATTAGTTCTTGAGTTCTTAATTGTAAGCCATGTCCGGTCATTTACAAATCTACTTATTCTAAGTGATCAAGTTCAAAATAAGTTTTGAAAAGATTATCAAGCAAGAACTAAAGTACAAACATACATACATGCAACATACTTACTTAAAAGCTCATTAAATGATTAGAACATTCCAACTAAGAAAGGTTTAGCTAACAAGAGACATTGCAAGATATATATAAACCTGAATAGACCATGTTTATATATATAGAAATCACAAAAGAGAAACAACAAGAGTAAAGTTACAAATGTTGAAAACCTTTGTATGAAGTCTTCTAGCAATGCACTAGCATTACTCCTTAGCACTATACAAACACTATGAGAATGAGTTAAGGAGGATTTATGAATTCCTTCCTCTTCCTCTAAAAATATAAAAACTAACTATGTATATTGAAATTTTGATCTAACTTATGGATTGTGATATATTTCCAAATGAAGATGTGAGGTCCTTTTATAGCCTTCAAGTGAGGTGCTTCCTTCCTTCATGTTGAAGTCATCTTGAGTGGATCATAGCTGTAGTTGCTTTCCAGAGGTTTATCCATGTTGAAATCTTTGACTTAATCACATAGGGCGGTTCCATGGTGATAGAACAAGTGTCCCTATGTTGGTGACTCTTCAAAGCTATGCCTATAGCTATGTGTGAATGGTAGGCGCCTACTATACAAGGTTGGATGGCATCAGAGAACCAAGTAGGAGGTCATCACTTTGCATGTGGATGCATATGAGACAGTCGCTTATTCACCAAGTAGTGCGGTTTGATGCAGATCGGTCACGAGAGCATTGATGCAATCGAGATTGAGATCGCATGAACAAAAACATCAAACATACCACAATATATCCAAAATGGCCTAATAATAACTATAACCATTCAAATCACTCAAGATATCATATATCACACTAAATACTATATAAACTCTTTATTATTACTTGAAAGAGAGCAAATACTAAGTTTAAACATATGAAATACTCTATATAAAATAGAGTTATCACACCCCAAACTTAAACCATTGCTTGTCATAAGTAATGACAAAGACAAACTATAAAAACTAAAATTCTAGAAGATAGATCAGCTTGATTTTTGAATTTTCATGAGGAGTTCCTATGAACTTCATTTTTCAACAATCTTTCTTGTGCCTTTATTTCTTCAAAACTACCAAAGCTATTCAAACTCTTTTGTGTGTGTGTGAACCCACCGAGTTGAGATTGGTTCCAAGACTAAGTGAAAAATTTCTTCCTAGCCTTGAAAGGATTGGTTCATCTTTGGTCACACCAAAATATTTTTCAAAAGAGAGTTTAGACTCACAAAATTTTCTCAAGTGTTGGGGAGTTTTTTTAAAATCAAAGGGCTTGATTGAATCTTTCAAAGCTTTTGAGCCAATGCATTTTTCTATTTTTTGTGTGGATCTTTTGAGCAGATGCAAATACTTCTTTGAAGTGTTTTTGTGCATTGATTTTTTCTCGCATTTTGTTTTTTTCTTTAGTGCGGTTTACATTGATGCAAACAGCCCGATAATGCTTTTCTTTTCTAGCTCATATTACCTTCCTCTCTCGACCTCCGGATGCAAATGCACTTTGCACGTGTCTTTGACCTCCGATGCATATATTTTTTCTTTGCACTTTGGCACGAGTTCGGGCTTTATTGAACTATCCTCCGGATACATTTATTCCTCGCATGGCACAGTCTTTGACCTCCGATGCATTCATGTACTTAGGCACGGTATAGTTTCAAAAGATTCGAGATATGGCTTGTCCACTTTTTTGTATTCTTTTTCTACATTGTTTACTCTTATACTTTTGAAATTCAGCCTTTGTTTTTCATAAAACACCCCCAAACTTAATTCTTTAAGCTCTTCTTTCTTTTTAATAAAGCTTTGTTTTGACCTAAGCTTACAAAAATTCCCTTGCATCAGTTGATCTTTAAATAGCAAGGTTCTTTTCACAAACTCAGTTTTGAAGTGTTGAAGTAAAAATAATTTTGATTTTTCTGAGAAATAAGGCTTCTTTTTCTCTTTTTTATCATAAAAATTCCATTCATAGGGCTTTCACCATATTTTTGAAAAACTGATCTTTTCTACTAAAATATTTAGATACTACTTTGTTAAGTACATCTAATATTTAAACAAACTAAAAACTATTTAAAACATATATATTTACTATCTAAAACATATTAATTAAACACACAACATATTAGATAGAAAACATATTAAAACATAACATAACATGCAAATCCCCCCCCAAACCTAAGGGGTTGCAGTGGCCTCACTGCAAATTTGTTTAGAAAAGACAAACTATTTGTTCAAAATAGGGAAGAGGGATTAGTACAACCAGGGAAATAGTTCAGATAGAAAAACAAAACAAGCATTAGTAGTAGTAGGTGAAAGCTTGTAAATTGATACTCATTTCTTTGCTCCACTCCTAATTCTGGTGCTTTGTCTGGATGGAGGAGTGTGTTTCACCTTCTGCTTCTTCTCTTTGGGCTTGCTAGGTGTTTCTTCTGCAGGTGCAGATGCACCTCCTACTTCTGGTGTAGTTGCAGGAATTTGTTCTGGAATTGATGCAGGTGCATCAGTATTGACGGCATCAGGTTTCTTTCTCTTTGGTGTTAATTTTGCCTGCCTTCCTGCAGGTTGTTTGAAGAACTTCTGAGTGTTGTGCAAAGCATCCCTCTTCTGTTTAGCCATTTGTTCCAGAACCAATTTGATTGTTGCCTCATCATGCATAGTTGTTGCCTGTTGTGATGCAGCAGCAAGTGATGCAGAAGCATCACTCTGCATCTCAACAGTTTGAGCAACAGGCTCCTATGCAGATGATTCTTCTCCTTTATCTCCTTTGTTGAGTCCTTCTTCTTCTTCTCTTTCCTGCAAAATCTCTTTCTCAAGAGCAGAAATAACATTAGTAGTAATGTTGCTTGGGCTAGAAGGTACTGTTTGTTCTGTTGGCATAACAGGGGTTGGTTCTTCTGTGTGAGTTGTTTTCTGTGGTTCATTTCTTGGAGAGGGTGGTGGAGGGGTTGTTTGTGGTGGTGATTGTGATAGGACTGGTGGATCATTGAGGGAGGGTAATGGTGATTTTGGAATGGAGGAGGTTTCTTGGTTTGGTGAGATGATGGGTGTTTTGGTAGCTGGTGAAGTGATAGGGGTTTCTGGTTGGGTTGATGCTGAGGGTTTGGCATATTTTTGCCTAGCTATTTCTTCTAGTATTACACCCCTAGCTTGCTCTTCCTCCTCTTCATCAACTTCCTCATCACTCTCTTCTTCTTCTTCAACTTCCTCTATTTCTTCATCCATTTCCTTCTCTAATTCCTCATTCTCAGATTCTGTATCATACATTTCTTCCACAACAGGCTCTATTACAACCTTATTCTTTCTTTTTGATTGCTTCCTAGTCACCTTCTTCTTAGTGCTAGGTTCCTCTACCTTCTCCTTACCTTTTCCTTCTTCTTCTACCTCTCTCTCCTCTTCTTCTTCTCCTTCACATCTCAATACCCAACTTGGGAATTCAGGGGCATTCACTTGGCCCACAAGATCAAAGATCTTGTCAAAGACCAATTGAAGCCAGTCATGCTGATCATTTTGAAATTTCCAGACAGCCCTCTGCTTCTGCATGTAATGCTCTTGCATTGCAGGTGCAGGGCCTCTCACATTTCTCAACTTCTCCTTCACTTCAGCACTCAAATTACCAGGGGGAAATTTCCTTTGTTCATTAGCAACTATAGGACACCTTCTTTCATGCATAATTCAAATATAAGACAAGGGAAAAACAAAATCCCTTTGATTTTGTTGAGCATGCAAGAATTTCCTAGCTATCAATCACCTATGTCTACATTTCCTTGAGAGAATTGTATCTAGCAAGATCAATCTCTCTTTGGTCATAGCATATGTGTGTGATGTAGGCGCACTGAATTGGCTATGAACAAATGCCAATTACCTAATGCATTTATAAAATAGTTACTTCTAAGCTTAATCTCATTAGGTGTGAATTTCTCCCCAAACTTTCCCACGGTATAGCAATCCTATTCCTTATTTCTTCCATTTCTTTCTTAAAGGCCTTGGCCACTCTATTCTCAAAATCATTCCCATTATATTTCAAAGATATAATGTTCATTTAATTTCTTGGCATGGAAGTGTACAATTTTACCTCTCACCATGGAAGTGTAGGAATGTTCTGGTCCTTCTTGTGGTGTGATTCCAGCATAGAACTCTCTTACTATGTCTTCAATGTAGCCTCCTCTTGGTAGCACGAAGTGGTCTCAATTGAGATTGGCCACTGTGGACATGAATGATGGGCTAGCCTTCTTCAAATCATACCCTCTCTCGGGCAATAGATGCATGTTCCAGAGATGAACCTTGTCATCATTTCTTGCTGTTGAATCCTTGGCTTTGCCTTTCCTTGTTGATGATGATCCTGCATGCATGGCTTTCTTCTCTTTTTGGGGAGTTTTGGCCTGCTTGCCTGATGATTTCTGTGCTGATTGCTTCCTCACCATTGTAATTGCTTTGAATTTCTAGGTTTTTGATTGCTTGTGTGATTTGAGAAAAAAAATTGGATTGAGAATGTGAAATGTGGTTCGTGTTTCAGATGAGAGAAATTTGTGAGAATTTGCGAATGAAGGGGTAACGGTAACAATGAAGGCTTTATGTTTCAGGAAGAGGAAGTTAGTGGATTTATTAGGTAGCCGTTTAGCATTGCGTGCTGCGCATGCATCATGCCAAGTGTCTAGCTTTGGCTACCAATGTGTCATTAATCTTACTTAACCTCCTTTGATCTTCCTGAAGCCTTATGATTCACACTTAACCAATTTTCTTCAAGTTTATAATTTTCTGATGCAGGGCACGTTTTTCCTCAATGCAGGTGCATTTGATGCACCACATTAGTTTCTCTCGTGCATTTCTGCAAAACAACTAAAAACATAAAATTGCACAAAAATAATTAAAAACAATGGGTTGCCTCCCATTAAGCGCTTGTTTTAAGAGTCTTGTCAGCCTGACTACCTCTTTTCACTTAGAGATATTTCAAATAGGTGGTGGTTTTGTCTCTCACCACATGTTCACCATAGTACATTTTAACTCTTTGACCATTCACCTTGAAGACAGATTTGAGGATTTATCAAATAAGTCTCATCGCTCCATGTGGATAAACCTTTATCAACTTAAATGGTCCCGACCACCTTGACCTTAGTTTTCCAGAAATAGCTTTAACCTAGAGTTGTATAGCAGAACTAGTCCTCCTTCTTTCAATTCTCTATTGTGAATTTTCTTGTCATGCCATTTCTTAGTCTTAGCTTTGTAGATTTCAGCATTCTCATAAGAGGTTTGCCTAATTTCTTCTAACTCATCAAGCTCTATCATTCTCTTTTTACCGCCTTGTTCAAATTGAAATTGAGCTTCTTGATAGCCCAATAAGATTTGTTTTCCAATTCTACAGGTAAGTGGCATGCTTTTCCATAGACTAATTTGTAAGGGGACATTCCTAAGGGTGTTTTGAATGTTGTTCTATATGCCCATAAAGCATCATCCAAATGTAAAGACCAATCTTTCCTATTTGGACTTACCATTTTTCTAGCATTCTCTTAATTTCCCTATTGGATAATTCCCGCTTGTCCACTAGTTTGAGGATGGTATGTCAGTAGCTATCTTATGCTTAACTCCATACTTAGCTAGAAGGTTTTCTATGATTTTATTGCAAAAGTGTGAACCTTCATCATTAATGATAGCTCTAGGAGTTCCAAATCTAGTGAATATATTTCTTTGCGTAAATTTACTCACCGATTTAGCATCATTATTAGGTAATGCTACCGCCTCTACCCATTTGGATACATAATCAGACTACTAAGATATATAAATTGCCAAAAGAGGGTGGAAAAGGTCCCATGAAATCCATGCCCCAAACATCAAATAATTCAATTTCTAAAATATTTGTTCTAGGCATTTCATGCTTATCGAAAATATTTCTGCTCTTTGACATTTATCACGATATTTGACCATAGAATAAGCATCTTTAAATAAAGTAGGCCAAAAATAACCGTGATCAATAATACCTTAGTCTGCTGTTCTAGTACTTCCAAAGTGTCCTCCATAAGGTGCGAATGGCAATGCGTATAATTCGCTTGTTGCTCCTCTTTAGGTATGCATTTCCTCATTAATTGATCGTGGCACATCTTGTAAAGGAATGGATCATCCCAATAGTATTGCTTAACCATGTGGAAGAATTTTTTCCTTTGTTGATATGTCATACTCACTGGTACTACTTTGCTTGTAAGGAAATTTACAATATCAAGAAACCATGGTGCAGTGCATTTGATGCTTCAGATTGCTTATAGCAAATGCGCTTCATGTTTTGCATTGACTATGATTGCTAATAGTTTCTCATCCGAAAGCTTTCCTTGATTTCTTCTCCTTGTGTACCAAGTGATTCTCCTTCTATCCTTGATAAATGATCTGCTACTTGGTTTTCTACTCCTTTCTTGTCTCTAATTTCAAGATCAAATTCTTGTAGGAGTAAAATCCACCTTATCGACCTTGGCTTTGCATCTTTCTTTGAAATTAGATACTTAATGGCGAGTGATCAAGTATAGACAATAATTTTAGTGCCAACTAAGTATGATCTAAATTTTTCAAATGCAAAGACCACACTAATAATTCCTTTTCATCAGAATCGTAATTCACCCGAGCTTCAATTAATGTCTTGCTAGCATAATATATGGAATGAAAGACTTTGTCATACCTTTGCCCTAGATCGCTCCTACCGCAAAGTCACTAGCATCACACATTAATTCAAATGGCTGCTCCAATGGAGTTACTATAATTGGTCTTGTCACCAATGCCTTTCTAAGCTTGTCAAAAGCTTCTATACAAGATTCATCAAAGTTGAATTCTACATCATGTTGCAAAGACAGATACATAATGGTTTTGTGATTTTTGAAAAATCTTTGATAAACTTTCTATAAAAACCAGCATGGCCTAAGAAGCTCCTGATACCTTTAACTGTATTTGGTGGTGGTAAATTTTCAATGACATCAACTTTAGCTTTGTCTACCTCTAGACCTTTCTTTGAAATTCTATGTCCTAGCACTATGCCTTCTTGTACCATAAAATGGCACTTTTCCCAGTTTAAGACTAAATTTGTTTCCTCACATCTCTTGAGAATTTGTTCCAAATTTGCTAAACAAACTTGAAATGTTTCTCCAAAGATAGAGAATTCATCCATGAATACTTCCATTGATTGCTCAATGAAATCTGAGAATATAGACATCATGCATCTTTGGAATGTAGCAGGTGCATTACATAAGCCAAATGGCATCCTTCTAAAGGCAAAGGTTCCATAAGGGCATGTAAAGGTGGTTTTGTGTTGATCCTTGTGGCTCAATGGCTATTTGATTGTAGCTTTGAATAGCCATCTAGGAAACAATAAAATTCTTTCTCTGCTAATCTATCTAACATTTGGTCTATGAATGGTAAAGGAAAGTGATCCTTTTTGGTAGCTTTGTTGAGTTTTCTGTAATCCATACAGATTTTCCACCCTGTAACAATTCTAGTTGGTATCAACTCATTTTTTTCATTGGCTATTACTGTCACACCCCCTTTCTTTGGTACACATTGGACAGACTTACCCAAGCACCGTTATGATATGGGGTATATGATTCCAACATCTAGCCACTTAATAATTTCCTTTTTCACAACCTCTTTCATGATAGGATTTAGTCTTCTTTGACTCTCTATGCTGTTTTTGGAATTTTCTTCCAAAATGACTCTATGCATGCATATAGAAGGACTAATTCCTTTGATATCTGCCATTTGCCAACCTATAGCTTTGGTATGCTTCTTGAGAGTACTAATGAGATCACTCTCCTGTTTTGATGTTGATCGTACCTCGACCAATGAAGTGTTGAAGTAGTTGTTGCTTCGTCTGATGGGCCGGTCGTTGAATGAGTGAAAGGACCGGTCCTGGCTTCACGCGTTGAGCACCTCGGGTGGTACCTGCAAAGACACTCCGACGATCTAGTGAGAGGTCGCCGCAGGGCGAGATAGCAAGGTTAGAGAACGTGCACGATGCCATGTGCGAATGGCATATATATCTTTGTGGTCCGACCGCTTTGGGCGGTTCTTGTTGGCTGGCCGGGCCGTCGGCCCAATTGCTATTGGAAGCTCTTGTAATTGCTGATACACCCCGGAACAGTTGCCCCCCAAGCCTAGGTCGCTTAAGAGCGGGCTGAGGCTTGAATCGCTGCCCTCGTGTCGTGTTGTAAGCGGCCGGGTAGCATTGCGCAATTGGTCTCCATCTCTTGAAGTGTGTGGTTGCTACCACGCTAAGTCGGCGGGTGGTCGCTGCCACTGCCGAGGTGTGGTCGCTGCCACTGAGTGCATGTTGTCGCTGCCATTCATGCTTGCGATAGTTGTAGTCGGTCTCTTCCGGCCGTGTTCGGCAGTCAATGCTCGTTATTGGGTCATTGCTCGACCTCGGTCATTCGATGACACTGATGGTTGTGCCAACTTGGTGGCACTTGACGTAGGTCAACGCGGTGACATTCGATTGGGCCAACTCGATGGCGCTCGATTGGGCCAACTCGGTGGCGCTTGATTGTAGACCGCTCGGGGCCTACACTTGGTGGTGGGTCCTTCTGACACTCGGGCCATTTCGATGGCGCTCGATTGTAGACCGCTCGGGGCCTACACTTGTTGTTGGGTCCTTCTGACCCTTGGGCCATTTTGATGGCACTCGATTGTAGACCGCTCGGGGCCTACTCTGTTTGTGGGTCCTTCTGACCCTCGGGCCATTTCGATGGCGCTCGATTGTAGACCGCTCGGGGCCTACACTTGTTCTGGGTCCTTCGACCCTTGGGCCATTTCGATGGCACTCGATTGTAGACCGCTCGGGGCCTACTCTGCTTGTGGGTCCTTCGACCCCCTTGGGCCATTTCGATGGCGCTCGATTGTAGACCGCCGGGGGCCTACACTTGTTGCCGGGTCCTTCGACCCTTGGGCCATTTCGATGGCACTCGATTGTAGACGCTCGGGGCCTACTCTGTTTGTGGGTCCTTCTGACCCTTGGGCCATTTCGATGGCGCTCGATTGTAGACCGCTCGGAGCCTACACTTGTTGGTGGGTCCTACTGACCCTTGGGCCATTACGATGGCACTCGATTGTAGACCGCTCGGGCCTACTCATTTGTGGGTCCTTCTGACCCTTGGGCCATTTCGATGGCGCTCGATTGTAGACCGCTCGGGGCCTACACTTGTTGGTGGGTCCTTCTGACCCTTGGGCCATTTCGATGGCACTCGATTGTAGACCGCTCGGGGCCTACTCTGTTTGTGGGTCCTTCTGACCCTTGGGCCATTTCGATGGCGCTCGATTGTAGACCGCTCGGGGCCTACGTTCTTCGTTTGTAGGCCGGACACCCTACTTGGATGACCCGAAAGGGGTGTAGAATGTCTGAATATAACTTGGATTTTAACATGAAAGTTGTAGCACTGCATCTCAGCTTTCCAACGCATGCTCACACGCCCCCATCGGATGAACGTGGACGGTTTATGGTCTCCGTCTTCGGACAGACCTTTTGGGTCGCTCACGGGCGACCAACTTTTGACGCCCCACTTTGGGCGAGCAGAAACGGGTGGAAGACGCCCGAATTGGATTTTGACCTCAACATCAAAGCTGTAGATCTACTTCTCGGCTTTCCAACGCATGCTCACACGCCCCCATCGGATGAACATGAACGAAGTTATGGTCTCCGTACTGGACAGACCTTTTGGGTCGCTCACGGGCGACCAACTTTTGGACGCCCCACTTTGGGCGAGCAGAAACGGGTGGAAGACGCCCGAATTGGATTTTGACTTCAACATGAAAGCTGTAGATCTACTTCTCGGCTTTCCAACGCATGCTCACACGCCCCCATCGGATGAACGTGAACGAAGTTATGGTCTCCGTACAGGACAGACCTTTTGGGTCGCTCACGGGCGACCAACTTTTGGACGCCCCACTTTGGGCGAGCAGAAACGGGTGGGAGACGCCCGAATTGGATTTTGACTTCAACATGAAAGCTGTAGATCTACTTCTCGGCTTTCCAACGCATGCTCACACGCCCCCTTCGGATGAACGTGAACGAAGTTATGGTCTCCGTACTGGACAGACCTTTTGGGTCGCTCACGGGCGACCAACTTTTGGACGCCCCACTTTGGGCGAGCAGAAACGGGTGGAAGACGCCCGAATTGGATTTTGACCTCAACATGAAAGCTGTAGATCTGCTTCTCGGCTTTCCAACGCATGCTCACACGTCCCCATCGGATGAACGTGGACGAAGTTATGGTCTCCGTACTGGACAGACCTTTTGGGTCGCTCACGGGCGACCAACTTTTGGACGCCCCACTTTGGGCGAGCAGAAACGGGTGGAAGACGCCCGAATTGGATTTTGACCTCAACATGAAAGCTGTAGATCTGCTTCTCGGCTTTCCAACGCATGCTCACACGCCCCCATCGGATGAACGTGAACGAAGTTATGGTCTCCGTACTGGACAGACCTTTAGGGTCGCTCACGGGCGACCAACTTTTGGACGCCCCACTTTGGGCGAGCGAAAACGGGTGGAAGACGCCCGAATTGGATTTTGACCTCAACATGAAAGCTGTAGATCTGCTTCTCGGCTTTCCAACGCATGCTCACACGCCCCCTTTTGAGTCAACTCGGTGACCGTTGTTTGCGGGCTATCTAACCCTTGGGCCATTTCGATGGCACTCGATTGGGACCATTTCGATGGCAGCCGTTGGGATCATTTCGATGATCTCTCGATGTAGGTCGTTTCGACGACCTGTTTTGTTGGGTTATCACTTAACCCTTGGGCCATTTTCGATGGCGCTCGTTTGGGACCATTTCGATGGTCGCTCGTTTGGATCGTTTCGACGATCCGTTTATGTTTGATCCAGTTGATAATCTTCGATCGCTCCTTTGCCACGGGCAATCTTGAGCGACCGGTCACACATTCTTGCGAGAAAGCAAAGAACACATTATATTTCTAAAGGTCAGGCCTCCGTAAAAAACCCAGTGGGAAAAAGAGCGCCTGCCTGCTTTTCATTCATAGATCGGCCGTTCATTACACTCAAATTGTTCATTACATTCAAACGTGGCACTGAGCATCCAGATCAGTGACATTGACTTGATGGCCTTCACCAGTGCTTCGAACATTTGGGCCAAGGTCTACCTCATCACAAATTTGTCGATACGGTCGTGGCACCGCCTTGCTTTGCCTCTCTAGGTCGGCGCCGCCAGTAACTACCGGGTGCGTCCTTGTCAGTAAATTTCATCTTCAGATGCACCGTCGACGTAACGGCCTCTAGCTTACCCAAAGTCGGCCTACCAATAATACATTGATAGTAGGATTTGAGGGGGAGTACGAGGAACGTCGTGCGGACCGTCCTGTACAAGGTGCTATCTCCAGTGTCGTCACCGAATGTGACCATGAGTTCGATCGTTCCTAACGGGTAGGTGACCGCTCCATTGAAGCCCGTCAAGGGCGCTGGCTCGGCCTAGGGAATTATCTCGCTCCGATCAACCTTGATCTTGTCAATCAAGCCCTCGAACATGATGTCGGCCGAGCTACCCTGGTCGACCAGGATTCTTTGGACTTCCGTATTGGCCATGACTGCCCTGATTACCAATGGAACATAATTGTTTGGCCTGCCATCGCGCAGGTCGCTATCTCCAAACGAGATGGGGGGTCTGTTCGAGACCGGTGGGACTGTTGATGTTGAACCGACCATCAGGAGCTCGTCCCACTTCTTTTTGGTGGCTTTGTTTGATTCTCTACGGTCCAAAGGGTTGCCACCGTGGATGACCATAGCAACGTTGCGACCTCTGGATCGCGGGGGTTCTCGGTCCTCGGACCGGTCTTTCTCTTGGACGCTTGAAACAACTAGAGCGCCCTTTCCTCTGTCAGGATCAGTTTCTTTCTGCTTCTCTTGAGGTCGGTCGCCTTCCTCCGGCCTCACATACTTTCCCAACTTTCCTTTCTGAATGAGCTCTTCAATGTCATCTTTGAGGGCCACACAGTCGTTAGTATCGTGCCCCTTACTCTTGTGGTAGCGGCAGTATCTTTTAGTCGGCCGTGCCCCCTTCTTGAGCACGAGTGGTTCAGGCCGCTTAACTCCCACAAACTCATTGTTCTGACACTCACGAAAGTCAGGCCGATTGTCGCGGCGACTTTCATACCCTTTAGCCGCTTCTCGCTTTCCTCTTTAGGCCGGCGCGCGGCGGCCTTTCGCAGACCAAAATTCTCTTCATATACCCATATGGACGTTTGCTCGCCAAGAAGTAGCCGAGATCTTGGTAATGGTTCGGGGTGAATTCTTCTACGAACCTGGTCCTCGGTCGAATGCCACGCTCGAGATATTTCAACTTGTCCTTATCGACAAGTCACGGACGCACTTCGGCCGAGATTAAACCGGTCGATATACTGTCTCAACGTCTCATTCTCACCTTGAACGCAGGAAGTCCAAGTATTCCTCGTATCGGTATTGGCACCGGTTGGCGGTGTAGTGAGACAAGAAGATCTGATCAGGTCGTCCCATGAGGAGATGGAATTGGGTCGCAGACTCCCACCATTCCAATGCGGCCCGCCCGTCAGATCGGGGAAAAAGCACGCATTTCATGGTCGGTCCCAATTCTCTATAGCAGCAGTAATTATTGAAGTAACGGAGATGCTTGTCTGGATCTCCTCGGCCGTCAAACTTGTTGAGATTGGGCGGCTTGCGGAGATCTCTCGGAATCTTATAACGCCTGATCTCCCTGGAGAACGGGCCATGTTCATTCTGAATGCCGTTCGACCCAAAGGGTTGCATTGCGAGGCATGCCTCGCGTTCCGGCATTCCATAGAATCCTCCGGATGGGCGGTTGGTGGAAGCCGAGGAGGCCTTACTCGGGTCGCTTCGCTTTGGCTCTCCTAGGCCGATCGCGGCGCCCCTAATTCTTCCATTTCTGTAATCTTCCAGCTCTTCACGAGAATCCCAAGATCTGCTTCTCGACCGACGTGACCCGGACGACTCATTAGAGGAGTATCTGGTGGGCGAGCGACCGGTGTCAGGACGGTAGCTAGAATCTTCATAGTCATCGGACATCGAACGGCGTCTACGCGCGTTCCTGCTCGGGGGCGACCTGCGTGCCCTGCTTCTTCTGGCCGGAGAACGATGAGTAGTGCTCTCTCGGCGTGAAATGCTCCTTCGAGGAGGAGCGTGTGTCTTCGCGGCCCGGTGCGGCGAATCAAGGTTCTCCGTCTTCGCGCACGCGGCGGCCGGAATCGAACCTCTTTCATACCGGGAGATGGGTGCATCTCGATGCGATCACCGATTCTTGTTTTGCAAGATCTGCTAAACGACTTGAGTAACATGGTCCGGCAGAGGTTCCTGGATGCCCGCTTCAACCAGCTCGGGCGGCAAGTCTCCAGGAACGGGCGGATGGATCTGCTGGAGGACCGGTCCACGACCGTTGTGCACCGAAGGTTCTTGTCGTGGAAGTCCTTGAGATTCGTGGACTGTGACGGCCACGCCCTCCGGGGTCTGCTGCTGATTCTGCCCGGAGGGATTGAGTCGAGAAGTGGCCCGCGTCTGGGGCCGGTCGCGTGGAGCCATGAAAGAGGTAGGATAGCGCACGGGCCTCCGGGGTCTACCTAGGATAATAGGCACTTCCTTATCTGCATCAAAGTCAAGGATAACAAAATCTACAGGAAATACATATTTGTCTACCTTAACTAGGATGTCTTCTATGATACCTTCGGGATAGGCTATTGATCTATCTGCTAATTGAAGTGTCACAGTGGTTGGTTTTGCATTTCCTATTTCTAACTGGTCAAAAATAGATTTAGGCATCAAGTTGATGCTTGCACCTAAATCACATAAAGCTTTACTAAGATAGGATTTTCCTATAGAAAATGGAATTGTAAAACTACCTCGGATCCTTCAATTTCCTAGGGATCTTATTTTGCATAAGCAAACTACAATCTTCTGTCATGGCAACTGTTTCAAACTCACCTAATCTTCTTCTCTTAGTAAGCACATCCTTCATAAATTTTGCATAATTTGGCATTTGTTGGAGTGCTTCTACTAAGGGAACATTGATGTGTAATTGTTTTAGTACCTCTAAGAATTTACCAAACTGCTTCTCCTCATGTGCTTTTTTCAGTCTTTGAGGATAAGGAGGAGGAGGAGGGTATTCAGGTACTAACTTAGGTAGTGGACCTTGAACTTCTTGTGATGCAGGAGCACTAGATGCTTCTGCATTGGTTTCTTTTTGATTTTTGGCTTTTTCTCCCTTTTCTACACTTTCCTTCTCAGTTAACTCTACCAAATCCTTACCACTTCTCAATGAAATAGCCTTAACCTGCTCTTTTCCTTTGGTTTGGGAAGGAGTAGCTTCACATATTTGAAGGTAAGGCACCTTGTGGCCTTTGATACAGAGTGTGGCTAATTGACCAACTTGATTCTCTAAGTTTTTGATGGAAGCATCTTGGGTTTGTCTAGCGCCTTCTAGATTCACCTATGAATGCTTTAAGCATGGTTTCTAGAGAATTCTCGGTGGTAGGTTGAGAGTTTCTTTGGTTATTTTGAGTGGGAATCTGGTGGGTTGGTTTGTGTAGTTGGAGCAGTTCTAGGTGCAGGTGCACTATTATTGTTCCATCTAAAATTTGGGTGATCTTTCCAACCAAGATTATAAGTGTTGGAATAAGGGTTGTTATTCCTATTATAACCTACATAATTTACTGAGAGATAGGGTTGCTAGAACACTCCTCATACAAGTGACCTCCTCCACAAGACACACAACTAGGTGTGCCCGGAGGTACTTGTTCTCTTCTTTACAATAATGCTTTACGGTGATGCAAATTTGCATTAGATGCGATAGCATTACACGATGGTTTCTTTTGGGCACTTACCCTCTCGATTAGGCCAACTAGAGCTATTAGTGCTATTCTATCAATTAATTCACATGCTTCATTGTATGATAGATTTAATAACACTCCACCAGGATGATGCATCAAGCATTATTCTAGTTTGAGGTTCTAAACCATTATAAAATGTTTCCATTTGAATAATAACAGTAAAACCATGATGAGGACATTTTCTTAAAAGTTCCTTCCATCTTTCCCATGCTTCAAATAAAGACTCAAACTCTTTTTGTCTAAAAGATGTAATATCATTTCTTAACCTTTGGCATTTTTGATAGGTGGGAAATATTTTCCTAAAATTTTTTAGCCATTTCATTCCATGAATGGATAGAGTTAGGCTCTAAAGAATTTAGCCAAGCCTTAGCTCTATCTTTCAAAGAATATGGAAATAACCTTAATCTAAATGCATTTTCACTAACACCGGGTAAAATAAAATTACTACATACTTCTAGAAATTGCCTTAAATGCAAATGAGGATCTTCATGAGGAGATCCTCCAAATTGACCAATAGTTTGAAGCATTTGAAACATCATAGGCTTAAATTCAAAATGCATGGCATCAATATGAGGTCTGTTTATACTAGTTTGCATGTTTTGATGATCAAATGAGCATAATCCTCATAGGTCTATCTCTATCATTAATCATACCTATGTGATCCATGTGGATGAGATTTTCTCTATGAACTTCTTCTTCATAGAGCATGTCAGTGAACCAGGGCTCCTCTCACCGAGTGTGGCCTTGAGCTTTGTTCTTCACCGAATGACATGTTGCTAGCTTGTTGATTTTGCTTCAGAGTCTTAGCAATCTCCCGAATCTTCTTTCTATTTCGGATCTAAACTATATTCTCGAGTTACATTTGCAGTTACTCAGACATATACAAAGTACCATGTACTTTGGTTGATGTAAACTTTAAAAACCAGAATTTATATACAACACTAAATTACTTTAATATCGAAATTTTAAAAGAATTTACTTCAATCCCAAACAGCGCCAAAAACTTGGTGTGTGGAAATGCCACATACACTTGAGTGCAAGTATACACTTGTCCAAAAACAAGTAGTAAAAGATCGAACCCACAGAGATTGAAAAACTCACTTTTAAAATAATATAAAGTAATAAAGTGTAAGTCACTAAGTAACAAAATAATTTTGGATTTTGTTTGATGATCACAACTAAGTTAGAAAGAAAGCAAAGTAAAAATGTTGATAGTGTAAAAGAGAAAAGCTAGTTGGAATGTCTTCATCAAGTAATTTACTTATAAGTGTATGATGCAAAGATGTGATGCAAACAGTGCCTTTGAATCTTCATTGCATTAGCTATGTGCCTTTCGGTCACTTTCTTGAGTATCATTACCACTCTTATGATCCTTGTTCTATGCAAGAAAGAAAGGGGTGTTAGTGCCAATCTTGCCTCCTAACAAGTATTCACTTTGCTTAAGTGAATTCACTCTTGTATTTTAAGTACCCACAATTATCCTATGGACTATACTATCCTATGTCTAGGACTTAGCATGGTTTTCACAAAGTTTTCTTTGACTTAATCACATAGGGCGGTTCCATGGTGATAGAACAAGTGTCCCTATGTTGGTGACTCTTCAAAGCTATGCCTATAGCTATGTGTGAATGGTAGGCGCCTACTATACAAGGTTGGATGGCATCAGAGAACCAAGTAGGAGGTCATCACTTTGCATGTGGATGCATATGAGACAGGCTGCTTATTCAGCAAGTAGTGCAGTTTTGATGCGAGGATCGGTCTTGAGAGCATTGATCTTGACAAAGATTGAGATCAAGATCGAACAAAACATCAAACATACCACAATATATCCAAAATGGCCTAATAATAACTATAACCATTCAAATCACTCAAGATATCATATATCACACTAAATACTATATAAACTCTTTATTATTCCTTGAAAGAGAGCAAATACTAAGTTTAAACATATGAAATACTCTATATAAAATAGAGTTATCAGTGGTTTTATTTGTTAAAGTTTGTGAGTTCTATCTTTGAGATGGTGTTACGTACCTTTGAGTAAAGAGACGTTTAAGTTATTTGTTGTTGAGTTTGATGGAGTAGTTGTGTAACATTCCATTGGATGATTTTCAAACGAAAAATGATTTTTATACTCTGATTTTTACTATAAAGTACCGGGTAGAAATGAGGTGTTACATTAGTGGTATCAGAGCAAAAGTTCGGTCTGTCCGGCCAAGTCGGTCTGTCATAGTGTTTATGACAATTAGGTGGTTCTAAATTGTTGTTCATGCTACTGATAGAGGTGAGTTCCGGAACCGGAGTAAGCCATATGAGATGTCTGGCGATGAGGGAAACAGTATCTTTGGTGGTAGTAGGTCTGCTTGAGGGTAAGAAGTCTGCGAGGGCAAGAAGCCAAGTGGGAGATGCTCCCGCCGATATGGTGTGTTTCAAGTGTGGCAAGTCGGGTCACAAGAGCTTCGATTGCAAGTCGACAGTTTCCTTCCTCGGGAAGAGGAAGAGTCATTTTTTGTTGTCCAATGTCACCGCATAAGGTAATGAAGGAGGGTGGTCATCTGTTTGCTTTGATGGCGTCTATGTCTCTTGAGAACCAAGTCGTAGTTGATGGGTTGCGGTGGTGTGTGAGTTCCACTGAAGTGTTCCCCGATGAGATTCCTAGTGTGCCCCAGAGGGGAAGTTGAGTTCGGGATTGGGCTTGTGCACAGTACTAGGCTTTGTGTCTATGGCACCGCACCGGGATGTCGGCTTCACGAGTTATGCGAATTGAAGAAGCAGTTAGAGGAGCTTCTTGAGAAGAAATTTGTGAGGCCTAGTGTGTCACCATAGGGAGCTCCGGTTTTGTTGGTTAAGAAGAAGGATGGGAGTATGCGTCTGTGCGTAGATTACAGACAACTGAACAAAGTAACTATCAAGAATAAGTATCCTCTTCCGAGGATAGATGATCTGATGGATCAGCTGGTGGGTGCTAAAGTGTTTAGCAAGATTGACTTGAGGTCGGGTTATCATCAGATAAAGGTGAAGGATGAAGACATCCAGAAGACAGCGTTCAGAACGAGGTATGGGCATTATGAGTACTCTGTAATGCCATTTGGTGTCACTAATGCACCAGGGGTGTTTATGGAGTACATGAACCGAATCTTCCATAGCTACCTGGATCGGTTTGTGGTTGTTTTTGTTGATGATATTCTGGTGTACTCAAAATCTGAGGAAGAGCATGCAGAGCACTTGAGGTTGGTACTAGAGGTCTTGAAAGAGAAGAAGTTGTATGCCAAGTTGTCAAAATGTGAGTTCTGGTTGCGTGAGGTGAGCTTCTTGGGTCACATTATTTCTGGTGATGGTATAGCTGTGGACCCAGCCAAGGTTGATGCAGTGTTGCAGTGGGAGAGCCCAAAGTCCGTGGATCGAGATCGGGAGTTTCTTGGGGTTGGTGGTTACTACAGGAGGTTTATTGAAGAATTCTCTAAGTTAGCCCCTCCGTTGACTCAATTGACCTGTAAGGGAAGAGCCTTTGTGTGGGATGCAAAGTGTGAAGAGAGCTTCCAAGAGCTGAAGAGGAGGTTGACCACGTCTCCAGTGTTAGTGTTGCACTGTGCGGCAGCAACCTTTTGTGTGTAATCTTGTGATGCTTCCAAGATGGGTTTGGGAGGTGTGTTGATGCGAGGATGGTAAGGTAGTTGCTTATGCGTCTCGCGATTGAGGACGCATGAGAAGAACTATCCTACTCATGATTTAGAGTTAGTGCCATTGTGTTTGTCTTTGAAGATTTGGAGACACTATCTCTATGGTACCGTTCGAAGTGTTCAAAGGATCACAAGAGTCCAAGTACTTGTTTGACCGAAGGAGTGAATATGAGGCGAGGCGTTGGTTAGAGATCTTTGAAGGATTATGATTTCGGCTTGAACTATCACCCCAAGCAAAGCTAATGTCGTGGCTGATGCTTTAAGTCGGAAAACTTTGCATATGTCGGCTATGATGGTGAGGAATTAGAGTTGATTGAGCAATTCCGTGACTTGAGTCCGTTTGTGAGGTGACACCCCGCAGTGTCGATTGGGTATCTTGAGGATTGGGAATGACTTCTTGGTTAGTATCGAGACGCCCGAAGTTAGATGTGAAGTTCGGGTAGACTTCTTTGCCGTCTTTGGTGAACAAGTTGTAGATGGGGATTACAGTTGGATTCCCGGGGTGTGTTGAGATTCGTGGACGCAATTTGTGTTCCGGATGATCTTTGAGTTGAAGAAGATGATACTTGAGGAGAGCCATAGGAGTAAGTTGAGCATTCATCCGAGTGCTACTAAGATGTATCATGATCTCAAGAAACTATTTTGGTGGCTTTGGTATGAAGAGGATGTAGCACAATTTGTTTATGCATGTTTGACTTGCCGTGAAGTCAAAGATTGAGCACCGAAACCCGCGGGGGTTGATGCAACCTTTAGAGATTCCTAATGGAAGTGGGGCGACATTTCCATGGACTTTGTGGACTGGTTGCCAAATCTTCGCGAGAGGTCGACACTATTTGGGTGATTGTGGATAGGTTGACCAAGTCTCGCCCATTTTATTCCTATCAACATCACCTATCCTGTACAAAGTTGGCTAGAATATATATTCGGTGATTGTGAAGCTTCATGGGGTTCAGAAGAGTATTGTGTCGGACGAGACCCGAGGTTTACATCCGAGTTTTGGGGAAGCTTGCGGGAGGCTTTGGGGTCCAAGCCGAGGTTGAGTTCGACTTATCATCCTCGGTGATGGTCGGGCAGAGAGAAGCATCCAGTCTTTGGAGGATCTTACGAGAGCTTGTGTGCTAGAGCGAGGAGGTGCGTGGGATACACATCTCCCACTCGATTGAGTTCACTTATAATAACAAACTATCATTCGAGCATAGGGATGGCTCCTTTTGAGGCAATCAGTATGGGCGGAGGTGTAGACTCCTTTGTGTTGGCATGAGTCCGGTGAGAGTGTTGTTCTTGGACCGGAGTTGGTTAGGGAGACTACGGAGAAGGTGAAAATGATCAGAGAGAAAATGAAAGAGTCTTAGAGTCGGCAGAAAAGTTACCATGATAGGAGGAGAAAGGACTTGGAGTTTCAGGCTGGTGAGCATGTGTTCTTGAGGGTCACGCCTATGACTGGTGTTGGGCGTGCTCTGAAGGCAAAGAAGTTAACTCCAAGGTTTATTGGACCGTACCAAATCACTGAGAGGGTTGGAAAGGTTGCTTATAGGGTGGCTTTACCGCCTAATCTTTCGAACTTGCACGATGTTTTCCACGTGTCACAGCTTCGGAAGTACATTCCAGACCCGTCTCATGTGATCCACATGGATGATGTGGAGAGATCGTGAGAACCTCACCGTGGGAGACTATGCCGGTGAGGATTGATGATAGAGAAGTAAAGGTGTTGAGAGGAAAAGACATTGCCTTAGTCAAGGTAGTGTGGTTGGGGCCGCTTGGTGAGAGTATGACTTGGGAGCCGGAGAGGCGGGATGCGGGAGTCGTATCAGTGAGTTTTGACTTCGGTATGAATTTCGAGGACGAAATTTCCTAAGTGGGGAGAGTTGTAACACCTAAATGATTTAATTAAGCAATTGATTAAATTATTTAAAGTGTTACACTGCTTTAATTATATTAGAATATAATATAGTGTTTTATAATTTAGTAATTTATTTTAATTAAAGGGGATGGTGGAAGAAATGGAGAGGGGTGTAAAAAGGGCCCAAGGTGCGCTTGGCCCAATGTACATATACCCAAATTTGGAATTTGCTCTCATTTGTGAGAAGAAAGAAAGAAAACGAAAGAAAGTGAGAAGAGAAAAGAGAAAATCGGCGCAAACCCTAGGAGAAGAGGGAGAAAGCAATCACAAGGAGAAAGGAGAAGAGGAAAGCTCCATAGTTCTTTGTGGTTCTTGTGCGTGACTTGGTGAGAATCAATTTCTACTGGTTAATTCGAGGTAAGGGGGAGTCTCACTCTATAATAGAGGAGATAATGAGTTATATGTAGATCATAGGTGTTGTTTGATGTTAATTGATGATTGCATGATGATATGATTCATTGGATTTGATGAATTTCTTGGCAAAATCGATTTAGGGCTTATGTTAGGGTTTATGATATGTGATTTTGTGTTTTATGACGTGTTTGATGAGTGAGCATGAAATTGATTGTCATAATATGAAATTAGGAGTATTAGAGTGATTATAAGATGATTTGAATTGAAAGAATTGGAGGATTTGGAGTTTTTGGTGTATGGGGCGCCAAATGGCTAGGATTCAGCGCGCCTGTGTCTTCATGTGATAGGCCAAGAGTTGTGTTCTTTGTTCAGGCGCCACTTTGATGAGGAATTGGCGCCTGGGTTATTGTTCACGTGCTGGAATTGTGTCTGAGTGCAGGTGTGTCAGTGGCTGGGCGCCAGAATGTGGGTGTTTTTGTGCCTGGGGAGTGAAACTTAGAGTTCTAGGCACAATTTACATCGTGCCATCTTTTGCATTCACCGCCCAAAATCCAATTTTAAGTGTTTTGGCTCGAATGGTTTTCTCAGTTACTGTGTTATTTTACAAATGTCCGGTGAGGGTGGTTTTGTGTGTGTAAATGGGGTGGGTTGAGTGAAACTTACATTTACAGGCATATTTTCTTGTGCCATATTTTGTATTTACACGCCAAAAACATTTTTTAACAATTTGGCTCGAGTGGTTTCTGTTTGCGTGTGTCCTCTCGAGGATGTGCTAGAGAGCATTCTTTGTGGCGCCAAAAGTGTGCGCTGAGGGGGTGGTTTGAGCGAAACTTAGAGTTCTAGGCATATTTTACCGTGCCATCTTTTGCGCTTGCTGCCCAAAAACAATTTTAAGCATTTTGGCTCGAGTGGTTTTCTGTTTAAACGTGTTGTGTGTCTTTGGGTCGGTGTAGGCGCAAACAGTCTTGCCCGAGTGCGAGGAGGCGCTGTGTCCGAGTTTGTGTCCGAGTTGGTGTGCAGGTTTGTGTCTAGGATTTGTCTTTGCTCGAGGCGCCAGTTGCTAGAAAAGTGGCGCCCGGTGGTTGTGTTGCCACGGGCGCCAAATTGCTTGAGTTTACGCGCTAGTCTTTGTGTTGTACCGGGCGCGCGAGATGTGGGGAAAATGGCGCCTAGTCTTTGCCAAGTGCCTAAGCGTGTGTTGTTTTGGTTCCTAGGTGACAGCTTTGGTCCACTAGATGATTGTTTTAGTCCTAAATGGTGGTTTAGGTCCTTGAGTGAGGTTGAGTCCTCTAGATGAGATTAGTCCTTGGGACTTAATTGTGTTGAGCGTGTATCTTGAGATGACTGAGGATGCCATGGGGGCATGAGCCGGAGGGCCAAGCCATGAGGGCTATAAATGAGATTAATAATGAGATAGGAGTTAGTGCGTGAATTGAGATGTTTGAGAATGTGTTTGTGTTGTTACATGGAGTCTCATGCATACATTCGGCTGAGGTCGCGGAGTTTATAAATTGATTGTGAGGCCGGAGGGCCAGAGTCATGAGGACTCAACTTGATAATGAGACTGCCGGAGGGCAAATATTGAGAATGCCGGAGGGCAAATGGTACCACATGCATAACTACATTGCATACATTCACATGAATGCATGAACATTATTGAGTGATGATTGGTATGATTGATTGTCTTTGGAATGTGATTGTATATATTGCCTATTATCACTTTTATTATATAGTTCGAGACTCACCCTTTCTACATTGTTGTTTACCACAGGTAGTCATGAGTGAGGGCTTACTACCTTCACTATTCCCTGAGTCGGTCTGCTCTGATACGTAGCACCTAGGGGATGGGTTATGAACTGTAGTTTGTTCTGTTTTGCTCCTTGTTGAGCCTCATATTTATTGTTTTGAGACTACTGATTTATTCTGTTGAGATAGTGTTTTATTCCGCTGCGTGGCACTTATTTTCATAGTGTGTGGTTTTATTTGTTAAAGTTTGTGAGTTCTATCTTTGAGATGGTGTTACGTACCTTTGAGTAAAGAGACGTTTAAGTTATTTGTTGTTGAGTTTGATGGAGTAGTTGTGTAACATTCCATTGGATGATTTTCAAACGAAAAATGATTTTTATACTCTGATTTTTACTATAAAGTACCGGGTAGAAATGGGGTGTTACACTTTTCGCTTCGCGCGATCTAGCTTCCTCTATGATCCCCGAGCTCAAATCGTTATCAGGTACAACGGGGCCGCATCATAGACCGGAGGAATGGGCCCAGAGCGGCTCCCCCTCAGTTGTATTTCATTCCTTCAGTTCAACGGGGCCGAGGAAGATAAGTAGAAATAAAAACAAACGACCTATGAAGGCCTCATCGGATGCACGAAACAATAGTTCACGTGCTAAGATATATAAAGCGAGTCCAAAAGAAGGGAAGGCCATTTAGAATCAAAAACTAAACAAATAACAGAAAGATAAGTACTTAAAGGCCGGAATAGGATGGTGCCCTGATCGTTCATACAAATGAAGAATGGCCCCGGACAAAGTCTAGGCCACGTTCAAAAGTACATTAAAAATTACGATTCAAAAACAAAAAGCACAGATAAACTACTGATGAGCAGTAGTTTCGGGCTCCGCGGGGGTCTCGGATTCAGCTGCATTAAGCGAAGGGACAGGCATATATAACATCAGCGTCGGACAAATGAACGCCACCCGACCTTGCCCTGACAATTTTACCCTCATGAACTCTATAACCAAGTTGCAGGAGGTTGGATTGAAATCCGGTTCAACCACCGCCAACAATTCCATGTAGTGTTGAAAGCCGAACTTGGCAGCCTCGGCAATTTGTTGCGTCATCTCCTCCTTTTCTTTCAGCACCATTTCCAATTCAGCCTGCTCTCTTTCTTGCTCAACAACCTTAGTTTGCTTAGTAACTTGGTTTATCAGGTCGGTTGAGTTCTTCTCCGCGGAAGCAAACCCTGCTAGTTTTCCCTTCGGAGTCCGGTTCACCTCGGAAGGCTCTACAAGTTTGTTGTCCCGACAAAATTTTAGTTCGGCTGATGTATTTAATAATTCACCGTCAAGCCAATAATTTTGAGCCCCAAGTTCGGAGATCTTACCTCGGAGGCGGGCAGCTAAAGTCTCACAGATCTGTTGCTTAAGTTTTTGGATCATCTCCTTGTTGTAATAATAATCTCATTCTATGTTTTGATGATAACAAACTAAGTAAGATTTATGTTTTCTAATGAAGTGTGATCTAACATGTTTGCCAAGTGCTAAGAACAGGTTACCAAACATAGCATATTAAGGCTCGTACATGGAATAACATATTGGTAAAATACAAGGGTAGAAAAACCTTGAGAAGGTTACATTAACTCAACAGAAGGTTTAACCAATTAACAGAAGGTTGACCAAAAGTCAACAACAGGTTTAACTGGAAGTCAAAAGATTTTTTTTTGATGCATGGTAGTCAAAAGATGGTTGACTCAACAAACACCTTAGAAGAATAAGTTCATGCTTGAAAAGGTTAATTTCAAAGAAGATATAAGGTTGAGAAGGTTACTGGAAACCGTAACAAATTTATCAAAAACACATTAACTCCTCTTGAATGATTTTCAGTTGCATTAAATGAAGAATCCAAGTTATAAATGTGCTGGAAGTATCAAGCATTAGAGAAGGTAATGCATGATTATTCCCTTGGTACATTTTGAGTATTTGTTTCATACTAGGAAGCTTGAGAAGCTTCATTGCACGCTGGTACAGCCTGACCAACAGTCCAACATCAAGTCATAGCTATTTAGTAGGATACTAGGAGAGTACATATCCAGCTCAAGAAAGTTCAGATGTGCAGATAATTAAGTATAAAGCTAGGCTTGAGAAGGTTCATAAGCTGTCAACTTTAGTACCTTTTTTCACACCACTACTAAGGACCAATGGATATTCCAAACGTCTCTCTTCAAGTTTCAGACGACTATATTCATCCTCCATGGCTATTTAAGGAGATCATTCTGAAGTTTCAAAGTATGAGAGTTAATTGCAACCTACACAAAGTTAAGTTTCTCAAAGCAACCAACCTTCTCATCCCACACTCGAAGCTTCTACAAGTTCAGCTCTGGGATTTCTTTCTTGAGTGTGTGCTAGCTTGTTTGTATCATTTCTTACAATGTATATATCTTTATTACAAGCCTATAAACATCCCAAAACAATACCCCAATTGTAAACACTGTTATGTAATCATCTCATCAAACAACCTAGAGAGAGGAGAGTGTTGGTGGTGATACTACTTGATTAAGGAAACTCTTAGGAAACTAGAAGAGATTTTCTAAGAGGTGGAAACAACTTGTGTTGTTGTGTAAGAGAGCACATCTCTTTTGCGTATTGATCAAAAGTAAGTGTTGATGTAAGTCTTTTTGTGGTTGAGCAAAAGCAAGTGTAATAACTATTTGGAAAATAGTGGAAAAACTCACTTGGAAGTGGGGAGAGGACGTAGTTATTGTTGGGTGAACCTCTATAACTCCTCTGTGTTCTTTATATTTATTTCCATAACTATTTCCTAAACTATTTTACACTCAATATTGTTTTTGATCGTACCTTGACCAATGAAGTGTTAATGTCGCTTGTTGTTGGCCGGTCGTTGAAGGGCTGAGAGGACCGGTCTTGGCTGCACGCGGGTGGTACCTGCAATGACACTCCGATGCTCAAGTCAGTGCACGGGAAGGGTATCACAAGGTAGGAAAACGTACCTGAAGCCACATGCGAGTGTGGTATTTATGCTGCTGGAGTGAGGCGTCTCGGCCGAAATAAGCGCAACGGCCAGGAGCGCAACTTGCGCTGCAAGGCTACGCGAATGGGCCTTGTTGGGTCGTCTGGTGCGTGTTGGGCCGCTGGTCCAGTTCTGATGTTACCTCCTGCTATTGCTAATACACCCCGGAACAGTTGCCCCCAAGACTAGGTCGCTTAAGGGCGGGCTAAGGCTTAGATCGTTGCCCCTGTGTCATGCGCGGCCGACCTACAGGGAGCGACTTAGCGCAGCCTATTCGAGGCTTGATTTGTTGCCCCCTTGTCTAGCCTCGCAGGGCCGACCTGCAGGGAGCGACTTAGCGCAACCTATTCGAGGCTCGATTCGTGGCCCCTCCCGTTGGGGGGTGGTCGCTGCCACTCCTGTTGGGATGTGGTCGCTGCCACTCCCGTTGGAATGTGGTCGCTGCCACATGTTGGAATGTGGTCACTGCCACATGTTGGAATGTGGTCGCTGCCACTCACGTCAGGAATTTGGTCGCTGCCACTCACGTTGGGATGTGGTCGCTGCCGCTCACGCTGGGATGTGGTCGCTGCCACTCACGCTGGGATGTGGTCGCTGCCACTCATGTTGGGATGTGGCCGCTGCCACTCACGTTGGGATGTGGTCGCTGCCACTCACGTTGGGATGTGGTCGCTACCACTCACGTTGGGATGTGGTCGCTGCCACACGTTGGAATGTGGTCGCTGCCACATGTTGGAATGTTGTCGCTGCCACTCACGTTGGAATGTGGTCGCTGCTGTAACACCCCATTTCTACCCGGTAATTTAAATCAAAAATCAGAGTATATAAAAATCATTTCTGGTCATCTTTCGGTTTAGTGTGTTATAAAATAGTGAACTGATTGACTATGGGATTACTCGGAGTAATCGATACTACTTGCAATGAGCATTGACCTCCTTTGCAAGGCTCTCGCGATGCCCTTGTAAATACACCAAATGAAAGAAATTCTGACCTTAGTGGCGAACCACAATTTAGCCATAGTCATTCAGCACACTAATAGTATAACATAAATCATTCCTCAATAAAATGGAGCGTCACACATTTCTCTTAAAACATTCACTAGTTAACTCATCTCATAAACATAATCAAAATACGTAACACCAGCAAATAAACTCGTGGAACTGTAGTTCACATAGTGCAGTGGAAAATACTCATGATCTCAACAGGATAGTTCATCAGTCTCAAATCAATACATAAAAGGCTCAACAAAGAGCGAAACAAGACAACTATAGTTCATAACCCAAACCCCTAGGTGCTACGTGATCGAGCGGATCGACTCGGGAGTAGTGAAGGTAGAAAGCCCTCACTCATGACTACACCGTGGTAAACAACAATAGAAAGGGTGAGTCTCGAACTATATAATAAAAGTGATAATACGCAATATATATATAATCATAGTTCACAAAGATACTCAAACACACCAATCATCACTCAACAATATTCATGCACTAATGCGAATGTATGCAATGTAAGTATGCATGTGGTACCATTTGCCCTCCGGCATTCTCATCAATAATGGAGTCCTCATGACTCGCCCTCCCGCGCCCTCAAGCTTCACAATTCGGCCTCCTACGCCACTCAGCTTCACAATTATTTTATAAGCTCTACGACCATGGCCGAATGTATGCATGAGACTCCATGTACAACACAAACACAATCTCCACACTTTCAATACACACATTAACCCTTACCTCGGTGAGTTAATCTCATTTTATAGCCCTCATGGCTTGGCCCTCCTACCCATGCCCCATGGCATGCTCAATCACCTCATTATAAACTCTCAACACCATTAAGTCCCATGGACTAATCTCCTCTAGAGTACTCAACCTCACTCAGGGACCTAAACCACCATTTAGGACCAAAACAATCATCTAGGGACCAAACTGTCACCTAGGGACCAAAACAAAGACACTCTTAGGCACTTGGCAAAGACTAGGCGCCATTTTCCCCACATTCGCGCCCCCGGTGCAACACAAAGACTAGGCGCCAGAAACTCAAGCATTTTAGCCCCGTGGCAACACACCCATCGGCGCCACTTTTCTAGCAACTGCGCCCCACAGGCAACACGGACCTAGACACAAACTCGATACGCTTTGGGACACGAGCGTGCAAGAGACTAGGCGCCTTGGCGCACGATTTAGCGCCCCCTACCGACCCAAAGACACCCAACACTTTCAAACCAAAAACCACCCGAGCCAAAATGTTTAAAAAGGTTTTTGGGCAGGTAAATACAACATATGGCACGGTAAAATATGTTCAGAAATACAAGTTCCACTCCCGGCCCCAAACACACACAAAATCACCTCACCGAGACATTTTTAAAATAAGACTGTGACTCAGAAACTACTCGAGCCAAAACACTTAAAAATGAATTTGGGCGGTGAACACAAAATTTGGCACGAGGAAATATGTTCGAAATACAAGTTTCACTCCCGGCCCCAAAACACACACAAAATCACCCCCACCGACATTTTCAAAAATGACACTGCAACTAGAAAACTACTCGAGCCAAAACACTTAAAAATGAATTTGGGCGGTGAACACAAAATTTGTACGAGGAAATATGTTCAGAAATACAAGTTTCACTCCCGGGCCCAAAATACCCACATTCTCGCGCCTGCAGACAAAGCACACACACCCCAAAGACTCAAACGGTTACACTGGCGCCATTTCCCAAAGAACTTGGCGCCCAGGCAAAGAACACCGCAAAACCAAAACACCTTCCAAAGACATGAACAAGCGATACCACGGGCGCCATTTTCTCAGCAATGTGGCGCCCTGGCAGTGACACTCTTGCACACACTCATCAAGCATAGCACTGCCTTAGGCGCCATTTCACTAGGGAATTGGCGCCCTAGGGTGCCTAATGTCTCAAAAATCCATTTCAACTAATTTTCCTCAAAATCATTCATCAACAACAATCCAATTACACGTTATGATCATGCCAACATTTTCAATTTCACATTTAAACATCAAGAACACTTCAAAATACGAATCAACATATCAAAACCCTAACATTAAGCCCTAACTCGATTTCATCATACAATTCATCAAATTCAATGATTCAATCCTTCATTCAATAATCAAATAACACCAAATAACATCAAATAGGAACCTATGATCTACATAAAACGCATTGTCTCCTCTATTATAGAGTGAGACTCCCCTTACCTCGAATTAACCGTAGAAAAAGGATCCTTGTAAGTCACCTACGAAACCCAACAACAATCCAAGCGTTTTCCTCCTCTTTTCACGATCAAAATCTCCTTCTCTACTCCTCCTACTGCGCTATGTGCTTCTTTCCTCTCTTCTCCTTTCTTTTCTTTTTCGTTTCCTTCTCACAAATGAGAAGTGATACCTAATTTGGATATATAAACATTGGGCCATGCGCTTTTGGGCCCTAATTACACCCTTCTCCATTTCTTTCACCATCCCCTTCAATTAAAAAAATAAAAGACTATATTAACGATTTAATATACTTAAAATAATGCAACACTTTAAATAATTTAATCAAATAATTAATTAAATCATTTTAGGGTGTTACAACTCTCCCCCACTTAGGAAATTTCGTCCTCGAAATTCATACCTGATTCAAACAACTCGGATCGACTCTCTCGCATCCTGCTCTCCAGCTCCCAGTCATGCTCTCACCAAAGGCTCCCCAACCACACTACCTTGACCAAGGCAATGTCTTTCCCTCTCAACACCTTCACTTCTCTATCATCAATCCTCACTGGCATAGTCTCCACAGTGAGGTTCTCACGTACCTCCACATCATCCATGTGAATCACATGAGACGGGTCTGGAATATACTTCCGAAGCTGTGACACGTGAAAAACATCGTGCAAGTTCGAAAGATTAGGCGGCAAGGCCACCCTATAAGCAACCTTTCCAACCTCTTGATCCGCACGGTCCAATAAACCTTGGAGTCAACTTCTTTGCCTCTCGAGCACGCCCAACACCAGTCATAGGCGTGACCCTCAAGAACACATGCTCACCAGCCTGAAACTCCAAGTCCTTCCTCCTCTTATCATGATAACTTTTCTGCCGGCTCTGGGACTCTTTCATTTTCTCCCTGATCATTTTCACCTTCTCCGTAGTCTCCCTAACCAACTCTGGTCCAAGGACAACACTCTCCCCGGACTCATGCCAACACAAAGGAGTTACGCACTCTCCGTCCATACAAATTGCCTCAAAAGGAGCCATCCCAATGCTCGAGTGATAGTCAAGTATTATAAGTGAACTCAATCAGTGGGAGATGTGTATCCCACGCTCCTCCCTGCTCTAGCACACAAGCTCTCAAAAGATCCTCCAAAGACTGGATAGTTCTCTCTGTCTGGACCATCGGTTTGAGGATGATAAGTGAACTCAACCTCAGCTTGGACCCCAAAGCCTCCTGCAAAGCTCCCCCAAAACTCGATGTAAACCGCGGGTCTCTATCAGACACAATACTCTTGAACACCATGAAGCTTCACAATCACCGAATGTAAATTCTAGCCAACTTTGGCACGGAAAGGTGATGTTGATAGGAATAAAATGGGCGGACTTGGTTAGCTTTATCCACAATCACCCAAATAGTGTCAAACCTCTCACGGTGTTTGGCAACCCGTCACAAAATCCATGGAGATGTTTGTCCCACTTCCATTCCGGAATCTCTAAAGGTTGCATCAACCCCGCAGCTTCGGTGCTCAATCTTTGACTTCGCAAGTCAAACATGCATATACAAACTGCGCGAACATCTCTCTTCATACCAGTGCCACCAAAATAGTTTCTTGGATCATGGTACATCTTAGTAGCACTGGATGAATGCTCAACTTACTCCTATGGCTCTCCTCAAGAATCATCTTCTTTAACTCAAAGATCATCCGGACACAAATTCTGTCCCCGAACCTCAACACACCCAGGAATCCAACCTGTAATCCCACTCAACAAATTTTGCTCACCAAAGAACCAAAGAATCTACCAACTTCACGTCTAACTTCCGGGCGCCTCTGATACTAACCAAGAAGTCATTCCCAATCCTCAAGATCCCCAATCGACACTGCAGGGTGTCACCTCACAAACCGGACTCAAGTCACTAATTGCTCAATCAATTCCAATTCTCTCACCATCATAGTGACATATGCAAAGTTTTCCGACTCAAAGCATCGGCCACGACATTAGCTTTGCCGGATGATAGTTCAAGCCGAAATCATAGTCCTTCACTCTCTAACCAACGCCTCATCTCATATTCAGCTCCTTCGGTCAAACAAGTACTTGGACTCTTGTGATCACCTTGAACACTTCGAATCTAGTACCATAGAGATAGTGCCTCCAAATCTTCAACACAAACACAATCGCACCCAACTCTAAGTCATGAGTAGGATAGTTCTTCTCATGTGTCCTCAACTGTCGGGACGCATAAGCAACCACCTTCCCATCAACCACACTCTGTTCTCGGCAGACATAGTCGCCATCGAGCAAACAACCGACCACCCTCTTTCATTACCTCGCGCAATTGCTCGTGAGACAATAGAGCGCACTCTTCCTCTTCGTGAAGAAGAAAACTAATAGACTTATCGAGCGCTTGATGTGCACATGGTTATCTACTAACCACCCATGCCCGAATCACATCTAACCCACCCAAAGGCAAACAAATCGGATCAACGAAAAATCTCTCGCGAAGACCGACATAGGACACCTAGCGCACATCGCAGAAGTAGTTACCGACCCTTTAGCCGGAGTGTCGATAACCATCCTCTCTCCATAGTAGACAATACTAAATTTAACTTTTCAAAGACAAACACATATGCAATAAAAGAGTGCGTAGCACCCGTGTCAACAATAACAACTAAAGGTGTACCGTAGAGATGAAACATGTACCTCGGATATCATTAGGTCCTCCAACACGCCAATGCAAACACCCTCCCAAAGTAGATCTTTCCTTCTTAGGCTTGGGACACTTGAAGCTAATGTGACCAGCTTCACCACGCTTGAAACATACAGACTTCCTTACGATCACACTCGGATGCCATGTGACCACTCTTCCCACACTTAAAACATCTCTTCACTTCCATCTTACACCAAAGCTCTTGTGACTGGCTTGTCACACTTGAAACACACAACATCGGATGGGCGTCTCCCCACTTGGCTTCTTGCCCTCATGGTACCTCCTACCCTCAAAGACTGTTTCCACCATTATACTTGTTACCACCCGAATACCTTTGCTTTCCCTTGTCAGCAGACGTCTCATAAGGCTTACCCCTATTATGAAATTTCCCCCTCTGGTCTCTCATGATCCTAGAGCGGGCATTGCTGTCTTCCTCATAAATCCTGCAGATCCTACGGATCAAGAAATACTCTAATCTTCTGATACCCCACAGCCTGCTTGATATCAGCCCTCAGTCCATTCTCAAACTTAATGCATTTTGAGAATTCAGCCCCAGCCTCAGCATAGTGGGGATAGAACTTGGCCAACTCCGTGAACTTGGCAGCATATTCAGTAACAGACATACTTCCCTGCCTCAGTTCAAGGAATTCCAGCTCTTTCTTACCTCTCACGTCCTCCGGGAAATACTTTCTCAAGAATTCCCTTCGGAACACAGCCCAAGTGATCTCCTCCTGTGCAGCACCCAATCTCTCACTGGTCTCTAGCCACCAGTCATCAGCCTCTTCAGATAAAGTATGAGTACTGCAGTGCACGACTCTGCTCTTCATCAACCAATCAATCACCAAAGATCCTCTCAATCTCCTTCACCAAAGTCAAGGCACCATCCGGTTGTACCTCCCCCTTGAAGGTAGGGGTTCTCTCTCGGAATGTTGCGGTGCATGGGTTTCGGCGATTCATTTGGGTACCCACAATCTGCTTATAGCTCTGCAAGGCCTCAAGAAAAGCAAAGATCGATCCTTCGGCCATATCAACCTAACAACTGCAAAGATAAACAACCGATTCGAGAACTATTTTAAGACACCTAGTTGTCATACACACTATAATGATCGACACACTTGGCCTAGACAGACCAACTTTTGCTCGATACCACTAATGTAACACCCCATTTCTACCCTGTAATTTAAATCAAAAATCGAGTATATAAAAATCATTTCGGTCATCTTTCGGTTTAGTGTGTTATAAAATAGTGAACTGATTGACTATGGGATTACTCAGGTAACTGATACTACTTGCAACAGGCATTGACCTCCTTTGCAAGGCTCTCAGTGATGCCCTTGTAAATACACCAAATGAAGAAATTCTGACCTTAGTGGCGAACCACAATTTAGCCATAGTCATTCAGCACACTAATAGTATAACATAAATCATTCCTCAATAAAATGGAGCGTCACACATTTCTCTTAAAACATTCACTAGTTAACTCATCTCATAAACATAATCAAAATACGTAACACCAGCAAATAAACTCGTGGAACTGTAGTTCACATAGTGCAGTGGAAAATACTCATGATCTCAACAGGATAGTTCATCAGTCTCAAATCAATACATAAAAGGCTCAACAAAGAGCGAAACAAGACAACTATAGTTCATAACCCCAACCCCTAGGTGCTACGTATCAGAGCAGACCGACTCGGGGAGTAGTGAAGGTAGAAAGCCCTCACTCATGACTACCTGTGGTAAACAACAATAGAAAGGGTGAGTCTCGAACTATATAATAAAAGTGATAATACGCAATATATATATAATCATAGTTCACAGCATACTCAAACACACCAATCATCACTCAACAATATTCATGCACTAATGCGAATGTATGCAATGTAAGTATGCATGTGGTACCATTTGCCCTCCGGCATTCTCATCAATAATGGAGTCCTCATGACTCTGGCCCTCCGGCCGCCCTCAGGCTTCACAATTCTGGCCCTCCGGCCGCCCTCAGGCTTCACAATTATTTTATAAGCTCTACGACCGCAGCCGAATGTATGCATGAGACTCCATGTACAACACAAACACAATCTCCACACTCAATACACACATTAACCTTTACCTCGTAGTTAATCTCATTTTATAGCCCTCATGGCTTGGCCTCGACCCATGCCCCCATGGCATGCTCAATCACCTCATTATAAACTCTCAACACCATTAAGTCCCATGGACTAATGTAACATCCTGCATCGCTTCTGAATCGCCGATCGCCCACGAACCAACACGAGTCTTTTCAAAGATGTTTTGTCCTCACTTGCATGCTTTCCGAAACTTCGAGAGGTCACCCATCCACTACTACTCCAAGCCAAGCACGCTTAACTATGGAGTTCTTATGGGATGAGCTCCCGAAAAATAATTCGGGTATTTATTTAATTAAGTTAGTTTGGTGTTACAGTGGTTAATTACGTTAAAATAATAATGGAGTGTTTGATTTAAGTGATGAGTGGTGGGTAGTAAAGAAGGAGTATGGAAACAATAAAAGGAGGTGTAAAAAGGGCCCAATGTGCCTGGGCCCAAGAGAAGAATGCCTAGGGTTTAGGTTTGGTCTCAATGCACAAAGAAAGAAAAGAAGGAAAACCTAGAGAGAGAGGGAGAGAAGAAGGGCACTACTACCGGGAGAGGGAGAAGAAAACGAAGAGGAGGAAGAGGAAAGGAGAGAGAACACGGCTCAAAGAGAAGGAAAAGAAAGGGGAAGTTTGAGTTCGTTGTGTTGTCGTGGTTTCATACGTGTCTTCAATCGTCTTCTACGGAGCTTACGTTTAAGAGGTAAGGGTGAGCGTTTCGTTTAACATAATTGGGTATAGATAGGGTTTTGTGGAGTTTTGATGTCATTGTAATGTGATTTGATGATTATTGGTGTTTTTGATGAATTAGTGATGTTGTTTGGTGAATTTTGATGTTATTGTAATGTGATTTGATGATTTTGATTGTTTTGAGAGGATTGAGTGTGTGATGATATCAAGTGGTGATTTTGATTGTTTTGAGGTGATTGAGTATGTGATGATAAATCTTGATGATGTTGATGAATTTTGATGATGTTTGCAATGCATGATTGCTTTGTGTTCGGTTGTAAAGCATAAGATTGCTGCTGGGTGTGTCTTGGAAATCGATTCCTTGCTTTCCAAAATGTAGAATAGAATCGATTCCTTGCTTTCCAAAATGTAGAGTAGAATCGATTGCTTGCTTTCAAGTTATAGAGTCAAGAATCGATTGCTTGCTTTCCAAAGGTGGTGTCCAAATCGATTTCTTCTTTCAAATATAGAGCCAACAATCGATTCCTTGCTTTCCAAAGGTGGTGTCCAAATCGATTTCTTCTTTCAAATATAGAGCCAACAATCGATTCCTTGCTTTTAAAAAGGTAGAGTCCAAAATCGATTTCTTGCTTTCAATAGGGAGCCAAGAATCGATTGCTTGCTTTACTTGCTTTCTTCACGTTTTTGAAAAATTCATATCTTGAGAACCGGGAACCCGATTGAGGTGTTCTAAGATGCGTTGGAAAGCTTATTCAGAGACCTAACTGAATATTCTATTTTTAAGGCAAAATAAACCGTTTATTGTTGCTGTACTTATTAAGTAAAAGGTGTTGTTTATGAAAATGCGATTATTATGTTTATTTTGCTGTAAGAGGTTATACTACTAGTGTACTCCTTGACTATGGCTAGACTGTGGTTTACCACTAAGGCCAGAATTTCTTTCATTGGTGTATTTACAAGGGCATCACTGAGAACCTTGCAAATGTGGCCAATGCCTTTTGCAAGTGGTACCAGTTACTTGAGTAATCCCATAGTCAATCAATTGCACTATTTTATAACACCCTAATCTAAAAGACAAATGAAGTATATATATATATATATATATATATATATATATATATATATATATATATATATACGTATTGAATGATGATGAGGATATGTGTGTTATGATGATGTAATATGAACAACGATGTTTTTTATAAGAATGTACTCTATGAGTAATTGCTTGATGATGATGTATTATGATTCGTGATGATTGATGACGTGTAAATTCTATGAGTATAATTATGGTGATGATGTATAATGATTGCGATGATTTGCGAAGGAATACACTCTACGAGTGTTTTATGATGACATGCCTTGAGTGGTTAGTTCTTTTATGATGACATGCCTTGAGTGGTTATTTCTTTTATGACGATGATGATGAGTACCCGAGTGAGTGTTGATTGAGTTGCACATGTGTTATAGAGTCTCATGGCATGTGCATACTATGACTAATATTGATGATGTTATGCCTTGAGTGGTTTTTCTTCTATGATGAAGATATGCCTTGAGTGGTTTTTAAAGATGATATGGTACCATCATGCATATACCACAGTGGGGTTGCATCTTCATGCATAATCATGACGTGTATCGTTGTTGTTATGCGTGATTGAGCCGGGTTGAGTGATTGCAATGTAGTGATGATGTTAATGTTGTATAATTGCTCGTGCCATTTCCTCCGATTATATATTTGATTATGTTTATCTCAAATTCTCACCCTTCTCGCTTGGAATGTTGCTCTATCGTGGCAACGCTGCAGTGATCGCGAAGGAAGGAACCACTGCCTTCCTTGTTTAGCTGTTGGGAAGTCTTAGAGCCGCTCTCTGATACCGTAGCACCTAGGGGGCGTAGTTGAAGTTGTTAGTTTATTAATTAACTGTTCTATGATTATGTTAATGATGTGAGACGTGTTTGAGCGTTGTTTAGTGAGCTATTGTTATTTCCGCTGCGACGAGATTATTTTTGAGGTTTAAATTTTATGACATGAGGAGTTTTATAAATGACGACGTGGCACTTCTTTTCTATCGATTAAATTTGTATTTTTGAAAAAGAAATTACTCTGATAATGACGCGTAAATTGAGGGTAGAAAAGGGGTGTTACATTAGTGGTATCAGAGCAGTTCGGTCTGTCCGGCCAAGTTGTCCAGTGTCGAGTCTAGTTATCTCCCGAGTCTTGGTACTCGTTCTAACTATAATTTGTGTTGCGCAGATTATTAGTGAATTGGCCGACGGTATATGACTGCTATTGTTAATACTGGTGTTGCTTGTTGTCTTATTACTACTATGTGTGTGTTTGCTCTGAGTACTTCGTGTATGACTGGAATGTGTTGCTTGGTGTGTTTTCCGTGTCTCTCGTCGATTTTCGACGAAGACTTTGTGGTGGATTTTGTTGTTTGCCGTTGGGTGTTTTTGGTATTGTTGATGAATTAATGATGTTGCCTGGTGATTGAGCATATGAGATGATGAGTTGGATTTCGATTTGGGTGATTATGTAGGGTAGAGGTCGATTTTTAGTATATATGGTGAGAACATGTGATTGAACCATTTTTGAACTTAAACTCAAGATGTGATGTAAAATATGTGTCATTCTAGTTAGGATCGTGACATATGTGATGATTAACGATATGTTTGGGTAATAGGACGTGACTGACAATGGTTTGACGGGTGTTGGATGTGGGGTTTAACTTGTGTGTGTTCTTTGTTCTTCTTTGAAAATAAAATTGTTGCGGTTAGCCATTAAAATTGTTGTTTGTTAACCATTAAAATTGTTGTTGTTAGCCATTAAAAATAGTTGCTTTGTTTCTTTGCTTAATTATATCAATGAGTCATTGTTTTTATGAACAAAAATATCATTGCTTTTTACAACAAATGAGGCAATCGCTTTTCTGCCAGTAAACACATCGCTTCGCTACTGCTTTGCTCGCGAAAAAGAGCCACTTGTTTCACCGCTGTTTTTGGCTCGAAAATATCTTTGCTTGGTTCGAAAATTCTGCTTGTTTTTCCACGCCGTTTTCTGCTGCTGTTTTATCTCTTATTCCGCCAAAAAGGTCACTCGCTTTCACTCTGCTTTCACTTGTAGGTGAACCGAAATTTTCTGCGTTTTTTTTTTGAGAGGGTGTGTAATGTGGTCGTTTTTATAAATAAAGTGGTTGATGTTTTACTTCTGTTTTGCAATTTAAACGTGATGCTGTCCAAGCATGGAAATGAGATGTTTTTCCAAGATTTCAAATACATGGTTACCCGAATTTTTAATGTGTTGTCTCTTGGAACTTGAAGATGTGTTACTAAAAATGTAGGGTGATTTTACTTAAGATTGACGGGTGTATAGATGAGAAATGAAATTGGAGACGTTTTGAAAATGGATTGATGTTTTGAAAATCGGTATCCTATACATCCCCACGGGTGTATAGGCGCCAAATTCTAAGTGTGGGTGAACTTCGAGCTCGGGGCATATTTTACCGTGCCATCTTTTTTATGTTCGCGTGCCCAAACTCAATTTTAAACATTTTGGCTCGAGTGGTTTTGTTTTTGCACTTGTCATTTTTGAGATGTGTATAGGCGCCGCTTATGTTGTGATGTTTGTTTGATGCCGTGTGCTATTTGTTTGTGTTATGATGTTTGTTTAATCTTTGTGATGTTGGTGCTTTGGTACACCTTGTGTGTTAGTGTTGTTGTTGGGCAATTATTGATGTCCTCGATTTGCTTGAATAAATATAAAATGATAGTGAAACGACGGCGGGGTCTAAGGACCAAAGCGACGAGTTAATGATGTTGATGATGATGGGTTTGAGATTTTATTGTTGACGGTGTTAGTGTTGTTGTGCGGTACCACTTAGATGGTTATTAAAATGATGCAATGAGTTCGAGGGTAAAAATCATGATGAAATCGAGGAATGCGGTGATAGTGATAATCGAGAATAACAATTAAGTTCTTTGTTTCTTTGCTTATCAAAGAGAGCGTTGCTAATGTGCAAAATAAAATGTTGCTTGCTTTTTCTACAATTAAAGGTGCTTTGAATTCTTCAAATGTTAATGTGTCATTTACTAAAACTTGAAGTGCTATTTTTGTAAATCTTAAATCATTGCTTTTTCCCACAAATAAGAGTGCTATCATCTCAAATTCAAGGGTGTTGTTGATTAAAATTAGAGTGATGTTTTCTTCAATTTAATTGTCTTTGCTTTTAAAATTTAAAGGTGCCTCCCCATATTTAAGGGTGATGTTTCCTATTTTGCAAGTCTTTGCTTTATGTGGTTCTGTTGCCGCTTTTATAAATAAAGAGCTGTTGTTTTGCATGTTGTTCTTGTTGTTATTTTTGCGAATAAAGGATGATGTTTCCTTAAGTTTATAGGTACTGTTTTATGAACTCACAGTACCGCTTTGAAAATCTAAGAGGACTTTTTTCCTATTTTTCTTTAGTATCATATCAAGTACTTTGGAGTTTTGGCTTAATGCCTATTTATTTTTGGAGTTGTTGTGTTGCTTCTTTGGGTGATTGATGTGGTGTGTGCTTCACTTTGGTGAAGTTATGATGTGTTGTTGGTGTTATAATCGTAGCTAAGTTCGATCATAGCGTGAGAACCAAAGAAACGGGGAGAGGTGAAGGTTAGGTGTGTAAGGTGACGTAGGAGCCGAGGTGTAGTTACCTGACTATAAGCGGGTCAAAATATATGGAAGTCGACGTATAAGTGTGACGAAGTGCGGTGTTGCAAAGTTATCGGGCGTATGTGGGTGTCGGAAGTGTGAGTCGAAGGAATGTGTACGCCAAAGTTACATGTTGTACTTGGTGTCGGGGTGAAGTGTCGTGCGCAGTGGTGCGCCTAAGGGTAGTTGTTGAAGTGTGGTGAGTACAAGCTTAAGTGTAGATGTATGTAGAAGCTAGGGTGGTTGAATCATAGAGTGCCTATGTGCAGCGTATGGGTGACAAGAAGATTGAGTCTTGTTTCGTGAGTTGGAGTAAATTTTCGAGGACAAAAATATTCTAAGTGGGGGAGAGTTGTAACGCCCAAAAATAATTCGGGTATTTATTTAATTAAGTTAGTTAGGTGTTACAGTGGTTAATTACGTTAAAATAATAATGGAGTGTTTGATTTAAGTGATGAGTGGTGGGTAGTAAAGAAGGAGTATGGAAACAATAAAAGGAGGTGTAAAAAGGGCCCAATGTGCCTGGGCCCAAGAGAAGAATGCCTAGGGTTTAGGTTTGGTCTCAATGCACAAAGAAAGAAAAGAAGGAAAACCTAGAGAGAGAGGGAGAGAAGAAGGGCACGGCTGGGAGAGGGAGAAGAAAACGAAGAGGAGGAAGAGGAAAGGAGAGAGAACACGGCGCAAAGAGAAGGAAAAGAAAGGGAAGCTGAGTTCGTTGTGTTGTCGTGGTTTCGTACGTGTCTTCAATCGTCTTCTACTGAGACTTACGTTTAAGAGGTAAGGGTGAGCGTTTGCTTTAACATAATTGGGTATAGATAGGGTTTTGTGGAGTTTTGATGTCATTGTAATGTGATTTGATGATTATTGGTGTTTTTGATGAATTAGTGATGTTGTTTGGTGAATTTTGATGTTATTGTAATGTGATTTGATGATTTTGATTGTTTTGAGAGGATTGAGTGTGTGATGATATCAAGTGGTGATTTTGATTGTTTTTAGGTGATTGAGTATGTGATGATAAATCTTGATGATGTTGATGAATTTTGATGATGTTTGCAATGCATGATTGCTTTGTGTTCGGTTGTAAAGCATAAGATTGCTGCTGGGTGTGTCTTGGAAATCGATTCCTTGCTTTCCAAAATGTAGAATAGAATCGATTCCTTGCTTTCCAAAATGTAGAGTAGAATCGATTGCTTGCTTTCAAGTTATAGAGTCAAGAATCGATTGCTTGCTTTCCAAAGGTGGTGTCCAAATCGATTTCTTCTTTCAAATATAGAGCCAACAATCGATTCCTTGCTTTCCAAAGGTGGTGTCCAAATCGATTTCTTCTTTCAAATATAGAGCCAACAATCGATTCCTTGCTTTTAAAAAGGTAGAGTCCAAAATCGATTTCTTGCTTTCAATAGGGAGCCAAGAATCGATTGCTTGCTTTACTTGCTTTCTTCACGCTTTTGAAAAATTCATATCTTGAGAACCGAAACCCGATTGAGGTGTTCTAAGATGCGTTGGAAAGCTTATTCAGAGGCCTAACTGAATATTCTATTTTTAAGGCAAAATAAACCGTTTATTGTTGCTGTACTTATTAAGTAAAAGGTGCTGTTTATGAAAATGCGATTATTATGTTTATTTTGCTGTAAGAGGTTATACTACTAGTGTACTCCTTGACTATGGCTAGACTGTGGTTTACCACTAAGGCCAGAATTTCTTTCATTGGTGTATTTACAAGGGCATCACTGAGAACCTTGCAAATGTGGCCAATGCCTTTTGCAAGTGGTACCAGTTACCTGAGTAATCCCATAGTCAATCAGTGCACTATTTTATAACACCCTAATCTAAAAGACAAATGAAGTATATATATATATATATATATATATATATATATATATATATATATATACGTATTGAATGATGATGAGGATATGTGTGTTATGATGATGTAATATGAACAACGATGTTTTTGCGAAGAATGTACTCTATGAGTAATTGCTTGATGATGATGTATTATGATTCGTGATGATTGATGACGTGTAAATTCTATGAGTATAATTATGGTGATGATGTATAATGATTGCGATGATTTGCGAAGGAATACACTCTACGAGTGTTTTATGATGACATGCCTTGAGTGGTTAGTTCTTTTATGATGACATGCCTTGAGTGGTTATTTCTTTTATGACGATGATGATGAGTACCCCGAGTGAGTGTTGATTGAGTTGCACATGTGTTATAGAGTCTCATGGCATGTGCATACTATGACTAATATTGATGATGTTATGCCTTGAGTGGTTTTTCTTCTATGATGAAGATATGCCTTGAGTGGTTTTTAAAGATGATATGGTACCATCATGCATATACCCTGGTGGGGGTTGCATCTTCATGCATAATCATGACTGTGTACTGTTGTTGTCTGTGATTGGAGCTGGGGTTGAGTGATTGCAATGTAGTGATGATGTTAATGTTGTATAATTGCCTGTGCCATTTCCTCTGATTATATATTTGATTATGTTAATCTGAAATTCTCACCCCTTCGCTTGGAATGTTGCTCTCATCGTGGCAACGCCGCAGGTGATCGCGAAGGAAGGAACTCATCGCCTTCCTTGTTTAGCTGTTGGGAAGTCTTAGAGCCGCTCTCTGATACCGTAGCACCTAGGGGGCGTAGTTGAAGTTGTTAGTTTATTAATTAACTGTTCTATGATTATGTTAATGATGTGAGACGTGTTTGAGCGTTGTTTAGTGAGCTATTGTTATTTCATTGCGATTTAGATTATTTTTTGAGGTTTAAATTTTATGACATGAGGAGTTTTATAAATGACGACGTGGCACTTCTTTTCTATCGATTAAATTTGTATTTTTGAAAAGAAATTACTCGATAATGACGCGTAAATTGAGGGTAGAAAAGGGGTGTTACAACTAATCTCCTCTAGAGTACTCAACCTCACTCAGGGACCTAAACCACCATTTAGGACCAAAACAATCATCTAGTGGACCAAACTGTCACCTAGGGACCAAAACAAAGACACTCTTAGGCACTTGGCAAAGACTAGGCGCCATTTTCCCCACATTCTCGCGCGCCGGTGCAACACAAAGACTAGCGCCGAAAACTCAAGATTTTGGCGCCCCACAGCAACACAACCCACTGGGCGCCACTTTTTCTAGCAATCTGCGCCCCACGGCAACACAGACCTAGACACAAACTCGAACCACGCTTTCTGCATACGCCTCGCATACAGTGCAGCAGACTAGGCGCCACAGCGCACACATTTAGCGCCCCACCGACCCAAAGACACCCAACACTTTCAAACCAAAACCACCCGAGCCAAAATGTTTAAAAAGGTTTTTGGCGATGTAAATACAACATATGGCACGGTAAAATATGTTCGTAAATACAAGTTCCACTCCCTGGCCCCAAAACACACACAAAATCACCTCACCGAGACATTTTTAAAATAAGACTGTACTCAGAAACTACTCGAGCCAAAACACTTAAAAATGAATTTGGGCAGTGAACACAAAATTTGTACGAGGAAATATGTTCGAAATACAAGTTTCACTCCCGGCCCCAAAACACACACAAAATCACCCCCACCGGGACATTTTCAAAAATGACACTGCAACTGAAAACTACTCGAGCCAAAACACTTAAAAATGAATTTGGGCGGTGAACACAAAATTTGGCACGAGGAAATATGTTCAGAATACAAGTTTCACTCCCGGCCCCAAAATACCCACATTCTGCGCGCCAGACAAAGCAGCACACACCCTCAAAGACTCAAATAGTGCACTCTGGCGCCATTTCCCAAAGAACTTGGCGCCCGCAAAGAACACCGCAACCAAAACACCTTCCAAAGACATGAACAAGATACAGTGGCGCCATTTTCTCAAAGAATGTGGCGCCCGGGCAAAGACACTCTTGCACACACTCATCTCATAGCACTTTGGCGCCATTTCACTAGGGGAATTGGCGCCTAGGGGTGCCTAATGTCTCAAAAATCCATTTCAACTAATTTTCCTCAAAATCATTCATCAACAACAATCCAATTACACGTTATGATCATGCCAACATTTTCAATTTCACATTTAAACATCAAGAACACTTCAAAATACGAATCAACATATCAAAACCCTAACATTAAGCCCTAACTCGATTTCATCATACAATTCATCAAATTCAATGATTCAATCCTTCATTCAATAATCAAATAACACCAAATAACATCAAATAGGAACCTATGATCTACATAAAACGCATTGTCTCCTCTATTATAGAGTGAGACTCCCCTTACCTCGAATTAACCGTAGAAAAAGGATCCTTGTAAGTCACCTACGAAACCCAGCAACAATCCAAGCGTTTTCCTCCTCTTTTCACGATCAAAATCTCCTTCTCTACTCCCTCTATGCGCCGCGCAGCTCTTCCCTCTCTTCTCCTTTCTTTTCTTTTTCGTTTCCTTCTCACAAATGAGAAGTGATACCTAATTTGGATATATAAACATTGGGCCATGCGCTTTTGGGCCCTAATTACACCCTTCTCCATTTCTTCCACCATCCCCTTCAATTAAAAAAATAAAAGACTATATTAACGATTTAATATACTTAAAATAATGCAACACTTTAAATAATTTAATCAAATAATTAATTAAATCATTTTAGGGTGTTACAGCTGCCACACGTTGGAATTTGGTCGCCATCGTAGCGGCCACGCTTATCGTCGACGTTCGTAGCAGGCCATTCCGCGGCCACTTTCGTTGTAGGTCGTTCGACGTCCTACCCTCGATGTAGGCCATTCGTTGGTCTACATTTGTTGTGGGCCTTTCGATGGCCCATCCTCGTTGTAGGTCGCTCCGTTCGACGGCTTACGCTCGTATTGAACCACTTCGTTGGCTTACGTTTGTTTGGGCTATTTGATGACACTCGTTGTAGGCCGATCGGTGGCCTCACGGCCGCTCTACTACTACTCGCATGGTGAGCGACCGGTCATACATTTTTGCATGCAAAATAAATTACAAAGTACGACTTTCAAAGGTTGGGCCTCGGTAAAACCCCAGTGGGGAAAAAGAGCTCCTGCCTGATATTTATTCATAGGTCAATAATCTGGCCCGTTATCACAAGGATTGTCTTGTCCTTTAAGCGATCTGATGCGCGTCTAAGCCTTCTTTTCCATTGTATCCTGCTCTTCTATGGGAAGCGTGCGGGCGCCCTTTCTAGTGAGCAGTGCTTCTTCATAGGCCATATGGTCGTTGGCCCTTCGGAGGAACATGGTCAAGTCCATGTACCGACTTAGGCCAAACTCTTTTGCAAATCTGTGGTCCGGTCTAATACCACATTTAAGATATTTCAGTTTATCTCTGTTCGTTAGGTCGCACACCTGATCGGCCTCAGCGTTGAATCGCTCTACGTACTATCTCAATGATTCATTGTCCCCTTGGATAATCGTATCCAAGTGCTCTTCATGCTGGTATTGGCAACGGTTGGCTGTATAATTGGCTAAGAAAATCATTATCAAGCCTTCCCTAGAGGAGATGGTGTCGGGCTGTAGCGACTCCCACCATTCTAGTGCCCGGCCGTCCAACGACTGAGGGAAAAGTCCGCATTTCATGGTCGACCCTAATTCCCTGTAGCTACAGTAGTTGTTGAAGTATGTGATATGCTTATCCCGATCTCCATGGCCATCAAACTTGTTCAGATTGGGCGGCTTCCTTAAGTCTCTTGGAATGCGGTAGCGCCGGATCTCTCTCTTAAAGGGCCATGGTCGTTTGGGATGTCACTCGACCCAAAGGGCTGCATGGCGAGGCACGCCTCGTTCGACACTCCGTAGAATCTGTAACACCCCCTTCTACATAGTCTATTATTTGATCAATTTGAGAATCAGAGTCTACGAAAAACTTTAGTGCGACCACTTGAGGGTGCCACATTTAAAAATTCCAAAATACTAAATAGAATGAACTCCAAGTTAAGATACATAGCACCATAACAGAAATCCGGGAATAAACACCATTTCAGCGGAATTAACAAAACTCAAATATAGAAAATACAGTTATCCAAATGAAAAGTCAATTCATAAAATAAACGACAAATCCTAAATATCCCCTTACTACGTATAAGAGTCGACTCGACCATACTAGAAGAAGGTACTCACGTCACCTTCATCCATCACACCACCTGCAGCACAAGTTGCCACATAAGAGCAACATTCCAAGCGTAAAGGGTGAGTCTCATTTCATAGGTAATAGTAAATAAAACAAGCAACGCAATAAGACAAGCATTAGCACACCAAAACAAAGATAATCCAATCAATTTCACCAATAGTTATACACACCCAAACACCACCGTAAAATGTATGCAAGTGCATGATATGCACTCCAACGCCGAGGGCATATGCATGTGGATCCATCACCAAAAGGCCCATAGGGCATTCACCAATCACCAAAAGGCCCGAAGGCATTCACCATTCACCAAAAGGCCCGAAAGCATTCACCAAATATTTTATGAGGCCGAGGCCTATTCACCAAAAATACATATGATTATGCGACACCATGACTATGCACCATCACACCAAAACACCAAATTAGGCATTAGAATGCTCACCAGTAGTTTATTTACCCACCAATCATCAAGAGAGGTCATAGACCCTCAATCACCCAAAATATACTCACCATCAGCATGCATCACCACACCAAACAATCACCAAGAATCATACATAGAATAATCACCTTTAATTTTATTTACTCACACACCTCGGCACTGTAACACCCCCTTCTACCATAACTACTATTTAAATTAATTGAAAAATCAGAGTGCGTAAAAACTTTTAGTGCGACCACTCGAGGTGCCACATTTAAACACCAAAATCAAAACCCAAAACATTAATCAAAATAAACTTCAGTATAGGATACATAGCACCGAATAACATCCGGGTATAAGTATTACAGCAGTGGAAAATAACAACTTAACGTGATAGTTCAAAATATAAAGAAAATAACAAACTAAACATCCCCCAGTGCTACGTATCAGAGCCGACTCGACCACACTAGAAGAAGGATCTCTAGTCACCTTCATCCATCACACTGCGCAGTTGCCGACATACGAGGCAACACGACGCAGATAGGTGAGTCTCAATGCATAGATAATAATAAATAAAGCGAGGAACACAGAGAAACAGCACACCGTAGATACATCAATTCACATACACCATTAATACAGTTACACCAAATACAGTTACACCAAGTACAGTTACACCAAATACACCATTTGCAATCACACCAGAAACAGTTACACTAGAACATGTATGCAATGTATGCAATGCAACCCAAAACTCCACTCAGGCATATGCATGTGGATCCATCACCAAAATTGCCTTGTGGGCATTCACCAAACACCAAAATAATTTAGAGGCCGAAGCCTATTCACCAAAATGCATATGATTTATGCGACGCCATGACTATGCACCAAAAACACCAAAACACCAAAATAAAGCAATAACATGCTCACCACAATTATATGTATGTTCACCAGATCACCAAGACTAATTCTACCCAAACACCTAGTACTCACATAATCTCTCCTATTTAATTATATCAATTAACAACCAATCACCTTCATAACAATTAACACCTATTACACACCATATTACATTTAACTCGTGCAATTCACCTTATAACTCAACCAAATAATTACTCCTAGTGTTTATATATTCAATTTACGCTACAACAACACCATAACACCACAATCAAGAATTTATCAATTCAATGCATGAAATTCAAGTCAATCACATGTGAAGTCAAACAATCACCTAATCAATCAAATACTCCATAAGTCAATTCAAACAATTACTCCTAACACCTAATCCCTATGATTTCATGGTTTATAAATTATTAACTATGATTAGAGAGCCCCCATACCTCAAAATTGAAAAAGATGACACCAAAGCTCTCAAGAAAACCCCTCCAAGACACCAACACTCCAAGATTCTTCCTTCTTCCTTGATTCTTCACGCCAACACCTCCCTCTCTCTAGCCCTAGCCGCGCCTCTCCTCACTCTTCTCTCCTTCCCACTTTCTAATTTTTGATCTTTTGCTTCTAGTGAGGGTTTCTCCTAAGACCCTAAGGTTTTTATTAATTGGGTTTGGGCCACTTAACTCCAATGGGCCCTAATTGCACCTCCTAATTACTTTCTCATATCCCTCCTTATTTAACTAAAACACTCCCCATTTATTTACTACACCCCACTCCTTATTTAAATGAGCATCAACACTCTAACCCTTTTTTAATTTGATTTTTAATTCCCAACCATATGCTACTTTTCCTCCTACTTTTCCTCCCTCCTATAACCACTTTGGTTTTCCCTAGAAACTTGCTTTTAATAATAACAATAATAATATTAATAATAATAATAATAATAATAATAATAATAATAATCATCTTATATTAAGTATTTATAACATCAATTTTAGTCCTTCTCAACATGGTCCACTACCCTATCAAATCAACTCCAAATAATTTCTAATAAAATTTGGGGCGTTACAGGCACACCCTCACACACCTCGGCTCCCACTCACACAACTCGGCACCCACTCAAACACCTCGGCACGCACACTCACATACCTCGGCTCCCACTCACACACCTCGGCACACACAAAACACACCTCGGTACACTCTCACACACCTCGGCACCTCACCCCATTCACCTCGACACCTCGCCTCGCCTCACTCACCTCGGTCACCAACCTCCTTCACCTCGGCACATCACCCCATTCACCTCGGCTCCTTACCTCACTTCACTCACCTAGGTCACCTCACCTCATTCACCTCGGCTCCTTACCTCACTTCACTCACCTAGGTCACCTCACCTCATTCACCTCGGCTCCTTACCTCACTTCACTCATCTAGGTCACCTCACCTCATTCACCTCGGCACTGGGCAGCACACATCGGCGCCCATCCTCACCGGCAGCGCCAAGAGGCGCGCCACTCACACACCGAACACACGCACAAGGGCGCGGCACAACCGGCAGCGCCCAACGCATACACTCACGCACAGGGCACAGGCGCCTTGCGCCCAGCCCGTGCCACTCTTCCACACCCCACGCAACCACTTGGCGCGCACACACTAGTGCAGCGCCGGCAACGCACGCACGCACCACCCATACCGGCCGAGAACAACAACATGGATACACAACAATCACGTAATCAACATCATCATGCCAACAATCACAATAACGAAAACACAGCTTCATGCAAAGATCACTCAAAATAACCTCATCACCCCAATTATCACATAAGGACTCAATTCAATTATATATTCGTTACATTCATCACCCAATCAAGCAAATTAACATATAAGCATTCAATCAAACATTTCCTAACACTCAATCCTATGGTTCCAAGGTTTATAAACTATTGGCTATGGAAAGAGAATCCCTTACGATATCGAGTTGCATTCGATAGAGAATAGACAAATATCGATCACGAACCCACAATCCTAATCCGAGTCCGACGGGGCACGATGGGTAACTCGAACTTGTATAATTAGACAACAAAAGAGATTCAATGATTATCAGATTAAATTATTAGGAATATTTAATAACTATTTAATGAAACTAGTCATGTTTCGTATTAAAGGTTTAGAGCCAAAATAGTTGTAATAAAAATGAAAGCCATAAGGAAGCTTACCACTAACTACAATGTGGCAGTGCTGGTGATCAAGAATTGAAAAGGAACGCCAAACAATGAGGGTTCAAAATGTGAGGGAAACAACTACCAAGACGTGGAACATGGAGGAATTGAGACATAATGACTTCACGGCATGATAGCTGCTACTTGAATTCAACTCCAAGAAAATTGCATTTTGTTGATTCTAATTCTATACACTGAACCTAACTGTTCAACTTCAAGGGAGAATCGTAAGTTGTTTCAAGAAACCATGGGGGAAGTATGGTTGAGACTTGCGAGAGAGGAGGGTCTTGGTTCGAAGTTCATGTGTGATTTGTCAGTGTGGTGTGTTGTTTTTGTTGTGGTTAAGGAACACGCCAGAAATCACAAAGAAGTGTGCCAATACCGATGTGATTCGCGAGAGAGGGAGGACGTGGTGGCTATGGAGTTTCAAGCTAGAGGGATATCGTTGGAACATATGATAGAGGCTGAAATCGGTTGAACGGAGGTCGAAATTGGACTCAACGCACGATTTTGTGTGGGAAGGTGAGGTTTGGGGTTCAACCGTGGAGAAGGGAGGGAGAACGCAAGAGAGGAGTTTGTGGTGGTAGGGTTTCGGGCTGCGCCATGTTTCTGAGGAAGAAGAAGAAGAAGCCAGCGCCGGGTCGGGTCAGTCCGTGTGGGCCTCGCATGGACTGGGCTGCAAGCTGGGTCTGTGCATCAGTTTAGTGAGAAGGGGGTGCAAACATGAAAAAGGGGGGTCCGTGCGAGTAAAAATGCTCAAAAATCCTATTTAAATCATTTTCAGAGCCCAATTTAACTACAACTATTATTTTAACACTTCAATAGTAAAAATAACTTTTTAAACTAAGTAACATCTAAAATACTAATATATTTTACACAATAAAATGACCAAATAAATTAAATAAATATAAATATATAATAACAATCGTATATTATGAATAGTATATAAAAATATATTTAAAAGTGATTTTCAACTAATTTTAATAACTCACACACAATAAATTAAAATAATTTAATCTTATCAATATAAAATAGTTTATAAAACAAATATATATTAAAAGAAATTTCGTCCTCGAAATTTTGTTAGCTCGCTCAAGGACAAAATAAAAGAAGAAATGCTCGGAAGGTTCAAACACCCGGAAGAAAAATATAAACCTTGTCAAAGTGACAGGAGAGATGAGTCAATGATATTAAAGATAAGAAATTGAAGACATCAACGAAAGAAAAGTTAGAAACTCGCACAGTGAAAGCTTATGACGAGAAATAGTGGACATTCAATGTACAAAATATCTTCAATATATTCCGGATTGTAAACGATGTGTCGGCCTAACACAACCTTACAAACAAGACTCTATCGATGTTATTCTTCCACGTAAATATCCACAATTACCCAACTCAAGAAAATAAAAATCATGTGGTGAAAATAACAGAAAACACTAATTGTGAGGTTTAATTAAGGAAAATATTATATTCAAACGCCATACACGACATTGACGCTAGTAAAGGAGTAGTACCTTAAAATCATTAGCAAAACAACTTCACAAAACACTTGGTCTGTAGCATCATCATACAAAAATAAGAGCATGCTATAGCAATGGATTTTTTGGAAGAATAGATATTAGTTCAACCAAGTCAACCTATATACTTATGTGAACATCTAATACTAAAAGCTAATTTAAAATACAAGCGTTCTCAGCACACATTCTTATTCTAAGATTTCAAAACCACGTAACACATAAGTCGCTCATTAGTACAAAGTTATTTTATAGTTAGAGGGTTCACAATATGGTGCACGGAGAGCAATTAAGCAAATAGAACAAGATAAACTAAATTAACACAACAATAATAACATAAGAATATAGTCTACGATTACACAAATCCTTAAACAAGAAGACAATTATAGGATAAGAGGGAGCGGTAATTGCAAAGATCTAAAAATGATTATTAGTTAGGGTGAGCAAAATAATGCAAAGACATTTGTAATGAATTACTACATTATAACAACTAGCAAGGCCAACCCACAAGACACTCAACTCAAAATATCAATACACAATTAAAAACACATATATGAAGACAACAATAAAAACTTATACAAGACTTAGTATTTATCAATCAAAATAACCTCAATACATATTTACGCATCCAACATTAAAACTAGTTAAATTGAAGTTAATACGCAGCCTGAGTATATATTTATTTTTAAATCACAAAACCACTTAACATCATGCTTTAGAAAATATTAGAATCATAATTAAATCATAAAAACTTGGAGATTCTACACATTTAGAATTCATAGTCAGCGACTAAATGACATGAAAGTCAGGAAACAGTTCTCAAAGATTCGAGAAACAATTAAAATAAAACAAGTGAACGTAGTAATAACATGAAATGACCGTGAACAACTAAGATCATTATGTCCAATTGCAATTATACCAGTAGTAAAACAATAGTTCTTGTAGCATTTAAAAATGAGAATAATCAAAACATTGCAACAAGTGATAGCAACTTATAGTGATAAGACGACTCAAAATAATCAACAGAGCATCTACTCTAACGCATCAATTCGCAAGGAAAATACCTTTACACAAACACTTTACACTTAATTAAAATAAATTAAACGCATTTGTGAGCCTAAACCAATTAAACCTATTTTAATAGAATCTCACAGACAGTCCCAATACAAATTTTATTCTTTAGTCATAAACCACATATCACAAATAGTGTATAGGTGACAACTAAAATTCAAATCATAGAAGTTCAGCTTATATAAATTCAGAGTTTCCAAAAACACGAAAGTGACGACCAAATGACTACAATACAAACTTCACACCAAAAAAACATAACGAACACGACACATGGCCTAAGTAAGAGACCAGGCTCTATGAAAAATTTCTCTAAGGGGAAAGAGTCATTCGGGGTCTAGGTTAGATTCTAACATTATACCACTTCTCCGATCAGTGATACTCTTTTCTCTTCTACGAATATTTACCACTCACCCTATTATCTTGAGAACTTCACCAACTAAGTTGGCCACCCTCCTAATTACCGAGTATCAACAGGTAATGCGTGCAACTCTACTTAGAGTTCACACATCGGAAGACTCAATAGACAATACAAATGGTCCGGTTAGGACCGAACTGCTCTGATACCACTAATGTAACACCCCCTTCTACATAGTCTATTATTTGATCAATTTGAGAATCAGAGTCTACGAAAAACTTTAGTGCGACCACTTGAGGGTGCCACATTTAAAAATTCCAAAATACTAAATAGAATGAACTCCAAGTTAAGATACATAGCACCATAAATCAAATCCGAATAAACACCATTTCAAATGGAATTAACAAAACTCAAATACAGAAAATACAGTTATCCAAATGAAAAGTCAATTCATAAAATAAACGACAAATCCTAAATATCCCCCCCGGTGCTACGTATCAGAGCTGACTCGACCATACTAGAAGAAGGTACTCACGTCACCTTCAACCCATCACACACTGCAAGCTGCGTTGCCACATAAGAGCAACATTCCAAGCAGAAAGGGTGAGTCTCATTTCATAGGTAATAGTAAATAAAACAAGCAACGCAATAAGACAAGCATTAGCACACCAAAACAGTATAATCCAATCAATTTCACCAATAGTTATACACACCCAAACAACCACCGTAAAATGTATGCAAGTGCATGATATGCACCAACGCCGAGGGCATATGCATGTGGATCCATCACCAAAAGGCCCATAGGGCATTCACCAATCACCAAAAGGCCCGAAGGCATTCACCATTCACCAAAAGGCCCGAAGGCATTCACCAAAATATTTTATGAGGCCGAGGCCTATTCACCAAAAATACATATGATTATGCGACACCATGACTATGCACCATCACACCAAAACACCAAATTAGGCATTAGAATGCTCACCATTAGTTTATTTACCCACCAATCATCAAGAGAGGTCATAGACCCTCAATCACCCAAAATATACTCACCATCGCATGCATCACCACACCAAACAATCACCAAAGAATCATACTAGAATAATCACCTTTAATTTTATTTACTCACACACCTCGGCACACCCTCACACACCTCGGCTCCCACTCACACAACTCGGCACCCACTCAAACACCTCGGCACGCACACTCACATACCTCGGCTCCCACTCACACACCTCGGGACACACAAAACACACCTCGGTACACTCTCACACACCTCGGAACCTCACCCCATTCACCTCGACACCTCGCCTCGCCTCACTCACCTCGGTCACCAACCTCCTTCACCTCGGCACATCACCCCATTCACCTCGGCTCCTTACCTCACTTAACTCACCTAGGTCACCTCACCTCATTCACCTCGGCTCCTTACCTCACTTCACTCACCTAGGTCACCTCACCTCATTCACCTCGGCTCCTTACCTCACTTCACTCACCTAGGTCACCTCACCTCATTCACCTCGGCACTGGGCAGCACACATCGGCGCCCATCCTCACCGGCAGCGCCAAGAGGTGCGCCACTCACACACCGAACACACGCACAAGGGCGCGCCACAACCGGCAGCGCCCAACGCGCATACACTCACGCCGCAGGCACGAGCGCTTTGCAACCACTTGGCGCGCGCACACTAGTGCGGCGGCGCGAACGCACGCACGCACCACCCATACCGCCGAGAACAACAACATGGATACACAACAATCACGGAATCAACATCATCATGCCAACAATCACAATAACGAAAACACAGCTTCATGCAATGATCACTCAAAATAACCTCATCACCCCAATTATCACATAAGGACTCAATTCAATTATATATTCGTTACATTCATCACCCAATCAAGCAAATTAACATATAAGCATTCAATCAAACATTTCCTAACACTCAATCCTATGGTTCCAAGGTTTATAAACTATTGGCTATGGAAAGAGAATCCCCTTACCTGATATCGAGTTGCATTCCGATAGAGAATAGACAAATATCAGTCACGAACCCACAATCCTAATCCGAGTCCGACGGGGCACGATGGGTAACTCGAACTTGTATAATTAGACAACAAAAGAGATTCAATGATTATCAGATTAAATTATTAGGAATATTTAATAACTATTTAATGAAACTAGTCATGTTTCGTATTAAAGGTTTAGAGCCAAAATAGTTGTAATAAAAATGAAAGCCATAAGGAAGCTTACCACTAACTACAATGTGGCAGTGCTGGTGATCAAGAATTGAAAAGGAACGCCAAACAATGAGGGTTCAAAATGTGAGGGAAACAACTACCAAGACGTGGAACATGGAGGAATTGAGACATAATGACTTCACGGCATGATAGCTGCTACTTGAATTCAACTCCAGGAAAATTGCATTTTGTTGATTCTAATTCTATACACAAAATAACTGAACCTAACTGTTCAACTTCAAGGGAAAATCGTAAGTTGTTTCAAGAAACCATGGGGGAAGTATGGTTGAGACTTGCGAGAGAGGAGGGTCTTGGTTCGAAGTTCATGTGTGATTTGTCAGTGTGGTGTGTTGTTTTTGTTGTGGTTAAGAACACGCCGTAAATCACAAAGAAGCGTGCCAATACCGGCGTGATTCGCGAGAGGAGGGACGTGGTGGCTATGGAGTTTCAAGCTAGAGGATATCGTTGGAACATATGATAGAGGCTGAAATCGGTTGAACGGAGGTCGAAATTGGACTCAACGCACGATTTTGTGTGGGAAGGTGAGGTTTGGGGTTCAACCGTGGAGAAGGGAGGGAGAACGCAAGAGAGGAGTTTGTGGTGGTAGGGTTTCGGGCTGCGCCATGTTTCTGAGGAAGAAGAAGAAGAAGCCGGCCACGGGTCGGGTCGATCGCGTGTGGGCCTCGCATGGACTGGCCGCAAGCCGGGTCTCACAGATCGCTTTAGTGAGAAGGGGTGCAAACTGAAAAAGGGGGTCCGTGCGAGTAAAAATGCTCAAAAATCCTATTTAAATCATTTTCAGAGCCCAATTTAACTACAACTATTATTTTAACACTTCAATAGTAAAAATAACTTTTTAAACTAAGTAACATCTAAAATACTAATATATTTTACACAATAAAATGACCAAATAAATTAAATAAATATAAATGTATAATAACAATCGTATATTATGAATAGTATATAAAAATATATTTAAAAGTGATTTTCAACTAATTTTAATAACTCACACACAATAAATTAAAATAATTTAATCTTATCAATATAAAATAGTTTATAAAACAAATATATATTAAAAGAACTGACACCCGAAAATCAGGGTGTTACAGAATCCGCCACCGATCGGCTGTCCATAAGGCGGTGGCATTTGAGGTGAATGTTCCCTGGGTCGCTCAGAGTGGCGCCTTCTTGGTCGCTGGGAGACATCTCTGATTTCCCCGTTCCGATAGTCTTCAAATTCATCGTACGAGTCCCAGGACCTGCTTCTCGATCGTCGGGAACCAGAAGACTCGCAGGAAGAATACCAGGTAGGCGAGCGACCCGATTCAGGACGATAGTTGGAGTCTTCGTAACCATAGTCTTAAGAGGGGGAACAGCGTCTGCGCACGTTCCTGCTAGGGGCGACCTGTGTGCCCTATTTCGGCGTGCCGGGGATCAGCGAGAAGTACTTCCTCTGTGAGGGACACTCCTTCGAGGGGGTGTTCGGCGTCTACGTGAAGGACGACCTTGTGCAAAGGGCTCTCCGTTGGCCGCTCGCTGGCGGACTGGGATCGACCCTCTTTCGTAGCGAGAGATCAACTCGTCTCGATCTGCAATGAGTTGATTCTTGTTTTGTAGCACTTGAAGGACGGCCTGAGTGATATGCTCTGGCAAAGGCTCGCAATCCACCTCGGCGGCCAGCTCGGCCAGTGCTCGGTTGATGAGCGGTGCCGCACTGTTCTAGGATCGGTCCTCGGCCGCCCTGCACTGAGGGCTCTTGGCGAGGATTTCCTTGCAAATCATGCACAGTAATGGGTACGTCTTCTGGGGTCTGCTGCTGAGGATGCTGCTGCCCGGAGGGGTTTAGTCGAGATGAGGCCCGCGTCTGGGGCCTATCGCGTGGAACCATAGTTGAAGTAGGATAGCGCTCGAGCCTCCCACTGTGGTCGCCAATTGATCGTACCTTGACCAATGAAGTGTTGATGTCGCTTGTTGTTGGCCTGTCGTTGAAGGGCTTAGAGGTCTGGTCTTGGCTGCACGCGGGTGGTACCTACAATGACACTCCGACGCTCAAGTCAGTGCACGGGCAGGGTATCACGAGGTAGGAAAACGTCCCAAAAGCCACAGGCGAGTGTGGTATTTATGCTGCTGGAGTGAGGCGTCCCGGCCGAAATAAGCGCAAAGGCCAGGAGCGCAACTTGCGCTGCAAGGCTATGCGAATGGGCCTTGTTGGGCCGTCCGGTGCGTGTTGGGCCGCTGGTCCAGTTCTGATGTTACCTCCTGATATTGCTAATACACCCCGAAACAGTTTTCAAACCAAGAGAATGTTATTTTCATCAACCTTCTCAAGACAGTTTTTGAACTAATAATTGATCTTTCAACCTCCTCATCTTGGTTTAAAAACTATCTCTCATTGATAGTATACATCTATCTTACTAGCACTAATAATATTGATCATTCAGAGGTTTATACTTGCCTACATATCATCTGTTGGTTTTCAATCTAAGAGAAGGTTATTTCATTCAACCTTCTCAACCTAGGCTTAACTAAAGCTAAAGTTTTTTAAATATAAAACCAAGTTAAAACCAACCTATCTTTTGAATAAACATATTACCACGTGCAATTCTTCATTAAAGAAGGATTGTCTCTGTGTGAGGAGTTTATTATTACTAACCTTCTTATGTCCAACTCTATCTTGAGAAATACTTGAAGAAGTTTTTAGGTATCAAGTATTAAAAGTAAACACAATTCAACCCCCCCCCCCCCCCCACATTTCTTGTGTAATTATGTCACTTATATTGGCATCAAAGCTCACCTCTACGGGCTGAGAACACTTTGTAGTGTGAGAGGAAACATCATGGAAGAAGTGATGAACAATCCAAACTATGTTATGTTCCTTCTTGTAGGAGCCTCTGCTAACAGATCTCCTGGATTCACTGCTGAACATTATTACTATTGGAACGATCAAATTGGGCTGTTTTTGGAATCACAAGATACTGATCTCTGGGGAATTGTTTAAGATGGTCCCAATGTTCCCTCTACAACTAATGCTGAAGGAGAAACAACTCCAAATCCCAAAGCCATCTGGAATGCTGAAGACTAGCGTATGGTACTTCTTAATTCTAAAGGAAAATTATTTATCACATGTGCTTTAGGAAGAAGTGAATATGATAAGGTTGTTGGGAAACCAACTGCAAAAGAAATTTGGGATACATTGAAAACTGCTCACAAAGCAGGTTCACAATAATAACAAATGATTTGAACTCATTGGGAAACACCTATACAAATCAAGCTAAAGTCATAAAGCTTCTAAGATGCTTACCAAAGGTGTGGAGACCCAAAGTGACTACTATAATAGAAGCAAAAGATCTGTCTATTCTCAAAATAGAAGATTTACTAGGATCCTTAAAAGTGAAGAGCAAGATATCATGGATGAACTTCATCCAAAGAAAGTTAAAACCATTGCTCTTAAAGTTTCTAAACCTTCTAAAGCTTTGGCACTAAAAGCTCAAGAGGAAACTCATGAAGAAAGTGATGAAAATGATGATAACACTGATGAAGAATATGAAATGGCGCTTACTTAAGAAGATTGAGAAGAGGGGCTTTCAGGAAAAACAAAAGAAAACATTTTGTTAAGAAAGACCAGCCTAAAGGAGAAAGCACAAGAAAAACTCCTTTTGTATGCTATGAATGCAACAAGCCTGATCACTACAAAAATGAGTGTCGAAAACTCAAAGGATGCAACGGGAAATTTTCACCAAAAAAGAAGGCACTACTTGCTACATGGGATAACTCTAAGGAATCTGAGTCAAGTCATGAAGAAGAAGCAGCAAATTTCTGTCTTATGGCATATACTGAAGAACCTTCTCAAACATATCCTATATCACGTTTGGAATCAACCAACTCATATCTCATGGTTGATTCTGATACAAAGGAGGTATTTCTTTTTAAACCATCTACTTGTGCTTCATGCAAAGAAACTGAATATGCTTTTGAAAATTTGTTGGCTGATTCAAACACTTTATCTCAAAAGTGTGTGAAGTTCAAAAATCAACTTTGTGATGCAAAAAGAGAGAATGAAGAACTTCAAAAACAAAATGATCATCTTCTAAAATCTGTTCATACTCTCCAACATTCACATTTCGAGCTTTCTGAACAATACAAACTTTTGAATGATAAATTAACTAAAAAATCAAACCTTACATATTAAGATCTAGAAAAACAAAACAACATTCTCAACAACAAAATCTTAAAAGGAAGAACTATCCATGTCTATCCAAAATCAAAATTCTTTTGAAAAACCCCTTGAAAGACATGTTGAACACAACTCTAATATTGTCTCTAGAGCTAGAAAAACAAAAGTGAAATGCACATATTGTAAGATGTCTGGTCATGATATTTCTGCATGTGTCAGAGTTAAGAAAAATATTTATTGGAAAAATGCTAACCAAGAAGGACCCAAGAAACTCTGGGTACTCAAATCTTTACCAATCTCTGAAACAGGAATGCCTCTTAGCATCCAAGAAAAAACTGTGGTCCTTGAACAATGGATGCTCAAGGCTCATGATAAAAGAGAAGGATAAAAGTTCTCTCTATAAGAGAGAAGAGATGGAAGCTATGTTTTATTTGGAAATGATGGCAAAACTTGCATCAAAGGTAAAGGTACCATAGATAACCTTTCCTTTCCCAAAATAAAAGTTCAGTATGTAGAAAGTTGAAACACAACTTACTTAGTATTAGTCAGCTAGATGATAGAAGATATGAAATGTCTTCTATATTTGTAAATACAATGATTAAGAAAAGGCTAAAAGGTACTTTTAGTCCCTGCAAATGTCAAGAAAATCCAGTTTAGTCCCTGCAATTCCAAAAATTTTAAAATAGTCCCTGCAATTAGTAAACGTTACTACTTTAGTCCCTGCTGTTACTACTTTAGTCCCTGCAATTCCATTTAAAAGGTACTTTTAGTCCCTGTAAATGTCAAGAAAATCCAGTTTAGTCCCTCCTTTTTTAAGAGTAAAGTAACAGCAGGGACTAAGGTAGTAACGTTTACTAATTGCAGGGACTATTTTAAAAATTTTGGAATTGCAGGGACTAAACTGGATTTTCTTGACATTTGCAGGGACTAAAAGTACCTTTTAGCCTTAAGAAAATATCTTTTGGCAAATGTCTATTCACTGCATCTAGGGATAAGAATCTATATAGTCTATGTCATGTTGAATCATCTCAAGAAACTTGTCTTAGTTCTTATAACAATGAAAAATATGTTTGGCACAGAAGAGCTGATCATTCAAGCTTGCAAACCTTTTTAAAGTTTATTTTTTGAAAAACTGTGTGAAATATGTGTTCTCGGAAAACACACTAAATCTAGTTTTGAACTAAAGTACATTTACTTCTCATAAACCAATGGGTTCTGTGCACATTAATCTCAATTGATCATACCAACACAGCTATCCCTAGAAAGAGATGTTGTTTTATTATTGGTGATGAACCTTCTAGAACTACTTGAATTTTGCTTTGGAAAATAGAAATGAATCTCTTAAAACACTAAAGTTTTTCTAAAAAGAAAGTTCAAAGAAAGGTTAAAATATCTTTTCTGAAAGAAGTAATCATAGGGAAGCTTTTGAAAATAAGTTTCTTTTTCAAAACCAGTTTGAGCAAGTCAAAAATCGATTGAAGAATCCTTGATGAAAAAGGTAATTTTTGACAAAAGACATTAATACAGCATGAATAGAGTATCTATCAGAAAATCTTTGAGAAAACCCCTTATGTATTCTAAAAATTGGAAAACCAAACTTTGTCTACCTTCATGTGTCTAGTTGCTTTTTTTTTAATTGAGACATACTGGAAAGTTTTGACTATAAAGGAATAATATTAGAACTCTTATTTTAGAAGAAAGCATGCATGTATTTTCTTTAGTAAGATCACAGGTATAGATGAAGTGATTGAGTGTTGATGAAGTCAAAGAAGAAGGTAAAGAAAATAATTGGCTTGAGAAGGATGAAATAGAAGCTTCTCCTCAACCTTCTCAATAATTAGAAGAAGCTACTTAAGCTTCTGATCAAACTTATCTTTTGATAAGAAGATAGAAAAAGATTGAATCAAAGAACATGAATGAAGCTATACAAGAACAATCATGGATAGATGCTATGATTGAAGAACTTTCTCAAAACAATGAAGTATGGAACCTAGTTTCATCTCGAAAACAAATAATCAGTCATAAGAACAAAATGGGGTTTCAGAAATAAGCAAGAAGAAAATAATATGCTGGTGGGTGTTGTTCACAAAAATTTGGATCAAGAATAAATTGAAGAACTACTCATTAAGGTACACATATATTCCTGTTTATTATTACAATCCTAATTGCCATCCATTTATCAAATTTTCTAAAAAGCATACTGATTCAAGTATCATTCTTTAATCATGTTTAGAAAAAGGATCGTGGAATAAATTTTTCAACATCTAGCATAAATTAAAGAATATTTTCTAGCCTCTGTTTAAACAAAAATACAATTTTATTGAAGAGGCTTTGCACATTTCAAAATGTCCTTAAGAATAGTACAATTGTCAAAAACGCCAACCTTCTCAAGTAATGAGAAGGTTCACTTAAGAAATTTCATTCGAGTAGGTTCAACATTTACGGAATCGATGGCAAAGAACGAGTGAACAGTAAAATTAATATTGTCACTATTGAGTATGCCTTGTAGACTGTCTAAACCGCTCCAACGACTAATGTTTACCCTCTAAACCTACCAACTCCCTGCACACACATTCTTCTATCAAATCAATATATTTCTTCATCTTTTCCAACAACTCAATCCCACTAAATACACTTGATCGTACAATACCAATAGAAGTGGTGCTGGTCCCTTAGCTCGGTCGCTGGTAGTCTTGGTGTCTGAGTTTGGGTCGCGCGCGGGTGGTACCTGCGAAAGCACTCCGACGCCCAAGTCAGTAGTGAACAGTGAATAGGACCACCAGTAATAATGACGTACCTAATTCCTTGGGATTCGTGCCATATTTATAGCTACAGTATTGGGCCATATTGGGCCTATTGGACTGCATTGGGCCTTGAGTCCACTCCAGAACAGTTGCCCCCCAAGCCTGGGTCGCCAGTGGGCGGGCTAAGGCTTGATTTGCTGCCCCCGAGCAGTGTCGTGATAAATTTTGACCATTGTGTCGTTGATCGAGAGATTGTTCGTCTCCAGAAGGTCGAAAAGGGGAAGGTCGTCCACGAACAGGCCGTTGTTTATCGCGCCGATCCTTAATCATTGTCTTGCTTATTTTGAACAATTTATCCGCCTGCGAGCGGTCTTACTTATTTTGAACTATTCTGTCCGCCTGCGAGCGGTTGCCATTCGAGGACGTCCAGGTTATAACCTGGTCGTTCCAATTTTGTAATCGGCACTAAGCTCTTAGCTTTTAAATGAATGTTTAACTTTTTTGTAGCTCGTTTTTTGCATATTTGTTATAACTTTGTATGTACGTTTCAACTAAACGTTCGCTTGCTTATTCCTAGGCCACGATTTCTGGGGCCCTGGGGGTGCCTTTCGAAGGCGCTTGTTCAAATTGGCAGGCCGCTACGCGCAGCAGCTTGCTTTTTACCATTCGACGGCGTTTTATTAGGCCATTCGATGGCGCTCGTTCAAGTTTGCAGGCCGCTACGCGCAACGGCTTGCTTTTTGCCATTCAATGGCGTTTGATTAGGCCATTCGATGGCACTCGTTCAAGTTTGCAGGCCGCTACGCGCAACGGCTTGCTCTTTGCCATTCGATGGAGTTCGATTAGGCCATTCGATGGCACTCGTTCAAGTTTGCAGGCCGCTACGCGCAACGACTTGCTTTTTGCCATTTGATGGCGTTCGATTAGGCCATACGATGGCGCTCGTTTGCGTGTCATCTCGGTGACACAACGGTCGCTCTGTTGCTACTCGCATGATGAGCGACCGGTCATACATTCGTGCATGAAATAAAAGAACACAAGTCTTTCTAAGGTCGGACCTCTGTAAAAAACCCCAGTGGGGAAAAAGAGCGCCCGCCTGGTTTTCATTCAATCTTTGGTCGTTCAATACATCTTTGCATTTACACATAATATTTCCTTAGCTTCTCAGTGTTCCAAGTTCTGGGTATAGTCGCCCCATTCATTGTTTCTAGCTCGTAGGCTCCTTTGCCCGTCTTGCTGATGATGCGATATGGTCCTTCCCAGTTGGGGTCCAGCTTCCCCTGTCGAGCGTTCTTGTTCCCAATGTCTGCCCGTCGGAGAACGAGTTGGCCGATTGAGAACTCCCTTTTCTGAACGCGAAATTTATACCTTGCGGCGACCTTTTGCTTGACAAGTTTCTCTTTAAGAGACGCCCTGGTTCGCAGCTCGTCTACTAGATCAAGCTCTTCCATGGTGGCTCTCTCGTTTTCAGCCACTGTTGGTGGATTGGTCGTCCTCCAATTTAACTCACTTATTTCGATTGGGATTACTACATCAGTCCCATACACCAGTCTGAAGGGTGATTCGCCCGTTGTAGAATGAGGGGTCGTGCGATACGCCCAGAGGACAGACTGTAGCTCTTCAACCCAGTTTCTTTTGGCCTCGTCCAACCTTCTCTTCAATCCTCGCAAAATGACCCTGTTGGCCGCCTCAGCTTGGCCGTTGGTCTATGGATGTTCAACCGAAGTGAAACGCTGTTTCACCCCCAGGTCGGCCAACATCTCTCCGAACTTCCTGTTTGCGAATTGAGTCCCATTGTCTGTTATCAACTGTAGGGGGACGCCAAAACGGGCTAACACATTTCGACTGAAGAACTTGCTCACTTTGGCTGCAATAATGGTCGCTAATGGCTCGTCCTCTATCCATTTAGTAAAGTAATCCACTGCTACGATCAAAAACTTAAACTGACCCGGGGCGGGTGGAAACAACCCTAGAAGATCCATTCCCCACCAGGCAAACGGCCAGGGAGAGGTGAGACTTTGCAGTTCAGAGGCAGGGGAGATGTGAACGTCAGCATGTATTTGACACTTGTTGCACTTCTGGACCAGTTTCTTAGCGTCCTCATCCATGGTCTGCCAGTAAAAACCGGCTCTCAAAGCTCGCTTCGCTATGGAACGACCTCCCTGATGACTGGCGCATAAGCCTTCGTGAATCTCTCTTAAAACGTGGTCTGCTTCGGCGGGCATCAAACATCTCAATAGTGGGGAAGAGAAACCTCTTCTATAAAGCTTTCCTTCAATGACAAAGTACTTGGTCGCCTGATGCCTTAAGAGCTTTGCTTCCTTCTGATCGTTTGGTTCTTCACCATTCAGGATATACTGCAGTATAGAAGCGATCCAGTCTTTCTCTGAATCAATAAAGAGGATGGCAAGGGATTTATCAGTCTTGGTCGCCACGCTCGGCCGAGTAAGTGTCTCTTGAATTAAGCTTCGGTGGTTCCCGCGCGCTTTAGTGCTAGCCAGTTTTGAAAGAATGTCACCACACGTTTTCAGAATAGTTTGACCATAGTCAACCGCGCCACCCCAAGATCGTTATTACAAGATCTTTTCTACCCTTTGTAGAATTTTTGCCTTAGTGATTTTAACCTTGTACATGGGGCTCAAATACAAAGTTCCACTCTTTCACTACCAATTGAACCGCGGTTCAATTGGTAGTGGGAAAGAGTGGAACTTTGTATTTGAGCCCCATGTACAAGGTTCGAATCCCACTAAGGCAAAAATTCTACAAGGGGGGTAGAAAAGATCGTGAGGTAATAGCGCTGGGGTGGCCGCCATGTGGACTCCGGGCTACTAGCTCAATTGGTAGTGGGAAGTAGATTGAACTTGTATTTGAGCCCCATGTACAAGGTTCGATTCCCACGGAAGGCAAAAATTCTACAAGGGGGGTAGAAAAGATCGTGAGGTAATAGCGCCGGGGTGGCCGCTGCGGTGGACCTGGGCTGTTACATTCTCCGTTCTCGGCACGTGCTTCACTTCTGCCCGGTCAAACTTACTAAGAAATTCCCTTACCTTAGCCAGGTAATTCTTCAAGACTTCATCCTTTGTGTCATATAGTTCCTGGATTTGGGAGACGACCAAAAGAGAATCAGAGTGTAGTTCTACCCGGTCTACGTTGAACTCCTTAGCGAGCAATAAACCCGCTATACAGGCCTCATACTCCGCCCGGTTGTTTGAGGTGTGGAAAGCGAACGTGAGCGACACTTCTACGGCCAAACCTGAGGAATTTTCCAAAATCAAACCGGCCCCACTTCCCTTGGAGTTTGAAGAGTCGTCGACATGTAAAGTCCAAAGTGGTGGTAGGATGGTCGTCCGGAATTGGGGTCATCTCAACTATGAAGTCGGCAAATACTTGCGCCTTGGCTGCCGATCTAGGTTCGAACTTGATTCCGAACTCGCTTAGTTCTACCGCCCACTTGATCATGCGGCCTGCCAGGTCTGGTCGATGGAGGATCTGTCGTATAGGTTGATCAGTCCTCACCACTATTTGGTGTGCCACAAAATACGGCCTCAATCTACGAGTGGCCACCAATAGTGCGAGTGTTAACTTCTCAATTCTCTGGTAACGGGCTTCTGGCCCCTGCAAGACTTTGCTGATAAAATACACAGGATTCTGCTTTGTGTCGCTTTCCTTGACAAGGACGGCACTCAAAGCTTCCTCAGTGATCGCTAGATAAAGATATAGCGTGTCTCCTGGGAGTGGCTTAGTCATTACAGTTGGATTGGTCAAGGCTGCTTTTAAGTCGTCCAACGCTTGTTGACATTGGTCAGTCCATTCAAAATCCGCGTCCTTCTTCAGAAGTTTAAACAGAGGGAGCGACTTGCAAGCTGACTGAGGTATGAACCTAGATAGGGCGGCGACCATGCCGTTCAGCTGTTGAATCTCCTTTTTTGTAGTCGGTGGTCTCATTTCGGCGACCGCCCTGCATTTGTCAGGGTTGGCTTCAATCCCCCTCTCCGTTAGGTGAAAACTTAGGAACTTCCCAGTGTAACACCCCATTTCTACCCGGTAATTTAAATCAAAAATCAGAGTATACAAAAATCTTTTCTGGTCATCTTTTAGTTTAGTGTGTTATAAAATAGTGAACTGATTGACTATGGGATTACTCAGGTAACTGATACTACTTGCAACAGGTATTGACCTCCTTTGCAAGGCTCTCAGTGATGCCCTTGTAAATACACCAGCAAAAGAAATTCTGACCTTAGTGGCGAACCACAATTTAGCCATAGTCATTCAGCACACTAATAGTATAACATAAATCATTCTTACTAATGGAGTGTTACGCTCCTTTCTCAAAAGCTCAACAGTCAGTTCAGAAACATGCATAGATACATAACACCATACAACACGTGGGGTAAAATCTCAGGTCAAGCAGCGGAAATAAACTACATCTCAAAGTAATACTCAGCAATCTCAAAACAAACACATATAAGGCTCAACAAGGAGCAAAACAAGCAATAACAGTCTAAACCCCAACCCCTAGGTGCTACGTATCAGAGCAGACCGACTCGGGGAGTGGTGAAGGTAGAAAGCCCTCACTCTTGACTACCTGTGGTAAATAACAACAGAAAGGGGTGAGTCTCGAACTATATAATAAAAGTGATAATAAGCAATATATGTATAATCATAGTTCACAGCATACTCAAACACACCAATCGTCACTCAACAATATTCATGCACTAATGAGTATGTGAGCAATGTAAGTATGCATGTGGTACCATTTGCCCTCCCAAGATTCTCATCAATAATGGAGTCCTCATGACTGCCCTCCCACGCCGCCCTCAGGCTTCACAAATCTGGCGCCTCCGGCCGCCTCTCGAGCTTCACGCTTATTTTATAAGCTCTACGACCGCAGCCAATGTATGCATGAGACTCCATGTACAACACAAACGCAATCTCAACAAATTTCAATACACCCATTAACTCTTACCTCGGTGTTAATCTCATTTTATAGCCCACCTGGCTTGGCCCTCCGGCCCATGCCCCCATGGCATGCTCAAACACCTCATTATAAACTCTCAACACCATTAAGTCCCAAGGACTAATCACCTCTAGAGTACTCAACCTTACTCAGTGACCTAAACCACCATTTAGGACCAAAACAATCATCTAGGGACCAAATCTGTCACCTAGGGACCAAAACAAAGACCCTCTTAGGCACTTGGCAAAGACTACTAGGCGCCATTTTCCCCACATTCGCGCCCCCGGTGCAACACAAAGACTAGCGCGTAAACTCAAAGATTTTGGCGCCCCGGGCAACACAACCACTGGGCGCCACTTTTCTAGCAACTGGCGCCCGGGCAACATGCACCTAGACACAAACTCGCATACGCTTTGAGACACAAACTAAGACACAGTAATAGACTAGCGCCTGGCAAACAATTTAGCGCCCACTGACACCCAGCTCACCCAACACTTTCAAACCAAAAGCTACCCGAGCCAAAATGTTTAAAAATGAATTTGGGTGTAAATACAAAATTTGGCACAGTTGAAATATGTTCGAAATACAAGTTTCACTCCCTGCCCCAAAACACACACAAAACAAGCCCCTACCGGACATTTTCAAAATAACACCGCAAACTGAAAACTACTCGAGCCAAAACACTTAAAAATGAAAGTCAAGGCGGTGAATACAAAATTTGGCACGAGGAAATATGTTCTGAAATACCGCCACTTCCCGGCCCCAAAACGCACACAAAACAAGCCCCACCGGACATTTTCAAAATAACACCGCAAACTGTAAAACTACTCGAGCCAAAACACTTAAAAATGAAAGTTGGCAGTGAATACAAAATTTGGCACGAGGAAATGTGCCCAAAATACAAGTTTCACTCCCGGGCCCCAAAATACCCACATTCTCGCGCCTGCACAAAGAAACACACTTACCTGGGCCATCAAGCATAGTGACACAGCGCCATTTCTCTAGGAAATTGGCGCCAGACTTCAACATTCCCGAAACCTTCACATACATGCACTGGGCGCACCATTCCTAGCCATATGGCGCCCCAACATCAAAATTCCCAAATTTTACAAATCCTCTCAAACCAATCCACATTATAATCATTCTAACACCTCCAATTTCACAAATTAACAACCAATTGCACACCCAAATCATCAATTACATCAAAATCACGAAATTAAGCACATAAACCCTAACACTAAGCCCTAAATCGATTTCTCACGCAATTTCATCAAATTCACCCAATCAAATTCAATCAATCAATCAATTAACACCAAATAGAGATCCTATGACTCCTATACAACCTATTATATCCTCTATTATAGAGTGAGACTCCCCTTACCTCAAATTAACCGTAGAGAAGTCCTTTTTACAGAGTCACCTACAAAACCTCAGCAACTGGAACCTTCTTCTCCTTCTCCTTGCTTGATGCGAAGCTCTTCTCCCTTTCCTCTAGGGTTTGCGCGCCGTGCTCTCTCCTTTCTCTCTTCTCCCTTCGCAACTTTTCTTTCTTTTGCACAAATGAGATAAAATTCTACTTTTGGCTATATGTATATTGGGCCAAGCGCACCTTGGGCCCTTTTTACACCCCTTCTCCACTTCTTCCACCATCCCCTTCAATTAAAATAAATTACTAAATTATAAACACTATTTTATATTCTATTATAATTTAAAACAGTGTAACACTTTAAATAATTTAATCAAATAATTAATTAAATCATTTAGGGTGTTACACCCAGCCTGCACCCCGAAAGTGCACTTTTCCGGGTTCAACCTGAGTGAGTTCTTTCTTGCTTCCTCAAAAACTTTTTTTAAATCGTCGATGTGCTGATCGTACGACTTGCTCTTTATAATCATGTCGTCTAGGTAGACCTCGGCCACCCGACCGATCTGTTTGTCAAATATCTTGCTCATCATGCGCTGGTAAGTCGCCCTAGCGTTCTTCAATCCAAAAGGCATTACCTTGTAACAGAAATTACCTCGGTCAGTCATAAAGGAGGTCTTATGACGATCTGGAGGGTACATGCTGATTTGGTTGTAGCCTGAATATGCGTCCAAGAAAGAAAGTAACTTATAGCCTGACGCGCCGTCTACCAGTTTGTCAATACTAGGCACAGGAAAAGCGTCCTTAGGGCACACATTCGCCACTTCCCGTTCTTCTTCTTGACTAACACGACTTTCGAAAGCCATGTTGTATACTTAATTTCTTCCACAAAATTTGCTTTAATCAAGTCGCTGCCCTAGCTTTTTCTTCATTCTGAACTCTTCTTCTCTGTGCGACTGGCTTGGCTGTATTATCGACCGAGAGTTGGTGGCAAGCGACCTCCATGGGAACTCCGGGCATATCTGATGCTTTCCAAGCGAACAAATCAGCGTATTCCTTTAGACAAGTGATAAGCTCCTGCTTGACCTGCTCGGGCAGGTCGCTTCCAACCTTAACCGTCTTGGCTGGGTCCTCCCCTAGTTGAACATCAATGAATTGCCCATGGGGTTCTGGTCGCTTAAGTCTGTTCATTAGCTCGCGGGCTAAGTCATCATCCCCATCCTCCAGGTCGCTATCAGGGTCGTAGCGTGCATCCAAATCAGCAAGATTGACTTGGTGTCCTTCCCCCAAATTCTGAGGGTCGGAGCTTACGGCCTGTGCATCACAGATGTCCTGATATATGTAATGGCTCTTCTTGGCAGCCTCCATATCCGCTGCTAGAGTGGCGACCTGGCCATTTTTGTCATAAAACTTCATTTTCAATTGAACAGTGGACACAACTGCCTCAAGCTTCCCCAAAGTTGGTCGTCCTATAATGCAATGATAACATGATTTGATACCAAAAACGTTGTAACACCCCCTTTCTAGACAACCGTTAATCACTGTATTCTATCAGAGTTTTTAAATTTAAAATCACGAAAGGGAATGTCGCATTTCAACGCTTAGAAAAACAATCAGCTCATAGTCAAAATCATAAGAAGTTTATAAAATATTAAAATGATACGCAAAGACATAGTTTAGGGTCGGACCCTCAAACACTGCTTTAGTTTATGCATCAAATAAAGGACGTTTCCAACACAAATGGAAGAATTACTAGTTTTTAACAAATCACTTAATACATCATCAATAAATGTCTAAAGCATCAAATAATGAAATAAAAGACGACTACGCCTCCCGGTGCTACATATCGTAGCCGAGACACGACTACTAGTAGCGTGCATAAGGATGCCCTCACTCGCGAGTACTGCGCAGCGTTGCCACATAAGAGCAACATTCCAAGCGTAATGGGTGAGTCTTTCATACAAATAATAATGGTTAGGATAGGCATTATATATCGGCAAGGCAACAAACACTACAATCAGTTCACCACATTATCAACACATCATCACTAAGTTCATTAACATATGTATGAGTGTATGCATGTATGCAACATGCATGAGGATCCTTCATCACCACTATTTGCCTTGAGGGCACTCATCGCTTTGGACCGAGTCCCACGCCGCTTTGGCGAAGCCTACACATCGCTTTATGCATATGCATCATGAGGCTCTATGTCAATGCACCACAAATATAATAGGCTCACCATTTCTTTTAATTATTTATTCACCTCCATCTCACCAACAATTAGCCTTGAGGGCTCTCATCACTTTTGGACCGAAGTCCCACTTCGCTTTCACACTCCGCTTAATTACAACTTAATTTATACTCTTACGTTAATATTTTAGCTCACAATCACTTCACAACCCAAGAGTTGCACCAACTAACACCCTAGGGACCATAAGACACCTAGGAACCACACTAGCGCCACTTGGCGCCACGGGCAGCCACTTTGGCGCCCCACCACAACACTCTCACACACCTCATGCACTACCACCCCAACCGGCGCATTACGCACACGCAGGCAGCCACATTTGGCGCCCGCTTCGGTACACACGCCCGTGAGTCGACACAGGCGCACTGTGGCTGCCCATTTGGCGCCTGTGGGCTCGTATAACGCACACAAGCAGCTTGCATACAAGAACTCGCGCCATTTGCCCCGCAATTTGGCGCCCCCTTCACTGCACACACTAAACCGAAACACAAAGACGTCTAAGCCAAACCCAGCGCATCGTGGCTGCCCATTTGGCGCCCTGTGCCCTGCAACACGCATTCCACACTCACACACATTGTCATGGGCGCCAGATTGCTAGGCAATTGGCGCCTAGGCCGTAGCCAACTCCTCTCACTTGCTTAATTCCTTCAACACTTCAACAACACCAATTGCCCAATGCTTTTTTTTTTTTTTTTTAATTAAAAATAGGGCGTTACAACTCTCCCCACTTGGAATATTTTCGCCCTCGAAAATTTGACGCCAAAACCATGAAAACAATATTGAGCTTAAGTTCTCATACCTAACTTGATCCGATCATGCCCCTCTTACATCGTTACTTTTGTACCAAAACTCTAATCTTTACGCCTCACTACCATCTTCTCCCAATCTAGCATCGAGACACTACCAAGGGCTCATTATGGACATAAACTTGAAATACGGTTCAAGATAAATTCCTACTACACCTAGAAGGACACAACTATTGCAAGTCAAGATCATAAAATCGAGTTCACGCATTGCACGAGGACCATTAGGCACATAGGATAAAACAAAGTGAAGTGCACATCATAAAATACACTCGACATTTAGAATCATTCTCATAGAAATCAAAGCATTAAAGACATGACAACACCTTAAAATAATTAACATGGCCATCCCATAAAGTTTCCAATAAAGGCATGATTTGGTATTCCTTGGCTCTTACGCTTGTACAACATTCTACTTAGTAAACAAAGACATTAAAATTTGAAGAAAACAACACCTATTGGCTCAAGAAAACAACACTTCTAAATCTTGGGAAACAAAGAACATAAAGTTGAGAATACAAAGAACATCTATTTTTAAAACGCAAACGGCAACAGCTTTTTTTAAGAAAACGAAGACACAAAGACCCTTTTTTTTTTAAAAAAGGAGTAAAACAAAGAAACAACAACCTTTTAAAAACAACACCATTTCACCCAACCCCACGCTAACTCCAATCCCCGACTCATGACTCAAACATTAGACACCCGGTTTACTTCATACTCATATACTCAAACTCGTTCGGATATTCCGCCTAACACCTCCAACACATTGTCACGATTCATGTAATCACAACACATCAATTTGCCAATTCGACTAATCAAAAACACAAATCCAAAACAACCACACGCAATATCAACATCACCATCACAATTCATAACAACAACACGGTACATCAATTTGACACGAAACAACATCATGTTGCGAAATCATCAACAACAACATGAATCATCAATTAACACAAGAACAATCGGTTATCACATACATCTCGGTTCAATTCACAAAATTAGATAATTACTTCAAACTTTGTTAGCACACACTTAGCATAATTCAAGATACATAGATAAAATAACTTCCAAATATACTACTTGTTTAATAACTTATGCACCTTCACGAGAAACACGCTCACCACATCACGTATTGAGAAAAATTTAGATAAGTGAAATAAATGAAACAAACCTAGGGTGAAGATGCTCCTTAACACATCCAAATAAAATAGTACTCAAAACAAAACCATTAGTTATTGTCGCCTCTTTCATCGGTGGTGAGTACTTGGGGTGATCACCCTCTCCCACTCACGTAACCAATTAGTGAAGGTAATGTAAAATTACAACCTTTCAAAATTACACATTTCACACTAAAAGGCTTTTAACGCAATCTAGAGTGCGAAGGCGGCGTCACACGACTCCCACTCTTTTGACACCGTTAAAATCCTTTTAACTACGCCTATCTCGATAAAATAACAACGACTTTGTATTACATAAATTTCATCGCTTAAAAAGATTTGGCGATGTCAAATAAGGCCCACTAACAACGACTAACAAAATAACTTCACAAAGCACTTAGTTCACGGGGTCACTTTGCTAAGTTGTATAAACACAATGCCTATTAAGAAATAATCAAATTAATCGCATATATGCGTCAACGAAAATAGTTAAAACAAGCCAAGGAATAGTTCAAAGCGCTTCAAAAATCTTTTTCTTTGGGTCATAAAGAAGTAAGTGAGACGTATTCTATTATAGCTTCAGAGAAGATAAGATAGAATACTTAATACTACAACATTGATCAATTACGCATTGTCAAATATAATTAAAACACGAATACAAACATCAATGGTCTAACTTTAGAAGTTTCATACGTAAAATTATGTTCGGGAAAGTTACTACAACACCTCTAGGCCCCTATAAAGACAGAAACAAGATAACACCATGCATGAGAGCAAACGCTATTTCATATACTAGTGGGTTCACAAAGACCTCGCTTTGAGAAAAATCAAGAAATCGAGTGAAACAAGGTAAGGTGAATGGAGCTGAAATAGCATGTTAGTCCAGGAATGGCACCTAAAACAATTAGTGAAATAACTCCGCAAATCACTTAGCCTAGAGCATCAACATAAGTGATGAAAACACGTTATAAAAATGGATCTTATACAACTATTTTACAATAAATAAATACCTTTGAAAGCATCTGACAATAAGAGATAGGTTAATAGAAGTGCACAATTTTAATCTAAGTTTTCAAAACCACCTAGCGCAAATTACATATAATCTCACTGACGACAATAAAAGAAATTAGTAATTGTAACATTTAGGCGAGGAAATTATACTCATAGTAAATCACATTATCACAACATCACACATCCAAGAAAATCAAGAACATAGAGCAAGACAAAAATGTAGTCCACTTTTATAATTAGTGCATCTTGTTGTATTCAAAAGAAAAGAAAAAAAAATCAACAGTTGTAGCATCCAACAAAGAGTTGATCATTTATAGTCATCAAAACATTGCATTGCCCTAAAACAAGTAACACGCCAATTCCATAAAACACTTAACAAGGAGTATCAATCAGTACAAAATAAAACATGTTCTATTAAAAGACTTTACACCAGGCGATGTGCTAATTAAAATTGAGTTAAGGTCGATTGAGCTAAATTCAAAACAGGTTGAACATGTATGTTAACACCTAACAAGAAAATTCGAGGTTCAAAGAATGGTGAAGTTACAAAACAACGATGACAAAGTCTGAGTTCACACAGAAAGGCACGATAGACACTCAACACAATTGGTTAGTCTCACGCCTATATAAAAAAATCAACAAACAAGGTATGCAACTCTTCTCGCAGTTCACACATCGAAAAGTACAATAAACAACACAAACAAATCAGGCTAGATCGAATCGCTGCAATGCACACAACAACTAGACACTTGGTCGGACGGACCAAACTTCATTTCTATACCACTAATGTAACACCCCCTTTCTAGACAACCGTTAATCATCAGATTCTATCGAGTTTTTAAATTTAAAATCACGAAAGTGGAATGTCGCATTTCAACGCTTAGAAAAACAATCACCATAGTCAAAATCATAAGAAGTTTATAAAATATTAAAATGATACGCAAAGACATAGTTTGGGGTCGGACCCTCAAACACCCGCTTTAGTTTACGATCATCAAAATAAAGGACGTTTCCAACACAAATGAAGAATTACTAGTTTTTAACAAATCACTTAATACATCATCAATAAATGTCTAAAGCATCAAATAATGAAATAAAAGACGACTACACGCCTCCCGGTGCTACATATCGTAGTGAGACACGACTACTAGTAGGCGGGCATAAGGATGCCCTCACTCGCGAGTACTGCAGCGTTGCCACATAAGAGCAACATTCCAAGCGTAATGGGTGAGTCTTTCATACAAATAATAATGGTTAGGATAGGCATTATATATCGGCAAGGCAACAAACACTACAATCAGTTCACCACATTATCAACACATCATCACTAAGTTCATTAACATATGTATGAGTGTATGCATGTATGCAACATGCATGAGGATCCTTCATCACCACTATTTGCCTTGAGGGCACTCATCGCTTTGGACCGAGTCCCACGTCGCTTTAGTGAAGCCTACACATCGCTTTATGCATATGCATCATGAGGCTCTATGTCAATGCACCACAAATATAATAGGCTCACCATTTCTTTTAATTATTTATTCACCTCCATCTCACCAACAATTAGCCTTGAGGGCTCTCATCACTTTTGGACCGAAGTCCCACTTCGCTTTCACACTCCGCTTAATTACAACTTAATTTATACTCTTACGTTAATATTTTAGCTCACAATCACTTCACAACCCAAGAGTTGCACCAACTAACACCACCCTAGGGACCATAAGACACCTAGGAACCACACTAGCGCCACTTGGCGCCACTGGGCAGCCACTTTGGCGCCCCACCACAACACTCACACACCTCATGCACTACCAAACCCACCGCGCCACAGAACACACGCAGCGCAGGCCCACATTTGGCGCCCGCTGCATACACACACGCCCAGAGTCGACACGGGCGCACTGTGGCTGCCCATTTGGCGCCCCGTGGCTCGCACCTTACGCACACAAAGCAGCTTGCATACAAAGAACTTTGGCGCCATTTGCCCCGCAATTTGGCCCCTTCACCGCATGCACACACTAAACCGAAAACACAAAGACGTCTAAGCCAAACCCAGCGCATCGTGGCTGCCCATTTGGCGGCGCCCTGTGCCCTGCAACACGCATTCCACACTCACACACATTGTCATGGGCGCCAGATTGCTAGGCAATTGGCGCCTAGGCCGTAGCCAACTCCTCTCACTTGCTTAATTCCTTCAACACTTCAGCAACACCAATTGCCCAACAGTTTTTTTTTTTTTTAATTAAAAATAGGGGCGTTACAAACGTCGTCCTGAACGTTCTGCAAGAAGTGCTCCCATCGGTGTCGTTACCAAAGGTGACCAACAAATCCAAGGTTCCCAGTGGGTAAGTGATCGCTCCATTGAAACCAGTCAAAGGGGTTGGGTCGGCTTGAGGAATGATTTCGCTACGGTCGATGCTCAGTTTGTCGACCAACTCTTCGAACATGATGTCTGCCGAGCTTCCCTGGTCAATCAAGATTCTTCTTACCTCTGAATTTCCCATCACAGCGGATACGACCAAAGGAACATAACTATTGACTCTCCCATCAAGTAGATCCTCGTCCCCAAAAGAGATTGGCGGCCTGTTGGAGATCGGACGTTCTGCAGAAGACGATCCGACCATGAGAATCTCATTCCACTTTCTTTTAGTGGCCTTTTTGTACTTTATGCGATCCAGGGGGTTTCCTGCGTGGATAACCATAACAACCTTGCGACCCCTGGACTGCCTGACGTTCTCCTTTGATGCGTCCTTTTCGCCTGCTCGTTCGATCGCCTGAGTGGCTACGACCTTCCCTTTCGAATGAACGGCTTGCCCTTCGGGCCTTTCTTCAAGTCGGTCTACACCTTCCTCTGTAACATACTTGGTATCATGGCCCTTACTCTTGTGATATCTGCAGTACTTCTTCGTGTACCGGCCACCTTTCTTGAGAACGAGAGGATCAGGATGCCTCACCCCAGCAAACTCGTTGTTCTGACAATCCATGTAGATTTGAGCAATGGGTGTGTTCATCCTGGTACGTTGCTCGAATTTCTTTTGACGGAAATCCGGCTGACCTTCACGGCATCCTTCTAGCTCTTTGGCTGGCCTGCCCTGCTCTTCCTTAGGTCGCACACGGGCGCTCTTTCTTGCTGCCAGCGTTTCTTCGTAACCCATGTGGTCGTTGGCCCTCCTTAGGAACATACTAAGGTCTGTGTAATGGTTGAGGGTGAATTCCTCCGCAAACCTATGATCTGGTCGGATTCCACGCTTGAGGTACTTCAATTTGTCCTTGTCAGAGAGGTCGCGAATCGTCTCTACTCGGTGTTGAAGCGGTCTATATAGTGTCTCAAAGACTCATTCTCTCCTTGAATGACCGTGTCTAGATGCTCTTCGTACCTATACTGACAACGGTTGGCCGTGTAATTGGCCAAGAAAATTGCGACCAAGCCTTCCCAAGAAGAGATGGTATTGGGCCGCAAAGATTCCCACCACTCCAGTGCTCGGCCGTCGAGCGACTGGGGGAAAAGTCTACACTTCATGGTTGGGCTTAGTTCTCTATAACTGCAGTAATTGTTGAAATACCGGACGTGCTTATTGTAACACCCCCTTACTCTCTTTAAAAATTTAATTAAAATCAGAGTTTAAAAATTGTTTTTCTTTTAAAAGATACATTCTCAAGGGAATGCTACGTTCACCATACATATGACTTAAAATTAGTCAGCATTACTCTTTCATTAATAAAATATATTATGTGTTACATATCCCGACTTAAATGCGAGAACCCTCAAAATACCTGCTTAGTTTTACAACAATCCAGAACTAGTTCTCTAGCACAGCGGAATGAAAATAAGTTTAACTTATCCATTACATAATCAATACATACTCCAAAATAGTTTAATACATAAGTAAAATAACGATACTATACTCCCCCATCCCTAGTCTGACTATACAGAGCTTGACACAATAACTCAGGAAGGCATAGGCACCTTCACTCAGTATCACCTGCACAACACCTGTTTGTCGCCACGAGAGCAGGCAACATAAAATGCTAGGGTGAGTCTCTTTGCATAAATAATAACAAATAATATAAGCATTATACGAGGAAGGAAATAGAACACACTCTACAACCATACTAACATACGTCACTAAAACAAACATCGAGAAGCCTCACTGCTCAAGTAACAAACACTCATCCTCAGTCATATAGCATTCAACTCCCACTCATCGGGAGACATCAATCAAATGTATGAGTGTATGCATGAGTGCAATGCAACCCAAACTCTAGGGTATAATGCATGTGGATCCATCTCTTTTAGGCCACTCAAGGCCGCCACGCAGGCATATCATCTCTTTTAGGCCACTCAAGGCCGCCACGCAGGCATATCATCTCTTTTAGGCCACCCAAGGCCGCCACGCAGGCATATCATCTCTTTTAGGCCACTCAAGGCCGCCACGCAGGCATATCATCTCTTTTAGGCCACTCAAGGCCGCCACGCAGGCATATATCCGTCGCTGATGCATATGATTCATGAGACTCTATGAACAATGCATCACTCACAATCAACCATCTCTTTTAGGCCACTCAAGGCCGCCACGCAGGCATATCATCTCTTGTGTTATTCAACAACACTAAACTCACCGGCATTGCGCCACACCACAACATTGCCTATTTCTCTTAGACAACCTCAATAGCACTAAGGCTAACGCCCATCTCACAGACACCTCTACTCTATAGGTAGTGAACAACTCAATCACTACAACTCGGTCCACTACGTGAACCTCTCGTCACCTAGGACTAAAACGTCACATAAGGACCAACCGGAAGCACACACGGCTCGTAGACAACCTCTAGGCAACTCTCAATTATATTGGACCACTTACTAAAGGCACAAAGCCACATCTCAATCCGGCAACCACGGGCATGCCACTTGGACACCCTCACAGAACACACACATCAATGCCTAAAGCATAAGGGCACACCACAATTGGTGCCCACACCATACTCACCACACGTCATTCACTTACACACAAAGCGCACACACCAGTGCCACCCTTGGCGCCCGACCTGCGCCCAACACACGTATCAAGTGCACCAGGCACCCCAAGGCACACCAGGCGCGCACCGACAGCCACAATTGGCGCGCCTCACCGCGCCACACATCCACACCTAGCCCAAACCTTTCCAGCAACACTGGCGCCAAGACCCAGGCGCAAGGACAGCCACTTTTGGCGCCCCTCACATGCACACGCAAGCGTGAGACACATTCAACACACATGTAGGCATTAAATCAATATTACAAACTCCTCACATTCACACATTCAACAACAACATAATGGGTTCCTCACAAAATCAATTCAACACAACAACAATCATCAAAACAATTCACACATAACCCAATCAACACAAAACCAAGCAATTCATGTTCACCAAACAATCCAATTACACTTCAAACAACATATAATTTGCTAATCACTATTCATCATCTTCACCAATTACATCAAATTACACATTCTAAACCCATCACACATACAATCACTCATATTACAAATTATTATGAATGAAAAAGACCCCCTAACCTTGCAATTGAAGAATGCAAGCTCTCCTATCCTCCAAAACTCAACAAACACCACAATTTCCACTTTGAGCTTCAAACTCTCCAACAATGGCAAAACAACAAATAATAGGAATTAGGGATTGAAACTAACATCAATAGCTAGAGGAGGAAAAATGGAAGAGAATGAGCTAAAAGCCCCTTTACCTAGTGCTAAGATGGAGAAGATCTCCACCTCCTCCTCCTTCACCGTCGCCTCCTCCTCTCGGCTCTCTCTCTCTGCGCGCGATCTCTCTGCCTTCTCTCTCCGTCGCGAGCTTTCTCCTCTCCCTTGCTTCCTCTCCCTCTCGCTTCCAGCTTCTCCCCCTTTCCCTCTCTTCACCGTCGCAACCCCCTCTCTCTCTCCCGATCGCGTTTTCTTCTCCTTTTTCTTTCTTCCTCCGTCGCGCAGCTCTCTCTCGGGTTCTCTTCCCTTTTCTCTTTTTTTTTTTTCTTCTTAATTCATTTAACCCACAACAATTCAATTGGGCCTAAATGGGTGGGCTCCTAATCGCACCCCCCTCAATTTAATTCAACTACTCCCTAACTTAATAATACCACCACTCTCTTATTTACTATCTCTCACCTCCATATTCAATTAAACACCTCATTCATTTAATTAAATATGACTAACCACATAACTCCTAAGTAATTAATTTATATTCAAATTATTTTCGGGGCGTTACAACTCTCCCCCACTTAGAATATTTTCGTCCTCGAAAATACTCACGAAACAATACCCAACTTCTCCCCACCTCTAACCGTACTCATCATAATCTATTGTACACTAAGGTAACAAACCACACCTTCTCTACACTCTTACCCTTAGCAGATATTCTAACCTGTAGGGTATCCAGATCCTACTCGACTACTCAAATACCATCTATTCCGATGCAGGGACACTATACCCTCACCCACGATTTGCGATTAGCTTACCCTCTTTAAGTTTCCAATCTCTGGTGCTCACTTCCGAACTCAACCTATCTCATATATCTAATTGACCTACTCATCGTCATTACTAGTAATTCCACATCGATTTCCATAACAACCGCACTCCTAGTGCGCCTAACAACAATCCTAAACCACGTTAACATCAAACGGCATCTCGGCACACTCACTCTGGACCTCGGCATCTGTACTTAGGTATATTTATACCCTACCCTTTAGCCACTACACCATTCAATTTTTCATTTACCCTCTAACCACACAATTCAATTACCACTTTGAACATGTATCAAAATTTCTAACGAAAATTACACAGAGTTTCCTCCGTAATATGGACATCCCAAAATAATTTTTACTGCTTAACCATCCGAACATCAATTTTAAAACCGAACATATCATACATTTCAATAGACAATATATGTGCAATAGATTTTCAGCAGTGGTTCATAAACTTCGACAATTCCTTTAACATAGCAAACGTTATCGGAATTAAACAACCAAATATTCTAACACATGTCAACACATAAACACACAAACACATTTTAAAATTCTCTAAACGTGAGTAAAACTCACCTTTTTGTTTCAAAAGATTTTATCTCGTCAAACCATGAAATTATTGTAAGACCTCGTCATTTTCAACAACATTAATCCATGACCTAATCGGTCCTAAAGCTAAAATCATGTCACATCTCGTAATAAAGTTCTAAACAACTTGGAACAGAATTTAACACAAATCTTGACATCACGTTCATTCCCAAAACACAGAATTTTCCAAGTACCGTTTCTTTTTGAAAATCATATAACTCACGGTTTTGTCCAAAAAGGGAGAACTATACGCAACCCCAAATTTTATTATAACCCGAACACGTTGCCACACAAACAACCACTTATTATTTTCAAAATTTAGTTTCCGACATAAGCTCAGAAGTTAGAAAAGTCAACCATTTCATCTTTTCCAAAAAGAAGGCTATACGCGAATCCTAACCTTAATTGTTATAACCAAGCACCGCATTTCATTTCAGTACATAACTTCAATACAATTTAGCACAAATCAAAATTAAACTCATGTGCATTACAGAAACAATCAACCTATAGCAAACTGTCAATCAAGGTAACAATATTCAACAAGCAATCCTTCAAATATTGTCTATCCACTACTCTTAGGCTTATTCACAACTCACTTCATCATCTACACTTAGTCACTTCACCCTTGACTATTACACTTAGGCACACTACACCTAAGAACTCCCTAACCTCGGCCATTACACTACACAACGCTTCGGTACACTCTTTTGGTACCTCGGTTCTCTACACTACGTCACGCTAAGCTTCACTACACTCACCATTCAAACGTACCTAAACCTCCTATCTTACGTCAATCCATATCCAAACCACAAACTATACCTTCCTCAGCTCGGCATTCCTACTCTTCGTACCGAATTTTAATCATTTAATCATCAAGGTTACTCAATATCATTTAGATCCTATATAGGTACTCCCTCGACTACCATATTTTTAAGAACAATTTCTCTACCTTAGGCTTTCCAGAAACCATATTTCTAAGCTTTTTCCAAAAGGCACGCTCTATTTTCCTTGCATGAACTTCAAATCCAAAGTGTCAATCCTTATTTTGACATCTCCCTACCATCAAACCTCAAATCAAACTCAAACATCCATAAGGTATCTATTTATCTAAAAATTAATAATCAACCAAACTTGCACATACCACTCAATCAATCAAATTGAAATTAGTATATATTCAAAATTTATAATAATTACGATTCTTATCACGCCTCTTTCATTGGGAATGGGTTATCGGGGTGATCACCCCTCCTACTCACGCATCCAATTTAGTCAAGGTCACAAAACTACGCTCTTTTCAAAATTTACACCTTTCACATTGAAGGACTTTTAACGCAGATCCAGTAGCGAAAGGCGTCACGTCACGATTCCTACTCCTTGGACGTCGTTAAAATGCTCTTCTAATCACACATACCTCACTCAACACAATCCAACAGTCACAAACAACTACAAGCAATGTTACAATCAACAGCTGCAAACAACCAAACAAAATCTCTAACAAAGTCTCGGTTGGAGATCAACAAGGAATCTCTGAGACACTACGACTGGACAAACTTGGCCGGACAGACCGAACTTTTGCTCTGATACCAACTTGTAACACCCCCTTACTCTCTTTAAATATTTAATTAAAATCAGAGTTTAAAAATTGTTTTTCTTTTAAAAGATACATTCTCAAGGGAATGCTACGTTCACCATACATATGACTTAAAATTAGTCAGCATTACTCTTTCATTAATAAAATATATTGCATGTTACATATCCCGACTTAAATGCGGAGAACCCTCAAAAATACCTGTTTAGTTTTACAACAATCCAGAACTAGTTCTCTAGCACAGCGGAATGAAAATAAGTTTAACTTATCCATTACATAATCAATACATACTCCAAAATAGTTTAATACATAAGTAAAATAACGATACTATACTCCCCCATCCCTAGTCCGACTATACAGAGCTTGACACAATAACTCAGAAGGCATAGGCACCTTCACTCAAGATCACCGCACAACACTGCTTTGTCGCCACGAGAGCAGCAACATAAAATGCTAGGGTGAGTCTCTTTGCATAAATAATAACAAATAATATAAGCATTATACGAGGAAGGAAATAAAACACACTCTACAACCATACTAACATACGTCACTAAAACAAACATCGAGAAGCCTCACTGCTCAAGTAACAAACACTCATCCTCAGTCATATAGCATTCAACTCCCACTCATCGGGAGACATCAATCAAATGTATGAGTGTATGCATGAGTGCAATGCAACCCAAACTCTAGGGTATAATGCATGTGGATCCATCTCTTTTAGGCCACTCAAGGCCGCCACGCAGGCATATCATCTCTTTTAGGCCACTCAAGGCCGCCACGCAGGCATATCATCTCTTTTAGGCCACCCAAGGCCGCCACGCAGGCATATCATCTCTTTTAGGCCACTCAAGGCCGCCACGTGCATATCATCTCTTTTAGGCCACTCAAGGCCGCCACGCAGCATATCCGTCAACCGATGCATATGATTCATGAGACTCTATGAAAATGCATCACTCACAATCAACCATCTCTTTTAGGCCACTCAAGGCCGCCACACGAGCATATCATCTCTTGTGTTATTCAACAACACTAAACTCACCTGGCATTGCGCCACCACAACATTGCCTATTTCTCTTAGACAACCTCAATAGCACTAAGGCTAACGCCCATCTCACAGGACACCTCTACTCTATAGGTAGTGAACAACTCAATCACTACAACTCAGTCACTACGTGAACCTCTCGTCACCTAGGACTAAAACGTCACATAAGGACCAACTGGAAGCACACAGCTCGTAGACAACCTCTAGGCAACTCTCAATTATATTGGACCACTTACTAAAGGCACAAAGCCACATCTCAACCGGCAACCACGGGCATGCCACTTGGACACCCTTGCCGTAACACACACATCAATGCCTAAAGCATAAGGGCACACCACAATTGGTGCCCACACCATACTCACCACACGTCATTCACTTACACACAGGCGCACACAGCTGCCACCCTTGGCGCCACCTCGCGCCCAACACACGTATCAAGTGCACCAAGGCACCCCAAGGCACACCAAGGCGCCTTTGGGCGGCCACAATTGGCGCCCTCACGCGCCACACATCCACACCTAGCCCAAACCTTTCCAAAGAACATCGGCGCTAAGACCCAGCGCAAGGATGTACCACTTTTGCGCCACATGCACATGCACACGCATGGCGTGAGACACATTCAACACACATGTAGGCATTAAATCAATATTACAAACTCCTCACATTCACACATTCAACAAAGAACATAATGGGTTCCTCACAAAATCAATTCAACACAACAACAATCATCAAAACAATTCACACATAACCCAATCAACACAAAACCAAGCAATTCATGTTCACCAAACAATCCAATTACACTTCAAACAACATATAATTTGCTAATCACTATTCATCATCTTCACCAATTACATCAAATTACACATTCTAAACCCATCACACATACAATCACTCATATTACAAATTATTATGAATGAAAAAGACCCCCTAACCTTGCAATTGAAGAATGCAAGCTCTCCTATCCTCCAAAACTCAACAAACACCACAATTTCCACTTTGAGCTTCAAACTCTCCAACAATGGCAAAACAACAAATAATAGGAATTAGGGATTGAAACTAACATCAATAGCTAGAGGAGGAAAAATGGAAGAGAATGAGCTAAAAAGCCCCTTACCTAGTGCTAAGATGGAGAAGATCTCCACCTCCTCCCCTCCTTCACCGTCGCCTCCTCCTACTCCTCTCTCTCTCTCGATGCGCGATCTGCCTTCTCTCTCCGTCGCGAGCTTTCTCCTCTCCCTTGCTTCCTCTCCCTCCTCGCTTCCAGCCTCTCCCCTTTCCCTCTCTTCACCGTCATGACCTCTCTCTCCGATCGCGTTTTCTTCTCCTTTTTCTTTCTTCCTCCGTCAAGCAGCATGATTCTCTCTCCTCTCTTCCCTTTTCTTTTTTTTTTTTTCTTCTTAATTCATTTAACCCACAACAATTCAATTGGGCCTAAATGGGTGGGCTCCTAATCGCACCCCCCTCAATTTAATTCAACTACTCCCTAACTTAATAATACCACCACTCTCTTATTTACTATCTCTCACCTCCATATTCAATTAAACACCTCATTCATTTAATTAAATATGACTAACCACATAACTCCTAAGTAATTAATTAAATAAATATTCAAATTATTTTCGGGGCGTTACAACTCTCCCCCACTTAGAATATTTTCGTCCTCGAAAATACTCACGAAACAATACCCAACTTCTCCCCACCTCTAACCGTACTCATCATAATCTATTGTACACTAAGGTAACAAACCACACCTTCTCTACACTCTTACCCTTAGCAGATATTCTAACCTGTAGGGTATCCAGATCCTACTCGACTACTCAAATACCATCTATTCCGATGCAGGGACACTATACCCTCACCCACGATTTGCGATTAGCTTACCCTCTTTAAGTTTCCAATCTCTGGTGCTCACTTCCGAACTCAACCTATCTCATATATCTAATTGACCTACTCATCGTCATTACTAGTAATTCCACATCGATTTCCATAACAACCGCACTCCTAGTGCGCCTAACAACAATCCTAAACCACGTTAACATCAAACGGCATCTCGGCACACTCACTCTGGACCTCGGCATCTGTACTTAGGTATATTTATACCCTACCCTTTAGCCACTACACCATTCAATTTTTCATTTACCCTCTAACCACACAATTCAATTACCACTTTGAACATGTATCAAAATTTCTAACGAAAATTCGGCAGAGTTTCCTCTGTAATATGGACATCCCAAAAATAATTTTTACCTGTTTAACCAGTCCAGAACATCAATTTTAAAACCAGAACATATCATACATTTCAATAGACAATATAGGTGCAATAGATTTTCAGCAGTGGTTCATAAACTTCGACATTTCAAACCGAACAGAACCACAAAACAGTGAACTGGGCGCCACTTTGCCTAGCAATTGGCGCCCGCTCTATGGCCGCAACTGACGAGTAATTCAAAGAACCAGCGCCATTTGCCTAGGCATTTGGCGCCCCTTCCAACACCTCACCCAAAAATACCTCAAACCTAATTTTCTACCCAACAATTCATTCCTCACATAACAACACACATGTAGGCATTAAATCAATATTACTAACTCCTCACATTCACACATTCAACAGCAACATAATGGGTTCCTCACAAAATCAATTCAACACATGTACAAGGTTCGAATCCCACGGAAGGCAAAAATTCTACAAGGGGGGTAGAAAAGATCGTGAGGTAATAGCGCTGGGGTGGCCGCTGCGGTGGACCTGGGCTGTTACACTTATCTCGGTCACCGCGACCATAGAATTTATTCAAATTTGGCGTCTTTCTCAAATCTCTGGGAATGCGATAACGCCTGATCTCCCTGGAGAATGGCCCATGATCGGTCGCTAATTCTCCCGACCCAAAAGGCTGCAAGGCATGAACTTCATTTGTCGGTATTCCGTAGAGTCCCCCACCAACCATTTGACCATACAAAGGAGGGACCTGAGACGACTGCCCTCTATTCCGCTCGGGCTCATACCTTTTCGACCGGTAGGATATATCCCTGATCTCCCCTTTACGGTAGTTGTCCAGCTCGTCGTATGAGTCCCACGACCGGCTTCTTGACTTACGAGACCCGGAGGACTCACACGAGGAATACCTTGTGGGCGAGCGACTTGATTCCGGGTTATAGCTAGAGTCTGCGTAATCTTGGTCGTGAAACCGGGAGCGGTGACTGTGCACGCCCCTACGAGTGGGAGACCTCCTCGCTCTGACTCTGCGTGCAGGGGATCAGCGTGATGTGCTTCCACGAGGACGATCATTTCTTCCGAATGGAGTCAAACGCCTGTGGGAAGGGCGCGCTTGACTAGAGGGCGCGCTTGACTCTGCGTGCAGGGGATCAGCGTGATGTGCTTCCACGAGGACGATCATTCCTTCGCCGCCCGCACGCTGGCGGGCCAGGATGGATCCCCTTTCGTAGTGGGAAAGAAGTGCTTCGCGGTCAGCAATGATTTGGTTCTTGTTCTGAAGAATCTGCAGGAAAGCCTGAGTCACATGCTTGGGCAGGGAACCATCAATTCCTGCGTTAACCAACTCGGCGGGTAACTGCTGTTGGGCCGACCGCTGTATCTGCTCCAGGATTGGTCCCCGGCCGCCCTGTACTGAGGGTTCTTGGCGAGGGTTGTCCAATGATTCGTGGTTGGTTTGTGGCACGCCATCTGGGGGTTTGCTGGGGAAGTGCATTCCGCCCAGAGGGGTCGGCTCGCGACGAAGCTCGCGTGGCGTGCTTCCTCGGCTGCATGGAGGGATTGTGTTTGCCTTCCACTGTGGTCGCCAAATGATCGTACAAGACCAATAGAAGTGGTGCTGGTGTAGTCCCTTAGCTCGGTCGCTGGTAGTCTTTGTGTCTGAGTCTGGGTCGCGCGCGGGTGGTACCTGCGAAAGCACTCCGACGCCCAAGTCAGCAGTGAACAGTGAATAAGACCACCAGTAATAATGACGTACCTAATTCCTTGGGATTCGTGCCATATTTATAGCTACAGTATTGAGCCATATTGGGCCTTGAGTCCACTCCAGAACAACACTATTCTAGCCACTCTTGTACCTCATCATCTCTCTTCTTCCCATAATCTCTGAAATGGAAATAACAAAGGTTCAAAACATTCAAACAAACCCAAATCCACAACCTGAAACAATGCCACCAAAATCAAAAGAGGAATCATGTCTTCCTCCTCGTGTTTCCTCGTCTAAACCTACGCCTTCTGAATCCAAGTCATCCAGAACCTCTCTTACTCCTTCTCGAAGATCATCAAGGATCAAGACAAGCTCATGGAAGACAGTGGAAGGATCTGGTTCTAAAAAGGATGAACCCATCGTAGTAAACAAAACTGATTCAGAAACAACATTCTCAGAGATGATGGCCACCTCCAAACGATCTTCAGTACAAAAATGAAGCTCCAGTGATCTCGCACGATCTTCTTCACAGAAACTAAGGATTAGTGTCAAACAAAGTGCTATCAAGAGCTAAGGAAATATGGTTGAAGAAGAAACAACCTAGAAAAGCGAAAAAGGTCAAATTAATGTGGACGAGAAGCTTGAAAGAATTCAACCTTCTCACTATATGATCGTGAGAAATGGCAGAAAATAGGTATCTTGTCTGCAAGAGATTACTTGCTAGCTGAAATGAAGAACTCTGGCTGGGATTTATTCCCTCACATTGCAAGACAAGGATGGGGAAATCTCATTTCTCAAGAAGAGTTCATTTACTCAAACATGATAAAAGAATTCTATGGGAGCATGAATGTGAGCAATGACAAATCAAGCTTCACAACTCAGGTTAAAGGAACAACCATGGTGATCACTCCCAAAGAACTATCTAGTGCTCTAAACATACCATACTCTAGTGTATGTGTATATGGTGACAATTGGTATGATGTTTGAACATCAACAAGGAGGATGTCTTGAAAAAACTAATGAAGGACCCAAATGACAACTTGGTCTCATTTGCTTTGAAGGATAAAGCAAGAATCATGCACAACATGGTGGATCACTCTCTCATTCCAAGAGCAAGAAGCTTTGAAAGAGTCAAACCTACTGATTTGCTTCTAGTCTATTGTTGCACCCCGAAAAATCCGGTTTGGACTTCTCGTTTGACAACGTGAAAAATAGTAGAGTCGCCACCAATATTTATTTAGGAAAACATTGAAAAAACCTTTTTTTGGAAAAGCGGATGGTCTTTTGAAAACTCAGAGATGTAGGTTCGGGGGTCGGTTAGGTGCGGGGAAGGTATTAGCATCTCGCACCTCCTTTCTACTGAAGGGGAACCATTATCTTGATGTGTGGTTTAGGAAAAGTTGATTTGAAATGATTTTTGTTCTACTTCTTTTCTTTTCTTTCCTTTTCTTTTTATTTCATTTGAGAAATTGTTTTATTAAAAACGGGGGGAAAAAGAATATTTTTGGTATCTTTCACTACAAGAATTCTGCAATATACCGGCGGCAAATTTCCGTGATTTTATCCAGTAAATTTCCGCGGATTTCAGCATTTCCGTGGATTAGCGTAAATTTAAAAGAACCCGGCGGATTATATTGACATTATCGCGGAATATAGAATAGTCGGAAGTGTACCGCCGGAATTCCCTAACATTTTCGTCGGAAAGCAAGCCTGAAGATTACCGGCGGCTTCTACATTAAAATCCGCCGGAAATGTCAATTACCGGCGGCGAATATTTTTTTAAAAACTTAAATTAAAATTTAATCAGATTCTGCCAGTAATGTCAATGAGTTTGGTCTCCAAGGCAAATTTCCGCCGGTAATGTCAATTATTCCGCCGGTAATTATGAGTTCGGTCTCCAAGGCAAATTTCGGCCGGTAAGCGTGCAACGGCTATAAATTTCCGCCGGTAAGCTCAACGGTCTTTAAAATGCATACTTATGGCTTTCATCCATTTTTTTTTTCTCTCATTCTCCCATTCTCTCTTCTATTCTTCTCTCAATTCTCTCTTCTTCTCCAATTCTCTCTTCTTTCATACTTAGCAATTCTTGTCAAATTTTTTCAGATTTTTACTGAAGGTATGTTGTGGTTTGTATATGTAATGTAATTTATATGTGACAGTGTTTTTTAATATGAGTTATTAGTTACTAATTTTGATATTATTTGTTTAGGTATTGCTTGAATTTGGGGGAAAGTTGGAGAGTTCTCTGCAATTTGGTTGAGTTTGTTCGAAGATACTAACATTAAGTCAGAGACTTCTCGGCATACCGGTTAGTAATGAACTTATAATTATTATTATTATTATTTGGTTAAAAGTGTTTTTTGATTTGGCAATACAAAAAAAATTATTTGATGTTATAAGATTATAATTATTTTTAATTAAATTTAAAGATATTTTAGAAATTGTTTAGGAAAAAAAATTAAAATTGTAGTTATTATTATTATTATTTAGTTAAAAACTGTTTTTTGATTTGCTAATACAGAAATTGTTACTTTATTTAAATTTAAACTTAAAATTATGCATTAATAGTAAATATTATTAATTAGTTTATTAATAGTAATTATTATTTGATTTAGTATTAGTTAGATAATTAGATTTAAAATCACTATTAATATAGTTAATATTAGTTAGTTAAATAGATATTTTCGAAATTATTAAATTATTTTTAATTTTAATTGAAAACTGTTTATTTTTATTTAAAAAAATAAATAAGAAGATATGTGATAGTAAATATTATTTTGTATTAGTTAAATAATTAGATTTAAAATCACTATTAATATAGTTAATATTAGTTAGTTAAATAGATATTTTCAAAATTATTAATTTATTTTTAATTTTAATTGAAAACTGTTTATGTTTATTTAAAAAAATAAATAAGAGGATATGTGATAGTAAATATTATTTTGTATAATATTTAGATTAGTTATTTGTTAATATTTGTTTCATTTATTGTTTATTATTGTTATTTGATTTAATGAATTGAAATAATTAGGGTCATAGAAAAATTTAAATGTTGATAGTTTATTTAAATTTTTGTTAGTCTACAAAGATAATAGTAGCTATAGTATAAGAATGAAAATGTCTATTGTTCTGATAGACATATATGTTGTAATAAATTTATTTAGGACATCCACAAAAAATGGATCGTAGTTGGATGTATGATCGATTATATCCGGAAGAAGCGCTGTTGAAACGACGCTTTTGTTGAAGGAGTTGAAGAGTTTGTTCTTTTAGCTAAGCGTCAAAAAGAATTTGAGCAACAAGGTGGAATTAGATGTCCTTGTTCGAAATGTATCTTTCGAGCTATAAAAAATGAAGGTGACATTCGACTTCATTTGTACAACAATGGATTTAAGCCAAATTATTGGATATGGGCTCGTCATGGCGAGGTAGCAGTTGGAGTTTCTCGTGTTAATATAATTAATGTTCTCCCGGTTGATATTGTTCCTGTCCAAGAAGTAGAAGGTGGCACTTCAAGTCCAGTTGTAGAAGCTGTTGGCTCATCGACTATGGGAAATCAGCCGTTTGATGTTGTTCAGGGGATGATACGTGATGCTATCGGTGTAAATTTGGATTTTGAGGAACCACAATATGATGCTGAAGAATTTCCGAATGAAGAAGCTCAGAGGTTTTATATGTTTTTGAGTGAGACAAATCAACCATTATTTGAAGGATCTAACAAATCTAAATTATCAATGTGTGTTCGGTTGTTGGGTCTCAAGTCTCAATTTAATGTTGCTGAATTGTGCATGTAATATATGACAAAAATGATGTTGGATGCAACCCCCGTTAGAGGACTTTTGCCGCAGAGTTGTTATGATGCTAAAAGACTGGTGTCGAAGCTTGGCTTAAAATCTAAGAGAATTGATTGTTGTGTGTCTGGTTGCATGTTATATTATAGCAATGAGTTTGGGATAAATGATGGAGAGTTGTCGGAATGCAAGTTGTGTGGAGAGCCACGCTACCGTGCCGGCGAGGAGAAGTGGACGAGCAGAGAGGCAAACCGGTTCCACGGAAAGCAATGTTCTATCTGCGCTCTTATACCAATGCTACAGAGGATGTTTACTTCAAAGGAGACTGCGGGTAAAATGTCATGGCACTATCAAAATAGAAACAATTTTGGTGAATTACGCCACCCATCTGATGGTGAAGCTTGGAAGCATTTCGATCGTGTTCATCCATATTTTGCTAGTGATCCACGCAATGTTCGGCTTGGTTTATGCTCTGATGGTTTCACACCCTATATTCAAGCATCGGCATCACCGTATTCTTGTTGGCGATTAATGTTATCCCGTACAACCTTCCTCCAGAAATGTGTATGTCTAAACCATACATGTTCTTAAATGCCATTATTCCAGGACCACACAATCCAACAGCTGGTATTGACATATATTTGCAACCTTTGATCGATGACCTAAAAAGGTTGTGGCATGGTGTTTTAACTTATGATGCAAAGACGCAAAACAAAATTTTCTCATGAGGCGGCTTTGATGTGGACCATCAATGACTTCCCCGCCTATGGAATGTTGTCGGGATGGGGACGCATGGTAAGATGGCGTGTCCGATTTGCATGGTTGACACAAGAGCTTTTACTCTTAAATATGGAGGAAAAACATCATGGTTTGACTCACACCGTAGGTTTTTACCTAGCGATCATCCATTTAGAAGGTCAAAATATGCATTCATCAAGGGAAGTATTGAAACAGGTGAACCTCCCCGTAGGCTGACACCAGAAGAAGTTTGTAACGCCCCAAAAATAATTGGCTAAGTATTTAATTAATTATTGAGAGTTAGGTGGTGGAGAAATATCAAAAATAATAGGAGGGTGTTTAGTAATTAAATTAGGAGTGGTGGAAGTAATTGAAGGGGTTGCAAATAGCGGGCCAATGGCCCAAAGGCCATTAGTGGGCCTAGGGTTAAATGAAAATAAAAGAAATGAATTGAAAGAGAGAAGGAGGGATCGGCTGAGAGAGAGACAGAGAAGGAGAAGAAGGAGGCTCGCGAGAGAGAAGAAGAGAAGGAAAAGGAAAGAAAAGAAGAAAGAAAGAAAGGGAGAGAAGGAAGAGAGAGGAGGCGAAGGTGAGAGAAGAGGAAGAGAGAGGAGGCGAAGGTGAGAGGAGGAAGAGAAGAGGAAAGGAGAGCTTTCACAAATCCTTCGTGAAGAGGAGATCGTTCGTGTTGCGGTGTTTTCGTACGTGACCGTCTTCTTCGTGCTAGGAGCTTACGTATTCGAGGTAAGGGTGGGTTTTACATTTATAATGGGTTATGATGGGGTTTATGGGTAGTTAGGGTTGAGGATTGAATTGTAATGTATTAATGTGCAAGTTGATAAATTGGATCTTGATTTGGGTGATTCTATGAGAATTGGAGTCGAATTCATGTTGTATGGTGATAAGAGCATGTGATTGAGTGGTTGAGGTATGAGTTATGGTGTGATATAATTTTGATTGAATATTGAGACATATGTAGTAATTGATTTGTATGATTATGATTGTTTGAGTGATACAATGGGATTGAGGATAAATTGAGAGAAGTGGTAATAGGATTAAAAGAGGTTAGGTGTTGTGTAGCGGCATAATTAAATTGGATATGAAATTGTATGCTTGAGAGGTGAATTATGGTGTGTTGTGTGTCGCTGTTGCCGCTTTTAACAACCGCTTTTTCTCTTTGCTTATGCAATTAAAGACCGCTTGTTTTTAATTTAAGTTGTTGTTTTTTGCAAAAAAAATGTTGCTGTTTTTTTAATTCAACTTGCTGTTTTTGCTGTAAAAATGTTGCTGTTTTTCAGAATTTAAGTTGCTGTTTTTGCTGCAAAAATGTTGCTGTTTTTCAGAATTCAACTTGCTGTTTTTGCTGTAAAAATGTTGCTGTTTTTCAGAATTTAAGTTGCTGTTTTTGCTTTGCAAAAATGTTGCTTTTTTTTCGTATTCAAGTTCTTTGTTTTTGCAATTAAATGTTGCCGTGTTTGAACCGATTTTACTGCTGTTTTTATAAGAAAAGGTGCTGCTGTTTTTATAAGAATGTGCTGCTGTTTCCATAAGAGTTATGTTGCTGTTTTGCTGTTTTTATTAGAGACATGTGCTACTGTTTTTTTAAAAACAAGTGCCTTGCTGTTTTGTAAAGAATAAGTGTTGTTTTTGCAATTTAATGTCACTGTTTTCATGTTGTTTTATTGCTGTTTTCTAACAGAACATGTTGCTATATTTTTGAAAGTAATAGTGTTGTTTTTACACTAGAATGTGTTGTTGTTTTCGACATAAATAGTGATGATTTTATATTAGAATGTGTTGCTGTTTTTGAGATAAATGGCGCTGTTGTTGCACATAAATGAGGTTGTTTTACGTGTTGTCTTGCTGCTGTTTTTATGTTGTTTAGGCTGATGCCTTTGTGCTGTAAATGCGCTGTTGTTCCTAAATTAAACGTGCTACTATTCGTAAATCCAAGTGTGCTGTTGTCTCAAATTTTAAGGCACTGTCTCCTTATATTTTTTGAGTCACCGTTATGTTGAGAACAAGAGTGAGTAAATGTGGATGTCCTTTTTGTGTTAAAAGTGTTGTTCCATAATGTGATGAGTTTGTGAACGAGTGAGAACTACGAGGTAGCTGTGATGCTACAACGCGGGATAATTTTTATGAAGTAATTTACAATGAGTTATGGAGGTATAGTATTTATTAATTAAATACTTTGAGTTGTGTGATTAGTGCATGAGTCATGAGTCGCATCGTCATATGCATTTCTTGGTGGTATAGGCTTGACCTCTCGCCCGTCGTGGCTTAGTTGTGTTTGAGATCGGTCGCATGCATATGCCTGGGGGGTTACATTGTCGCATAGTCTACATATAGAGTGCGCATACGTAACGTGTTTTGGGTGTTCTCATTGTGATGAAAGTTGTGCTCGTCGGCGACCATTTGTGATACGTGTAACGAGTTTTGGTGTTTCCGCTTAATGGAAATTATATCTTGTGTGATGCGGTGGCGTGTGGATTTTTCGTGTGACATGAATTGCTCACTTTGCTTATATACTACTATCACTTATCTATTATTTCTGTTAAGCTCACCCCTTCTGCTTGGAATGTTGCTCTTATGCGGCAACGTTGCAGGTGATCGTTAGTACTCGTGGAGGATTGCTAGGTGTAGTTTACTTCTCGTTGGGTCTGTGTCAGCTCTGATGTGTAGCACCGGGGACGGATTTAGTTTCGTTTTTAAAACTGTTACTGTTATTTTGGAGTTTTGGCTTAATGCCTATTTATTTTTGGAGTGTGACTTAATGTCTTATTTATGTTGGAGATGTTAAATAATTTTGTGATTCCGCTGCCTAGAGATTAATTATTAATGTTTTGAGGATTTAATTTAAATCGATTTGGAGTTTTATGTTGTGAAAAATGTGACACCCTCGTGGTGACTCTGATAATTGCGCGTTTATTTATAATTAATAAAGGGGGTGTTACATTAGTGGTATCAGAGCATGTTCGGTCTGTCCGGCCAAGTTGTCCAGTGTCGAGTCTGGTTGTGTCTCGAGTCTTAGTACTCATTTCTGATTGACATTTTGGTGTTGTAGGGTTAAGTTGAGATGGCTGGGAGGAATGATCTTTGCGCTTCATTCTTTTTCTTTGCTGGAAGCGATGGCCCGTGTGTGGGAAATCGACAAGGTCTTTGGTGATCTTTGAGTCGCGCAATTTGGCGATGTGTCAGAGGGAGAACCCTCCTACCTTTGAGGGCAAGTATAACCCTGATGGTGCTTTGGAGTGGTTGAAAGAAATGGAGAGAATTTTCCGCGTCATGAATTGTACTAAAGCACAGAGGGTTAGATATGGTACTCACATGGTGAAAGGTGAAGCGCACAGATCGGTGGTTGGCAAATATCACGCAGAGATTGAGGTCGCGAATGAGGAGATCACTTGGGCGTGTTCCGTAGGGACTTCTTGAGGAAGTATTACCACTCAAGATGTCCGTGGGAAGAAGAGATTGAGTTCCTAGAATTGAAGCAAGGTAGTATGTCGCTGGATCGAGTATGCTTTGAAGTTCACCGAACTCGTCGGTTCTATCCTCACTATGATGGTGTTTGGTCTTTGAGTTCTCAAAGTGTATCAAGTTTGAGAATGGATTGCGAGCGGATATTAAGAAAGCGATAGGGTACCAGAAAATCCGGGTGTTCTCTGAGTTGGTGGACAGTTGCAGAATCTTCGAGGAAGACAGTAATGCCCATTCTAGAGTTATAAGAGAAAAGCAGAAGAGTTTACCGAGTCGCGGGAAGCCGTATGAGGTTCCAAAGTGGGGTAATCGTGAGCTGCGGAGGGCAAGAAACCAAGTGGGGGAGATGCTGCTGCTAGTGTGGTATGCTACAAGTGTGGGAAGGCTGGTCATAAACGCCCAGATTGTCCGGGTGGTGTGAAGAGATGCTACAAGTGTGGGAAAGAGGGCCATATGGCAACTAACTGTGATCGTAAGGATGCGCTCTGTTTCAACTGCGGTGAGGGAGGGCACATCAGTGCTCAGTGTCCGAAACCAAAGAAAGGAGGGCCTACTGGAAAGGTGTTTGTTTTGGCAGGTGCTGAGTCTACGGAGGGATGATGGTAGTATTAGAGGTACGTGTCTCGTGCTCCGCTAGAATCTACTGTTAATGCCAATGCTACTTGTTGTTTTGTTAATGGCACATGTTGCGAATGTTTAGGTACTGTATTAACTGCTATGACTGTAATGTGTTGCCTAATGTGTTCCACTGTGTCCCTTGTCGATCTTCGACAGAGACCTTGTTGTGAATTTTGTTGTCCATCGTCGGGTAGGTTAGTTGTAATCTTGGGTATGAACCGGTTAGAGCGTAACCATGTTCCACGATGGTTGTCGTAGTAAGTCGGTGAGTTTGGAGGTGTAGAGTTTGGCCGCTGTCGGCCTAATGCGAGATAAGTAGGATTAGAAGTTGGAGCTTGGAGAGTGACCCGTGGAAGATGGAACTTAATTAAGTAAAACCGTAGAAATTACCGTTGAGAGTATGGTATCCTAATGCGGATAGATAGTGTTTGAGTAGGCGAGTAGGACTTAGATAACCTACAAGTTAGAACCTTTACTTAGGAGTGAGAAGGAAGGAAGGTGTTGGTCTGTTGCGAGGTGTGCGATAAGTTATGGATGAGGACGGTTAGAGGTGACAGGGAGAGTTGGTGTTGTTTTCGTAGGTTCGACGAAAATTTTCGAGGACGAAAATATTCTAAGTGGGGGAGAGTTGTAACGCCCCAAAAATAATTGGCTAAGTATTTAATTAATTATTGAGAGTTAGGTGGTGGAGAAATATCAAAAATAATAGGAGGGTGTTTAGTAATTAAATTAGGAGTGGTGGAAGTAATTGAAGGGGTTGCAAATAGCGGGCCAATGGCCCAAAGGCCATTAGTGGGCTTAGGGTTAAATGAAAATAAAAGAAATGAATTGAAAGAGAGAAGGAGGGATCGGCTGAGAGAGAGACAGAGAAGGAGAAGAAGGAGGCTCGCGAGAGAGAAGAAGAGAAGGAAAAGGAAAGAAAAGAAGAAAGAAAGAAAGGGAGAGAAGGAAGAGAGAGGAGGCGAAGGTGAGAGAAGAGGAAGAGAGAGGAGGCGAAGGTGAAAGGAGGAAGAGAAGAGGAAAGGAGAGCTTTCGCAAATCCTTCGTAAAGAGGAGATCGTTCGTGTTGCGGTGTTTTCGTACGTGACCGTCTTCTTCGTGCTAGGAGCTTACGTATTCGAGGTAAGGGTGAGTTTTACATTTATAATGGGTTATGGTGGGGTTTATGGGTAGTTAGGGTTGAGGATTGAATTGTAATGTATTAATGTGCAAGTTGATAAATTGGATCTTGATTTGGGTGATTCTATGAGAATTGGAGTCGAATTCATGTTGTATGGTGATAAGAGCATGTGATTGAGTGGTTGAGGTATGAGTTATGGTGTGATATAATTTTGATTGAATATTGAGACATATGTAGTAATTGATTTGTATGATTATGATTGTTTGAGTGATACAATGAGATTGAGGATAAATTGAGAGTAGTGGTAATAGGATTAAAAGAGGTTAGGTGTTGTGTAGCGGCATAATTAAATTGGATATGAAATTGTATGCTTGAGAGGTGAATTATGGTGTGTTGTGTGTCGCTGTTGTTGTTCTTTTTTTTAACAACTGTTTTGTTCTTTGTTTATGCAATTAAAGACCATTGCTTTTTCGAATTTAAGTTGCTTGTTTTTCTTTGCAAAAATGTTGCTGTTTTTCGAAATTCAACTTGCTGTTTTTCTTTGTAAAAATGTTGCTTTTGCTTTCGAAATTTAAGTTCTTTGTTTTTCTTTGCAAAAAATGTTGCTTTTTTTTCGAATTCAAGTTCTTTGTTTTTGCAATTAAATGTTCTTTGTGTTGAACCGGTTTTCTTCTTTGCTTTTATAAGAAAAGGTCTTTCTTGTTTTTATAAGAATGTCTTCTTTGTTTCCATAAGAGTTATGTTCTTTGTTTCTTTGTTTTTATTAGAGACATGTCTTTGCTTTTTTTAAAAACAAGTGCCTTGGCATTTGTAAAGAATAAGTGTTGTTTGATCTTTGTCCTTCTTTGCTTTGTTGTTGCATAAATGAGGTTGTTTTACGTGTTGTCTTGTTCTTTGTTTTTATGTTGTTTAGGCTGATGCCTTTGTGCTGTAAATGCGCTGTTGTTCCTAAATTAAACGTGCTAATATTCGTAAATCCAAGTGTGTTGTTGTCTCAAATTTTAAGGCACTGTCTCCTTATATTTTTCGAGTCACCGTTATGTTGAGAACAATAGTGAGTAAATGTGGATGTCCTTTTTGTGTTTAAAGTGTTGTTCCATAATGTGATGAGTTTGTGAACGAGTGAGAACTACGAGGTAGTTGTGATGCTACAACGCGGGATAATTTTTATGAAGTGATTTACAATGAGTTATGGTGGTATAGTATTTATTAATTAAATACTTTGAGTTGTGTGATTAGTGCATGAGTCATGAGTCGCATCGTCATATGCATTTCTTGGTGGTATAGGCTTCGGCCTCTCGCCCGTCGTGGCTTAGTTGTGTTTGAGATCGGTACCGCATGCATATGCCCAGAGGGGTTACATTGTCGCATAGTCTACATATAGGTACGCATACGTAACGTGTTTTGGGTGTTCTCATTGCGATGAAAGTTGTGCTCCGTGCGACGCTGTGATACGTGTAACGTGTTTTGGGTGTTCTCATTGTAATGAAAGTTGTGCTCTTATGTGGCAATGTTGCAGGTGATCGTTAGTAATCGTGGAGGATTGCTAGGTGTAGTTTTCTTCTCGTTGGGTCTGTGTCAGCTCTGATGTGTAGCACCGGGGACGGATTTAGTTTCGTTTTTCAAACTGTTACCGTTATTTTGGAGTTTTGGCTTAATGCCTATTTATTTTTGGAGTGTGACTTAATGTCTTATTTATATTGGAGATGTTAAATAATTTTGTGATTCCGCTGCCTAGAGATTAATTATTAATGTTTTGAGGATTTAATTTAAATCGATTTGGAGTTTTATGTTGTGAAAAATGTGACACCCTCGTGGTGACTCTGATAATTGCGCGTTTATTTATAATTAATAAAGGGGGTGTTACAAAGTTTGGAACAGTTTCAAGGATATCCCTCCAGTAGAAGTCGTTGCAGGTGTTGTTTCTCGTCCAGATGGTTATGGAGTATGGCATAATTGGACAAAAAAGAGTATTTTTTGGGAACTTGCATATTGGAAACATAATCTCATCGAGACACAATCTGGATGTCATGCACATTGAAAAGAATTTCTTTGATAACATATTTAACATCATTATGAATGTGAAAGGTAAAACAAAAGACAATGAGAAGGCTAGGAAGGACGTGGATCATTACTGCAGGCGAAAGGATTTGTCGTTGGTTGAGCAAGGTACTAGGACGTTGAAACCCAAAGCCAATTATACTTTATCTACCGAACAAGCGAAAGAAGTTTATCGGTGGATAAAACGATTGAAAATGCCGACGGTTATTCTTCCAATTTAGCAAGATGTGCGGATGTGGATAATGGGAGGTTGCATGGGATGAAGAGCCATGATTGTCATGTATTCATGGAGTGCTTACTTCCTATCGCTTTTAGTTCGTTGCCAACACATGTTTTGAATCCGCTCATTGAAATAAGTCAATACTTTAAGAATTTGTGTTCTCGCAACGCTTAAAGTCGATGATCGACAAAAATGAAACAAGACATCCCACTTATCTTGTGCAAGTTGGAGAGAAATTTTCCCCTGGTTTCTTTGATTCTATGGAGCATCTTCTTTGTTCATCTCACAAAATGAAAGCTAAACTTGGTGGACCTGTCCAATACAGATGGATGTATCCGTTTGAAAGGTCAGTTAATATATATACATATATGAAAGAAGTTTACTACAATTTCAACACATTATTATTAACATATAATTTTCTATAGGTTCATGGGTGATTCAAAAAGATCAGTCAAAAATAAAGCTAGAGTTGAAGGATCGATATGTTCGTCTTACTTGCATCGTGAAACAACTCATTTTTGTTCATATTATTTCAACAATGATTTGGCTCCTAGCAGTAGTCGAAATGAAATCAACATTGAACCACCAAGACATCGTTTAGCTTTGTCTGTCTTTTGTCTCCCTGGTCGTCCGCCTGGAAAAGTGTCAATTCACTGGCTAATAGAAGAAGAGTTAAACTCAGCCCATGTTCATGTCTTGATAAACTATACCGAGGTCCAACCATTCATTGAGTATGTCTTTCTCAACCTAGTTATCTTAATTTCTTTATAAATTAAAGTACTCTGTTGTGTGTAACAATTGTTAATTTCTCATTAGGGAGTTTTTGACATTAGAGGGAGTAAGTGAAGAACAATCGTCTGCTCATATTCATGCGTATTTTCCAATGTGGTTTAAGCGGCGTATGTATTCCCTTCCGCCAACTCCTACCAACCAACACCTGAGAAACTTATCTGATGGTCCTCGAAGATGTGTTAAAGAATGGCACACATACTTTGTGAATGGATACAAATTTCACACTAACAAATGGACAGAAGGTAGAGAAACAGTGAATAGTGGAGTTTGCATGAAGGGTGACACTGGGAGAGGCGAAGATGATTTCTATGGTGTTGTTGAACACATTTATGAACTTGCATACCCTTATCTTGATTATCATCAAAAGATAGTCGTTTTTTATCAGTAATTGGTTTGATCCGTCCCCTCGAGGAACAAAGTTTAACCCAAAGACAAATACAAAGGGACATTAAAATGAGTAGTAGATATCGATCATCTGATCCTTTTGTCATTGCACAAAATGTGAGACAAGTCTACTATGTCTCTTATCCATCAACACTGGATGATCGGCGTGGTTGGTGTGTTGCAATTAAGACAAAACCAAGAGGTTACATTGAGACAAATGACACGATGGAAGATGTGCCATATCGATCGGAAGAAATGTCCAATGTAAATGAAGTGATTGAAGTTGAGAACATTACTCGTTTTTGATGAGTCCAACGCTGGCGATGAAGTTAATGAAGACGAAGATACAGATCATGAGGACGCGATCGATCACGTCGATTGTATCGAGTTGACTTATCGATGATGATGGTGATTTTGAGAAAGAATGGGATTCTAATTAATTAATGTCATGTTATCTGTTATTTAAATAATTTGTTGGTTTGTAATATTTATATTTATTAGACTTGATATATATTTGCCTATGTTATTCATCATTAATATTATTTGTTGTCAAATAATATTTATATTTATCAGACTTGATATATATATATATATATATATATATATATATATATATATATATATATATATATATATTTGCCTATGTTATTCATCAATAATATTATTTGTTGTCAAATAATATTTATATTTATCAGACTTGATATATATTTGCCTATGTTATTCATCATTTATATATGTTATTAACTTTATTTTATAGCTACAGAACAGTTATGGCATCGTTAGGAAATAGTGACTCACCACATGATGAGGACCCACCCGTGTCGCCTCAGGATAAAGGAAAGAAGATATGTACTCCTTTACGCGGCCGTAAGCGTAAGATAGTTTATCGACTTGTTCATGGCAACTATGTGGGTATGCCTTCATCAGACGAGCTCCAGGGCGTTGAAATGGTGCCGCCTCCACCCTGTAGTATGGCACCCCGCTGATCCAGATAGGCGCCACGCGTGCGTGTATGATGCAAAACCGACGTGGTTGATATTTTGGAAGACGATCCAGATCGTTGTAGAGGTTGTTGGAAACCTGTAAGTATTTATTATATATATATATATATATATATATATATTTGTATTTGTATTTGTATTTGAAATTTGTCTTTTTAAATTAATATCATTTTAATTTTTCTTTCTTATGTACAGCTTTGATCCTGGGAGGATTGTGTCCCGCGCGATAACAAGTATTATCAAGGCAAATTACACAAAGTCTTGGATTGATTGGTCGGAGGTTAAAAAAGATCCGACCTCCAAAATGTGGAATCAATTTAGGGTAAGTTTTTTTACTATTTAATTAATTTTTAATTATTCCAAATTCTTGAATTCATTAAGTTGTTTTTTCTAACAAGTTATTTTAATTTGTGCAACCAGGCAACATTCGCATGGAAACACGAGGATGACCATGCGATTAAGAAAGTCTTCAATTCAAGAGCTTCTCACCGCTTTTAAAATCTTTCGCGGCAAGAGCGTGACAGGACTGATGGAGAGCCGTCAGATTAGATTGGTCCGCCTATATGGGATCAACTCCAACTGAAATGGGCGCATGATGAGTATCAAAAAAAATGTAAGAGAGCTGCTGCGAATCGGGCTTCTGAGAGAGGTGGTTGCGTAAATCTGGGCGGTTCTATCAGCTCATATGAACATGCTAAACGCCTGTAATATTTTATATATATAAATGTATATATATATATATATATATATATATATATATATATATATATATTTTGCTTTTAATTCTTCAAATTTTATATTTTATTAAATACTAATATTAAATTAATTTTATAGGAGGCTATTCTTGGTCGGCCACCTATTTTGCTTAGGAGTTACACGTGCAACTTCATATGCGCGAGGACACGTGATTTTCTGAAGGCGGCAGCCAAGGATGATTCAGAAGCATTCTCTAATTGTCGGCAGGAGTATCGCCAAACACAGAGAGTAAGCGGGGTGAGGTTGATCCCGCTTGAGGAGGGTCGATTGGCCTTAGCAAAATGGAATGAACTTGCTTTGGTCCATCGCCAAGAAAAGGTCGATTACCGTGATCCGTGGTATGGGCCGCGTTCTTTTCCAAATTCCATTGTTCCAATTTCGTGTCAAATTCCTCTTCAACAAGTCTTCGGCGCTCTCATGTCCCCACTTCAAGAGCGAAGCCGAGGTTGCGGTATTGACCGAGAAATTGAGCAACTATGAGCGTGAGATTCGAGATGCGAGAGCAAAGCAAGTGAGGAGCGCAGTTGGCGGTGAAGAACGCAGAATCAATGAGGAATTCGGAAGCAAGTAATGGATAGTATGTCTCATGCAAGGCCATCTATGCAATCATCATCATCATCGATGCCTTATCCACCGCCAGGGATGCAACCCTACGGAGGTTCTTTCCAGCCGATACCACCTTGCACTTCGGCTTTCAATCTTGCTCGCCATACCCATATGGTCACCTCATATGGTCAGTACCGAGCCTCGATTTAAACTCTCCTCCGCGGCCCATTCCAAACTCGGGCCCATCAAGCCAGATTGCAATCGCACCACGCCAACAACAATTTCAGACCCAGCCACATCAGCCACACCATGTCTCCCCCCAGCAATTTCAGACCCACCCACGTCAACCACAACCCCAACAGCAGGACGATGAAGAAGATGATTGGACGACAGCGCTTTTTATACTTGGATCCCAACAAAGAACCCAACCCAAATAGGCCTTATTATTAGTGGTTTTTGTTGTTGGATAATTTAATTGTGACTTTGTTGGTTTTATTAGTTGTTTAATTTGTATGGATAATTTAAATTTAATTAATGCTTTGTTGGTTTGATTATTTATTTCTCGTTTAATTTGACATTCAAAAAACGTTTTACTGTTTTTTAAATAATTTAAAAGTAATAACGGTATTTTAAAAATAATTTTCAAATTTCAATAATTTAATTTTAAAATATTTAAAATTACCGTTTTTTAAATAATTTTCGAATTGTTAAAAAGGATTTTAAAATTTAAATATTATTTTCAAATTATTAAATTAATTTTTATTTTAAATATTAAAAATTTACAATTAATTTTCAAAAACGTATTTTTAAAAAAAAAATATATATATATTACCGGCGGATTATTAATAATTACCGGCGGAATAAGTTTTTTTTTAAAAAAAAAAAGAAAATCAGAAAACATTACCAGCGGATTTTATTAATTACCGGCGGCTTTTTTAAAAAAAAAAGAAATTCAGAAAAGATTACCGGCGGATTTAATGTTGTTACCGGCGGCTTTTTAAAAAAAAAAAAAAATTACCGGCGGATTTAATGTTGTTACCGGCGGTTTTTTTTTTAAAAAAAAATAGAGAAAAATTACCGGCGGATTTAATGTTATTACCGGCGGCCTTTTCCGCCGGAAATATCCGATACTTACCGGCGGCTTTATCCGCCGGAAAAAATCCTGTAGTTACCGGCGGAAAATCCGCCAGTAAAGCGTCGCATCTGGCGTTTTAACCGGCGGAAAAATCCACGCGAAAAGCCACTTACAGGCGGTTTTTGGCTTTACAGCGCTTTGGTCCACGGAAAACCTTGAATTTCTTGTAGTGTTTAAAAAGGTGCTTGACGGGCTGTGACCTGCTCCTACGTACCCTTACTAAGATGAGGGATCAAAGCTACGTAGTTCTCGCCTTTTGGTTTTGAAAATATTTTTGTGTTTTGTCTTATTTTATTTTTTGGAGCTTTTGAAATGAGACTCAAGTGTTCACGAATACCAAACAAGCAAGGGCTTCGAGTGGCATTCATTACTAACTTGAAAGAAAAGAGTTGAAACCGGTAACCAGTCAAGCAAAAGATTCGAGTGATTACAAGTAACAACGTTTTATTATCCTTTTTTTTTGAAATTGTTTTGAAAAAGGGCGGGCATCAGTGATAATTATAACTAATAGCTCATGTTATTTTTGAAATTTGAATTAGTTTGTGTTTGATTAAGGTGTGGGAGCTTCCATAATAGTCAAACAAACAGAGGCTTCGAGTGATTACCACTAATAACCCCTCATTAGCGATCAAACAAGCAAAGGCTTCGAGTGATGACTAATGATTTATTTAAGAAAATGCCCTAGGGTTTTCATTGGAAAAACATTTGATTTTGATTTGAAAACTAGCTTAAAAAAGAGTTTGATTTGGAAAAAGATTTTGGAAAACAAGTAGAACACTTCAATCAACCCCAAATCCATAACCAAATGCAAAATGAATGAATGAAGTTCAAACATATTCGACTAATCAAGCAATCATGAACATGTTGATCATCAACTAAGATTAAGCATGCCAATACAATCAAGAGATTTAATTGTCAAACATGCAAGATAAAATTCTCAAAACAATTGTGCGTGTGTGTGAGAATTGCTACGGGACGGGCAACAATCTCAAAGGGTATGCATCTACCTTAATGACTCTATGCTACAACAAGCAAGTAGGCTTACGTCTTCATATAAGAGTGCATGCATGGGGAGGGAATTGCACACAATTAAATCAAGACATTTAAATCGCATCATGAACAAGAGAAATACAATTGATTATAGGCATAGAATGATCTAGGTTAGATGAATGAACATGCAAGCAATGATGTGCATGATTAGGCAAATATGCAAATGCATGAGCATACAAGGATATGAATGAATGATCATACAAGATTATGCTTGAATGAATAAGCATACAAGACTTTGAATGAATGAATGATTGAGCATACAAGACTATGAATGCATGAGCATAATTATTGTGCAAGGTGTGAACATTTGAGTATGCATGAATACGTGAATATGCAAGTTAGAAATGAATGCAAACAAATAAGTAAGAGGATGCATGAAGTATGCGAAATGAAAAGAGACCCAAAATCTCATTTTATTCATGGAAACAACAAAATAATGCAAGCAAACAACATGGATCAAACTTTTTGGCAAGGATTCACATGATTAAGCAAAGAAATGCATCAAAATCCATGAATCCTAATTTTTGTAAGACATGCGAAATGAACAATAGCACAAATCTCCGTTTAATTCATGAAAATGCAAGAAAATACAAGAACAACTCTTTCAAAGCCAAGGAGCCACCTCAAACATCCAAGCCTCCCTAAGTGCTTGTCAATAGTGTTTGAGATGGCTCCTCAAAGCAACAACAACAATATATGTAGGAGTTGAGATGAGGAGAAGAGAGATTATGCAAAAATGAAGAAGATGCAAGGGTTTTGAAGTTTTACCTTGAATCCAAGCTAGGAAATGAGTAATATGAAGAACAAGACCACAAATCTACTAAATCCTCAACACACTACAATGAAACTTGCGCACCTTGCCTTGATTCTTGAGATTAGATGATGAACAATTAGATTTTAGTAGAAGAGGAGGATGATATGTGAAGTAGGAGTGGGTTTGAGATAGAAAATGGGAGTGAATTGAAGAAGAATGGAGGAGGAAATTGGAGAAGGGAGAGTTGTGTGGGGGTTGTGTGAGTGAGAAAATGAGAGGCCAAAGATTGTGAGAGATGGGCTTAACAAGGTATTTATAGAATGCAATTAGGGTTGAGGGTGTTTTGGTCCTTGCATTCTAGTTGTGCTCTAGGATTGGACCTTAATTTTGAATCAAAGGCTAGGATTGATGATCACATGGATTGAGGACATTGAGAAAGCACAAATGAGGGAGTGAATGGGTGTATATGTGCAGCTCATGAGGGGAGTGGAGAGGGTGTAAATTTCCAAAAATGTTTCTCCACAATTGCATATCACAAGATTGCCATTAACTATGAATGAATGGTGGAGATTTGCATCTTAATTTGAATGGAGGGTCATGAATGAGATACACTTTGCAAGTAATGAAATAAATCAAAAATGGAGGGATAATGGGCTGTGGGGCACGAAAATGAGAGGGAGAGTGGTGCCCAAGTTTTGCAAGTTGTCATCTTGTACTATTGTACTATTGTGAGACCCTTCCAAATATCCTTTTTTTTATTATTATTCTTCACAAGATAATTCCATAAAATCTAACAATATTGGGCCAAATACTAGGAATATAAATGAATGGGTCATTTTCATTAGATCACTATGCCCAAAAATGATATAAAACATCTCCTTGCATTTTTGAAGAATATTCTCTTTTTTGTTGACTTTTTAAATTTGACTTTTTGTACAAAAATCAACAATGCATGCGCAACACACATATAACTCAAAACATTTGCCCCAAATAAATTCCCTTAAAAGTGCACAATGATTCTTGATGAGAAATTAGCTTACTTTGCAAAATGACCAAAATACCCTTTGACCTAAAAACTTGCTTCTTGCCCAAAAAATGCATTTCCACTCTAAAAATGATTCTAAAAACCCTAGGATGACTTCAAAACCTTAAAAATGCATGCAAAATGCTCCTTACACTCTACAAAATGATTTCACACTTCACAGTTTACTATTTTTGTGGAAAATTAGGGTTTTGACCCTAGGCGGACAAAATTAGGGTATGACATCTATCACATGTACAAGAGGTATGTGATAGACTTTCCCTACATCATTTTCCACTACATGATTGACATAGTGAAAACCTTAGGCAAACCACCTCCCTTCCCCATGACTTGTTTCTGACCAATCTATTTAAATCAAAGAAACAATCTTTTGTCAATGAAAGTTACATGAAAGAGAAAACTGTCCTTTGGTCAAAATGTGCTAAACAAATGTTGATTAAGCCTTTTAGTGAGAAAATAGAGCTATTCTATGATCCTTCTAAAACACAAAATCAATCCTCTATTGAAAAAAATCCTCCACAAAAAGAACCAGAAGTCAAACAGGACCTTAACCTATCACCCACCAAAGAACCATCTCTTGAACCATCTCCTCAACCTTCACCGCCACCCTCACAAGCCATCCTCAAAATGAACCAATCCCATTTGCTGAACAACATGTCAACACCCCACCATCTCCCATCAAATTCATTAATCAATCATCTCAAGACATGTATGTGGATATTGAACCATCAGAAAGCTTGAAGGAAATCCTTGAACACCTATCTGCAAATGAAGACCTTGATGAGCCGATGGATGATGTTTCATATGGATAATTTGGCAACAAAGGAGATCATGGACAACCTTCTCAAGTCAATCAATGCACTAATTTAGTGCTCTACATTGGAAAGGAAGTCACTGCTTCAATGGAATCTGAATTTCCACCTTCACAAGAGACGCCTCAGATGCACCACCAAGTCATTGCACAAAAACTCTCTCAAGAGAATATTGCTGACCAACCTTCTGATAATGATAATGCCACTCAACTCTCTCCTAATGGACCATTAGTTCCATATGGTTCTTCAAAGGGGGAGCAATAGTCCTCAGAAGAAACACCAGATGGTCAAGCTTAGTGGGAGTTTGGAATGAATCAATCTCCTCATATGGAAGAAGAAGAACCATTTGAGCCACTATCTCATATCTCACAAGTTGTGATTGATGTTGTTCTAGAATCTATTGATATTCTAAGACCAGTGAATCTCCATGAAGCCAACTCTGAGTTCATCGCCTCCATAGCATTAAATGAAATGCTAAATACTCCTACCCCATCAACCACTCCAGTTCACCATGATATCCAAGGATCAATAGGACAATTTGTGAATCCTTTCTCACAATGGCAAGAAAATCACAAGGCATCTCCTGGCAACACTCTAGACTCAGAAAACATTAACTAGTTTTTGATGTCTCAAAGACCAATATATGATTCTTCTGTTCCAAGAATGTCTGATGCTTCTGGCCCCTCCAAACTTCCTTCTGATATGCCTGTCAAATTTGGATCAACTGGATCCTTCTGTCAAAGCTTAAATGTTCATGCCTCCTCTTCTTAGAAGGCACCCCAAAGTAGCAAGCCCTCTATTGATAAGAAAGAATCAATGGCTTATGAGGAAAAGAAGGATTTAATGGAAGCCATGAGGAAGATGAAATCTCACATGAGAAACAAATAAAGAAAATGAGAGCTCAACAGAACTATCTCCTCAAAAGTATTGGAATCTTACAGAAAGAGAATAGGATTGAAGCATAAAGGAACATTGCTTACCAGCAGTGCATGCTGTAGAATGTTGTTCCCTCTGTTCTTCCACAAGTGGTAGTACCTGATTTTCTATCCCCTCAACCATTTGAAAACATACCTAAGCCTGCTGCCTCTTCAAACTTCTCAGATGACTCTTCTCCTACCAAATAGCAGCCTAATTTCCTTCTTCCTCCTTTTTGTTGTTGACAAAAGGGGGAGAAAGGGATTAAGTTTTTGTATTAAGCTACTTAGTTAGTTAGTGAATTTGGGGTTTGTAATACCCCAATTTTGCCCGTCCTTTTTAACTTAAGCCAATTTCAGTTATCCAGCTCAACTAAATCAAAATACCGTTGTTTAAATTAGGCAGGCACGCGAATGATCGATCTTTTCGTGCGTTCTTCAATTTAATCTTCGTATTTGGGTTTAGTCGTACATGTGGAGGTCTACCGAAAGTCATTTTCTCTATAAATTTGGCTTGTCTTTTCAATTCAGTTTTAAGAATGTAGTTCTGAGCTAATTTCAGTGTTTTTTGTTAGTGAGCCAATTTCTTCTATTTGGGTCTCGTTTTAGTGTGTTTCTCTAGTCTGGCCCGTTCTCGTCTTTGTAGTTGTCATACCCCAATTTTGTCCGGCTTAGGTCAAAACCCTAATTTTCCCCAAAAAAAAAATAATTAAATTAAAAAGTAAAAAACATCATGCATTGCATTTAGGTTTTAAAGTCATTCCAAAGTTTCTAAAAACATTTTCTGGAGTTGGAACGCACTTTTAGACAAATTAGGATTTTTCAGTGCAAAAGGGTATTTTGGTCATTTCACAAATAAGGGACAATTCCTCAGGACAAGTCCTCCAACATGCATTTCAAGGTATTAGAGGTCACTCCTAGGGTGAAAAAATCATTTTTGAAGAGGAAATGTGTTTCGGGCAAAAAAAACTAGGGTTTTTAAGGTGAAAGGGCATTTTGGTCATCACAATAAAAACGGCGTTTCGTCCCAAATCATTGAACAATCATCAATAATTTGTTTAAGGAATATTTGTGCCTAATTGTGTTTGTTTTTGTGCACAAGTATTAAACCTTTTGGCCTAAAAAACCTAGTTTTTGGATTGAAGGGTAAAATGGTCATTTCCTTTGAGGTGGGGTAAATAAATCAATTTTGGGATTGATGAGATCATAAAATTCAGAGCCCAATCATTGAATCATGGGACATAGCCCAAAATGGCATGAATTTAGAAGAATGATCTAGAATGGAATATTCTACATTCTTTTGATTTTTGAAAAGTTAAGAATAGTACCATAGTACAATTTGCAATTCCACTCACTCTCCCACTCTCCATAGCTGCGCATATCAGCCATATACACCCCATTTTGATTTATTTTTATTGTTTGCAAATTGTACTAAATCATGGCCTTCCATTTAAATGTGAAATACAATCCCCACCCTTCATTTGAATCAAAATGGCACTTGTGTAATAAGCTTTATGGAAAAATACAATTTTGTAAATGAGCTTATCCTTCACCCCACTCCTTATGCTGCGCATTTCAGCTCCTCTCTCTCCTCATTTTGTGCTTTTAATTACCCTCAATCCATGTGACATTGCATCTTGACCATTGATTCAAAATTTATCTCAAATCCTATTGGTTTGCAAGAAGCACATTACCCTAATTACCCTTTAAGTTTTTACCCCATATAAAAACCCAAAAGCAAGAGAGCCTCATATATACACACTCTCATTTTACCCTAGCTAGCATACCTCCTCCTCTTCTCCCTCACAAGGCCGTAGCCTCTCCTCACTCATCCACCATATTTTCTTGATTTCTTTCTTCATTTTCATCTTAAAAATCCATTACTACTCCATACCTCTCCATATTCTCCTACTATAGTTCATATTTGCATCATCAAAAGCTTGTGGTTTGAAGATTTTCTTGGAGATTTCCTTCAAGTTTTGATCTTGCTTCCCCTTTTGCATTCTCCATTCCTTTTTCTAGTTGATTCTTGAGGTAAGACAACTAATCCCTTGCATTTTTAACTATTAGCATGTGAATCTTCCTTCCACTCCTCTTTCCTCTCTAAGAGGCTTCATTTCAAACACTATGTCAAGGACTTTGGGAGCCTTGGGTGTTTGAAGTGAACCCTTGGCCTTGATGAGAGGGTTCTTGTGTTTTCAACCATGTTTTTTGCATTTTTCACACTCATTTTGTCACCTTTTCATGAATAAAGAATTTTCATGTGATATATGCATCTTATTGTTCATGTCATAACTTGCAAGTTTGAATTTTGTTTTGGTCTTGAGGGATGTAGGAGGTTCGGTTTTAGGCCTTAAGAGTTAGGGTTTTTGTTTGCCTTCCTTTTTACTCTTTGATTTTTGTGTAAATAAATGCTTGATGTACTTAATTTGCATGATTTTGTTCTATGTGTTGGTTATGATTTTTAGCATGAAATAATTTGTTATTATGTTCATATAGGGGTTCGGCCTTAGAGGCCCTTTTGATGCTCATCTTTGTGCTAAAAATTGTATTGCTTGATCTTGTGTAGATGAATATAAATGTGTTAGGTTGTTTTTAACCTTTTCAACCATTCATTTATTTTTTACCTTACCACTCATTAATTTTCTTTACCAAAAGTAAAAAACATGTTAACTTTTTTACTTTACTATCTCATCGAATAATTACCATTCACCTCATGCATTTTCATTTTACCATTCATTAACTTTTTACTAAATGTTTTACCACTTGTCTATTTGCAAAAATACCCAAAACATTTTTACACTTTGCATTTTATCACTTATGCTTACATGTTCATGCACTTATATGAGCTTATATCTCTTGCATTTTTATACTCCCTTGAATGCTCATGCATCCATTAACTTCATGTCTTGCATTCATTATTATAGTCATACATTCATTAATATTGTATCTTGCATTCATTTTCACATGTTCATGCACTCATTTAACACTATGTTTTGCATCCCTTTATCAATTGTCCATGCATCCAATAATACTATGCCTTGCACTTCATAGTTGAATACCCATGCACCCACATGTTTGCTCAATCATGTATTCAATTTGTTCATAGCAATTTGCGAATATTCTTTATGTTTGCTATGCTTGTGTTCTTATTGTTGCCTTGGTTTTGACTTGAGAAGATTTGAAATGTTCTATTTCTTTTCAAACTTGAAATCACATGTTTTTCCAAATAAAAACCCTAAGGCATTTTCCTAAACAAATCATTAACCATCACTCGAAGCCGTTGCTTGTTTGATCGTTAATGAGGAGTTATTAGTGATAGTCACTCGAAGCTTTTGCTTGTTTGGCTATTATGAAAGCTCCCACACCTTAATTAAACAACCAAAAAACCAATTCAAATTTCCAAAAAACCACATGAGCTATTAGTGATAATCATCACTGAGGCTCACCACCTTTTTCAAAACCAACTTTCAAAAAAAGAATAATGCAACGTTGTCTCTGGTAATCACTCGAAGCCATTGCTTGTTTGGTTACCGGTTTCAACTCTCTTTTCTTTCGAGTTAGTAATGAATGCCACTCGAAGCCTTTGCTTGTTTGGTGTTCGAGAACACTCGAGTCTTATTTCAAAAACTCCAGAACTTAAACCCTTAAGCCGTTTTCAGACGCAAAACGAGAACTACGTAGCTTTGATCCCTCAGCCGGTGAGGGTACGTAGGACCGGGTTCATGTCCCGTCAAGCACTCTTTCAAAAAAATCTTTGTTTTGTTCCGCTTTTCAAAGATACCAAAAACATTCCTTTTTCCCGTTTTCAATAAAACCATTTCTCAAAAGAAAGAAAAGAAAAGAAAAGAAAAGAGGTAGAACAATATATTTCAAATCAAACATTTCAAAACCACATCAAGTTAATGGTTCCCTTTCGGTAGAAAGGGCGTGTGGGGTGCTAATACCTTCCCCATGCGCAACCGACCCCCGAACCTACATTTCTGTGTTTTCAAAAGACCACCCGTTTTCCAAAAAAAGAGGTTTTTTCAATGTTTTCCTAAATAAATATTGGTGGCGGCTCTACTATTTCCACGTTGTCAAACAAAAAGTCCAAACCGGATTTTTCGGGGCGCAACAGCTGGCGACTCTGCTGGGGACTTTCTTTCTTTATCTAAAGAGAAATGAGGGTCAAGCCTAATTAATTTGATGTGGTTTAAATTGTTTGATTTGAAAAACTATGTTCTATCTCTTCCTTTTCTTTTTCTTTTTCTTCTTTTGTATGCCTGTGGTTATGTTTATGCATGCATTCCTCAATTCCCATGTCCCCTCTTCTTCGCTCCTTTTCTTGAGGTAAAGCATGCATTTCCCCATTTCTGCTATGATCCCTCTTCTTAGCTCCCTTTCTTGTGGTAAGTAATGCGTGTAATTACTGTTGACCTCTTAAGGATGAGTTGTATGTTGAAATGATGTATGCATGTTGAACCCTAGGGTAGACGACCTTCTTGTCTGGACTGTTCTAGTTTCCTTGCAGGTGGGGTTGGGTAGATTTTAGGAAGTATGTCCTCGATCACACACTTTCACTTCTTATGATTTGTGTACTATGAAAGGGCTCCTATACCCGGATCCAACAAAACACTTAGGAGAGTGGAGGCGATTAGTGACTGTCATTCAAGACCTTTGTCTGTCTGATACTCACGAAAGTCTCAACCGGAGTACGCTTTCTCATGACGCCCCACACTTGGTAGCATTCTACATTTGTGGGTGTCGGCATGAGGATTCTATAGCTCCGGTAGCCATTGTGAGGGTGTGAATTAGAACTACATGGGAGGAACCTTTGAAGTTGCCCTAGAACTCAGGATTCCCAACTTTGTAGGACACGAGGGCATACAAATTGTGTGTTGCATGGTAGTTTAGGACATGTCTTCCTCAAAAGGAGCTTTTCAAAGTTTTTCCAAAAAATATACAAAAAAATATTTTCCTTCTTTCAAATAAACCACTGCGTGAGGCGGCACGTAGCGTATTTCCTAAACTTTTGAACTTCCATCCATATGCATCACTTTTATTTTCTTCACATACATCATTCACATCATAGCCGCATCATGCCGCATTCATTAAAGCTAAATGTTGTAAATATTTGCATTCATACAACATTTCATTTGCATTTGCTTGTTTCAGAACCAATCGAATAATGTACCGTCTTGTCATAGGTGCATCAGAATGGAATCGAATAGCAAGACTTCACTCACTTCCCGCTTCCCAATTGTGAAAAAGGTTGATGTTGGTAGTCTGAGGCAGTGTGCAGCTCTTATGGGCCCGATTGAGAGGGATTCCTTTGACCAGGCATACGGGAATATTCGTAGGCTTTTGCAGTTGGTTGTTCAAGAGGATGCTCTTGTGGCTTTGAGCCGCCTACGACTGATGTGAGATGTTTCTTCTTCAAGAATTTTCAGCTATCACCTACATTAGAGGAATATGAGCGACTTTTGGGGTTCTCCGGATCTCATGCTAGGCCATACCAATATCGAGGGCGTCTATACTGATGAGAAGCTTGCAATCTTTGCTTAGGATAGGTTTGGAGGAATTAAGGTTGCGAAGTTAAAAGAAATGGTGTAGCGGGGTATCCGCAAGAGTACTTCGAGGGCCTATTGCAATCTTATGCCTTGGCTAAGAAGTGGGGTCCATTCAAGTTGGTGCTCGCTCTTACCATATTTGGGATTGTTCTCTTTCCTCAAATAGAGAGATATGTTGATGAAGATGCAATTGGTGCATTCTTAGCCTTCAAGGACGCCAAGAACCCTATCAATCCTGTGCCTGCTGTTCTTGCTAATACATACCATGCCATTTCGCATCCACATCATTTCGCATTCACATCATTTTGCACCATATTACATTTGCATCTAACAAAATCTTGAAAAAATTTGTCATCTGCATTCTTCATGCATTAAAGTTTGTTTGCCGGAAGATCGCAACGTAACACTGAACCATTGTCATAGGTGTGTAAGAAGCAACATGGAATCAAAAGGCAAAACGCATTCAATTCGAGGTTCCCCATTGTAAAGAAGATTGATGTAACCAGTTTGAAGGAGTATGCTTCTCTACTAGGTCCTATTGAGCTTCGGTCCTTCGATAAGACTTATGGGAACATCCGCAGGTTATTACAACTAGAAGTACAAGAGAGTGCCATCGCTGCCTTATGTTGGTTCTATGATTCAGAGATTAGGTGTTTTCTTTTCAAGAACTTCCAAATGGCGCCTACCTTAGAAGAGTATGAGAAGATTCTGGGTTTTGATCGCTCAGAGGTTAGACCTTACCAGTATCAGAGGCAGTATTATTCAGATGAGAAGCTCGCTTCCTTGTTGCAAATCAGTGTAGAAGAAGTGCGGTCCCACAAAGTTGAGCGTAACAAGATAGCTGGGTTTCCTCAGGGTTACTTTGAGAGTTTGATGGCTAGTCATGCAGTATCAAAGAATTGGGCTTCTTTCAAGCAAATATTAGCTTTGACCATCTTTGGCATCGTCCTTTTCCCTCAGATTGAGAAACATATAGATGAAACCGCTGTTCCTGGCTTTCAAGAGTGCAAAAGGTCCCATCAATCCGATTCCTGCTATTCTCGCCGATACCTATCGTGCCTTCACTCGCCATCATGAGTTCCGAAAAGATATAATGTGTTGTTCCTTCCATGTGCTATACGCTTGGTTGATCAATCATGTATGCGTTAACAAAAGTGATGTTGGGGATCTGCTATCCTATGCCTTGGGTTGTGATCCGAAGACTATGAGCCCTCGGGAGTGGAAGGATACTTTTAAGAACCTCGATGCTCTTCAACTCGATGGTTCTCACACAAGTGTTGGGAAGATAAACCCTCGGTGATATTCCAATGTGGCAGTTTCCAGAATGTTCTCATGGGAACACAGGGATGCATCAACTATAACCCGTCTTTGACCTTGAGGCAACTCGGGTACCCTATGCGAGATTCACCCTCCGAAGCTATGTTGTTCCGTTTTTACCTCCAAGCGGGGATCCCTAAAGACGCGAGGACTTACTTGGCGAGTCTTGCAAGCTTGGGAACCGTGAGTGCGGAGAGACAAAAAGGCGAGTTATCTAAAAGGACCACTCTGCTATCTCCTTCACCCAATGGCTCGAAAAGAGGATTAAAGAAACTCGATCATCCAATCAGAAGGGGCCATCACTTGAGGAGAAAGTACCAGAGCCTCACGTTCCCCTCATTGAAGAGCTAGAAGAAGCTAAGTTGGCATTATCCAAAGTGGAAGAAGAGAAAAAGGCCTTGCAAGACAGGTTAGGAAAATTGATGCAAGACAAGCGGAAGCTAGAGAATGAAAATGCTCTCCAAGCCGCAACTATTGAAGCAGCCAACAGGAAACTTGAAATAGAAGAGGAAAGAAAGAGGGAGGTTCAGAAACATTTGAAAGGTGCTAAAGAGGAAATAAAGAGGTGTACCTAAAAGATGAATGAAGCTATGGTAGAAGCGTATGAATGGAAGGAACTATATGACAAGTCATGGAAGAAGGAGAAAATGGTCAAAGATGCACTAGCTAAGTCAAGAAAAGAATTCCAAGTGATGAAGTTCGAATTGGGGGACCAAATGGAAAGCATCAGGCAAGATAGAGAGTCTATCACAGGATCTTGAAGGAGTACCAACAAGCTTTAAGGTTTGAACAAGGAAGGTCAGACGAATTGAAGAGAAATCTTAGATGCCTAGAGGAATCTTATGAGCAAGTGCAAGTAGAAAGCCGATATTGGGAGCAACGTTTCATGGCCTTGATTGGCAGAATAGAGGACCAAGAGATTATCAAGGAGCTAAAGGGTGAGATTCAGCTTTTGAGGAGTAAATTTTCAAAGCTAGCCAGGCTAGCTAACCAAGCTATGAGGGATGTTCCCAGAAAGCTAAGAAGAGCTGAAGCAGAAATGAATCCTTCCAACACTCCGGCCAAGGTGTACGAGTTTGTCGAGTACTGCAATATCCTAATAGAAGAACTCTTGGAGAAAGCCAAAGGGGAAGCCGAAAGCAAGAAGAGAAAGAGGGAGGAGAAGCTGAAAGCTGTTTGCCTTTGAATTCCACTTTAGAGCATTGAAATAATCCTTAGGAAATTGTAAACTTTCTCTAAAAAGTTGTAATTTGCTTTGGAATATAGTACTTTTTTGTCAAAAACATTGTTTTCAGAATATTGTATTTTTCCTTCGAGTTTGAAGTTGTAGTATTCTATCCTTTCGAATGAAGTGTGTTTGTTTTGCCTATTGCTTCCAACCTCGTTGCAGCCAAATTAAAAATATAAACAAAAAAATAATATAAATAAAAAAAAAGAGTGTTAGAGCTTTAAATTTACCCGCCTATGACAACGCGAGGTGTATTACGATTCCCGGCACCAAAACAAACATCAAATCATACATATCGCATTGCATTGCATTCATTTATTCATTCTGGTGTTCATAAGTGTGTTTCGTCAACAGAAAATCAGGCAAGCTGGTTAGGCATTGCTATGTGACTTGTGGTATGTTGTTTGTCACAACAGATGTTACGTTTTTAATTTGTATTTTAAGTATGCATGATTATCAAGTTCCTATACTCATAATGTTTAAGATGATATAAGATAATCATCTTTTGCTATGTTCAAATATGATTTACATGTTTATTAGTTTTAAAATTCTGTTCAAATCATATGTGCAAAATATGATCAACATGCTTAAATTGTCTATGCTTAAAAATAGAAAACTCAAAACTTACTATAAGTTTGTCATCACCAAAAAGGGGGAGATTGTTATAATAAGAATCTCATTCTAAGTTTTGATGATAACAAACTAAGTAACATTTATGTTTTCTAATGAAGTTTGATCTAACATGTTTGTCAGGTGCTAAGAACAGGTTACCAAACATAGTATACTAAGGATCTACCATGGATTAACATATTGGTAAAATACCAAGGTAGAAAAGCCTTGAGAAGGTTACATTTTGAGAAGCTTAAAATAAGTAAACAAAAGGTTTGACCAATTAACTGAAGGTTGACTGAAAGTCAAACAAAAGGTTGACCAAAAGTCAACAGAAGGTTTTATTGGAAGTCAAAAGAAGGTCGACTCAACAAACACTTTAGAAGCATAAGTTCATGTTTGAGAAGGTTAATGTGAAAGAAAATATATGGTTGAGAAGGTCGGAAACCGTAACAAATTTATCACAAACACATTAACTCATCCTATTGAATGATCTTCAGTTGCATTAAATGAAGAATCCAAGTTATAAATGTGTTGGAAGTTCCAAGCATTAAAGAAGGTTCATTTTGAGTGTTTGTTTCATACTAGGAAGCTTGAGAATCTTCATTGCAAGCTGGTACAGCCTGGCCAACAGTGCAACATCAAGTCATAGTTTTTTAGTAGGATACTAGATGATTACATATCTAGCTCAAGAAAGTTCAGATGTGAGAAGGTTCAAAAGCTGTCAACTTTTGTACCTTTCTTCACATCACTCCTATGGACCAATGGATAGTCCAAACAACTCTCTTCAAATTTCAAACGACTATATTCATCCACTATGGCTATTTAAGGAGATCGTTCTGAAGTTTCAAAGTATGAGGGCTAATTGCAACCTACACAAAGTCAAGTTCTCAAAGCAATCAACCTTCTCATCCCACACTCCAAGCTTCTAGAAGTTCAGCTCTGGGATTTCATTCTTGAGTGTGTGCTAGCTTGTTTGTATCATTGTTTACAATGTATCTACCCCAATTGTAAACACTGTTGTGTAATCATCCCATCAAACTACTTAGAGAGAGAGAGAGGTGAGTGTTGGTGGTGATACTACTTGATTAAGGAAACTCTTAGAAAACTAGAAGAGAGTTTCTAAGAGGTGGAAATAGCTTGTTTTACTGTGTAAGAGAGCACATGTCTTTTGTGTGTTGGTGTAAGTCTTTTGCGGTTGAGCAAAAGCAAGTGTAAGAACTATTTGGATAAAAGTGAAAATACTCAGATGGAAGTGGGGAGAGGACGTAGCCATTGTTGGGTGGACCTCTATTACTCCTCTGTGCTCTTTAAAATACTTTCCATAACTCTTTTCTAAACTGTTTTACACTCAATATTGTTTTCAAACCAAGAGAAGGTTAATTTCATCAACCTTCTCAAGATAGTTTTTGAACTAATACTTGATCTTTCAACCTACTCATCTTTGTTTAAAAACTATAGCTCTTTCATAGTATATACCTATCTTACTAGCACTATTAATATTCATCATTCAAAGGTTTATACTTGCCTACATATCATCTGTTGGTTTACAATCTAAGAGAAGGTTGTTTCATTCAACCTTCTCAACCTAGGTTTAACTAAAGCTAAAGTGTTTTAAATATAAAACCAAGTTAAAACTGACCTATCTTTTGTATAAACTTATTACCACTTGTCATTCTTCATTAAAGAAAGTTAGTCTCTGGGTGAGGAATTTATTATTACTAACCTTTCTTATATCCAAGTATATCTTGAGAAATACTTGAAGAATTTTTAGGTATCGTGTTTTAAAAAGGAAACACAATTCAACCCCTTCTTCTTGCGTAATTTAGTCACTTCACTCCTCTCCCCGAGCCTGGCCACCCTCGCACAGGCCTGGAAATCTTCCAGTGGTCAGCTCGTCCTTGCTCGTTGTTTTCTATTTTTTGGGGGATGGGACGACACCACCCTTGGCTGGGCTCCACTTTCGAGATTCGAGAACCTCTCGGCTATCCTTGGAGACTTGGTAAGTTGACTTCGGAGTAGGCTTCTTCTTCTTTGAGACTTTTGGTTTTCCCCCTTGGGTTGCAACTCCGACCTCGGGGGTGTAACACCCTAAATGATTTAATTAATTATTTGATTAAATTATTTAAAGTGTTGCATTATTTTAATTATATTAAATTATTTATGTTAATTTATTTATAATTGAAGGGAGTGGTATCGGTAATTCCGGGATGGCAAGTATTGGCCAAAGAGCCCAAGCCCAATGACTTAGGCTCCTAGGGTTGGTGCAATTCGCACCATTTGGTGAAACAAGGAAAGATAACGAAAAAAAGAGAGACGGGAGAAGAGAGAAGAGAAATCGGCGCAAGCAAGGAGAAAGAGGGAGAGCTTGATCGCACCAAGGGAAAGGAGAAGAAGAGCTTCACTGTTGTTGTGGTTTTGTTGGTGACTCCGTAGAGATGGTTTTTCTTCGGTTTAGTTAGTGTAAGGGTGGGTTTTGCTCTATAATAAGGGATATAATGGGTTGTAGGTTAGGGTTAGGATGTTAATTGTGTGTTTGATGTGTTTTGATTGATGAAATTGATTTTTGAATGATTGCTTGATTGATTGAATTTGAAAATTGATATGGAAATCGAATTGTATGTGAAATTGTGTGTTGAAACATGTATTTGATAGAGTTAGGATGATCATGAGAGTTTTTAATATTGTTGATGATGATTGTTCATAAGAGAAATTGAGAAAATTGGGTTTTAGGAAACCCTAAGTGTCATAGGGCGCCAAGTGCTAGGGGATACGTAGCACCAGAATGGCGCCTGTGTGCGCCTGTGGCACTGTATGCGTGTGCAGGGGCGCCAAATGGCTGCCCTAGGGCGCCCAGGTTGGCGCCAGTGTGGTGTGTGTGCTGCTGTGTGTGAAGTGTGCGTGAGTGGTGCTGTGTTGGGCGCCAAAGGCTGCCAGAAATGGCGCCTGGTGCGCCTGTGTCTAAGGAAAGCGCGCTGTGTAACGCGCCAGTCTTTGTGTGGTGTTGTGTCTAAGTGCGGGGCACCAATGTGGCTTCCTGTGGCGCTCGTGTGGCACCATATTGCCGGTGGTGTGGTGTGTCTAAGTGTTGGGCGCCAATTTGGGCCAGGCGCCTGAGTGTGGCGCCAGTTGTGTGGCGAGGTGTGTGTGTGCGTGTGGCGCAAAGACAGGCGCCAAATGGTTGCCCTGGCGCGCCCATGTTGCTGCTTGTGTCTAGGCTGGGCGCCAATGTTCTTTGCCAAGGGCGCTGTGTGTGTGCGCTTGTGTCTCACTTTTTGTGTCTTAGTTTGTGTCTAAGTGATGTCTTTGAGTTCCTGGCGCCAATGTTGCCCGCTTTGGCGCTGTGTGCTCGTGTTGCCTGAGGCGCCAGATGTCTTTGGTGTTTTAGCGCTGTGTGCTGTGTTGCCACCAGGGGCGCCATTTCTTTGTGTCTTTGGCGCTATGTGCCCGTGTTGCCTGAGGGCGCCGCTTTCTTTGTGTTTTGGCGCTGTGGCTGTGTGTTGCCACTGGGGGCGCCAGTTTGCTAGAGTTTTGGCGCCTGGTGGCTGTGTTGCCACTAGGGGCGCCAGTTTTGGTGGTTTTGGCGCCTGGTGCTGCCATTTTGTGTCTTAGGTTCTGTTTTGGTCCCTAAGTGATGTTTTGGTCCTAGATGTGATGTTTTGGTCCTTAGGTGATGTTTAGGTCCTTGAGTGATGTTTTGCTCCTCTAGTGGTGTTTAGTCCTTGTGACATATTTTATAATGACGAAGTGGATGTTGTATGAATAGACAATGATGTTATTGACGATGGGTCTATGGACCAAAACGAAAAATGATGATGATGTTATTGACGATGGGTCTATTGACCAAATTAAAATTGATGATAATGTGGGATGTAATATTGATGATGCATGAATGATGCTTGTTGGTTGCTCATGGAGTCTCATACATACATGTGCATTTATTGACGATGATTATTGACGATGTGAGGCTTCGGCCTTGAGCTATTGACGATGATAAAGCTCAAATTATTGACGATGATGCCCATAGTGGCTAAAACTATTGACGATGAATGGTACCACATGCATGACTGCATTTCATTACATTCATGCCCATAAATGTTTAATGTTCTGTTGGATGATATCTGATGTGACTGCTCTATGAATGATATGTGATGCTGTGATTGATTAAATCCTATGAACTGATTTATTGTCTATTATAGCCTTTATTATGTAGTTTGAGACTCACCCCTTATGTTGTTATTTACCACAGGTAACCATGAGTGAGGTCTTATTCCTCCACATCCCGAGTCGGTCTGCTCTGATACGTAGCACCTAGGGGATGGGCTTAGACTTCTAGATGTTTTGCTTATTTTTCTGTTGAACTACTTTAGTTGAGACTATTATGTCATTTATTGAGACTGTAACTCCATTTTCTGAGATTTGATTTCTATTCCGCTGCGTGATATTTACTTTCTAGTGCGTGGACTTAATTAATAAATTGATGAGAATTCCATCCCATTGACGGGTGTTGCATATTATCTTGATGTAGTAAATGATTTGTGTGACTTTGTTTGTTGTTTTACCTGAAGCAAGTGTAGCAACCCGTTTGGATGAATTAAAAGAAATAATTTTTAAACTCTGATTTTTGATTTAAATTGCCGGGTAGAAATGGGGTGTTACAGGGGGCCGATCACGAGGGATTACCCTTCGAATCAGTAGGCTTTGGCAATGTTAGGTCGACCCCGGACTGCTCCAAAATGTTGTGAAAGTTAAACTCGCCCATTGAATCTACATACAACACAAGAACGATTAGATCTTTGGAAACAGATATTTAATGTGTTGGACAAGTTAAAAATTAAAACACTAGCAAAACAACAACCGAAGTAGGCCTTCAACTTGCAAGCAGACTGGGCCGCGAAACTAATCGTCAAGGCACAACTGATCCTCAGACCAGCAGTGGTTAGCTACTCCCCCCATTTGTTTAGCATCTTGTAGGCGATAAAACCCTCCTCTTTCAAAGTACAAGGCTTAACTGTATAATACTTGGTATCCCGGACCTTATCATCCCGGATAAAGTGTTCTTGGGTCCAAGACAAAGGGAAATGTTCCCTCACCAGGTTGCCATTTTCAAAATCAGCAATAGACTGCTTCGCCGCCGTGCTCATGGCGCGAATGTAGAAAAAGATTGATTTGAACCTTTGCTTGAATCATTGGTTGGTAGGAAGTAAGATCGATATTGGTTACAACGAAGGCCAATGTGGTTTTTTCTCACCTGGTCCGAAACCGGCTTCGGCCTTCGAAATACATCGGAAAAGGTAAAAAAGACCTTGGCAGAAGGGGCCCTCACGATATACTCCTTAACGAGCTCGAAAGTTCTCACGAAACCCCAGGCATTAGGGGCCAACAGCGACGGAGCCAATCTCAGGAAATCAAGCACGTATTTCTGGTACTCTGTAAGAGGTATCCTGACCCCCGTGGTGTCCATAACGACCCCATAAAAGAAGAACCCATGGTCGGGTACCTTGGTACACACTGGCTAGTCCTCAGCTGACGCCAACTTCTACCTCTACTCAGCAGGTGCGACAATGAATTTATTGAAAGAAGACAGGGGCGCGTCTGCCTTGAACTTTGGGCCGATTCTGCAAATCTCAATTGCAACCCAGTTGTGCGCATCTTCAACAATATCCTCCTCTGTCTTCTATCTCGACCTCATTGGCGTGGGTCTGGGAGGCGGCTTCCGCGATCTCGCCCTCAACACTCTCTGAGATCTGCTGGCAATGTCCCTCACGGAGGCTAATATCTCTGACTAGTGAGCCGACCTCACCGAAGAAACAGGATACGTAGAAGAAAATAAAGACGGTACCCTGCAGGGCCACCTCACGGTTTGTCATCGGCCGACATTTTCAAGATCAGCTTGCCAAGGAGGAGGAGTGATCGTCTCTCTTCAGTGCGAGTATTGATCATTCACCTGCAAGGGGAGGGCGCCGATGTCACTGAGTGAAACTAAAACAAAGTTGACTCCGACCTAGAGTAGGTCGTATGGTTCAATCCATCGCCCAAGGGGCAGGTCAGCGACGGCGTAAGCCACCATACGGTGACGTCCAACATGTTCTAATCAGAAGAATAGTAAAGTTCAAGATGAAAGGAATGTTGCGCGCGAAAAAGTCCCTGAGGGGATCTTTCTTCGTTTACAACTTTTAAAACAATGAAGTCGCCACCAATATTTTTTATAAGGAAAATATTGAAGAAAACCTTTTTGGAAAGCGAATGGCCTTTTAGAAACTGGAAAATTTGGGTTCGAAATTCGATTAGGCATGGGAAGGTATTAGCACCCCACACCTCCTTTCTACTGAAAGGGAACCTTTAATTAAACGTGTGGTTTTAAGTGTTGATTTGGAAGATATTTAAATTTGCCTCTTTATAGAAAAGGGAATGAGAAGACTTAATGAAAATTTTTATTTTTGGCGCTTTACGAGAGTTAGCTTCTCGCTCCTACGTATCTCCCGGTGCGATGGAGAATTCAAAGCTACGTAGTTCTTGGTTGTCCTGAAAAAGGTTTTTGTTTTTTAATTATTTTTAGAGTTTTTCGCAAAGGGGTTGAGCGTTCGCGGTGACCAAACAACAACGGTTTAGAATGGCCGCACTACTAATTCTTTTTGAAAATGGGATCATCACTAACAATCAAACGGCAACGGCGCGAGTGACTATTGATGACAACCGGTTTTTATTTTGATTATTGAAAAGGTTTTCGCAATTGAAGGGGAGCGTAAGACCAAACAACAACGGTTTAGAGTGGCCACACTACTAGCTCCCACAGGAATGAAATTATCACCCACAATCAAACGGAAACGGCGCGAGTGATCATCAATGACAATTAGTTTTGATTTTGATGTTTTTAATATTCGTTTTTGAAAAGCGTTTCGTTGGTTTGATTTGGAAAAAATGTTTTGATAACTTGAAAAAGAGTTCGCAATTGGATTGAGTGTTCGTGATGACCAAACAACAACGGTTTAGAGTGGTCATACTACTAACTCTTTTGAAAATGAAATTATCATTAACAACCAAACGGCAACGGCACGAGTGATCATTAATGATAATTGGTTTTGTTTTAGGTTGGAATGTTCGTGAAGACCAAACAAAAACGGTTTCGAGTGGTCCCACTACTAATCCCTTTGAAAATGAAATTATCATTGACAACCAAACGGCAACGGCGCGAGTGATCATTAATGATAATTGGTTCTTACTTTAGGTCATCAAAAGGGTTTTCGCAATTGAATTGATTTTTAATTTGTAAGATGGTTTTTTGATGTTTGAAAGTGTTCTTGGTTATGAAGAAGATTTGAAATTGTAATTGTTACTAATGAGTAACAAGTTGTTGTATAATTTGAATGCGACATGGTTTTGAGGTGTTACTAACGAGTAACAAAGGTTTTGAACTTTGAAGTCGGATTACAAAGTCAACGTGATCATCAAAACGGCAAGCAAATTGTGAACACCAATTCAATACTTAATCATATGACAAGCACAAAAACAAGCATGCATGAATAAGAACACATGTGCATCAAGACTAGAGTGAGTCTATCTTACACAAACTCTAAGAATCAACACCACAATTGCAAGTGAGGGTGCATCAAGGTTAGGACAACCTATCCTTTGCAAAACCTACACAAACCCTAAATTACATCTACACAAACCTTTCAAGGTGAATGCCATCATGGGCCAAATTGGCCTTCAAGCATTCACACAAGGAAACCTAAATTTGCATCTTCATAGTCATTAAGAATTATAGGAAAACAAAAAAAAAGGAGATTGAATCCTTTCTAGGTAATCCTCCTCACTTAAATCAAGGTGCACTAGGCTCAAGTGGGAGTCACTTTACCAATCATCAATCTAAGACAAATGATAAAATAATTTATAAGAGTAAGCGACAACATAAACTAAAAGGGAAATTGAATCACTTAGAGCAATCTTCATCACTTAGAACAAAGTGCATTAGGCACAAGTGAGAATCTCTTTGCCTATCATCAATTTTGAACAACACATAAACTAAAAAGGGTTGAATCATATAAAACAATCCTCATCACTTTAAGCAAGGTGCACTAGGCACAAGTGAGAGTCATATTGCCTATCATCAACTTAAAATGACAAGCAAACATATAAACTACAAAAAAAAGTGTTGAATCACATAGAGCAATCCTCATCACTTTAAGCAATGTGCACTAGGCACAAGTGAGAGTCATGTTGCCTATCATCAACTTAAAACCAAAAGCAAACACATAAACTACAAAAAATGTTGAATCACATAGAGCAATCCTCATCACTTTAAGCAATGTGCACTAGGCACAAGTGAGAGTCGTATTGCCTATCATCAACTTAAAATGACAAGAAAGCATATAAACTACAAAAAAAGTGTTGAATCACATAGAGCAGTCCTCATCACTTTATGCAATGTGCACTAGGCACAAGTGAAAGTCATATTGCCTATCATCAACTTAAAATGACAAGCAAGCATATAAACTAAAAAAAAGTGTTGAATCACATAGAGCAATCCTCATCACTTTAAGCAATGTGCACTAGGCACAAGTGAAAGTCATATTGCCTATCATCAACTTAAAATGACATGCAAGCATATAAACTACAAAAAAATGTTGAGTCACATAGAGCAATCCTCATCACTTTAAGCAATGTGCACTAGGCACAAGTGAAAGTCATATTGCCTATAATCAACTTAAAATGACAAGCAAGCATATAAACTACAAAAAAAGTGTTGAATCACATATATAGAGCAATCCTCATCACTTTAAGCAATGTGCACTAGGCACAAGTGAGAGTCATGTTGCCTATCATCAACTTAAAACCATATGCAAACATATATCAAAACCCTATTTACTCACAATATGCAAACCAAATATATAACCAAAACCCATTTATTTTTGAAATCAAGTGGGATATCATAAGGAAACAAACTAGATGACAATTTTTGGGTAAAGGTTCATGTGATTAGGCAAAGAAATGCACAAAACAAACATGAAACCTATTTTTCTATGAGTATGCGAAATATATTATGCCATAAAACAACATTCTATTTCATGAAATACAAGGATTAAGATCAAATCAACACAAATCAACAATCATTCAAGGGTGAGAAGCACCATAAGCACCCAAGCCTCCCTAAGTGCTTGTCAAAGTGCTTATGATACTTCTCACCAACAACAATCAACAATAAGAGAATATGAAGATGATAGGATGAATGATTTTTATATTTTTGAGGAAAGACTCAAATATGATGCAAGGTTTTAAGGATTACCTTAGCTCTAAGCTAGAAAGAGAGATGAGAAGATGAAACTAAACACAAATCAACAAAACTTCAAGGTTCTTCGAAGAAATACCCACTTGATGATGATGCTTGAACTTTGAATGAGAAATGGAGGGAGTATGTGAAAGAGGGATGCAAATGAGGTGGAGTGATGGTGTTTGGGTGGAAGGAAATAAAAATGAATGGAGGAGAGGGGAGGAGGCTACGGCCTTGAGAGGGAAGGAGGAGAAGTTTTTTGTGTGCTAGGGTTTTAGTGTAGGAAGATGAGAAGCCAAGAGGAAAAGTTCCTCTATGTGTGGAAATGAGAGGGTATTTATAGAGTTGTTTTAGGTCTAGGGGTAATAAGGTCATTGTTCTTTACTAGGTGCTCTAGGATTGGGTTTTGAATTTGAATGAAGGGCTAGGATTGTGGATCACTTGGATTGTGGGTTGTGAGAAAACACAAAAATGAGAGTGAGGGGGAGTTTGTGTGAAAAACTTGTCTTATTTTGGGAATGGAGGCTCATATGTGGTGTGAGGTAAAAATAGAGTAAAGGGTAGAATAGGAATGGGATGTTCTATAAGAGGGAAGTTTGCAAAAAATCAAAGGTAAGCTAAACTAAAGGGTGGGTCGAAATTACAAAGAGGGGTAGAGTAGTGCCCAAAAGTTGTCACCTTGTACTATTGTACTTTTATTTGATGCATTTTGAATTTTTGGGCATGGAAGTGAAGGTGCACCTATTAAAAAGTGTCACATATTTTTGAGCACTATAAAATATTCCCTCTAATTATTCTAGACAATAAAAATTGTCATTTAGTAATTGGGGAATATTTAATGGTCTTTTTTGGCTTTTTATGCACTAAAAAAGGGGAAAATGCATTTTTAACATGTATTCCACGTCCTTGACTTGGTCTTGGTCCAAAAATAATTAATTTGATTTTATTTAAATGCCCAAAATTGCAAAAATATGCACTATTTTATTTTCTAAAATTCCTAAAAATTAAGAAAAATGTTTTTAAAAATTAATAATGATCAATAAATGGCCTTTTTGAAAATAAAAACAATTGCCAAATGACAAGAGCACAGGGCAGCTCACGCAGTTACGACTGGCGCGCGCGCGTAAGTCAAATAAAAATGCGAAATAGGGGATGAATACACATAAATGCACAAATCCACTATTTCCCACACATTATGAATTACCTTATTGCTCTTCTTTTTTTTTTGAAAAAAAGTTTTTGCTTTGGGCGGACAAATTGGGGTATTACAAGGAAGAACTGACCTCGACTTGAAAATGGTCGCAGCTCGGCTTGAAGAAAGAACTCGGATCAATGAACACTGAACTCGGGTCCCAAAAAATCCCAGAAAATAGGACGGTGCACAACGAAGACGAACATCGACACGGTGGTCAGAGGGAAAATTTATCTCAGGACACTAGAGTCGCAGAGAAAGCGAAGTTGTCAATATGTGCGAAGTGAGAAATGATTCTTCGCATTTTCTTATATAGACCTCAAGGATCGGGTGGCGAATCAATGCATCTCATCAACACGTCCCATAAATGCACAGACGTTGGGAGTCGCACTGACATTATTACAAACGGTCTCGACTCCTAAGACGTCACCTCGATTTACCCAAACATCACATCAGTTGCTCCACCACCCAAAAATTGACACGTGGCACACCATCATTCCGGATTCTCTCCTTAAGACATCGCTCTCTAAGGCGAACCTCGACTTGGGGGGCCACTGTTCCGAATTGGGCCAGCCCTACTCAAAGATGGGATAGGCCCAATCTAGTTCTGGCTCCAGCCCAACCAACGTCCCCAAGCGAAAGACACCTATGAACGGCCCATATTAAAGCGCCCCCAACCAACGGTTCGGCAACGGCTCTAACTCTTATATATAGGACCATACCCCCTAAAGATCAGATATGTTCTCATTTATTGCATACCTCTCCACTTCTCTTGCTGACTTAAGCATCAGAGTGCTTGCAGGTGCCACCATTGCAGCTGGCTTGAGTTTTGTTTTAAACACCCACTTCACCCCAATCTTCTTCGCATTCTTTTGTAAATCAGTCAATTTCCAGGTACCATTTCCCTCAATGATTCTGTTTCACAATCTATAGCTTGCATCCATTTTTATTCTTCACAACTTCTTCAAATGTTACTAGATCCTTGATCATGCAACAGACGCGGTCAAATTAATTCAAGGGGTAAAATATAGTATCAAGGTAAGAGACCTTGATTGTCTCACGAGGACCTCTAAATACTGAAATTAACAAAATGAAGAATGAAATCAACAGTTCAAAAGGGGGTTTTGAAGAAATGATTTTTGTTTATGGGGGTTTAACAATTTAGAGAGACAATCAATACATTGATTTCAGGTGTGTATCATGGATTTATCATTTTTCTAAAATAAAGATTTGTGCAAGGCTTAATAATTCTTGATTGATCATAAACTAACTAAACAAGTGTTAAGATAGAGTATTCGGTCAATCGTGTGAAGTCACCAATGTCACAAGGAAGGGGGGTTGGAATTGTGACCCTTTTAAAATTGTCCTGAAATAAAAGAACTTTGATTCACAAGAGTTATTGAGAATCAAGAGAGTAAGTGTTATGTGTTAGATTATAACAATCCTCTTAGTTAATTGGATGAGCTAAGAAGGGTGATTAAACAGTCTTCAAAGTTATATCAAACTGAGAAGGGTCAGTTGATAACTCTATTTTATATAGAGTTATTCATTCATTTAAACTTAGATTATTGTTTATTTTCAAGTACATTAATATATAAATATAGCTTATTTAAATAAGAAATAACATTTTAAGGATTCAAATAGATTAGGACAATAAAATAGGCAAAATGCATATATCTTGTTAGGTTTGATGTTTTGTTCAGTGCAGCTGTGTGTCCACACTGCCTGCACCTGCTAACAAGCACTTTGCACCAAAACATCCAAGGACCAATTTAATGCTTCCACACTTGATATGTGGCGTCATGCCTAGTCATATGGAGCAGAGTGACTTGCAAAATTCGGCGACCACGATCAAAAGCAAGTTGAGAAGCTCATTCACTCAAGGACATGTGGCACTTCTTTATTGGACCACCCCATGTCAGCTTCATGCAAAACGACCAACTTGATCAACTTGCTTGATGGGAGGTCTGCAACTAACCGTGGTTATTGATCTCATTTGGTATTTCACGCCAAAAGAAACCCTCCAAGGGAGGAAAGCTCACTTGCCTATAAATACAAGCCCTATCTTCACTTGCAAAGCATCCTTCATCCAATTCATAGCTTAGGTTTAGTTTTATAAGTTTCTGAAGAGAAGGAAGGTAAGGAGGTGTTTGACAACCACTCCCTTCACTTCTACTTGGAGGAAACTTGTGTAAGGAAATCATCTTGTACTTTAACTTGGAAAACTCATGCAAAAGATCTCCTACTTGTGTAATCTCTATCCTTTTGAGTTCTTTTGTTATATTACTCATTTGATTATGCTCTTTGCAGATTCTCTCTATTATATTATGAGTAATATGAGCTAAATTCCTTTAGTTGAGATGTTGTAGCCGTGTAATTAACTTATAAGTAAGTAAAAGTGGTCTATGTAGTGTATGCATTTTAAATCTTGTGTAATACTTCTTTCAAAACTTATTCTGGAATTGATCACTTTAGAATAGGTAAACTTGTAGCAGCAGACATGAGTTACATTTAAGACATCAAGAGTTAATAAGAATGAGTGTTTGTAACAACATCTTTGTTAAACCAGCTTTAATAAGGAATTGCTTGTTAAAACCGTGTTAAGTCCTAGAATTAGGATAACATAGTTCGTAGGGTGATACAGTGGGAACTTAAGAGACAGGAGTGAACCTATTTAGCTTGCCTAGACATAGGAAGCTTGTAATGAAACTCTGAAGAAAGTGACTGAAAGGCAAACACTATTGCAAATGCATCCAAATCCACTTACACCGCATGCATACTCTACTAACACTCTTAGAAGTAAGTTACTTGGTGAAAACATCTCAACTACTTTATCTCACTGATTCCTTACACACATTTATTGTTTATATTGTTATTATTCACTTTGTACACTCCAACCAACTGTGAATAGTGTTAACACACTAAGTGTACA